>JARHVA010000143.1:0-1200000 GCA_037957365.1 Torreya grandis | reverse complement strand
TTGTGTTGATGAAGGCTGTAGGATGTTGTGGAGAACTTATTGAATTTTCACTTCATAAATGGAGTCTTATAAAAGCCCTGTACTTAAGCAACTAAACATGTCAAGATAACTTTTTTTCAATTTTTCCATGCTTTGAGGATGTTTGAAAGCAATCACAAAGAAAAGGCAATGTATGAATCTTAAAATGAGTTTGAATGTATTTATGAGAACTATAAATTGATTCCCTATCAAGTTAGATGCCTTAAAATGACCTTTAAGACAATGAACTTGATTATCTTGACAAGACATTTAAAAAGGTTTTGATAGACTTTAAAAGAAACAAGTTATATTTATTTTACCTTAACTTTTGCAAAGTTATCTTAATTTCTCCAAAACATGCTATAGACCACTAACCAAACTAAATGACTTCAAATTGGTTTTGTACATACCCTTGACCAATGGTGGAAAAATTTGTCAACATTTTTGGTAACCCTACTTATATGTTTGCCTCCTAAACAATCAAGACTATTAGCCTTATCCATTGGGCTACAGAGTTATGAAAACATCATCAAATTTTAAATTGAAAATGCCTTCACAAGAAACAACAACACTTGTGCATAAGCACTTAGGGAATTGAAAACTAATCTAATTACCAATTGAAAATGTATAAGATAACACTTGGAGGAAATTGAAAAATCAAACTACTATGTACAAATAAGATCTTGTCTTCAACAAAAATGCTTAAGATGAATCCCATTGAATGGGATTGAGAGCTCTTCACCATCCATCTTGGCTTTTTGGAAGATGTTTTGAGGCTTGCATATAGAAATCATGTAAGGACCACTCCTAAGTGAGTCAAAATTTGTGTGTCTTCTTAGTTTGGCCCCATCCTCATCCCATTTGATAACCAAGTCACCTTCCTTTAAGCTCTTTGAATATGTTCTTCTATAAAATGTTTTCTTCACTTGTGCTTGATACATCCCATAACTAACATGGACTATTTTATGATTTTTTCTAACTCCATAAGTTCATAATATCTCACTTCCATAGGATCACTCTCCAACAATTCTAGTCGATACATTAGCTCCGAAGAAGGGAGCTCAAGTGAGATTGGCAATCTAGCTTCTCTCCCATACACTAGTTTGAAGGGTGAATTGGTAGTTCACCTATTTAAGGTGATCCTATCTACCCATAAAGCTGACTTTAACTTCAAATGTCACATTCTTTGATTGTCTTTAATGGTTCTCCTAATGATTTTGAACAATTTTTTGTTAGTACACTCAATAAGGCCATTGCCTTGTGGAAAATAATTGGAATAAGTGATGAGATATAGATCATTTTTAACAGCCCATTAAATAATTTTAGCCCCTAAAAATGCCATAACATTGTCTGAAATTATAGTGGAAGGAAAACCAAACCTTGTGAGCAAACCTTCATAGAAATCCAAGACACTAGATTCATTTTATTTCTTCAAATCCATTGCCTTTGTCCATCTAATAAAGTAATCTATAACTATAAGAATTCACTTGTGGCCCAAGCTAGAATGTGGATTGATGAGACCAATGAAGTTCAAACTTCATTAGACAAAATATTGGTCTACTGAAAAAGGATGAAGAGGTAAGGTAATAAGCTTTTCCTTTCCTTCAAATAATACACACTTCTTGCACTTCCTTACCTAGGCATGACAATATCCACAAATGTTTGGCCAATAATATGCACCCTTTAATACCCACCTCTCATTATTTTAAGGGTTGTTGTCCTTGATGAAAAGTGGCCTACACCTTGTCCATCATCAAATTCTTCAAGTAATATTTCATATTGACTTGTCTATATGCATATAAACACAATGTCATTAACATCTTTTTTCAATAACACACCATCAACAAGCAAAAAAATAATAGATCGAAGCCTAATATACCTTCTCTTTGAAACACTTAAATTTGGAGGATACATACCAATTTGAAGGTACATTATCATATCTTTAAACCAACTTGATGAAGGTGTATGATTTGATACAATATCTTCATCATTCAAAATCAAAATTTCCTCTTTACTTTCTTGCAAGTCTTGAGCCAAGTGCTCACACAACCATTTACCTCTAATCAACTTGTTTACCTTTACTTCCACGTCATATTCCATGACCCTTGTTATCCATCCTGATCTCTTTTCACTTATGTCCTTGTTCAACAAGAACTCTTTGATGCTAGGATGAGCAACCATCTCGTGGATCTTGTTGTTAGATAATAGGTGCTTAAATTTTTTAAGACATATGATTATGGAAAACACATGTTTCTCAACAAATGTGTACCTTGTTTTGTACTTTTGTAAAGCTTCATTAAAAATGCTATGGGATTCTCCAAACCTTACTGATTTTGTTGTGTCAATATTATTGAAATTTTATAAACATTAGCATATGCATACAACACAAAATCCTTTGAAAAATAAGGATCGATAAGAGTGGGAGCACTAGATATGGCTTTATTGATTTCTTCAAAAAAATTCACGTCTTCCTTGATCTAATATTTTTTTTGATTTTTATTAAGCATAACTTTGAGAAGCTTCGACAAAATTCCAAAATCAAATATATACCTTCTTATAAAGTTAATTTTGTCAAGGAAACTTTGCAATAATTTTTTATCTTTAGGCAAAGACAATGCAAGAATAAAGCCTATTCTTTTTGTATCAATACTCAAACAATGCTTAGAAACAACATGATCAAGGATTTTACTTTCATCCACCAAAAACACACACTTTTTTGGATTAAGTGATACCCCATATTGTTTACATCTCTCAAATACCTATATAAAATGAAGCATGTGATCACTTACATTTTTTTAAAATATTATAACATAATCCAAATACACAAGAACAAATCTATTGATCAAACCTTAAAGGGCCATATCCATGGATCTTTGGAATGTTTCTCCTGCATTGGACAACCCAAATTATATTTTTCGGTATGCAAAGGTACCCCAATTGATGGTGAATGTTTTTTAAAATTGATCGTCTTTCTTAAAAAATATTTGGTTATACCCTCTATGACCATCTAGCAATGAAAACCTTTTCAAACCAACCACTAACTGTAGTATTTATTCTATTGATGGCAAGAGATAATGGTCCTAGAGTGAGGCCTTGTTCAAGTCATGAAATTACACACACAATCTGATTTATTTGTTCTTATTCCTCATGGGAAAAAATTTAACCACCCATGTGGAATTCTTGATGGAAAAAATGATAGCCAATTCAATCAGTTTGTGAAGCTTTATTCTCATCAAAGGTTTCATCTTTTGGTTGATTGGCCTTCGTCTTTGACTCACCGGTTTTGTATCTACTTCTAGTTTAATGTTTTGTTGAGATAATTTATGATCAAATAATTTTAAATAATTGTAATCCCATGCAAACACATCATCAAACTCTCTACATAAATCAATAAAGGAGTCTTTTTGAGCTTAAGAGCATACTTTATCAAGCTTGAGGGTTTTCCCATTGACTATGTCAAAGCTTGCATAATGTTCTTCTTTGGTAGAAAAAGAAAATTTCTCCCTTCTTACCTCATCATCCCTAATGAAAATATTATCAAGTGTTACATGATCCTTAGGTAATTTTTTAGACTTGAGTTGAACTATTTGATCACTATCTTGTTTGTAAAAGTTTTCACTAATTCCTAGAAGAGAATTAAACCTCTTTTTGTAGGAAACTAACAACTTGATCATCATCCTCAAAGTCTTTCTAATTCAAATTATTATCAAGAATAAAGGGTCTTACCAAAATATTGATGTATCACTAAGTTTTATCATTCTTTACATCATCTATAATGTCAAATTGGGCTCCTATTTCAGCCAACCTATCTGCATGCTTATTGCTCTCTCTAGGCACTTCTTGTATGTCAAATGCATCAAAGTCCTATAGAATATCCCATACTCTATTTTTGTATTCTTTTAACAATGAATTTTTATACACATTCAACCCTCTTATTTTATGTACCACAATCTCACTATCTCTAAATGTTTGTAAGAGGTTAGCTCCTATCGTTTTAACCCATTGCAAACTATAAACTAAGGCATCATATTTTGCTACATTGTTAGAGCATCCAAACTAAAAATTTATAACTACATAGTACCTTTATTTTGAGGGAAAAATTATCATCATACCAGCCCCTATACCATGTTTATTCCATGAATCATCAAAATAGAGTTTCCATAAACCATCATTTAGGTCACTTTCTTTGTATAGAGTTGGAATTTGTGCACAATCCTCATGTAAACAATAAAATCCAAGTCCTTCCTCCTATATCATATTTTATGGATCATGATCATGAATATTATTATCCCATTTATCAAAAAAAAATAAAAAACACCATCAAGAGATTAGTTTGATTTAGCTTCACTAGTTTTCTCTACTTCATCTGAGATGACATAGCTAGTATTAACAATACTAGGCATGTATGGTTGTAAATGAAAATGAAGAATAAGATCTGGATGGATTGTAACTTTGGGTCCATACCTTTTTCTAAACATGCGGTATACCCAATTAGCTAAAATATATCCACCTATCTTTGAAGTGAAGTCATGTGATAATCACATATCAAAGTATGAAGGAAGATCCACCACCACTACATCTTGTTGAATGGTCACATTTGGGCATGTATGAAGTGTTGGTTTTAGATTATTGATTATACCCACTATCTTGATTATAGATCCATCAAGTTATGAGATACCCTTAGTGTTTGGTTCAAACACTAAACCCAACTTATCTACAATCTATTTTGGCATCATTATGCTACTTGCCCCACTGTCAACCATGCAATTATGAACTAGTGTTTTGCCAAAAATCAAAGAAAGATATAAAGGAGGAATCTTAATTTATTTTTCATAATATTTAGTGGCATTTATCCCTTTATATACCTATTTTATTTTTTTCTTCTCTCACTGATATGAATTTAACAGAACCACACTTTTATTCTATGCTAGTTTTGTAGACATGTTAAGGCATGTATGCTCATGGATAAGGGTATCCTTTTGTATTGGGATTATTAATGAATTACACATAGTCATGTTGATGCTTGATTTATTAATATAGTCTACTATGCTGAAGGAAGAGCCTCTAATATTTGGTTGCACCTTTGGAGCAACAAGACGCCCTTGTACTTGACGCACTTGGTGAATCATGCTTGCTTCCAAATTCTAATTTTTTTGAGCTAAAATAGAAGCAACATGCTCATCAGTACATTTATAAATAATATTAGAAACATTTTGATAATGAATTATCTATTGGTTCTCATATATATCCCTTATCTTGGCTCTTATGATGGCTGCAACCGTGTTATTTGATTTGCTAGGCTCACCAATCTAATTTATTACCATGTGATTATCAACTTGCCAATTTACAAAGGTTGAATCTAGTTTTACTTGTCCATGATTTACTTTCCCTTGTTACATCATAAATTTATTGTGTTGGCTTCCTTAAATAAAGGATTCATCTTGCTTCATTTGAGGAATTTCCATATTTTGTGCTACTAAAGCTTGATTTTGCATGTCATTGATGTTAGAAGGATGCAAAATTGAGTCTTGCATAGAATTATTTTTTACTGGTGCAAGGGCCTTGTATGTGGAAGAAGCATTGGGATTAATTACAACATATGGTTTGGCTGGTGTAATAATTCCTTGAGCTTGGTATGGAGGCCTATTATCTCTAAAGTCTTGGTAGGGATGTCTTTGCTCTCTATATGGCTGATATGTGAGTTGAGAAGTTTCTTGATATGTCCTATTGAATTAATATTGTTGTCTTTTCAACTAAACTATCTCATTACCAAAATATTGTATCATACTTTTTGGTTCACTAATCTCACAAGATTGATAAAGAGGAGCTTGAACTTGAATTTGAAGGGTTAGAATTGGGGCTACTGATGGAGCTTGAGGAGGTGGAATATAGTGTGTTTCTAGAAAAAATGGAAATTGAAGTCTAGGTGCAAGTTTACCATCCTAAATTAGACTATTTTTTTCTCTAATAGAAACCTCATAGATATCTAGGAGTGTCTTAACACCCATGGACTAAATCATAACTGAAATATTATAATTTAGAACTCTTAAAAAGTATAAGAAAGTATAATCAGGAAATGGCCTTATCATTGGAGGTATTCTATTCCATGTTTTCTAAAATCTATGTTTAAAATCAGTCATAAATTCATGTGATGATCTATTGATGGTAGTGAGATGCTCAACAAGGAATAAATGGTCTGATTTATTTTTAAATTATCTACAGAATACTGTACCTAAATCATCTCAAGTGGAAATGGAGTTCAATGTAAGGTTGATATACCATTGCAACACCTTTCCTTTGAAAGATGCAACAAGCAAATATATGGAAACAATATCTTGGATAACATGGTGGAATGAACAAAAGTTCACCACATCTTTGATATATTCTACGAGTTTAGTTTGATCTTCACTAAGTTACATC
This sequence comes from Torreya grandis, assembly GCA_037957365.1. Taxonomy (NCBI): domain Eukaryota; kingdom Viridiplantae; phylum Streptophyta; class Pinopsida; order Cupressales; family Taxaceae; genus Torreya; species Torreya grandis. Next base: position 1,193,562 of record JARHVA010000143.1, on the reverse strand, counting down.
AATGAATAAAAGGCACACACTTCATGAACAACCTAAAAATGGAGGAAAAATCAAATTCTTATTACTTCAAAGGTGATTTAGTAAAAAATTTTGGAAAATTTTTTGCATAGCAAAGAGTATAATATGATATATTATTTAAAAAAATGAACATACATATAAAAAATAGAGTTAGGAGAGAGGAGACAAAACAACCCCAAACTAGGGATGAGTCATGATGCCTAGTCATCCTTCTCTCTTCCTCACTCAACCACCAAACCCATACCTAGTACATGATATATTTAAAACTATTTATCTTATAAAATGGCATAAGAGAGAGAGAGATCTACTTGTTTGAGTGCATTGAAAAAGTCCTAGGTTCTCATCCATGACCTATCTTGAAGGGAATTGGTCTCCTTACATGTTTTGATGGTGTTCAATGCTTGAAGAAGATTTGATCATCTTAATTAACTCCTTTTGAATAGATCCTTAAATATCCTTGAGACTCTCCATATTTTAAGTGATCAAATCCAACTATTTTTCTTGTATCTTCGAGTTTGACCCACCTATGCACCTATATCCTTGCTTGCATGTTCCTTTCTCATAACTTTTTCAAATAGCTCCAAGGTGGTATAGAAGGGAGATATTTTCATATTATAATTTATTAATAAGTCTATTAATTTAAAATATGCCCTAAAGGATTGATTAAATCTTAAAATAACCCCTCTATTCTTCTATGATATCTCTCCACCTTAATAAGGCTATTTGAAGGCTTCTTCAGGTTTGATTTGACTTTTTTCGCAATTAGCTCCAATGTGGTGTAAAAGGAGAGAAAATGTATTATTAAGGTTGTTGGATAATCCTTACACAATTTAATAGTATTTTAACACAAACTCTTGATCTCTCCTTGTATTCTAAATAGCAAATAACACATGTGATTGACTTGGCAAAGTTGTTGAGGATTTCAATGCATTGATGGAGTTTGTGGATAGGTAATAAGACTCTTTTTCCTCCAAATTGGCATATAAGGGAGAGTTTTAATGTTTTATTTGTTTATATATTAATTAATTAGCCTTTATGAGAGTGCATTTGATGATGAATAATCAGAGCTCTCTATATTGATCCTTCTTGGATATACTCATCTTCTCCATTTTGATAAGCTTGCCAAATGCACAATGAGAACTTGAAACTTGATGGTATATTATTATTAAAATATATAAGGAGTATAAAGAGGATTTAAATATCATAAAAATGGTGTAATAGACCTTCAAACAATTTTTTAGCTCCAAAATCCACATATAACTTCCAAAAATGTTCTTTTGTGCTTTTTAGGCCTAAAAAAACCTTATTTGGATTTGGGTGTCCAAAATGAGTTATAGCTCTCACATTAAACTATTAATTTTATAATTTTATATGTCTCAATGGGTAAGACTTGGAAAATTTTGAAAATATCAAAAATTATTCACCAAACTCTTAAAAAAATCATAAAAATTGCATATTTGCTACCTGCAGGGCCATCTAGAGATATTTTTTAATGATATGAGCCTATTTTGAATTAGTTTTCATTGTATAAAAATGTATTAAGACATTTAAATTAATTATAAACCTTCTCATATAATTTTATTCTCTTGGAAAAATTTAAAACACTCATTTCTAACTCTATTATGAGCAAATTAGTTAAAAACCATTATTTCTTTCATAATGTAGACCTATGTTTTATCATTTTATCTCTCATATGGTACCATATGGATATTAAAAAACTTTTAAAAATTAAATGACATAAAAATATATCTCCATGTCAAATTTCAAGATATTTCCCTTGGTAAAATCTAAAATATGCACTTTTTAGTGCTTTCTAGTTTGCACTTTCTCACTTCTACATGCTTGTAGGTCTCAGTTTTAGAATTTTTTTGAATTTTATGAGGTGTAAAGAAATAAATATATATTTTTAATTATAAATTTTAAGATAAATTATAATAATTCCAACCATTATATGTCTTCAACCAATCACTTAAACCTCTTTAAAAATGCCTTTTCTGACAGTTTCTCTTGAATACTTGAAACCCTACAACATGTATTTTGACCAAATTTTGGCCTTTCAGGCCAAAATTGGCCACCCCTATCTATTTAGTCACCTATCCATGTATTTGGTTGGAATCATTAATGAAGTTTCATTTGAGAGAGGTATCTTGTATAAAACCCACAACAAATGCACAAGTCCTTCCTTCAAACAGTTTGGTTTGGTCTTTTGCTAAGCCTTTGGGTCTTTTATTTTGACTAAGTGTTCAATTTATTTTGAGTTTTATTCAAGGAATATTTATTTTAGGTTTTATTCAAGTGTTTCTTTCAGATATTTTTCTGAATTCTTCCACACTTTTTGTCTGAAGCTTTTCCCTTAAGTATTTTCTTTCAGATAAATTATCCGCACAACTTTTTCTAGAAGGGTGCTTGTAACTTTTATGAAAGGCACTTTAAGTTTCTTGAAGGGTTCTTTCAATCTGAAAAAGACCTTTGCATTTTTTTGAAGGGTATCTTTGAGGCTACGTGGACCATTTCCAAAATTCTGAAGGACAACTGTAGGTTTTTTAAAGGACACATTCTTCTGAAGGGTCACTTGTAATTCTTCCAAAGGGTCACTTGATTTCTTCAAATGATCATTTTATTTTTCCCAAAAGGACACTTGCATTTTCAAAAAAAGTTTGAAGGATTGTTTTGGGGAAAAGGTGGACCATTTCTGAATGCTAAAGGGTATGTGACACCTTTTCTAAGGGTATTTACAGGAAGGTCTGTGGGAATATAGACCATTACAAAAGTGACGAAGGGTTATTTTTCAAAGGGGAAGACCATTTCAAGAAGTTCAAAGGAATTCTTTTAGACAAATTATCCAAATAATTATTTCAAAAAATGCAAAAGGTGCCAAAGTTCATTTCTTTCATACATTTTGTCCGTGGGAATTCCAAAGGCCATAAAAGACCGAGCAAGAAAGCTGCAAGAAAAGAAGGAAAGGTGGAAGTAGACAAATTGTCCAAAAGAAAATAGGAAACAAAATTTTTGAAGAAAATACCCAAGGTGACGGCCCACAAAATGTCAATTGTAGACTACATAAATTAGCTGTTGGGATTCAAACAAAGAAGTGATAGCCCGTAGGATGTCAACTTCAAACTATGAAAATAGCTGTTGGAGTTTAAAAGGAGTTTGGTGAGATCCTGAAAATAAATATGGAAGTGACACATGGTAGAATACTAAACATATATGCACAAGAAAATGGAAATAGGTAGGTCCATAGAGTGAGTTGTTATACCATTTCACAGCTAGATAAGCTAATAAGGAAGAACTAGCATGCAAATGAGTTTCTAACCAATGGACCCATTTATGGCAAAACATAATTTAGAGCATCTTGATCCTGTTGGCATAACTAAAAATAAAACAACTTATAGAATGAAGTGTAATTATTCCATTCTCAAGTTGACACATGTCTGAAAAAATTTTAGACTTCCCTTTGCTCGATCTATTTCTCAAGGCTATATATATATATGTATTCATTCTATTCATTAAGGGGGGCCTCTGCTGGTAATAGTGAAACTCTAGCCAAATTTGTATTGTTAACTCTTGAAGAATATACAAGTGAGTTTGCCATTCACATATTGCACTATTGAGTATAAGTTCAAATGTTATTGATAATGACAAGTGAAAATGTTATTTTCTAGCATGTCAATCTATGGTCACTTACCAATGTGCAGAAAGATGATGTTGTAGGTCTCTGTTATTATTCTTTACTAAGTTTATAAACATCTTAGAAGTGGTATATGCCTATTCTCTTTGTAGAATCATTCATTACCCTCCTAAACATTAAGTACCTTCTTGAATCTAACTTATGAAATATTGATGCAACAATGTCTTTGTTGTGACTTTGTGTGAAACACCCTTGTTTACCTTTAAGTAGTGGTTTCAATCATTTAGGAGGATATCAAATATTGGTGCATCACTACTTTTTTTCCTAGTTATTTTTATTCTCCCTTTTCATTCATAGTTGTTAGTTTAAAAAAATCTTCAAGGTACATCAAGGGGAGATAGCCGCTACTCTAGAGATTCATCCCAACAAAATTGTCACCCACATCAAGAGAGATGATTCCATTGTGCTGCTTGGATGAGGAGAGATGAGCATCTATTCAAGGGTGCAAATCCAAGTGTCAATTGTTTTTGGCATGCCCAGTGGGATGTTAAGTCCTAGAAGATTGTTCAAGATTGGTGTTAGGATTGACACAGTTAAAGATAAAGAAGCATCTACATTCAGTACCTAGAGACTCCATTAAAGAACACAAGTCTTTGGTTGATGATAAGTCCTTGTTTCCATGTCAAAGGTGACCACTAGGTTTGTTGCTAAAGGTGCAACTTTCTAATTTTTGGAATTAGCTCCATATTCCACCAAAAGCTCTAGATTTGTCAACACAGATCCCTACAAAAGAGAGTTTGTGTTTAAAACTTCCAAATTTGTGTTGCATACTTTTCCTAATGTATATATTAATATTCCCAATATGGCTAGAAGGCAAGCTTTTGTGCCTTTTTGGGGGGCATCTCCCTTGTAGCTTGCCCAATATGCTCAAATCCTAGGAGCTGCTCTCAAAAGTCTCTCATATTTTAGTGGAGATGATCTAATTACTAGCATTGAACATATGAGGAATATATAAAACTTTTATAATATCCATAACATCACTCAAGAAAGTGTAGCCATTAGGTTGTTAGCCTTGTCTTTCAAAGGAAAAGTTTTGGATTGATATAGGACCCTACCTGTAAATTTTATTGGCTCATGCGATGAGTTTGGGACCTTATTTATTGATAGGTTTGGGGAAAAGAGTGATCACTTATCTCTTGCTGAGAAATCGACCACAATCAAGAGGGAACCACAAGAATTCATGCAAGATTTTAATACTAGGTTTCAAAAAACTTGGGACAAAATCCCAATTCTTGTGAGGCCAACTGCAAATTATGTATTTTGTACTACTTAAAATCATTAACTAGTGACATTACCATGATGATTCAATCTATGGGTGGAAACACATTTCCTACTGCATATGAAATAGCCATAAATGCTGAGAATTATCTCGTCTATGCAAGAAAGATAACTCCTAGACCTCCAATGCCACTATTCCCTGGTTTGCATTCTCCTAGTCAAAGTGTGTTGCTTGCTTTAGCTCCTCTACCTAGTCAAGAAAAATATGCCATTACCCATACTAATGAAATGCATGAAGTTAAAATCCTAATTCAAATTGTTACTAATGAATTGATTTCTCTCAAAATGCAACAATCCCAAAGCTATAGGCCTTATCAGTCCTATAACCAGTTTGGACAAATAAATAGACTTCCTTTTCAGGGCAATAATCAGGGACAAGGCCAAATCACCCATGTTAAGCCTTATAAAATATATAATCCTAATGATCCATCATCCTCCAAAGACCTTGTTCCATTCAAAATAATTTGGTTCAAGAACAACCTAATTATCCATGTTTTGAACATAGTTAAGAAGAAGTTGCTTATGTCAATGAGATGCAAAATCAAGGCATGACTGCACAAGGTGATCAAACATATCAATTTTAAAATTTTGAGATGTCAACATAATTTAATATGGAGATTAGATAGGTTTAGTCTGATTCCACTCTCATGAATCATTTAGAGGGTGATTTTTGTGCCATTGACTATGTGGGGAATACAAGTAATCAGAATGCTAGTGTGGCTATTAACACTAGATCAAAGAAAAGGGTAGTTGAAGAAGTTCAAAGAACCAATAAAAGACCTATTTTGACTCCTAAATCATCTCAAATGGGAGGAATGCCTAATTAATCTCCTAAAGCACAAGAAAATTAGAGGATTCTAAATTTTAGGATAGTTGCTACAACCTTGCCTCCATAAGCTACATCACAAAGTGCAAATGCTCATAAATAGAACCCCAAGGTAAGCAATCCTTCCATTAATAATGTGGACCAAATGAAGAATATTCATATGAACATATCATTATGGGATTCTCTAGCATTACTAGGGCAAAAATATATACTCCAAAAGGAATTATATGGACTGGGTACACAAGCTAGCCCATCTCGAAATGACAATGTGGTTTTGGACAATGGAACTCAATCTATATGATCAGGTGAAAAAATATGAGAATACTCCTCCTTTATACCTATCCTTAATTATTGGTGATTTATTGGTTCATAATCTCATTATATATAGTGGAGAAATCACATCAATTATGCCTAAATGCATAGTAGATACGCTAGGCATCAAATACGATCTAATGACTAAATGAGTTTTACAATTGGACGGATCACCAGCCAAAACTTTAGGGATAGTGAAAGGTTTGAATTTGATTCTTCATGATTTTCCTACCTTTTCAATTCCTCATGATGTGTTGGTAGCAGATTTACCTCCCTATTTTGCTCTTTGCTTGTCAAGAGACTTTACATCTAAGGTAAGTGGATACTTGGAAACTAATTGGTCCTACATGGTGTTTAGAATAAAATATGGCACTAAAGTGAAGATTTAGTCAGAACCTATTCATAGAGATCACTTGGAACCATATTGACCCAAGGTAGAAAATGTTAACTATTCTATCATTGATGAAGAGGAGTTTCACATTGATCAATCCCCATCATCTTCCCTTGAAGGAGTTTCTGATTTGTTCCTAGATGAGTGGGGAGATGACAACTATGTGTATGATCCTTACAAGTTTATTGAGAAATATGGTCTTGGAGTATATTAAATGCATGAGAAGGATTATTTCATGCCTAATCTGATGAAATCAAGTAAGGATGTGAATGACTTGTGCATCTCTTTTTTGATGGATCTAGAAGCAAGATTGGGGTAGGTGGTGGAGCCATGCTAGTTTCACCTTCAAAGGAGAGGTATTTTTCAAATTTCAGATTTTAGTTATCTTGTACTTGTAATGTAGCTGAATATGAGGCCCTCATTCATGGCCTAGAGTGGGCAAGGAAAATAGGTGTCAAAGAATTGCAAGTGTTCAGTGATAGCAAGATCATTGTCAATCAAGTTAGAAGGCAGAATCTGACAAAGAAATCCTTGCTCAAGTCCTAAAAACATAGAGTTTGGGACCTTATAGAAGAATTCATGGCATTTAACATCACTTCTATCTCAAGAGAAGATTAAAAAAATGTTGATAGGTTAACAACAATTGGAGCTTAGTTCGATGTTCCAAAGGGCATAAGAGAAGATAAGAATCAACCTCATCTAAAGGTGATTGTGAGACCTTCTATACTAGATAATGTCACCAATTGGTAGGTTTTTGATAGTGACTAGAAGATATCTCTCTTCCTACAAGAAGAAGCTGAGTTATCTATAAAGAATTTGTCCAAGATTCAACAACAATATGGAGGACAAATTGTTCAACTGAAGTCTAACAAGCTTCCCAAAGGCCTAGTGACTCTTGAAAGCATATTCAATGAGGATTACCAGCGCAAGAAGGAGAAGGTAAGCATGTAAACCAAGATAGGGAAATATGAAAGGGTAGAGATCTTCAAATAAAAGTTGCTCTTGGAAAGGTATGCACTAGTCAAGAGAAGCAATTTCATTGAACTATGCAAGGAGTTTAGTGATATTTTTGAATGGGAGTATAGTGATTTGAAGGGTTTTGACCCAATATTAGCTCAAAATACTATAGAACTAGATAAAAGTGCTAAACCCATAAAACAAAGACAAAGACCAATCAATCCCAAGATTTTTCCTCTCATGAAGAAAGAACTCACTAAGTTGATTGAGTCTAGAATCATCTTTCCTATCAAGCATTCTTCTTGGTTGGCTAAATTAGTCCCTATTAGAGATAATAATGGGGAGATCAATTTGTGTGTGGATTTTAGAGACTTAAAAAAGTGTCTTTAAGAGATCATTACCCCTTCCCCTTTATGGATCAAATTATACAAGTGGTGGCAGACAATGAGAGGTTTTCACTCTTAGATGGTTATTCCGAGTACAATCAGATTCTAGTGAAAGAAAGTGACCAATACAAAATAGACTTCACCACAAAATGGGGAACATATTCCTATAGAAATATGCCTTTTGGATTGTCAAATGTTGGAGCTACTTTTTAATGTGCAATGGATATGGCTTTCTAAGGACTGATAAATGACATTGTACTGGTATATCTTGATGATGTGACAGTTTTATCCAAGGAAGCAAAGGATCACTTGAAGCACCTAAGGTAGATTTTTGAGAGGTGTAGAGAGTTTGGGATATCTCTAAACCCTAAAAAGTGTGTATTTTTTTTTCATGAAGGCAAAGTCTTAGGCCACATTTTTTTCAAGAAAGGTCTGTCTATTTATCAAGAGAGAGTGAATGTTATTTTAGCATTGTCTTTACTTAAGCATAAGAAAGGTTTGCAAAGTTTATTTGGAAAGATAAATTTCATTAGGAGATTTATTCCTAATTTTTATAACATGGTCAATCCCTTGACATCTATGCTAAGGATGAGATATTCACTTGGATAGGAAGGGAAAAAAAAGTTTTGAAGAGATCAAGCAAGCCATTGCCTAGGCCCCTACTCTTGCAATTCCTAACTTCTCCAAGGACTTCAACCTATATACTTTTGGGAATGAAAATTTAATATTTTCCATGCTTACTCAAGCTAATGATAAAAATCTAGAACAACCTATTACTTTTTTTGGTCAAGGTCTAGAAGGTTATGAGACAAGATATACATATGTAGAGAAATAAGTGCTTTCAGTTATAAGGAACTTAAAGAAGTTCAGGCATATGTTATCTAATAAAAAGATTTATATTTTTGTGCCTCATCTTGGTGTGAAAGATTATCTGTTAAGAAAATATTTGAATGAATAAAGGGTAATTTGGATTACCAAGTGATGGAGTATGATGTGGAGATCAAAACAACTAAGTTAGTGAAAGGAAAAGGACTGTGTGAGCATCTTGCTTCAAATTTGAAAGAGAAAAAGGAGGTTTTTTATAACTTCATAATGATCCTACAATATCTATACCTTCAACCATAAGGAGTTAGACATAAGACATGATTCATTTCCTTCAAACCAATGAGTGTCCACAAGGTCTTGATAGGGCTAAGAGGAGATACTTTAGGTTGTAATCCATTCCCTATGTGCTAGTTGATGGTGTGTTATTTAGAAAAGAATTTTCAAGTGTGCTTTTGAGATGCATTGATTTAGATCAGATTGACAAAGTATTTCATGAGTTCCATGATGGACCAATTGGTGGTCACTTCGCTCAAAGACACCCATAGCTGCCAAGATAATGAGAGCTGGTTACTTTTGGCCCAGCGTGTTCAAAGACACCCATGCTTGGGTGAGAAAATTCCAAAAGTGTTATATTTTTGATGGAAAATAATATCTAGCTACCTTTATCCTTCATCTAATCCAAGTTGAGAAACCCTTCATGTAATGGGGTTTGGATTTCATAGATTTGATCCATCCTCCTTCTAGTGTTGGCCACAAATGGGTGTTGACTACCAATATTATTTTACAAGATGGGTGGAGGTTGTAGCTTTGAAAAAGGCCCATGAAAGTTTAGTCCTTGATTTATATGAAGGTATAGTAACCATATTTGGAGCTCCCTCAACAATCATCTCAAATAATGCATTGGCCTTTCTAGGAGCAAGGACAAGTGAATGGGATTTAAAGCAGGGTATCCACCTTAGCACCTCCTCCAACTATTACCCCCAATGGAATGGACTAGATGAGTCCACAAACAAGAACTTGATCAGGATCATAAAGAGAACAATGGAGGAGAATCAAAGAACTTGGCACATCAAGTTGAAGATAACTTTTTGGGATGATAGGACCACCCCAAAAAGAGCAATTAGGAACTCACCATATACACTTGTTTATGGAAGGGAAGCTATAATTTCTATCTCAATCGAGTTACCAGACTTAGATCTTATCTATCATTTGTAATTGATGGAGAATGACAACATAGAGGTCAGATTATGTGAGTTGATGGAGCTTGAGAAAATAAGAGATCAAGCTATGCACACCATGACTACTCAGCAACAACAAACAAAGAGGTATTTTGACAAGAAGTCCATGCCAAGAAGCTTCAAGAAAGGAGACATATCCTAAAATGGGATGAAGATAGGGCCAAGATTGAAATACATACAAAGTTTGATGCTTTGTGGAGTGGCCCATATGTAATCACACAGTGCAAACAACATAATGCTTTCCAACTCTCAAGATTGGATGGAGAGGAGCTGCATATCCTAGTCAATGGGATATATTTAAAGTATTATTACTGAGGCTCTCTTTTTTTTTGTACATAATTTCCTACTTTCTTTGTGTTCCCTAAGTACATAGGCACAGGTGTGAGTTTGTCTTTGTCTAGTTTTGTGTTATCTTTGCTTAGTCTTGTTTTTTTTGTGTGGTGTGTTTCCTTGTGTTTTATTTTGGCAAATCCTTGTTAATCATAATCAAGAATTCATTGACTCCATGTCCAATGGACTATATAGGCTATTAGTCTAGTTAGTATAGTAGGCATAGTACCCCTATGATTCATCAATTTGTTGACCAAATTTTGGCTTTTCGGGCCAAAATTGGGCACCCCTATCCATTTAGTCACATTTTCATGTCTTTGTTTGGACTTAGTAATGAAGTTTCATTTAAGAGAGGTATCCTGTATAAAAGCCACATCAAATGCACAAGTCTTTCCTTCAAACAATTTATTTTGGTCTGTTGCTAAGCCTTCGGGTCTTTTATTTTGACTAAGTATTCAATTTTTTTTTGGGTTTTATTCAAGGAAGATTTATTTTGGGTTTTAATCAAGTGTTTCTTTCAGGGGTTATGCCGAATTCTTTCAAACTTTTTGTCCAAAGCTTTTCCCTTAAGTATTTTCTTTCAGACAAATTGTCTGCAGAACTTTTCTGAAGGGTGCTTGTAACTTTTTTGAAAGGCACTTTAACTTTCTTGAAGGGTTTTTTCAAGATGAAAAGGACCTTTGAATTTTTATAAAGGGTATATTTGAGGCTAAGCAGACCATTTCTAAAAGTTTGAAGGACAACTATAGGTTTTTCAAAGGACACATTATTTCGAAGGGTCACTTGTAATTCTTCCAAAGGGTCACTTGTTTTCTTCAAAAGATCATTTCATTTTTCCCAAAAGGACACTTGCCTTTACAAAATGACACTTTCAACTTCCCAAAGGGACTTTTTCAAAAAGTTAGAAGGATTGTTTTAGGGAAAAGGTGGACCATTTCAAAATCCTAAAGGGTATGTGACACCTTTTCGAAGGGTATCTGTACGAAGGTCTGCAAGAAGATAGACCATTGCAAAAGTGCTGAACGGTTATTTTTCAAAGGGGAAGACCATTTCAAGAAGTTTGAAGGAATTCTTTTAGAAAAATTGTCTAAAGAACTCTTTGAAAAAATTTAAAAGGTGCCAAAGTCCATTTATTTCAGACATTTTGTCTGCATGAATTCTAAAGGGCATAAAAGACCAATCAAGAAAGCTGAAGAAAAGAAGGAAATGTGGCTATGGATAAATAATTAAAAAGCAAATAAGAAACAAAAATTCTAAATAAAATACGCAAGGTGACGGCCAACAAAATGTCAATCTTAGACTATAGAAATTAGCTACTAAGATTCAAACAAAGGAGTGATAGCCCGTAGGATGTCAACTTCAAACTATGTAAATAACCATTGGAGTTTACAAGGAGATTGGAAAAAAATTGAAAACAAATATAGAAGTGACACATGGAAAAATCCTAAACATATATGCACAAGCCAATGAAAATAGGCAGGTTGACGGAGTGAGTTATTATACCATTTCACAGCTCGACAAGCTACTAAGGAATAACTAGCATCCACATGAATTTACAACCAATGGACCCATTTATGGCAAAATGTAGTTCAGAGCATCTTGATTCTATTGACCTAACTGAAAAGAAAACATCTTACAAAATGTAGTGTAACTATTCCATTCTCAAGTTGACACATGTCTAAATCATTTTTAGACTTCCCTTTGCTCAATCTCTTTCTCAAGGCTATATATATGTGTATTCATTTTATTCATTGAGGGGGGCGTATGCTAGTTATAGTGAAACTTTGGCCAAATTTGTAATATTAACTCTTGAAGAATATACAAGTGAGTTCGCCATTCACATATTTCACTATTGAGTATAAGTTTGAATCTTGTTGATTATGACTAGTGAAAAGGTTATTTTATAACATGCCAATCTATGGTCACTTACCAATGTGCAGAAAGGATGATGTTGCAGGTCTCTATTAATATTATTTACTAAGTGTATAAACATCTTAGAAGTGGTATATGTCTATTCTTTTTGTAGAATCATTCATCATCCTCCTAAATGTTAAGTACCTTCTGTTGGGTGAATATTTTGTCACCAACTAACTAACAACAAAATAGGTATATCAACCTCAACATAAAGAGATTTATATGGAAAAATGTGTAAGTTTACCATAGCATAATGAGATAAATCTCTCCTCTCATCAAGGGGAAATTTCCTACAAGTCAAGGGAGGTTCCCTATAAACTACTATATACTAATATAAGCTGAAAATACACTTAGGGGTCGGATAACACCATCCATCTCTCTTTTTTTAGAGATGATGTTCACAAAGTCAAGGAGAATTCCTAGACTATTGCTGAAGGCATTTTTCTTCTTTTAGAAATGATGTTCAAAAAACTAGAGGAAGACTTCCTGGGTAGTAATGGTAATCACAAGAACCCATGAAAGCACAAAGTCTTTCATTGCTTCTCCTACTGAATCAGGACATAGTAACATAGTAGAATGAAGTGTATCACAAAGTATCCACCTCAACTACAATAGGATATAAGGTTATGAAGGATAATGGGAGCTCAAAGTCTCTCCAATATCCTTTTCACTGAAACATAAAACACAGACTAAAGACAATTGTGGCAACACAAAGTCTCCCATAGTCAGTTTTAGGACACCTTCTAGGCTATTTCCACTAGTTCTGCTTATTTGATCAAATAGACAAGACTTTATTTAGGAAAAACACATAAAAACAATTTTCTAGATAACACAAGCTATTTCAACACAAAGTCTAAAAGGTCACTTGCTTTCTCATTCAATTGATAAAATATGATAGACAGTCTGAGCTTAAAGTCTCAGGAATGCCTTTTAATTTGGGCAGAGTTTCGCTTCTAATAACAAAAAGATCTCCCTAATACAAACTGAGAGATTACAATATATAGCAACCAAAAGAAGACTTTAGTGCTTGTTTTCATGAAATGGCCCATGGTATATTGAATACATTGAATGTATTTGAAATTTTGTGAAGGGGCCATGCTGGAACATGGTATCAGCCTTAACTTTGGAATTTTAAATCATCTCAAATGTCTCTTCCAAAGCATAGGTTGTCTGGGCTTCTTTAAGATACCTACACGGCTATCCATTCACTTTTACTTCGATGAAGAAAAATAGGCCACACCTTTGAATGCTTGTGCTCTCTGATGTCCACCTGGTGGACTGTTCCACCTACTTAAATAACTCTCCTATAGATATTTTTGGATTTTTGATAACATTCCCTCTTTCTTTGTTACATTTTGTCTCTTCCTGGTGATCTAAGCTCTCGGGCTATCTTCTCGCTTTTTGCTGGCTCATTTGGCTCATTCTTTGACTAGTCGCTGAGTTTGTTCCCAGGTCTATATTATTTAAAAAACAATTGTTTTTTTATTACCCTGAATTTGACATCTACAGGGATGTCATCAGTTGCTGGTCACTTGAACCACTTTGAACCTTGACCTTTTGATTTTCCTCGGTTCAATGGTTCAAAGTTCATCAGGCAGTTCAGCGGTTTAATATTTTATGTTCTGCAAAGAGTCACATTCACTTAGTCTTCTTAAGAAGTTCAACATATCATTAAACCAATTATTTAAACCTTTCTTCTATAATCTTTTGTTTAAAACATCTTTTGGAATCTTTCGTTTGAAACATCTTTTGGAATCTTCTGCTTGAACTTCAAACTTTGAACTCATTGGACTTGTTGAAGCGTTGAACTCTTTTGAACCTTTAAACTCGTTGAACTAGTTTAAGCATTGAACTCTTTTGAATCTTTGAACTGATTGAACTTATTGAAGCGGTGTTCAATGGTTCATTGGTTCAATGGTTCATCAGTTCGGTGATTCGTTCCATATTATCGAACTCCACCGTTGAATCTTTGAACTCTTTTGAAATTTGAACCCTTTGAACTCTTGGAAGCGGAGTTCAATGGTTCAATGGTTCATTCCTTAAATTTTTTTCATGAAATGTCTTAAGTGTTTTTTTAACTTCTCCTTGCGAAAGTCTGCTTGTTGAACCTGCAATTTTTTTAGTTGAATAGGCTTGCATGACTAAAAAACTTGACTGCTCAGAACATTTTTTTGAGAAAAGAAGAGACCAATTTTGTCCTGCAAGACCAAAAGGGTTGACATTTTTTCCACAAAAATAAGTGATAGATTTAGGAATAATAGCTGGTTCCAGTTGGGGAACTTCCATCAATTATAAAAATGATTGAAAGGAGTAGAATCTAGACTCTAAGTGCCTTCATCTATGCCATTGGGATACAAAGTCATGCCATCCAAAAAGAGAAAGATGCCAAAAAATGAAATGAATAACAAAAAAAAAAAAGACTATACAAATGTACAACTGATCTTATCTGATACTTCAAGAGTTGAAGTGCTTTAGATGCTACCCACTGTGAGGTAGTGAAAATAGCATGCCGTCTTGATATTTCAATAAGAAACTATTTTAACCATTTAATTGATGAATGACAAATGGACCTCTCTACAAGGAATCCAATTTTCCATGTATCCCTTTTGGTTCTCTCCTCTTGTCCCACAACAAGACTTGATCTCTAATATGAAAATCATGAATCTTTGTTTTCTGGTCAAAGAGCTTCTTTACCAGTCTTTGATGTGTAGCAATACGGTCCACCACCATAGTTCACTACTCATTTAGTTCATTTAAGCACATGATCCTTTTGTCAATGGATTTTTTAAATATTTGATCTTCGACAGCCTTCACCAACTTCAGTGCTAATAGTTCTAGGGTGATTGGTATCTCTGCATTCAAACAATATAGAAGTTAAAATGGTGACATAACTATTGCCCTCTTAGGTGTAATCTTGTCTACCCATAAAGCGTCAAACAATGCTTTATGCTAGGTTCTCTGATTGTCATCTACCAACTTTCTGATAATGGTCATGAGGTTCTTGTTACTTTATTCTACTTGACCATTTCCTTGTGGATAATAGTCAGAAGAGTGGGAGAGAATAATCCCATAATAGTAGTTGAACTAGGTAATCTCATGAGAAGAGATATAGACTAAATTGTTTGTTACAATCTTGGTTGGGACTCCAAAATGAAAAATAATATTTTCTTTGAGAAAATTACATACCACTTCTGAAGTAGCATGCTTGACTAGAATGGCTTCCACCTACTTGGTAAAGTAGTCTGTGGCTATGAGAATGTAGTCATATCCAACACTTGAGAACAAGTTTACAGTGCCAATAAAATTAATATCCCATAATTGAAATGACTCTTCAATCACCACTAGTTTGAGAGGTAATGTGGCCAACTTGGGTCTCCCAATGAACTGTTGACATAGCTCACATCTACGCACCCAAGTGTATGCATATTGAAACAGAGTAGGGTAATAGTACCTGGCTCATAGAATTTTATGAGTAGTCATAGGTGTAGAAAAATATCCTTCACAGACCAAATTGTGAAAATAATCTAACAGTTTAAATTGTTGCACTTTGTCCACACAACGAAGGAATACCCCATCAAGGCTCCTCTTGTATAAACCATTGTCCCATAGGACATAGTTAGTAGCCTTCAATTTAACAGTTCTCTTTTCTTTATGAGACAAGTGGGTAGGACACTCACCATAGGTAAGGAAATGAGTGATATTTGAATACCACTCATCCATAGTAGTGACAAAGAGAACTGTAGGCATGCCTTCAACCTCTGTTTCTTCATGATTTATTTTCTCTGGTATGTTATCTATAATTAATTGGTAGAGGCCTCTTCCCCACACAAGCTTCATAGGTTTGATAACAAGATTAAACTCTTATATTTTAGCAATCTAATTACCCCTTCTGGTACCAAACTTTTGTTGAGTTAAAATGGACTTTACTGTGGTATCAGGTACAAGAGCAATAATGTGTGAGTTCAGGATGTAGAAACAGAAGTGTTTCACCACCTTAATCACATCATAAGCATGCTTCTCTATGTTTGAATATTTCAGTTCATGAGCTTTGAGAGGACAACTCATAAATGAGATAGGAGATTCCACACCTTCTTTGTTCTGCTAAATTAGAATGGCTGAAAGTGTGTGTTCATAAGCATAACTGTACACTATGAAGTCTTTGGTGTGATTTGAGTAAACTAGGACCAGGGCATGGATGATAGCTTTCTTGATAGCTTCAAATTATGAGTTGCCTTCTTCAGTCCAGTGAAAAGTAGCTTTTCCCTTCATCATATCGATAATGTGGCGAGTCTTTTTTGCAAGTTTAGGAATGAATCTTTGTAAAAAATTCACCTTTTTAAAAAAAGAATGAACTGTAGTCTTACTATAAGGTAGAGTAAGCTCTTAAATAGATTTGACTTTTTTTGAGTCAATTTCTATGCCTTCTCAGGATACAGTGTGATCGAGAAGTTTCCCTTCTATAACTCTAAAAACTAATTTTTTAGGATTAAGGAAAATGCTATTCTATAGACATCATTCCAACACTTGTTGTAGATGATGCACATAATCAAGACAATGTTTGAAAAAAATAGTCAGGTCATCGAGATATATCACAATGAACTTCCCCATTTCGTCTCTAAAGGCAAGATCCATAGCTCTCTAGAAGGTGACACCAGCATTGATCAAACCAAAAGGCATTTTATGATATGCAAAGGTGCCCCAAGGTGTAGTGAAAGTGGTCTTATGTTGGTCTATTTCACCAACTTCCACTTGATTATACCTCAAAAAACCATCTAATATTGATAACATCTCTACACCAGTCACTATTTGCATGACTTGATCTATGATGGGTAGGAGGTAGTTGTCCTTTAGAGATGATTGATTCAGATTTTTTGAATCAACACAGAAGTGAATTTCTCTATTCTTTTTTCTCACAAAGACTATGTTCACAATCCAAGTGGCATGATGGATTGAAAAAATTATCCTCGCTTTTAACATTTTTTGAATCTCAGACAGAATAGTACCTGATATCTTAGGGTTGTAGTATCTTGATTTTTGCTTGTGAGACAATAAACCAATCTTGAGAGGAATTTCATACTAAATTTTTTTAGGCCTGAGAGATTTCAGATCATCATAGGATTACACCAAAACATCAATGTAATGGTGAAGTAGAGTAGTGAATTTGAGTTTTTCATCAGGAGTGCAACACTTCTCAATGTTGAGCATCTTGGGATTCTCTTTTGTACTCAAATTTATTTGGTCAAACTCTTGGGAGGAACTTGAATCCATTTGCTGCTGCTTGACAAACCTATCATGCTTATCAAATATTTTCTCAAGGGAAACCAATCTCTTTAAAATTTTATTCCCTTTGAGCTGAAGGAATTCTTCACCAGTGTTTGAACTTATTTTAGGAGCTGATTCCTGTGGTGGAGACTTACTGCCTTCAAAATAAAGCTCTTCAAAGCTATCTATTTATTCCAAAAAGGCAATGATTTGGTTTTCACCACTAAATACCTACCAATGGTTGGCATTATCAAGCACACTTGGTCAAAAGACTAGTTTGATAGTGTACCTGTTCCCTTTAAAATTGAGGTGAGGAACCATGAGGGTCACAAAAATAGTGAATGAATATGTTCGATCATTGAACTCTCTAGGCACAATAGAGATATTGAAAGCATCAAAAATTTCAATATAGTCCCATATAAGATTGTGAAAATGTCACAATATTTCATTCTTGGTTTGATACAGATTCCTTACCTAAAAACCACCAGTTCAACATCTCCTTTGGCATGAAGGAGCTTAACACTTTTATCTTGAGCTGCCTTCAACTTGAGTCATAAAGATTCATATTCGGCAGTGTTGTTGGTGTTGCTAAAATGCAACTTATACGAATTGGAAAAACTATCTCCTTGAGGAGATATTAAAACAATCCTGGCTCTAAAACTGGTAGAATAATTGCTGCCATCAAATTCCAGAATCTAGACATCATTCAAATATGATATTCTTTAAAATTTCTCTTTGTTAGGGAGGGAGGATTCTTTTGCACCTGTACTTTACTCTACCAATTCTTCTATCTAAACATTTTGAATTGTTACCTATAGTATTTTTATCTGATAAAATAGAAACATCCTCTATAGAGAGGAAGTAATTACCCATTCCTAAAGACTCAAACAAAATTTGAGTTTCAAGATCTGATGTCTGAGTAACTATGTATTTTTCCTCAGTCTCAAGAAGTAGGCTTTGCATAATGCCCTTCACAGGGATCTTCACCTCAGACAGATCCATGCTTAGTTCACCACCAACATCCTTGAATTTTTTTTGTCCAAGCAGAATGCCATAGGAAGCTGGAATGCCGGCCACTAGGACTATCAATTTAATCCTTTTTTCTAGGAAGGCCACAAATGCAAATTGGGCATCTTTTATTTGACCCAATAGAGACACTTATTTGTTTTCCATGGAGAAACATCTCCTAAAATTTTTAGTCAGAGTGAGGTCGAGAGAGTTGCTACCTTGACAGGCATGACATTGTCAGAAGCTCTTGAGTCAATTATGCAGTTGCTCAATTTATGTCTATTTATCAACAAGGAAACATAGAAAGGTTAAATATTTTCAGGAGCAGCATGAGGAGTAATGATAAGGTTATTTGGGGTGGAGGTGTTCTTTGGGAGATTATGAATTACCTTGGAAACATCTTGTCCTACAAGGATGGTTTTGTTCTTTACACACTCGACCAACCTGTCCAACTGCTCAGGGTTAGCTTGTAAATATTCAAACTCAGTCATTTGGATTTTGGTCTTCCTAGTATGGTCAATTATATCAAATGATTGGAAATAAATAGGAATAGAGGAAGGAAGTTTATCATTTTGAGTTTTATTGGGAGTGGTATTAGTCTGAGAAATTGAAGTAGAAATTACAGGGATATTTGAGGTACTTACTTTTTTAGTGATCATCAGGTCTTTTGATTGGAAAAGTAGAGAAGTCCCCCATTTAACAATTGAAATTACTGGTCAAGATTTTTCCTTTATTTTTTCTTTATCAGCTGGTTGAGTTGACTATTTCTGAGACCTGGTAAATACAACATATGATCCATCAAATATTTCTCCTTTGCTTCGAGCTTCATCCTAGTAATTCAGGAAACCAAGATTGGAGTCACTAACTAATTATTCTTCTCCTTCTGTGAAGAGATTAGTGTCATCTTCTTAGTTTAACTTAGGTTGGAAAGAGAAATTAGATTCAATTTCAAGATAACCAACTATTGAGTTAGCTGGAGTTGCTTCAATGACAAGCTTTCCCTGTGGGGGAGAAAGATGATTTGGCTACCCTTGATTCTTGGTAGTGTTGCCTTGATATGAATAGTTAGGGAATGTCCTCCTTAGTATATCCCAGTAAGGAGGAGTAGACATTCCTTATGCCATTTTATTTTTTAGAGCTAGCAATTCATTTGCTAGTTTTTGCACCATAGGATCAATGGTGCCTATAGAAGAATATTCAGAAGATGAAGAATATTTATTTTTATTAGGATCTCTTCTTATCTTTTTTGGCAAGATAAGATCATCTTCAATCTTAGTAGTCAAATCTTGAGCTGTAGCAAGGTCTACCTCACTTTAAGATGCTGAGAATTTATGAAGAAGCATTTAAAAGTTTTAGGTATTGGCTGAGCAATTGTAGGAATCCTATTCCTCAACTTGTTGAATTTAGCAATGAAGTTTTTGCATAGGTTTATGAGGCTCCTTATTCATTTGTGTAAGCTGAGCTAATAGGACATGTGCATCTTCTACAAATTTGAACCTAGCTTCAAACTTAGCCTTGAGAGTGTTTCAGTTAGTGATAGTTTGAGTTTGCAGATGATAGAACGAGTCTGTTGCAGCACCTTGTAGTGTTTCTAAAAATAGCCTCACTGCTATGTCCTCATATTCCATGCCTATCACACCACATGCTATGCATAAGGCTGAAATATGTTCATCAAGATGAACTCTCCCACCACCATAGAATTTGGGAAAATTATTCCTTAAACTACGGGGTAGTTCATGTGAGGGTAGAGTTAGATTCAGGGGACCAAAGGTGTTACCCCAGGGGCCTTGAGATGCCATGACATGAAAATGTAAAGGAGTGATAAAAAATATTGGTGGGGTACGTATAGACAAAGCTCTACTAGCAGAGGAAAGAGAAGCTTTGCCTGGTATTGGTGACCTAATGTTGGTAGGAGGAAAGCTCCTAGTTTGCTGAAGGTGAGTTTGTGGAGGGAAAAGATCAAAATTATTTTGCTACACAAACTAAAATACAGGGTCAACAATACCTTGAGCTCTCTAGCTTCATGTATACCATAGATCTACCAGAGTGTAAAATAGAAATGGAAAAGAACTGGTACTACTTCAATTTAAATCTTGAGGCTTCAAACACACATTCATCTCCAGCAGAGTCATCAAAAACTATTGGGTGAATATTTTGTCACCAGCTAACTGACAACAAAATAGGTATATCAACCTTAGCATAAGAAGATTTATATGATAAAATGTGTAGGTTTACCACAACAGAATGAAATAAATCTCTCCTCTCATCAAGGGGAGGTTCCCTACAAGTTAGGGGAGGTTCCCTGTAAACTACTATATACTAATATAAGCTGAAAATGCGCTTAGGGGTGGGATAACACCATCCATCTCTCTTTTTTCAGAGATGATGTTCACAAAGTTAAGGAGAATTCCTAGACTATTGCTGAAGGCATTTCTCTTCTTTCAGAAATGATGTTCGAAAAATTAGAGGAAGACTTCTTGGGTAGTAATGGTAATCACAAGAAACCCATGAAAGCACAAAGTCTTTCATTGCTTCTCCCACTGAATCAGGATGTAGTAACACAGTAGAATGAAGTGTAGTACAAAGTATAAACCTCAACTACAATAAGATAAAAGGTTACAAAAAATAATGAGAGCTCAAAGTCTCTCAAATATCTTTTTCACTAAAACATAAAACACATACTAAAGATAATTATGGCAGCACAAAGTCTCCCACAGTCGGCTTCAGGACACCTTCCAGGCTATTTCCACTAGTTCTGATTATTTGATTAAATATACAAGACTATATTTAGAAAAAAGATATAAGAACAATTTCCTAGTTAACACAAGATATTTCAACACAAAGTCTAGAAGGTCACTTGCTTTCTCCTTCAATTGATAAAATATGATAAACAGTCTAAGCTCAAAGTCTCAGGAATGCCTTTCAATTTAGGTAGAGTTTCATTTCTAATAACAAAAAAATTTCCCTAATACAAACTAAGAGATTACAATATATACCAACCAAAGGAAGACTTTGGCATTTGTTTTCACAAAATGGCCCATGTTGTATTTAATGCATTTGAAATTCTGTGAAGGGGCCATGTTGGAACAGGGAATCAACCTTAACTTTGGCATTTTGAATCATCTCAAATGTCTCCTCTAAAGCATGGGTTGCCTAGTCTTATTTAAGATACCTACACGGCTGTCCATTCACTTTTACTTTGATGAAGAAAAATAGGCCATGCCTTTAAATGCTTGCACTCTCTGATGTCCACCTCGTGGACTATTCCACCTACTAGAATAAATCTCTTGTAGATATTTCTAGATTTCCTATAACATTCCCTCTTTTCTTGTTTCATTTTGTCTCTTCTTGGTGATCTGAGCTCTCGGGCTATCTTCTCGCTTTCTGCTGGCTCCTTTGGTTCATTATTTGGCTGGTTGTTGAGTTTGTTTCTGGGTCTATATTATTTTAAAAATAATGATTATTTTATTACCTTAAATTTGATGTCTGCAGGGACATCATCAGTCACTGGTCGCTTGAACCACTTTGAACCTTGAACCTTTGAACTTTTTGATGTTTATCAATTCAATGGTTCAAAGTTCATTGGGTGGTTCAATATTTTATGTTTGGAAAAGAGTCACGTTCACTTAGTCTTCTTAAGGAGTTCAACGTATCATTGAACCAATTATTTGAACTTTTATTCTATAATCTTCTAATTGAAACATCTTCTGGAATCTTCTGTTTGAAACATCTTCTGGAATCTTCTGCTTGAACTTCAAACTTTGAACTCATTAAACTTTTTGAAGCATTGAACTCTTTTGAACCTTTGAACTCATTGAACTTGTTGAAGCATTGAACTATTTTGAACTTTTGAACTCATTAAACTTGTTGAAGCAGGGTTCAATGGTTCATCGGTTCGGTGATTCGTTGCATATTATCGAACTCCACTGTTGAAGCTTTGAACTCTTTTGAAATTTGAACCCTTTGAACTCTTGGAAGCAGAGTTCAATAGTTCAATGGTTTAATGGTTCATTCCTTAAAATTTTTTCATGAAATGCCTTAAGTGTTTTTTGAACTTCTCCTTGCGAAAGCCTGCCTATTGAACCTGCAATTTTATTAGTTGAAAAGGCTTGCGTGACTGAAAAAATTGACTACTTAGAACATTTTTTTGAGAAAAGAAGAGAGTAATTTCGGCCTACAGGATCAAATGGTCAACATGTTGTCCACAAAAACAAGTGATGGATTTTTGGAATAACACCTTCTTGAATCTAACTTATGAAATACTGATGCAACCATGTCTTTATTGTGACTTTGTGTGAAACACCCTTGTTTACCTTTAAGTAGTGGTTTCATTCATTTAAGAGGATATCAAATATTGGTGCATCACTGCTTGTTTTCTCAGTTGTTTTTCTTATCCCTTTTCATTCACAGTTGTTAGTTTAGAAAAATCTTCAAGGTGCATCAAGGGGAGCTAGCCCCTACTCTAGAGATTCATCTCAACAAAATTGTCACCCACAGTAAGAGATATGATTCCATTGTGCCTCTTAGATGAGGAGAGCTGAGCATCTCTTCAAGGGTACAAATCCAAGAAACAACATGTACCTTTACCTTTCTCTATTATTTTCATTGAAATTTTGATTGAAGAATGTGTAGTAAGGTTATTTATTCCTCATAATATCTCAAACAACTTCTAATTTGTAACAAATATGTAATAACCTCGATAAAGTTTTATTTGATAATGAAGGAAAATTTGAACTACTTTTACCCACTAACACACATGCATGCACATGATCCTGCTTTATATACCATTATAATATCCCAAAATATAAATTAATGAAACATAAACATGTCTTAAATTATTTATAAAACAACTCTCAAAATACCCAATTTTCTCCTCACCAATGGATCCCAAATTTGATAGTTTGTTAACCAATCCAAAGGAAAACTTATTAAAACTTAAGGGAATGATAAATATTCATGAATAATAGTAATTTAATGGAATATTTATGATACATATCATAAAATAACATATTTTCATATTAAACATGAATTTTAAGAAATATGTCTTCAAACCCTTACACCCGATTTCTCTGAAAATTTTACAAACATACACAAAATTGAAACAACTAAATCTGAAACTTCTTGAAGCTTTGATGAAATATATATATGAGATTAACCTCATGAAATTAAATGGGTTTTTATCTTATTATTTCCAAGAACCCAATGGGCTTTGTTCTTAAATCTTGTTACTAAAGCACAAGTGCAACATGCATAAATAATTTGTTAATTGGGCCAAAAGATATCCCATAATGAGATCATCACATATTTATACACAATATGCCCAAAGAGGGGCACCCTAATATCCACTCCTTTCTTTAGGAAGACATGAGTTAGAATTATCAACCAACTTTCCTCTTTTTTTTCTACTTTCCATAGTCCACTTGGATCTTGCTTTTTCCTTCTTTGTTTCTACTTCTAATTTTCCCAAACTTGACCCACTTATGAAATAGAAAGTTTCCATAGAATTCTCATATATATATTTTCCTAGAAGTTAACATCTCATTTTCAAAGTTTTCTTATACACTCCTCAATAACTCCACCAATAAAGCCATGCTCCATTTGGCAAGTTTCCCTTGAAACTAAACATTAACTCCACAAATTATGCCTCCAAACATGGGACACTTTAATTAAAATAAATCTATCCTTATGATTTAATTTATTTGGACAACTTTATAAATAATTAATTTTATTTTCTTCCTTTGTAATGCATGATTATAGCCTATGGGAATAAAATAGGCTAGTTGGCCATGCTGGATGATCACTTGAAAAAATGGGACATTACACACCTCCCCTCTTGGAATTTCTTGCCCTCAAGAAATTGTAAATTTGGATGTTTCAGGATCTATTCACCTTCCCATTTAGCATTCTCAATAGGTAAGCCCCTACATTTAATCAAATACTCCTTGATCACCCTATTTCTCAATCTATGCTCCCTCATATCCAAGATAACATCAGGTACCAAAACTAACTTTCCCTCCTCATCTAAAGGTGGAAGCTCTAGATAAGGTATAATGTGTTTCCCAAGTGCCCTTTTGAGGTAAGATACATGAAATACATTATGAATTTTTCTATCTTCAAGTAATTCTAGCTCGTATGCAACTTCTCCAACTCTCCTCACAATCTTTTAAGGGCCATATAACTGAGGCTTCAACTTTTATACACCATCCTTCTTGAATGTATACTATCTTTATGGATATAGGCATAATAAAACTAATTCTCCAACCTTGAATGTCCTCTCAACCCTGTGCTTATTAGTGTATATCTTTTGTTGATTCTGAGCATAGTGAAGATTCTCTTTAAGGGACTTTAGAATATCTTGGTTATCCTACATCAACTCTCTCACTTTAGGAGCTAAACTATCATCAAATGCTAAGTCTATAAAATACATAACATCATACCCATATAAGGCTCTAAATGGTGACATGCCTATCGACATGTGATAGGTGGTATTATAACAATGCTTTCCCAAATACAACCATTTGGTCCAAGCCTTTTGCTACTCCACAACATAATTGCATAAATACCCTTACACATATAAGTTTTTGTGGTCAATTCAATACTAAACAATATGAATAGATCCTACTAAAACACACTGAGAAACTTGCTATCCTGATCGCTGACAATGGTCCTTGAAATCCCATGAGGTCTAAACACCTTTCTAAATAATAACTCTGCAACCTAGGATGCTCTATAATCAACTAAAATAGCAAATAAATTTGCATACTTATTCAATTTGTCAACAACCACATATATACAATCTCTGACTTGGACTTTCAGAAGCCCTGTAATAAAATCCATAAATATACTCTCCCACTTTTGATTAGGAATAAGCAATGGATGAAGTAATCATGTGGGAAAAGTATGCTCAAACTTGTTTTGATGACAAGTCATACACTCTTTGACATAACACAAGACATCATACTTGGGACCCTTCTATGAGAATCTCTCCCTAATCTACTTGTAGTTCTTCAAGAACCCTAGATGGCCTGCTAGAGGAGTATCATGAATAACCCTCAAAATCTTATGCTTCATCTTAGATTCAGGTACCAAATATATATTTTACTTACAATATATCACATCATTAATCACCTTATACCTATCATCCTAAATCTTACCATCCATGATCTCGCATGCAAATGTATTCTTGGAATACTCAACCAAAAGGTGAGCCTTCTAATCAGTTAAAATCTTTGACCTAGAGCAAAATGTGGGTTTCCTAGGTAGTGCATCTACTACAACATTATTATTACCTTTAACATATTCAATATTGAATTCATATTCCTAAATCTTGCTTACCCAATTTTGTTGGAACTCATTCAAATCCTTTTTCTCCAAAAATTATCTCAAACTATTGTGGTTTATCCTCACCACAAATTTTCCACCCACTAAATACTGCCTAAATTTTTCTAACGTATGCATGATGGCAAACATCTACTTATCATAGGTGGACTATAATCTCTCCACATATCTCAACTTCATACTCTCATAGGTTATGGGATGTCTATTTTTCATAATCATGGCACCTATCCCTTCGTCAGATGCATCACACTCTAGTACAAATGATTGAGAAAAATATGGTAAGGTCAACACTAGACAAGTGCTCATCACCTCCTTAAGTCTATCAAATGTATCTTGAGCCTCATCTGACCATCTTAATGTCCCATAATTAGTGAGATATATAAGAGGTGATGTCAATTGAGAAAACCCCTTGACAAATCTCTTGTAATATCTACATAACCCAAAAAAACCCATCAAATCTAAAATATTCATCGGTGGTTGCCAATAAAAAAGGGAAAGTATCTTCTCCTGGTGCACCTTCACTCCTCCTGCACCAATCACATGCCCCAAATATAAATTTTTTATCATTCCAAATTCACATTTGGAATACATTACAAATAAGGATTGTGTCTCTATAATGCTCAACACCTCGTCAATGTGCCTAAGGTGATCATCCCATGTCTTACTGTATATCAAAATATCATCAAAGAATACAAGCATAAACTTCCACAACAATCGATTAAATATGTGATTCATACAAGAATATAAAATCCTAGGAGCATTAGTAAGACCAAAGGGCATAATCAAAAACTCATAATGTCTGTAGTGGCATCTGAATGTTTTCTTATGTATATCCTCCTCACAGACTCTAATCTGATGATGCCTTGAATGAAGATCAATTTTTGAAAAGTAAAATACCCCATGTAATTCATCTAATAACTCATCTATCCTAGGTATAGGGTACCTATTATTTATGGTCTTCTTATTTAAGGAATGATAATAAATGCACATTCTCATTATGCCATCCTTCTTTTTTACCAAGGCCACTGAAGATGTATAGAGACTAGAGCTAGGTCTAATGTGTCCCATATCCAATAACTCCTTTATAATTTTCTCAATCTCCTCTTTGAATATTTTGTGGTGATGACAAGGAGTAGTAATAATGGGATTAGATCCCTCCTCTAACTCAATCACATGCTCTAATCCATGATCAAGAGGTCTACTAGGTAGAATGTCTCCAAACACCATATTGTGCATATCCAAAATTGAATGGATGTGCATGTGATAATGTCTATCAATATTAGAATATTATTTATAAGACATAAAACATTGGGCTTCCCATGCAACCTCATCATGTCTAAATAAGGCCTCTATCCTCTTGGTTGTCACTACCCTTTGTGCACCATCCACCAAAGCTCTCAACACAATCTTCTTCCCATCTAACATAAATTCTAACTCCATCTTCTAGAAGTCTTGACTATATCTTCCAAGTGAATGTAATCACCAAAATCCAAAAATAACATGGGTCTCACCAATCCCAACCACATAAAAATCATCAATAACCATATAATCCCCCAACTGGGTGTTCAACTATGAAATCTTCTTAGTGCAACTCATCTTTAAGCCATCAACTCCCATGACACTAAAACTAGGAAAATCTTCAACTTGTAATCATCTCTTTGCCACTAGACTCACATCAATAAAATTATGAGTGGTCCCGCTATCAACAAAACATGTAACCCATTGTTGCTTAAGTAGTCCTCTCACTCAGAAAGGGTGATATTTAAGAACTCCTAATAATGTAGCAATAGCACCATGGGCCATGTCTTCTGTATCTGTTAGAGGTACAATCACTAAGAAGGGGGGAGAATCAATGAACCCATATAATCCAACTTAAATTTCAAACCTTTCAAAACTTTTAATCAATTATCACAAACATTCATGAAGTATACACATCATTCATAACAATTAATAAGAGAGACAATGCAAGATCAAACATGTAACGCATGACATATGTGGGAAATCCTCTTGGGGGAGGAAACCCACTAGAATCTACAATTAGACTACTATCCTATAATAACAAGAACTAATTTAGACTAGTTGCAACTTATCAAGGAACTACCATCCCTTATTTTGGTGAGACTACAATCCCACAAGGATCTTATACACTTATCTAGTTGAGCAAAAATAAAAACTAGACCTTTGGCAAGCTTCACCTTGAAAGGAGGGTGTAACCCCGTAAATGTTGAGCAACCACAATAACACCTATGAACAACTCCACCTTTGAACTGATGTCTTCACCACTTGATGATGGACCTCTAATTATCACTCTTCACCTTCTCAACAACAACTCTTTCACCAAAACAATAACATGACCAAATGGTCATACACATATAACTTAATTTGCTCTGCTCAAAAATCCATCCATTGATCACACTTAATCTCCTTTTCCTCTCAAGCCTTTGCTCTAAACCATACACACAAATCTCTCACAAGTCTATAAATCATCATCTTTGATTTCATTATTTATAAAGCATTCATGGTTATCATCATCTTGGTTGTCCATTAGGCATGCCTTAACCCTTAATGGATCTCTCACATCAATACAAATCTCAAAACAATCCATATAGGTTGGCCATAGCACCCATGGGTCACCCTTAAGCAGCTACACCTATCAAATAGGACCTTGTAGCCCTTATAGGTCTCATGGATACCTATTCACCAATTTAGCATAAAATAGAAACATAGGAACACTTATAAATGTATATGTACACTCTACATGACCCCTTAATCATCCTCAAATGATTAAAGTCATCTTTGCTCACTTCTACATATGCTTAAACAACTTAAACATTGACTTGGTGCACAAGAACATCATGAATGAACACACACACAACTTATGAAGCATTTTTCATACTCAAGATAGATTGATTACACTCCAAAATACATAAAAAAAATCTTCATGAAATATTCAACTCTTTCCAATAACTAAGTCATCATGAAACATCGAAATAACATCAATACAAGCTCAATTATTCTTCTTGGGTCTTTATCAAATGAACATCAAACACACAATCAACCTTGAACCTCAATATATTTGACTATACACACTTTTAGATATTAATATTATATTCATTAGATGTGCCATGGATTCCTCTTCAACCTTTATTTTTATTTCACCTTCGAATTCATCTTGGATCAAAATTTATGGATAAAATATAGAGCACTAGTTTTTTCCCTTTGTAAAAATCAAATATTCAAATGCCAATAGTCATAGTTAAACTTTGGTCACTAAAAATGCATCTCATGCTCTCGCTTCTTAGATCAATTATTCACCATAAATATTATTATAAGGAGCTCAAACTTTCCCTTTCATCACTCATTGTTGGATCTTCATCTTGACTATTTAACTTAATGCACTCCTTTGATCTCTACGGATCAGCCAAGTCTTTATCATGCAACATGCGCCATTTGATCAATCTATACAAACACCTGCTCATCATTAGATCCTTATCCTTTACCTTTTCTTAGTGTTAAAACCTAAAGCACTTGTCCTCATCTTGTTGCATCCTAACACCTTGGAATGAACATGCTCCATTGATCTTTTTTTAAGGAGATCGATCTTTACTTAGTTTAAACATTAAACACTTTGACCTATTTGGCTTACTACACACCATAGATCTAGATGTATGAAATCATGTGAACTATTGGATCTCCATGTATTATTGATCTTTAATATTGTATAAAAATGACTAAGTATGGGGACCATTGCTATCTGCTTGGAAGGCAAACTTTGCATAGTCATATCTTTTGCTTCGCACACTCGCATGTTGTCAAATTTGGACCATATGTTCTCCTCACATATGATAATCCAAATATGTGTCAAAATTATCCTAAAACCTTCACATGTGCAAGAGATAACTTAATTAATCTATTCACTCAAATTTTTCTGTCACAGAGCCAACTATGTCAAGAACTGCTTGGAAGGACAACTTTGCACAAGCATATCTTTTCATGTACTTCATCGCATGACCTGAAACTTAAAAAAGTAAACTAGTCACAAAACTAAACAAACCCATATTATAATTTTATCCTCTCACCTTCACATGTGTGAAATATAACAACATCAAAATTCCTACTCAACTTTTCTTACCACATTGTAAATTTGGCTAATTATGGGAAAACACTATCAAACTGCCTAGGAGTCCAACTTGCACTTGCATATCTTATATTGAAATTCATTACATGACCTAAAATTTATCACATAGAAACTAGGCACAAATTTTATCAAAACCATATGACCAACTCCCCCTGACTCATCCACACATGGCAATGGTGACATCAACAAATTGCCTACTCAAATTTTCTACCACTAGACCCAAAATGTCTAGATGAAAAAAATGAAATACTAGATGAATTCCACTCATGCACACAAGAATTACAATCATCATTGACCTATGGAAGGACCCATTTCACATGATTAATACTTTAGACTCATCCCTAATCATCTCAAATCATGTGAAAACTAAAGATCAACCAAACATACTTCAAGCATACTAGGAAAAACATATTGCACACTTTGTCATTGTCACTTAGACTATCAAGGCACTTCATCCATTCACCTGGACACCTCCATGACAGCATTGAAAACACTCCAAAAATATTTGCATTTGTCATTGATGTCAACAACCATCATATAGCAATATATAACTCGCCTTCCTTATGTCTCTTCAAGCACTCCCAAAATAGGAACTTTCTCCTCTTTTGACACAATGACAAAGTGGGCACCAAATAATCCTAAATACATAAAAATACTATCAATAGGAGAATACCATCTTATAAATATAGTACAAACTCCCCCTTACCTTGAGCCTACCTCTTTTTGCCTTGACAATTTCCTCTTGCTCCATGCCAACACTCTCTTCAGCCAAACACTACAACCAATGAAGAAAAAACACACAAAAAATATTGAAATTTGATGGAACTCACTAAGAAACATTTAAGAAGGACTCCCCTTAATATTTCTAAGCAATTTCATCTCCTAAGCATCTTCAAATCTCTACATACCATGAAGAACCACCATATAGGTTTACAAGCCTTCTATCTCAAGCAACCATAAGAACCATCAACAAAACTTCATGCCACTCACAAAATAGGAAACATTATCCAAAATAACCTAATAACTCTCCTTGAAACACTTATGCTTTTCTCTTTTGGATAAAACTAAACAAAAATCACTCTTTTTCTTACAAGGCCTATCTAGTCTCCTTGTAGCCCTACCTAGAACTTGTAGAGTCCACAAATTTAAGTAGACACACTATTAAGTATTTAAAATTAATATCTAGAGCACTCTCATATTCCCCCTAAATCACACTAATTATCATCACCTAGATCATCCTCTACAACATACTTCCTTCACAAACCTACTAGCCAATTAGGCCTCCATTTTGATAAAAAATAAGAATAATTTGAAAACCACAAACCTTCAGATCTCTATGAATACTTATTTGACAACCCATTTGGCCCATACAATATATTAAGAAGCCTTAAACCTCAACTCATAAGGCAAACCACTTTATAGCTTAGCCCAAAACCCTAGAATCTCAAAACAAATAGAGTCAACAAACCTTCTTCTGGTCAACATCCACTTTTAAAACTTCTTTTACACCTAGAGACAACCATTACACACTTCTGGACCAATATTTGAGCTTTTATATCTTTGGAAACCCATACATCCTATAACCCATTTTAGTCCTGCTTGCCCTTAAGATAAAACTAAAAAAATTGAGAGTACTCACAAATATCCAATTTGACTTCAACATACCTTCAGACTACAAAACCACATGGAGCATGCCATAATAAGGTCAATAGACCTTTTAATGCAAAATATCATCTTGACAACTCACAAATATTCATTTTCTACTTGGAAACCTTCAATCTAACCCTGTAAATTGAGTATACATAATTATCAACATGTCAAAACGATAAAAACATACCATGACATCATTTTGACATCATCAAAACACTTCTCCCATCTTGTAACATCACCTTCAACTGGATACATGCATCTCTTGCCTTCTGGGAACTTTTGAGGAATGCCACAACAACACTTGCTTCTCCACAGAAAGAAGTCTTTTAAGAAGCATAGATATAGACCTCCTCTACACCACAATGTTCTAAAAACAAGTGAATCTAGGAGTGACCCACAACTCCTCATATTTCTTGTCATCCTTGATCATTTGATACTTATAGTTATTATTCTTCTTCTTAGGCTTAAGAGAAGCAACATGCTCATCCACTACAATATTTTTCTCTATGATTGGATTGACAATACATGGAGATAACATAAATTCTTGACATATCTTTTCATTTGTAGAATCTTCCTTACAACTTGGAACCTCATCACTAGGTACTGATAATTGATGTTATTTGAATAATACTTTCTTAGCAACAATAATATATTCACTTACATCCATACTTACCTTAGAACTAGCCTCAACAAGCATCTTGGTCTTCTCCTTGAGCTTGGTCTCTTCAGTCTCAACATGAACAGATAATGAGAGCACTTGACACTCTTCAACTTCTAAATCATTCTCCACCATAGAAAACATATTACTTAGACCTAAAAACTCACCATGACTCACATTTACCACGTTTAGTTTTTATAAGTTAGCTTTTCTTCTTCCTTGTACTTTGGGAGGTTGGTTGAACCTGTTTTACCTTAATGGCCTTTACTTGCATAACTTATCACTGTGGCCAATCTTCTCACAGTTGTTGCAAACAATACTCCTTGATGAAAACACAATTTGTCTTACCTTGTTTGGACATAAAATTGAAATGTGTCCTATGTTATGACAAATAAAAAAACCACCTCTTTTTGAAGAGGACTCACCTTATCTAACCTTATGTGGGAAATGATTTGAAAAGTGTCCCACATCAAGACAGTTGAAGAATTTAAATTTGTTCACACCTTTTGATTGATGACCCCCATCATAGTTCCATGCAAACTCATTTATAAAAGGTATCTTGCATTCTCTACATCTATGCCCAAACTAATTACATGTGTAACAATAACCATTACAATTTACATACCTCATGGCATTAGGTTATTTGACCTAATTTTTATTTAATCTATTTGCACCATCATTTCTTGAGTGATTATGACCTTCAAGGGCTGAACCACCTTGCTTTCATTGAACTTCATGTCAATTTGAGAAGCAACTTTGAAAACTTCATTAAAACCAATCCAGATATATCACTAGTAGATTTTTGACTATTTATGAGATTATCTAGATCATTGAAACTCTTATCAAACTTGACAAATTATTTCACCTTGCTTTTAGACTTCTCTAACTCTTTTTTCAAAGACTCATTTTTAGAAACATACCTTGAACATTCATCTTCTTTAGCTTTCAGGCTTATAGACAATATTTATAATTGACAACTAAGATGCTTGAGTATATCTTCATGCTACTTGGTGTCTTCATTCATTCTTTCCTCATACACAATAAATTTATCCTCATAGTCTTTAAGTTGAGACTTCATCTTCTTGATAATCTTATTCTCAATCTTCAGTTCTTCAAGAGTCTTTGTTAATGAAGTATCATAGTCCACCTCATCTTCATCATCATCTGAATCACTCCAAGTAGACTCTTTTTGATGTGAGAAACTTACTTCCTCAGCCATGAAAAGAGCTTCATCTTCAACAGTACCATCATCTTCATGATCATACTCCAAGTCACTGTCTTCCCTTTCATCTGATGAGCTGCAATATTTATTGGTGTAGAGACTCTTCTTGTTCTTGAAGGACTTCTTATTGTTATACTTTTTGAATCCTTTCTTCTTGTATGTCTTCTTGTATTCATCTTGGTCTTTGCCATGTTATTCATCATCATACTTTTGAGGGAAATTTCTAGCAAAATGTCCTATCTCTTGATAATTGAAGCATTTGAAGGGTAATTTACCCTTATACTTGCCTGAACCTATTTTTAATTTTTTTGTAAACAAAGCAATTAGTTCATCCTCATCAATATCAGAAATGTCATTCTCCTTGGGTTTCTTACCTTGTAACTTCTTCTTAGGTTTCATCTCTGCCTAGAATGTTGCTTCCTTCTTCAGTGGTATATCATCATTTACTCTCATCTCATATGCAGTAAGAATACCATGCAATTCATCTATTTTTAACTGAGTAAGATCATAAATTTATTCTAAAATAGACACTTTTGGATCAAACTTGAGGGATAGAGACCGTAATACCTTTTGAACTATAATAGCCTCTTCAAAGTTATCTCCAAGACCTTTGATAATGTTCACAATCTGATCAACTCTTTGTAGAAAGGATGCCATAGAATCTTCTTCCTTCATCTTGAGACTCTCAAATTATCTTCAGTGAGTTTGTAACTTTGCCAACTTAACCTTTGAATCTCCTTCATATATTGTATTCAATTTATCCCACATGTTTTTGGTAGATGTACAATGGATTACCTTGGTGTATTCAATCTCTAAAAAACCACAAGTGATAGCATTCATTGCCTTATAATTGTTATCAAATAACTTCTTATCTACAACACTATATGGAGGAATAGTAGGTGAAAAATAACCATCCATAACATATTGCCAAATGTTAAACTTAGGGACATGATGTAGGTCCTCATCCTTGCACTCAAAAAAGCATAATTGGATCCATTGAACATCAGTGCTTGCTTAGTAGAGAAACCTCCTTGATGACTATATTGTACCTTAGATTACCTTCAAGCTATTAAGCCTTTAGCAAAGGACCTACTTTGATACCAATTGTTAGAGGTACAATAACTAAGAGCAGGAGGTGAATAGTGAATCTAGATAATCCAACTTCAAATTCAAACCTTTCAAAACTCTTAAGTAATTACCACAAGTAGCCATGAAGTATACAAATCATTTATAGCAATGAATAAGAGAGACAATGCAAGACCAAGCACATAACACATGACATATGTGGGAAACTCTCTTAGGTGAGAAAACCCACTCAAATCTACAATTGGACTACTATCTTATAACAACAAGAACCAATTTAGACCATCTGTAATTGATCAAGGAACTACCATACCTTATTTTAATGAGAATACAATCCCACAAGGAGATTCTACACCTATTTTGATGAATATCCACAATAACTAGACCTTTAAAAAATTTCCCCTTGTAAGGAGGCTGCACCCCCTAGATGTCAAGCAGTCATAACA
The DNA here is from genome assembly GCA_037957365.1 of Torreya grandis. Lineage (NCBI taxonomy): Eukaryota > Viridiplantae > Streptophyta > Pinopsida > Cupressales > Taxaceae > Torreya > Torreya grandis. The sequence continues at coordinate 1,158,591 of JARHVA010000143.1, read as the reverse complement.
ACACCTATCAACAAATCCACCTTTGAATTGATGTCTTCAACACCTGATGATGGATTATTGATTATCACTCTTCACCTTCTCAGAAATAACTCTATCACCACAATAACAACATGACTAGATGGTCATACACATAGACCTCAATATGATCTACTCAATAATCCATCCATTGATCACACTTACTCTCCTTCACCTCTTAACCCTTCACTCTAAACTATACACATAAGTCTATCACAAGTCTAGAAATCATCTTTGATTTCACTATTTATAGAGCATTCATGATTATCACCATCTTGGTCAGCCATTATGCATGCATTAGCCCTTAAATCATCTCTCACATCAAGACACAAATCAAAACATTCCACATAGGTCAGCCATAGCACCCATGGGTCACCCTTAAGTAGCTACACCTATCAAATAGGCCCTTGTAGCCCTTATAGGTCCCATGGAGACCTATTCACCCATTTAACACAAAATATAAATATAATACCACTTCAAAATGCATAGGTCCACTCTACATGACCCCTTAGTCATCCTCAAATGATCATAGTCATCTATGCTCACTTCTGCATATGCTTAAACAACTTAAACACTATCCAGTGCATAGGAACATCATGAATGAATACACAATCAAATTATTAAGAATTTTTAATTCTCAAGATAGATTTATCACACCTCCAAAATACATACAAAACATCCTCATGAAGTATACAACACTGTCCAATATCTAAGTCATCATGAAACATCAAAACAACATCAATACAAGCTCAATTATCCTTCCTAGGTCTTTAACAAATGAACGTCGAACACATAGTCAAATTTAAACCTCAATATCATTGATTGTACATATTTTCAAATCTTCAAATTAGGTTCTCTATATGCACCATGTACTCCTCTTCAAATTTCCTTTTTATATCACCTTTGAATTCATCTTGGATCAAATGTTATGGTTAAAATACAAAGCACTAGTTTTTTCCCTTTGCAAAAATCAAATATTCAAATGCTAATGGTCACAGTTAAACTTCAGTCACTAAAAAATTCATCTCGTGTTCTCACTTCTTAGATAAATAATTCACCATAAATATTATTGTAAGTAACTCAACCTTAACCTTTCATCTCTCATCGTTGGATCTTCATCTTGACTATTTAACTTAATGCGCTCCATCAATCTCTGTAGATCAGCCAGGTCTTTATCATGCAACATGCACCATTAGATCAATTTTTATGAACAATCACTTGCCATTATATCCTCATCTTTTACCTTTTCTCAATTTTAAACCTCAAACACTTGTCCTCATCTCACTACATCCTGACACCTTGGAATGAACACGCTCCATTGATCTTTTTATAAGGAACTTGATCTTTACTCAGTTTAAACATCAAATAGTTTGACCCATTTAAATTACTACACATCATAGATATGGATGTATAGACTCAAATTAACCGTTGGATATCCATCGGGACCTAATATTTAACATCATGTAAAATTGACTAGGTATGGGGACCATTGCTATCTACCTAGAAGGCCAATTTTGCAAAGCCATATATTTTTCTTTGCGCACTCGCATGTTCTCAAATTTGAACCATATGTTCTTCTCACATAGGAGAATCCAATTATGTGTCAAAATTATCCTCAATATTTTACATGTGTGAGATATAACTCCATTAATATTCTCACTCATATTTTTCTACCATAGAGCCAACTATGTCAAGAACTACCTAAAAGGCCAACTTTGCACAAGCATATCTTTTGATGTGCTTTATCACATGACTTGAAACTTAGCACAAGAACAAAAATTAACAAATCCATATGATAATTTTCTCCTCCCATCTTCACACATGTAAAATATAATAACATCAAAATGACTACTCAACATTTCTTGCCACATTGAAAATTTGGCTAAGTATGAGAAAACACTATCAAACTGCTTGGGAGCCCAACTTTGCACTTGCATATCTTATGTTGAGTGAAATAAAATGGTCTAAAATTGATCACATAGAAACTAGGCACAAATGTGATCACAATCATATGACCAACTCCCCTTGACTCATCCACATGTGGTAATGGTGATGTTAGTAAACTGTCTACTCAAATTTTCTGCCACATTACCCAAAATGTCTAGATGAAAACAATGAACTACTAAATGAATTACACTCATGAAAAAAATCATTACAATCATCATTTACCTCTAAAATGACCCCTTTCACATGATAAATACTTCATACTCATCCCTAATCATCTAAAACCATGTAAAAATTGAAGATCAACCAAACATACTTCAAGCATACTAGGACAAGCATATTACACACTTTATCATTGTCACTTAGACTATCAAGGCACTTCATCCACTCACCTAGACACCTCTATAGCATCATCATGACATCATTGAAAACACTCCAATAGTAGCAGTATCATCATGCTCCTCATGTTCACTATTTGAATTAGTGTTAACCATCTCCTCATCAATATCGGAAGTGACCTCTATGTAATATTCTTTGCCTTTCCCAAGGCATTTATGATTGGGTTCCCAAGGCTCCTTGCAAGAAAATCATAACTTCTTCCTATGTAACTCATTCCTCATCTCAAAGTCTATCTTATGTGGTGGCTTAAGATGATTGAAGGTTCTCTTGAATGGTTTGTTGTCATTGAAGCTCTTCTTTTGGGATTGATATGTAGGAGGTGTAGTCTCTAGATCAAATGTCATTTGGATAACATCTTGTAGTGTACTAGGATTTAAAGACTTCACCAAACCCATCAAGTCTACATTCAAAACATCTATGAACAACATTACCACTCTCTTTTTTGACATGTCAGGAACCATACCAACAAATTTTTATAATTCGTTGATGTAGCTATCAACATCCCCACTTTGTCTAATCAATACCAACTCATGGAAATATATCTCTACATCTTTTCGATCAAATATAGAAATCAATTTTATAGTGAACTCATTATAGGACTGAATCAATGCATGGTTTTGTGTCCCCAAACCAATGTGCCACCAATCATACATTGCTCCCTCGAAATGCAAAGTTGAAAACTTAATTGCTTCCTCTTTAGGCATGGGCTTAAGTGTAAAAAATATATCCAACTTGTGAATCCAAGCACGTTCTGTGCTCTTCCCACAACCATCAAAATTTGGGAGAGTTAGTTTTCTCAATGCATGTTGATACTCCTTAGGTTGAGTTCTTTGTCTTTTTTCCTATTGTGATTTTTTCTTATCCTTCCATTGATTCATACATTGATTTAGTGATAAATCATTTTTGATCACATGAGGAAGTGTCTGGTACTCATCATAAAATGTTACCACCTCATTAACCAATGGTTTCTCCTCTCTAGGCTGTGGTGCTTCTTCTTCTTCCCTAGGTGTGAATGTAGTCTTAAATGGTTTATCTGAACCACCCAAACTATTTCTCCTAGGAATGTGATTACCAGCATTACTACCATCACCTATATCATTGTGATTTACCTAAGATTATTCATGTTTTGTGACATTTGCCTAATGGATGTGATCAACTATTGTTGTGACTGCATAAATTGTTTCACCATCTATTATTGTCCTCGTGCAAGGTCATTCAATCTATTTTCTACACTCTGAGCATTATATCTTCTCTCATCCCTATCCTGTGGACTCTTTGAACCACTCATTATTTCAATCTCTGTTGTAGCTATAAGTGGTTGCCTTGATATAAGTACTATTGAAAGTGTATCCTCTTCTAGATATGGACCTACAAACTAAAATTGTCCTCTTCTTTTATCTCTTTTGTAATACCTTCTAGCTCTGTCACTAGTGCTCATTAGCCCTTCAGGATGGTAGTAATGTGGCTCTTCTACCACTATAATAACCTCAATAAATTTTTATCTAATAATGAAGAAAAATTTGAATTAATTTTACCTACTAACACACATGCAAGCACATGTAGCCACTTCATTAGGAGAAATTTCAATTAAAAATGGGCCTCCAAAATAAATTCTTAAACTATGGTGTATGACATGAAAATAATGCAAATCAAATAAATAATGACATCATCCCTTAGGCTTACATCACTTAAAAAAATATAATAATTTTTATATATTATAAAAAACTTACTAAATCATGTAAACTAACCCAATTTGGTTAAATTAACCCTACTTGTTTTATTTCAATCTCTTCACTTTTAATAGAAAGTGAAAAGATTTTTTTTTCATACATATAAGGTATTGTGATTTAAAAAAAAAAGAAATAAACACTATTCTAAGGGCAATGAATATCAAATTATACCTAAATCAAAGGATTCTGGTTGTGTAATTAATATTCTTAGGCATGCTGGGAAAGTAGACGAGGTTAAAAAATTAATCACCAAAATTCCAATTGAACGAGGAGATGATGCATGGGTTGCATTGCTACAAATGCATATTTTTAGTTATTATTATAATATTTCCCCAAAATTATTTCTTTGTCCATCAAGAAATTTGGTATGAATTTTTAATCCCCTATTCGAAGAAGCATAAGGAAATTAGGGGAGGTTTTTAACCAAAAAGTTGTTTACTTTGAAAAAGGGCTACAATAGGGTCTCTCTAGATCTAGGGATCAAGTACCTAAAAGTGAATTATGATACCTGATCTATTTCAAAAATGAATCACAAGTGTACCATTATTTTTTGGAACCTAATAATATCATTGTAATGACCCCTAGGAGGGAGAAGAATAAAAAATTTAGTAGAGATCACACTTGGGTCTCTGGTCTCTCTGGTGAGGCATAACATCCATTTCAAAATATTAATGTCATGTTTTTTTCTATTCTTTCAAATATGGATTTGGATGTAATAATTGAAAATATTATATTAAGTTTGAAAACATTACTTTGTGGTGAACAAAGAAAGATTATTTTATTCACACAAGTATGGAACGTAGCACCAGATTAGTCCAAGACATCATCTTTGATGCATCTGATCGATAAATTATTGGTGGTTCAAAATATGTTGGCTAAAAGGTTATCTATTGTACTTTAGACTTGGCTAAGCTGAAAGGGTGAAAAGAAGCAAAAGTCATCTGACATTCATCTGGTAGAGATGATCATATGATGTTAATGTCTATTCTCTCAATAATGTATCTTGTGTCCAATGTCATTAGAATATAAAATATTATTTTCTTTCATATGTTTTAAAGTTGAATGAGAATAAATTTGAATATGTTTTCTATTATTGTAAAATTTTCAAACGACTGGTAAAATATTTTTTCTTTGGAAAATTTTAATTTAAAATAAATGTATTTGGCTTTAGTGTACTTCTAATCTTCCAGGGAAATTGAGCTTCATTTTAAAAAAAATATGGCACTCTTTTATATCAGGCATGTATTCTCCATAATGTTGAATCTCTTTTATAATTTAGAATTTGGTATGGGCAAAGTTCTTGCTCAGTTCTTTTATTTTTATTTTTTTTAATTTTACAGTTCAAACTGAGCAATTGCAAATTAGTGGTTTTTATATTAAATAATGTAGCTAGAAATAAAATGATTGAGATATTACTTTTTAGTTTCAAGTGGTTCTATAAAATTGGTATAAGGTAGGTTGATGTTATCAAAAAATAAAAATTAAAAAATAGACAAAATTTAGAAATGTGCATCTTGCCCAGATCTTGACTTTCCTTTGAAAGGATGCTTGTAAGGCTTCAAAGCAGACCTAAAAATTATCACCTACCTTTGCTTGAATGTATCTTAGGTATTTTCATTTAAACCATTACATTCTTCTTCTTTCCTTACAGCTATTAGGCCACCATACTTCTTTTGAGATGGAATTGAATTATATCTAGGAGGTCATATTTCACTGAGGTATTTTATCAAGCAGTTCTCTTGCCTTGCATATGCCTTTTCATCATCCCACATGACTCCCACTACTCTTTCATAATTATTATGGAAGTTAAAAATTATTCAAAATTTTAGTATGGCATTCAATAATTATTAGGATTTGTTAATATTTTTTTATATGAATTTGCTTATGAGGAGCTATCATGCTCTCTTCACCCACATAATGTTGTGATTGAAATAAAATGTGATTGTTAGTTCTTATGTATAATTTTTTATAGCATTGGAAAATGTGTGATTATAATCAACACTCATTTAAGAGATTATAATTATTGATAGAGGTGTTTTATTTTAGCTATGCATTTCACAAATGTTTTATCTCCTTACCTATGTATTTAGTAGATGCATTATGTTTTTTATCTATGCATATAACAAATACTTTAACTCTTTAACTATGCATATAATATACTGTAATATGGAGACTAGAACTATATTTTAATTCACATATGTTTTATTCCATCCAAGTCAAAGGAAGAAACAATTTTGTATGTTTGCTTAGTGGAAAATATAGGTGAAAAGAAGTACACTATCATGTGAAGCTCCAACATTAAAAATGGAAAAAAAATCAATGAATATTCATTAATTTATAATAAGAGTTTTAATTTTCATAACATTTCCAAATGATGTCTTCTATTCCTTTAAGAACTAGCGTATTTCCAAATGGGATTTGTGTGCTATGTTTATTATTATCATTAATACTTTAATCTTTATTAAACCACAAAAAGAAACTTATAATGGTTGTTCTAAGAAACTTATCTAAGAGAGAATAATCAATAATATGATGGTGGAATTTACTTGGTTATTATGGAAGATTTTGCATTAACGCATTATGAAAAGGTGATAAACTAGTAGAAAATGTATTACGGTTTGAAGATGAGATAATTGTGTCATTCTACACAACTACTTAAGTCAATGTTTTAATAAAATTTTATTTGTTTTGAGCAACGTATAGGGTAAGAGCAACATGAACCTCATTCTTAGGGTTCCCTATGCTAATATATCTCTAAATTAAGTACATTAAAATTTAATCTCACATGATCTAAAACATTGATTTATTTTATGTCAATTAATTATATTTTTGCATAATCAAGATCAAGTAATTTATAATAATGAAAATTTGCAATTATGAGAGTGTCTATTAATTAGAATTTTATTTAGGATCTCAAAATCTCAAACAAACTACAAGTTGGTAAAATAGTACATACTTTCTACTATAGTTCTTATTGAATCAAATATACTTTAGCAAGTTTTTGTTTAATGCATTTTTTGATGTAGGTATTGAAACTATTGGACAAATAAATGGTCGTATATGAGGCAAAGCATAATGTTGTATCACCTTTATTATTTCTATGTAAGTAGAAAGGAAATATACAAGTTTTTAGCTTTGTTGGACCCAAAGATAATACCATATCGTAAGACATTTATTGTGTTAATCTCATATCTTAGATTCTGACATTTGTTATAGCTTATAACATACTATCATAGGTAGAATTTCCAGTGTCAAGAGTTGCAACATAATACTTAATAGTGAAACTTAACATTATATACATACTATCTCAGGTGTTACTTTAAATTTTATTAATGGCAATTGCTAACTAGGGAAGTAAAATCAATGTTATTCCTATAAAATTACCCAACATTCTTGATACAATCGACATTGCACATTAAAAAAAACAAAATTTTCCTCTATTATATTCTATATGATTTTTTATTTCACTGACATTGCATTGATTGACATTAGTCAAATAAATATATTTCAAAGGGAGGTAATTGCACACATTTTAATTATCCAACTAATGTGCATTATTCAGTGATGCGATTTTGAATCTCATTAAGTTCACCTCTATTCTTGTTTTAGATTACCATCACCATTGGAAGTAGTAATCTGCTACTCATGATCTTATTATAGTATGGATATATGGATTTCAATTAAATTACAATACGAAGACTCATAAACATTTATCTATTATAATAAGCATGCATAAATGTTCACTAACTAAAGCAAAAGTTATGTAAAGTTTAGCGATGAATTTTGAATATCATGAAATTTAGTGTCATTCGTTAATATTTGAGATGGATCCAAAAGCACATAGAAGACACAAATCAGACCAAAATAAAGTGCATGCCAAAATGAACTAATCACGAAAGCACTTTGCCAATGTGCACTGAAAGGATCTATTACCTTAAAATAAAGCTCATATCCAATTAATTTTTTCTTCCTTACATACCAAATATAATTCTCATCATCCTAATTAAAATGTTAAACTTTTATATAAATTAAAGTTTATGTTCCTACGTGACACATAGTTGACAATGTGAACTCCAATACGTAGGAATAAAAAATATTAATAAATAAATTAAAGTTATAAATTATAAAGGGTTACAAGTACTAGAAATTTTTCACTCTAAAGGAGATGAACTTAAAAAAATATTAATAAGTACATTAAAATTATAAATTATCAAGAAATAGAAAATATATAATTTAAAAATTATTTTTAACAAATTTTAATATGCAATTTAAATTAAATTGATTTTAACACCTACCAAATTGTATAAACAATATAGTTCTGGTCTTCCTTATTATTATCAACCTTTTACCTTCTTTAGACAGATTTTTATTTTATATATTCTACAATTTGAAATTTTATGTAAAGTAATATTACTTTAAATCTTTTATCAAAGATGGTGGCAAAAAGTCTACATTGTTTGCCTCCCCTAAATAGTAATTGATGTGAATTGTAGGAGCATCCCTAATATTGGCTTAGCCATGAAATTCACACCTTCTCCAAGTACCATAACTTATGGGAATTGATGAGGCTGCCACACCCCTATAATTTTAGAAGCAACTTGTCCAATTTAAGGTGAATTGGTTAAAGTTGTGGTCAGGAGTATGAATCACAATCCAAGCGATAAACCTTGTGCTTGAAAATATTCATTATGTTGCTTTATCATACTTAGATAGTTGTTCCTAGGGGCCAGGGTCTAAGTTATCACTTTTTTATGATTGATATGAAAGTCAATGCCTTAATTTATCTCAAGGAGGAGGTTTTGCAAGATGCAACTACAGATGGTCATGGAACCCAACTTTTATATCAATGAAATCATTTCATCCCAGTGTTTATCAAATTTAATTGAATATTTTAGGATTTTATATATCATAATCATGAACTTAAGTCTAAAGTCATATTAGTATTGACTCTTATATTTTGGCTAGCCAAATAACATAGATTTTGATGAAATTGTGGCTTCAAGGAGGGGATATAATAGAATTAGAATGTACGAGAACAAGATCATTAACTTGTTATTAATTAATAATTTTTCAAAATTAATGAAAGAACATAAAAACTTCTTGCATTTTTATCATTCAACTTCAAACATAGGAAAGAAAATAAGATTTTTTATTCTAATGACATTGGACACAAGATATTCAACAGAGCTAACATATGTTGAACTACCAATATTATCTCAATCAAATGCCTCAAATATGATAGCTTGGACTAGTCTAGTGTTGTGTTCCATACTTGTTTCAATGGATGAAGCTTTCTTTGCTCATCACAAAGTTTTTTTTTTAAACTTAATAAAATATTTTATAGTATTGCATCTAAATCCATATTTAGAATCAGAGGAAGAAGTTGCATACCCTCACTTTCTCTATAGCCATTTTCCTTGAAACTGGAATATTTATATTCATGCATCAAGCTTTAAATTCACAAAATTATAGTCACCATTCAATGCACCAAAATAATCCATGACAAATCCACATGGATGAAGATGGTGAGGAAGAATGCATTAAGATGTAATTGACTTGTTCAAATTTAATCCCATTGTTAGATGAGTTAAGACTCATTAAATCATACACAGTGTCCCTCTATACCCGATCTTATCTATCAATGTGTTCCATATTTGTTTACATGGAAGAAGCTTTATTTACTTGTCACAAATTATTTTTGTCAAACTTAATATAATATTTTCCAGTATTGCATCTGAATCCATATTTAAAATCAAAGGAAGAAGTTGCAGGCCCTCACTTCCTCTATAACCATTCTCCCTAAAATTGGAATGTTTATATTCATGCATCGAGCCTTCAATTCACACAATATAGTCACCATTAAATGCACCAAAATAATCCATGATGAATCCACATGGAGGAAGATGGTGAGGAAGAATGTGTCAAGATGCAATTGACTTGTTCAAATTTAAACCCATTGCTAGATGAGTTAAGAATCATTAAATCATACCCAGTGCCCCATCTATACTCGAGCTTATCTATCAATAATAATATTGGAATGCTTTAATATTAATATATAATGGAATATTTTTTTTAAAACAAAATAGAATTTTTAGTAAAAATTTACCCAAAATGTAGACAAAAATAAGAGGAATAAAAATGTGAATTAAAAAATCTATAATGTGATTATATTGTGTAATTATTAGAAACATAATATTGAGATTGATTTTTTAGGGATAAAATAGTTGAAAGACTAATTTAAAAATATAGTGTTTTTAGGATTCATTATATAGATATGTGGCCCCACTTAACCCATGTAGTTAAGTGTTTTTTTAAATTTATATTTAAATAATTTGTCATTTATAATAATCCTTAGGAGGCCAATTGTACATTTTAAATTTTCACTAATGTATATACCATTATAATATCCCAAACGATATATTAATGAAAAATAATTAGATCTAAAATGATCTATAAAATAACTCTCAAAATATCCAATTTTCTCCTCACTAAAGAACCCCAAAATTGATAGTTTGTTAACCAATCCAAAGGAAAACTTATTCCGACTTAAGGGAATGATAAATATTCATGAATAATAGTAATTTCATATCCTATTTTTGATACATATCATAAAATAACATATTTCCACAATAAACATGAATTTCAAGAAATATGTCTTCAAACCCTTAAACTTGATTTCTCCAAAAATCTTGTGAGCATACACAAAATTAAAACAATTGAATCTAAAACTTCTTAAAGCTCTGATATAATATTTGTATGAGATTACCTTTATGAAATCAAAGGGGTTTCATCCTATTATTTCCAAGAACCCAAGGGCTTTCATCCTCAAATCTTGTTACTGAAGCACAAGGGCAATATGCATAAAGAAATTGTTAATTTGGCCAAAAGATATCCCATAATTAGATCATAAAAAATCTATACACAAGATGCTCAAAGAGAGGTGCCTCAATCTCCACTCCTTGATTTGAGAAGACTTGAGTTAGAAAAAGTAACCAATTTTCCTCTTTTTTCCTTATTTGTTTCTACTTCCAACTTTCCCAAACTTGACCCACTAATGAAATATAAAGTTCTTTGGAACTCCCATCCATATCTTCTCCTAGAAGTTAATGTCCCATTAGAAAGTTTTCTTATACACTCCTCAATAACTCCACCAATAAAGCCATGCTCTATTTCACAATTTCCATTAAAACTAAACATTAACTCCATAAATTGTGCCTCCAAACATGCCAAACTTTAATTAAATTAATTAAAATAAAGTTATATTTATGATTTAATTTATTTGGATAAATTTACAAATAATTAATTTTATTTTATTCTCTTGTAATGTCTGATTATAGCTTATGGAAATAAAATAGGTTAGTTGGCCCTTCTGGATGATCACTCAAAAAAATGGGACATTACAAAATAACTCAAAAATATAATCATATTGCTTGAAATCAAGCTATTGGGGTTTTAGAGAGGTTTTAAAACACCTTTCATTCTTAATGATAGTTCATAAAGTTAAGCCCTATAACATGAAACTAATGCATGGAATATTGAGGTCATATGGACCCCTATCTCCCCCTAATATCATTCTAACCAACTCTTCTTCTCTTTGATGAACCAAACATTTAAAAATTACCTTTACTAGCTTGCAACCAACTTGTTAGAGGAATAAAAGAAACTTATACCAAGATTTGGACCTATGAACTATTCCTGAGCATAGTTTTGGCTTGATGAAGACTGTAAGATGTTATGGATAACTTAGTGAATCTTCACTTCATGAATGGAGTCTTCTAAAAAACCTACACTTAAGAAAGTAAACATGCCAAGATACATTTTTTGCACCTTTTCCATGCATTAAAGATGTTTGAGAGCAATCAAAAATAAAAATCAACATAGGAATCTTAAAATGAGCTTGAATGTATTGATGAGAGAATGAACTTGATCCCATATTAATGACCTTTAAGACAATGAACTTGACTTTCTTGATAAGACATTTCCAAAGGTTTTGATAGACTTTGCAAGAAACAAGTTATATTCACTTTATCTTAAAATTTTTAAAGTTGTCTTAATTTATCCAAAACATGCTATAAACCACTAACCAAAACTAAATGACCTCAAAATGGTTTTGTACATAACCTTGACCAATGGTGGTAAAATTTGTCAACAGTAATATTAACTTTTATAATGATAAAAATTTAACTTAGTTAATAATATAATTATATAAAAGATAGTTGTGAACATATAATTATAAAAAAGATAATCACAACCCAAAAAAATCTCTTTAATACAGATAGATTAATATATACATAAAAAATATATATTTTTAATGAAATTAATGAATTAGTAAATTAAAATACAAATTAAATTTTAAATATTCAACCTAAAAAATATGAATATGATAGATGTACCAAGACCTGATATAAAAGTTATAGTGTTTTATTTAATGTATATATGCATATGTATATTGATGTGGTTAAAAAGAATAAAATAGAAGAATCATTTGATAATAATAGTTTAAAAAAATTATTTTATAAATAATTTTCATTAAATTTTTTATATTTATCAAATGAAATAAAAAAATTATATATAATAATATTTTACAAATAAATAAATTTATATTAAATTTATTTAATATATAAAATTAATATTTATATATTAAATATATTATATAAAAAATAAAATTATAAAAATGAGATAATTTATTTTCAAAAATATCTTCACTCTTTATATCTTACATAATTTAATACTAATCTCTATATTTATTCTCAACCCTTTATGTAATTAACCCCTTATCAATAACTTTATATTTCTCTATATTATTCCTCATTAAAATTAAAAATCAAATTATTATATTGATTGTTTGGATTTGAAGCTTTCTTGTGATTGATATTTTTATACTTATCTATATTGTTGCTCATTAAAATTAAAAATCAAATTATTATATTGATTGTTTGGATTTGAATATTTGTATCTCTTGATATTTCATTGATATGTGGCAAACCCACTTTGCAAAAATAAAGATGGTCTTCATCACAATCAATTAAATAAAATGTGCCATAACTTAGGGTAATTATTTCATTTAGAAACTAATACCACATCACCATGGAGTAGAAAGTTATTAGATGACTTTTCTATGATATAAAGAGGGAATAATGATATTTATAATTATCCTATCTTAGGATATAATTTTGGGAATTAATCAATTTCATTTAGTGAAGATTTTTATGTTATTTGATTTCAATGTTATCATTTCTATATAATTTGATATTTTAAAATGATGTTTTATTTTCATTATATGTTATTATTTATATTTGTTTATATATAATTAATTTGGTTTAAATTGAACAATATTTATATTTTGGTTGACTTTTGAAACTTAAAATGTTATTTTTTGATATCTTGGTTAGTTTCCAATTTAACTTTTTGTACCTTCAATTTTCCTATTAGGTACAAACCATATGGCCCTAATAACATGTCAAGACAATGCTATGTAGTCTTGGTAGATTTTTTATGTTTCCTCCTTTAACTAAATGGGCTAGTTTGCCCATTTTTACTTTTCCCATTTCTATTCATTGGAAGTCATACATACATTAATATTATCAAAATTTAGTTTAAATTCACCTATATATAACCAAGAATTTTAATTCATTTCAGATAAAATAACTATCATTTAGACATCTAGAATTGAGCATATTATTGTTACATGAGAGACATATTTTATGGTTCCAAGGTTCCCAACAATTTAATTATTCTACTACATAGGATATAAATATTACAAGGCTCGTTAGGGAACACTAGCTACTAAAACCCTAATGCATGCCCATAATCCATTTTATTAAAAAATATAGATAAAAGATTCATCTATTGTAGGTACACATGAGTTACAACATGTAAACTGAGAAGATTAAAACAAAGTAGATAACCAAGAAATCAAACATAGAATGTCATGCCTTTGTTATAAACACTGTCGAAAGAGAAAATTTACACTTCACATACCTACCAAAAGTGAAGTCTATGATCTTAGCAATTTGATGCATGAACATCACCTAGGAAGACTTTTACAGTTAATTTTGTCTCTTAGTGCATGTTAGGAGGTCTAAGATAGTGATTTGCATTGGTTATAGGTATTAGGTTGGTATCATATTGAATTTGGGCTCATTTTGTATTTTCCTATCCATTTTGAATTTGATTTTCCTAAAGTAGGAAACCTTGTCTTTTGAGCATTTTTTCCACTATTAATCAAGTTTTAGAGTCTTATAATGATGTTTTGTGACTTATCACTTTTTTAAGGGTCTTATTTAATTTGTTACACCATGTTAGTAATATTTTTGATAAGGTAAGGTGGCAAACCCTTAACAGAGCAAAAAAGACAAGAAGGCAATCAAACAAAATATGCCTTCAGAGAGACGACGGCACTAGCTTAAAAACAACAGACACAAAAATAGAACACAAGAAACAAAAAGACTAGAGTCAGAGAGGACTCTCCTTACATAACCATTGATTTGAGAAGATCATTAAGTTTCTCAATATTCTCCACATTATCAGCATGCCCAGTATCACCCACCTCTTTCACCATAGACATGTTTAGGAGAATTGTATTCCAGAGTCCCTTGGTGAAATTTTGCTCTAGCCTCTGAATACGATCCTTCAGGGCCCCAATTTTAAATTTCCAATCAGTCTCATTCTCTATTTCCTCACCAGCTTCCTCGACATACATTTTCCCCTTATTATCAATAGTTTCCATAGTGTCAGCACCATGCTCCTCAGTAACCTCAAAATCCCTAGTCTCCTGCTTCCCTCCAGTGTCCTCATAAATTTCCTAGATTTCTAGCTCCTTAGACTCTTCCTCCTGGGTTGCTTCCTCCGAAGCACTTTTTGAGTAATCAATCAGTCTAGCCTTTGGGGTAGGTTTACTAGTAATCTACCCTGACCTTCGAACTCTGGAGGAGAAGCCTTCCTTATTAATTTTGGAAGACTTATAAGATTTACCACCTTGGCCCCCTGTGGCCCTACATAGATTTTTGTGGGTCCCCTCTGTGGTCTCTCTAATATTCTCTTCCTCCTCATCAACCTTTCTCTTCTTACCCTTCTTGCTCACAAAGGATCCAAGGGTGTCAACAGTGGTCTCTTTTGGGGTGGAGAAAGAAACATCTTTTGTTTTGGTAGGATAGGGGAAAAATAGGACTCATTAATAGCATCGCCAGACACCGGATTGGAAGGAATGTCTCCACTATCAATTCTGATAGTCTTGGATGGCTCAAGGGCTCGGTGAAAGTTATATAAAATTAGGCCCTAGTGTAAAGGAATAGGGTTCATATCTAACTTTTTAGCCATTTTTTATTTCACCCTAAGGACAGAGTATTTTAAAGAGGAGAGCAGGTAAAAAGGGAAACTAATAATAACATTATGCCTGAAGTGATTTAACAGAGGGAGGTGGTAATTGTAGAACCTAATAAATCAACCTTCGAGAGTGAATTACTTCATGAGAATGAAGCACACTCCATCCCATGGCTCTGGTAGTTTAGCACGCTTGAATCTTCCTTGATATGGGATGAGTTCTTCTCCCTCTCCCAAAAATAATTTATGGCTTGCAAGATCCATATTTTTTGTTTTCCTTTGAATTTTATTCCCTGCATGGTCATTCCCATGGCCATAACAATCACTTTTTTGGATATTTCAAAACTGATTCCACCCACCGTGACCCACCTATTTAACTAAGATCTCACAAATTACTTGGACAAGTTTTCATCAAATCCATTAAGCCTTTCTAGATATGGGCCGATTCCCCCTTCTTTACAATAATGCCAAACCAGTGGATTATCTTTGAATTCATAGTAGGAGACTGGTTCTATTCAAATATGGTCTCCTCCCATTTTGTATTTGTAGACCCAAACCATAGAGTTCCTAAATTTATCCTTCAGATTTAAAATGGTTGCTAACCCTTATTTTCGTTTATGCATAATGAAGATGTGATGGCTCATTATTCGAAATACCCTATAGAGATGACGTTGTCTACTCCCATGCTTGGAAATTATTTCCTATTGATTTTCATAATGAGACCCATGTGCCTCAACCTCATGATATAATAAATCATGAATGATCGTCAAACAAGTACCAAAGTTATCAAGTTCTGAAGTCCATGATGGCCCTCTCCAAATGGACCACCTCCGAGAGCTATCCTTGTCATAAATGCACCTCATCCTTGACAAGTCATCTCCTTTTGAATAATATCCCTACTATTTAAGGGAATATGAACACCTTGTCACAACACCCTCCAACCTAAAATTTTTTGACCAAGATTGGCACAAGCATCAACAACCCTATTTCCCTCTCTGTAAATATGAGAAATCTCTACTCTGAAGAACTTCTGTAAAATAAATTGAATATCTATAATGACATCTTTTAGCTTAATTCTCACATTTGATGCTTTATTAACTGCATCTATGACCATTTTAGAGTCTCCTTGTATACTAAAGTTCCTTATTCCTAGGGATATAGCCAACTTTAACCCCCATAGGAGAGTCATTGCTTCAACATAGTTGTTTCTCTGGCATCCTATTCCACCAGCATAGACAACAGTCATCCATCCTTTATCATTCCTTATAATTCCTCCTCCACTAGCTTTACCATCCGACTTGGATGCCCCATCAAAGTTGAGTTTCATCTAGTTAGGCTTTGGGGGGATCCATTTAGTATTTAGTCTTTGTAGAATTTTGGAGTTATTATACCCAGTGATCTAGTTTAAAACCTTCCATTCGGCTGCAATTTGGTTTTCAATTTGAGATAGGAGTTTCTCCATAGCACGAATATGGGCTATTGTGACACTTTCCATAATGGTCTTAGCAAAGGAGTGAAACACCTGAGATGCATTTCTAGCAGTGTCCCTAAAAATTTTGTGGTTATGCTCTTTCCATAAAATCCAGCTCAAACATGGTAGAGTTTGCTTCCATAATTCCATAAGCCAAGGATGTGTGAAGGTTGGATTCTAGCTGACGATTACTTCTTTAAGGTCAGAATTATAGACCCATTCAATACCAAAGTTATTAAGTGTTATGCCCCATAATTCCTAGGCAAAATCACAGTGGATGAAGAGGTGTGAAACTGATTCCTCTTTTGAACCACAAAGAAAACATTTATTAACTAGGGTAAACCCTCTCTTTTGAAGGTTATCCTATGTTAGGAGTTTGTTATGAGCAGCAACCCACCAGAACATGTTCATTTTTGGAATAAGTTTATAATTCCAAACCTTTTTCCATACATCTTTATTCTAAGCTTCAAGAATGAGCAGGTTGTAAGCAGATTTGACAGAGAACGATCCATTCTTATCTGGCCACCAGTATTGTTCATCTTCACGGGGGAAGAGAGGGATTCTGATCTCCTAAATGCACTACTGGATCTCCCGCACTCTAGGGAAAAACTCAGGCCAGCGATCACAACAGTCCAATAGATTTTTCTAGCTTCACATCCCATTGTTATTTTCCATATAATCACTGACTCTATCTCCAAAAAATTGAGTAGCCAAGTCAACAATCTCTCCATAGTTTCCTTGTGTGATGAGAGCCTTGTCCTTTAACCAGATATCATCCTAGAATTTAATATGCCAGCCATTTCCAAGTTTCCATCTAATTCCCTACTTAAGAAGGCTTCTACTTTTTAGCATTTTATTCCATATCACAGATCCCTGGGGCAATCCCATATGTTGAAGAAAGTTGGGATCATCAATGTTATGCATGTATTTGGCATACATTATTTCCCCCCAATCATTATATTTATGGATGAGGTTCCAACTAATTTTTGAGAGAAGGGCTTTGTTCATGTTCCTGATAGACCTAATATTGAGTCCACCATGAGATTTTGGAAGACACACTTTTTCCCATCTGACTAAAGACATTCTCTGTTTGTCTTCCACCCCCATCCATAAAAATTTTCTTTGGATCTATTCCAATTTATTAGAAAAATATGCAAGAATTTTAAAAAGAGACAGGAAGTATGTAGGAATACCTTGCAGTGAGGCTTGAAGGAGTTGTAGTTTACCAATGCTGCTGAGGAGTTTCCCTTTCCCTTTCCAACCATGTTAGTAATGTTATCAAGCAATGTTTAATGAATTATTAACCAACTTTTCCTCCTTTCACATGATAATCAGGGGTTAAGTGAGTTAGTTTAGAAAACCATGGTTGTAATACATTGGTTAGGTAGTTAGGGAATTATATATTATTAAAAAAATATTTATAAACCATTCAAGAGGTTGCTTCCTCATGAAAATAAAATAACATAGTGACTAAGAAGGATGGAATGTACCAAAACATGGGTTTAGAGCTCAAAGTTGATGAGTGATTAATAACATGCAGACTTGAAATTGGTGTTTCCTATACATGGAGTAATCTTAAATTGTTCCTTATATTTTTAAATTGATATTCAATCCCTCTTAGGTGTGGAAAAGTAAAATTATCAAAGTTCATCTTTGACAATACTGGACATAGGCATTTTGTGTACACTCAAACTAGTAATTTGCATTTCTAAGACATTTTCTATTATTTCCAATAGTAATATAAATTCATGTAATTGAAACTTGATCATGTTGGAGTCTTTAATACTAATATTTGTGTTTTAAAACCATAATTTTAGTCTCTTAGGTTTGTGTAAAACCCTATCTAGGGTTTATGAGAAAATTATATTTTTGCACTCTAAAAACCTACTCAAAGGTCCAAATTGTACTTGAAGATTCTGATCATAGTCCTTCAACTAATTTTAGATGTTTCATTAAGTCTTTAAATGTGTGGAAATGTTTTATATTAAAAACCCAGTCAAATTTTAAGGAGACTTAATTAAGACCTAATTGTAGAAATGTTTTGTGAATTAGGATATTTCCCTTGAGTTTAAACCTAAAATTTTATGTGAATTTGTAAGGTCAAATGGGTACTCAATTTTTTTTTAAATTTGTTTAGAACTCCTGTAGATTTTACAAACCTAAAATTATTTGTATAAAATAAGAGCTACTAGGATACTAGGCCTAAAAGAAGAACTTTGTGTTTGGAATTGCAAACTCTCTCCCTCTGCATCAAATTGGTATCAAAGTAGGTTGGATACATGAAGATGACTTGAAGTATGGTTCCACCCTTTGTGTTCAAGAGAGAATTGAATATATTTTGGTTAGTTAGATTTATAAGCCAAAATGCCACCTAGAAGGAACTCAAAAGGAGGTGGAAGAGGAAGTATATAGATGGGAAATGCTATCTTAGAGGAGTTGGAAAATTTGAGGGTAAGTTTTGATGTAAGGCTTATAGTAGTAAAAGATAATTGGATAAGAGGAGTTATAATAGGGATTAGAAGTGACCTAGAGGAAGATCCACAAGCTCTAGAGGAGGAATAAGAAGATGAAGAACATGAGGAATAAGGAGTTGATATACTATTAAAAGTAGTGATGGGACAGGGGTCTAAACCAAAGATAGAGCTTCCTAACTATGCAGGTAGTCTATATGGAGAGGAAATTATTAATTGGATTACAAAGTTAGACAAATATTTTGAATATGAGAATTTAATAGAAGAAAACAAGGTGAAATTTACTTCCATAAAATTAATGGTACGTGCATCCCTTTGGTGGGATTACATACAAGATGAAAGGAGGAAGAAGGATAAAACCAAGATCAAATCTTGGGATAGGATGGTAGAAAAATTGAAATCCAAATTTATACTTAGTGATTATCATACAAATATTTTCAATAAATTACAAAATTTGAAAAAAAAAATAGATGGGTGTTAAGGAGTATATTGAAGGGTTCTACAAGTTGACAATCAGATCAGGACATGTAGAAGAGGATGTGGAGAAGATTTATAGATATCTTAATGGATTAAGGTATAATTTTCAAGATGAAATCAACTTAGTCAACCTAAGGAAACTTGAGGAATGATAGCAATATGCTTTGAATTCAGAGGATAATCTAAATAGAAGGAAAACTCAACAAAACATAGGCAAGTGTAGAAGTTATAGACGTAGAGGCAACAAAGAGGAAGAGGTACCTCTTAAATGAAAAGTTTAGAATGAAATACCTCTCAAGAATAATAATCTACTTCAAGTGGTGGATTCATAAAAATGAGACCTTACTTTAGAGGAGGATACATACAAAGAGGAAGAGGATTCACTACATTCATTGGCAAATGTTTCAAATGTACTAAATTTGTAAGTCATAGATTTTAGGAGTCTTTAGAGGAGTCTCAAGATAACAATTCTAAGATTGAAAGTAGAAATAAAGTAGTCCAAGTAGAGGAAGAAAGTGTGGGTTATACAACTCACATAGAAGACCCAGAAGTTGGTGAGTCTTTGCTAATAAGGAGGGTGTTGATAAAACCACCCAAGGAGAAATAACTTACCCAAAGCAAGACACTATTTAGATAAATTGCAAATCCCAAGGTAAGTGATGAAAATTGGTGATTTATTTAGTTAATACTAATAATTTAGTGTCAGTAGAGATGGTATAAAAAATTGGTTTAAAGAGAATGCCACATCCAACCCATTATAAGGTCTCATGGATTTAAAAAGGGTAACAAGTTCTTGTGAATGAACAATATTGGGTATATTTTTAGATCAAAGGATACAAAGATAAGGCTATATGTGACATAATGCCAATGGATGTGTGCCATGTGATTTTAGGGAGGCCTTGGCAATATGATATAAAGAATACTCATTATGGAAGGAAGAATGCTTACACCTTGGAGAAGGAATCTGAAAGAAGGAAATATTCAAGGGACTAGTTCAAGCATTATGATAGTGAGTGAGAAGGAGTTATTAAAAAGGAAGAGATGGGTTTTGGAGTGGTAGTCAAACTAAGGAATATTATAACAACCACCAAGTTGGATGAGCTCCCTTAATAGGTACAAAACATGTTGGAAGAATTTTTTGATATTATGGTGGATGAATTGCCCAATGAGTTTCCACCTATTAAGAGTATTAGCCACCATATTGACTTCATACCAGGTCTAAGTTTTTTCCAAAAAAGATACCTACAAGATGACACCTCAATATAATGTAGAGATTAAGAATAAAATACAATAACTCTTGGATAAAATATTGATCAAAGAGATCCTCAGCCCATGTGTAGTAATAGTTGTACTAGGATCAAAGAAGGAGGGAGATTGGAGAATGTGCACTAACTCTAGGTTAATTAACAAGATAAAATAAGGTATAGATTCCACATTCCAAGCATGAAAGATTTAGTGGAATTTTTGAGTGGTTCTAATTATTTCTCTAAGATTGATCTCAAGAGTGGTTATCAGATAAGGATAAGGGAAGAAGATAAATGGAAGACTACTTTTAAGACTAATGAGAGGCTGTATGAATGGCTTTTTATTCCGTTTGGTCTGACTAATGCCCTAAGTACATTCATGAGACTCATGAATGAAGTCTTAAATCCTTTCATTGGTAAATTTGTCATTGTATATTTAGATGATATATTGATTTACATTCCAAGCAAGGAAGAACATCTTTAACACCTTAGAATGGTAATGCAAAAGTTATAAGAGGAGGTTATTGATTAACCTTAAGAAGTGTTTGTTTATGAAGACATAGCTACTGTATCTTAGATATGTGGTTTCCCAAGGTGTCTTGAATATGGACAAAGATAAAGTGAAAGCCATCATTGATTGGATAACTCCTAAGACAACTTATAAGGTGAGAAGTTTCCATGGCTTAACAAGCTTTTATAGGAAGTTTATCAAAAAATTTAGTGGGATTTTTTCACCCATCATTGATACCATAATAAGAGATAAATATAAATTTATATGGATTGATATTGCTAAGAATAATTTTTAGTTTTTGAAGAAGAGAATTATAGAGTTACCTATGTTAGCACTTCCTAATTTTAATAAGGTTTTTTAAATTGAATATGATGCAAGTGGGGTAGCCATTGGAGTTGTCTTAATTCAAGAAGGTATAACTATAACATACTTCAATGAGAAGTTAAATGAGGTAAAAAAGAGGTATTTTTCCTATGATTTAGAGTTTTATACTATGGTTCAAGCCTTAAAAAAGTGAAGGCACTATCTAATGCCAAAGGAGTTTGTCATATTAACAAACAATCATGGACTTCAGTTCAGAACTAGTCATCCCAAGCTAAGTCAAAGGCATATAAAGTGGGTGGATTATTTTCAAAACTTAACTGTTATTATCAATCATAAAAAATACCAAACTAACAAGGTATCAGATGATTTACGCATAAGGGATTTGTTTATAAGATAATTTCAAATTGAGAGTCAAGGAATAGAGGCACTCAAAGAGTTGTATGAAACTGATCTAGACTTCCAAGAAGCATATGAGGCTTATAAAAATCCAACTACTATGAATAGAGAGCGTTGTATGGATTACATGTTATAGGATGGTTTTTTGTTTAAGGGAGTTCAAATTTGTGTGCCAAAGAGTTCCATGAGAGAGAATTTGATTAAGAAAATCTTTGTGAGAGTTTAGCAGGTTATTTTGG
The DNA here is from genome assembly GCA_037957365.1 of Torreya grandis. Taxonomy (NCBI): domain Eukaryota; kingdom Viridiplantae; phylum Streptophyta; class Pinopsida; order Cupressales; family Taxaceae; genus Torreya; species Torreya grandis. Next base: position 1,136,048 of record JARHVA010000143.1, on the reverse strand, counting down.
CCTTAACAAAACTTTAGCTCAGTGAATTAGTCATTATTATTGGTTTAGAATGTAAAAAAATGTAAGGAAATTTATAGAAATATGTAAAGCATGTAAATTTTCCAAAATAAAGAGCACTAATCCTTACCAGTTCCAAATAGACCTTGGGACTCCATTATCATAGATTTTGTAATGGGGTAACCAAGAACTCAAAGAGGGCATGACTCTATTTTTTTAGTAGTGGACAAATTTTCAAATATGGCTGATTTCATACCATGCAAAACAACTAATGATTCTACTCATGTGGCTAACTTGTTTTTCAAAGAAGTGGTTAGATTACATGGGATTATAATTAGTATTATCTCAAACAAAGACACTAGATTTGTAGGACACTTCTAGAAGACTCTGTAGAATAAATTGGTATTATAATTGAACTTTAGTTCAGTCTACTACCCTCAATTTGATGGACAAATTGATCCAGGTGAATCCATATATGCTCTAAAAATTAAGTCATTAAATTTAGGAGTAATCATTGGCACAATGTAGAGTTCATCAATAGATTTTCAACATAATTTGAATGGGTTGATTTTGATCCCGTATGCGCAAGATATCATGTGTTGATGTTCCAAATCAAATAAGGAAAAAAAATGTTGGTTTCATAGTTAGTCTTTGATAGGCGTAAAAGGTTGGCTATGGGGACCATAGTCGATGGAGTTCAATTTTGTCATGGAGAAGGACCCTGCCATCGATAGATCTATGGAACATCCAGTTGGATGTTGATAAGTATTAGATAGGGAGTAGTCCATGTGGTGGGTCCTGAAGCCACCATGTGGCTTGCCACCACCTAACTATTTTCATGGTCAAATTTTATTAAATAATCACAAAGTGACTATAATTATTTAATATTCCAATTGGAATCTTGAATAACATTAACATCCCAACTTTCCTTGTTCCCCATGGATCACATTATAACCAAAGGAATCCAAACTGCTATGTGGAGCCACACAAATCTAACATCCACAAAATCTGTGAAACATCCACAAAAAGCTTCCATCAATACTATGTTAATGCCTTAGCCCAAAAAAGGCTTTTGGAAATTAAAAGATGGAGGACCAAGCTTTTAAAGAAGCTAAAAGTTTTTTTTCCAATATGGGACTAATGATTTTCCTTATCCCCAAAAACAATACCGATGACTTTGAACCCTACTACCCTAGGTAAAAGGATAAGGATCTGACCGACTCGATCATGGGTATGAACACCTATATAAGCCAACAAATTTGTATTTGAAGACATGTTTTTTTTTGTGGAGACCAAGCATAGGGTTAAGGGTGTAAGAGACTTTGGGGTATTTTTAATTGCCTCAAACTTTGTGAATTAGGTTGAGAGTAATATTCAAGAAAAAAATAAGCCCATGGAGATGATTTAAGTGACTTTTTAATATTGTATGCTATTTATGAAATTTTTTAATAAGGAGTGATCCCCATTGGAGTGGATTTGGATGCATAAGATTTTAAGCCAAACTCTGTTATCAAATTGGTTTGATGTTTTTTTTGTCATTTTCACCTCTTTTATTGTACTCTTGTAAAATAGTCTTTGATGAACTTTAAAAAAAAATCTGCAATCTTTTAAAAATTGATTTTTATTAAATTATTAAAAAAAAGGTTTCGATCAATTTTACAAGTGTGCATTCTATATTTATGACACTTCTATTTTATGATTATAGATCAAATTTTTGATATCAGATCAGAATTTGTATTTAACCATGTGGATTGGTAGAGTATGTTGACAAGGTTGAGATCTAGACAGGGTGAAGGAGAATTTTCAGAGTATGATCTAGAGGTTGAGTCAAGACGTACTGCATAAATGGGAGATGACTTGAAGTCTGAATGAGCTTTCTGACATGCCTTCTTGGAAATGAAAGATATGGTTGAGGAGATTTACAATTAAATATGAAGGAAACTAGATCATGATGAAGGTCATATTTTTTTTGAAAAACCTTCCTCCTCTTTGAATGATGGTAAAGATAAAAAAACCATTGAACTCTTCCTTCACTAAAGCTAGATATTAACTTTGAATTACTATTGTTTAATAGTGAGATTAATGCAGAGAAGTTAGATAATTGGTTAAATCAAATTAAAGTATATTCCAAGGTCTACAAGATTGTAGATGATGAGGCTAAAATTCACTTGGATACTCTTTGAATATGAGCACAAATCTCATCTGGTGGGAGAGTAATTCGAAGGAAAATAATATTAAAACAGGTAACTCAATTTCTACTTGGAGTGAATTTGTTGATGAAATCAAAAATCAATTTTATTCTTTAGGCTATATGCAACAAGCCATTATGGATTGGTAATCTTTCAGACAAACTAAAGGCCAAAGTGTTTAGGAATATACATAGGAATTTAGGAAAAAGGCTTTACTTTTGAATATTATTCCTCATACACTGAAAACACTACTTAAGTATATAAGTGGGTTGCATAGTTATTTGAAACACATGATTCTTGTTCTCAATCACACTAATATAGATGTAGTTTATGTTCAAGCCACTCACTTAGAGGCTAGAGGGAAATAGACAAAAGAATCTTTTCCTAAAGTTAAAAGTAAGCAATCTGAGATTAAGCATCCTAAAGGGCAAAGTTCTATAAAGGGTAAACAAAAATCCACTTTTACTATTCATAAAGAAGAGAGTAAGCCAATTTTTAATCACTACAAGAAAAATAATGATGAGTCTAAGTGTTGGAAATTAAACCCTAAGTTAAAGCCTAACAAGTTTAGGAAGCAGGATAAGAAAAATAATACTATGATTCATGATCTAGGTTCTAATTCAGGGGATGAAATTAAGATCACAACCATAAGTATGCAAAGTTTTTTTTCTCTCTTTGTTTCTAGCACTAAGTCATCTAATGTTGCTTCTTCTTCAAAACAAAAATATGTACATGATAATAAGAAAATAAATGAGTTATTACACATTAGGGTTGTTGCAAAACATATTAAGATTGGTACTCTATTTATAGTGGATCACAAACAAATTTGATTTCTAAGGATATTGCTAAAAAGTTAGGCTTGAAAACCAATCCCCATCTGAAACCTTATCCACTTGATTGGGTGTGTGATGATGAAAAGATGCAAGTAACCAAAACTTGTAGATTGAAATATTCCATCACATGCAAGTTCATGGATGAGGTTGATCTAGATGTAGTCCCTCTAGACATATGCAAGATTGTTTTAGGAAGCCCTTATCTTTATGATAGAAAAAAAATCTTATATAAGGAGGAGAATAAGTACTTGATTATTAAGGATGGCATTAAATATATAGTTAGATAACATCACATCAAAATGAGTCTTTCCTTGGTGTTTCAAACTGTTTTCACTTTTCTACATTCAAAAGAAGTAAGAAACTAGAGAAATGGTCTAGGGTTAGTTGATACCCGGATGAGGTCTGTGCACCGTTATCCAGACATTGTGAGAACTCCTCTTTGGTTGTGGAAGATGACACCTACAGAAGAAAGTGACTAAAACAAAGAAGGCGTTAGATGGATGTAAGGTGGACTGTCGAGCAAAAGCTTAATCTCGGAAGTGCAAAGACTTCCTGGAAGGATGTCAGTCCACTGGTTAATAAAAGAATGTCTGATAAAAAGAAATAAATGGAAGACTAAGCAAAGAAAACAAAGATATGTGTACCTATATGCTGTTGTCAGTCTTCCACAGTCACTGACATCGGTTAGGCTGCCAGCGTTGATTGGTCAAGTCTGCTGACGTTGATTAGTCTACCATCGTCGGTGGAGGTAGTGATCGATGTCAGTCAGGACAATGGTCTAGGATGGGGTCTGGGCAAGTTTTTGGACTATTGACAGGTCTGAGAAGGGGTCTAGGTCTGTTTGAATAGTCTGAGAGTCTATTTGGAGGTTATCTGAGAGTCTATTGTAGGGCTACGGGATAATGGACAAAATTTCAAAAAGGGATAGAGGGGTAAAGGAGGCCTTTTAGCCTCTCTGAGAAGGGCAGGCCAGGTCTATGGTTTGGTTGATAGTCTGGTTGATGATGGCTGAGTCTAGTTCATAGCACTTAAAAGCAATAACTAGAAAACATGATGAAAACACAGAGGAAATACTTACTTGTGGCTTGCTGAAGAAGGAGTGTTATAGATTGGTTCTACCTATTGCTGATGCTGCTAGTGTGGAAGACCTATTGTTGGTGTAGAGGCCCTATTGCTAATGCTTGCTGTGTGTACCTGAGAGAGAGAGAGAGAGAGAGTGAGACGTTTGATGATTGGAAGGATTGGTGGATTGAGGAGTGAAAGATTGGATGGTCAAATATTGAAGGATCAGATTGTGAAGATCCTAGATTAAAGATTGAAAGGTTGGATCCGCACTCCGAAGGTGGAATGTAGTTTTAAAGGCAACTGATGCCAGTAATACCATCGACGTCGGTCGATAGTTGACCGATGTCAGCGGCTGGAAGGCAGGTAAAAAGGCTAAAAATAGCCTTTTGTCTGTTTTCCCAACTGTCGAGTTTGTCAGGGTAAGAAATGGTCGAAGGTGGTTTAATAGGCATGGGAAATGAGTGGAAGGGAAGTTGGAATAGGTCATAGGGTGATAAATGAGGGTATCCAAGGGAAAGGGAATCCAAGGGGAGGATGATGTGTCATGGGTGAAGTGTCAAAGGGGGAATGTTATTAATTTAAAATAGAATTATTTTAAATTAATAAGTGTGTGTTAGGAATGTGTAGAAGTAGACCAAGGGGACCAAGGGGGAGAGTCGACCAAGGGAGTAGACATGATTTTGGTGTCTAAATTTGCCCCTTTTTGTCTTGTTGGTTGTTCTTGATGAACTGCAAGACAAAAATAGGAGTTGATTGCCCTAGGTATGGGATGAGGTTGCTTTCATCTTGTTGGTTGTTCTGATGAACTGCAAGACAAAAAATGAATGTTGGTTGCCCCGATTATGGGATGAGGTATTCCCCCTCAAAGTAGGAGTCAAGGGAAGGGAACCTAGAATCAAGTGCTGATTTGATAGAGAGTGGATGGATATGGTGAAGATGGAGTGAGAGCGCTGCAAAAGTTGAGATTGTGCGCATACGACTTCACGAGATGGTCAGGTCAAATTATTGTGGGTCAAGGGTCGAGGAGTGCCAAAATCAAAATAACCAGGCCCCAACATTTAGTCGTAGCTGATTGGGTTATTCGATCTAAGCTGTAGCTCCAATGGTCATCGTGTTCCAAGTATCCCAGGCTTACGAAGTGCTCTTAGAAACACAAAAATGTCACAAGTAATGGGGATCAACCGGCTTGTGATCCTAGTACTTGTGAGGGTCAAAATATGGGTTGTGGATAATTGTGCTAACCATTCGTTGGGTAGCATACATGCAAAAACAACCAAGGCAACGTTGTCTTGGAAGTGGTCGAGGTCTGAGGAGATAGTTGCAATCTCCAAGGTCATTGGTTGAGGATGGACAAAGGAATGGCTGAGCTAACCTCAGAAGATTGAGTGTTGCCTACATAGCCCTTGTTGAAGGGCCTCAAGCTAATGTAGTTCTCCCTAAAAGGGAGGAAGAGGGTCGGTTGTGGACTGGTTGGACGAGGTTAAGTCATGGTCAAAGGTTGAAATGGTTTGTCCATCAGATGGATGAACAAACGGATGTGGCCGAGCTAACCCCAGAAGATGTCATCTGAGTGCTGCCTACATAGCCCCTGTTGTTAGGGCCTCAGACCAATGTAGTTTAGATAAAGAGTCAAAATGATTGATGATTGGTTCTGGTCATGGTTAAAGGATGAAGGGGACAAGATGATGTTATAGCCTTTTCCATATTATGTGATGGTGTATTCTGTAACATTGGTTGAGAGGTCTTTCATCCCTAGCAAGTTTTCATATTGATAATGGTGTATGCTAAAAATGAATTGAGTCTATATATGCTTCAGCAAGTAATGGTTTATGCTTAACATAAATTGTGTCTGGTCGATAGTTTCCATGTGTATTGGTGTCCACAGAAACTATGTGAAATGGACTATGTCATGTCGGTGGTCTAAAAATGTTTGGGTTGGTTTGGTTTGGTTGGCAAAATGATTTAGTTGAATGTGACCAAAGTGTATGGATAAGAAGTGAAAGGCGCGTTGCTCTTTCATTGACAAGGACCATTCATGCATTACATCGTTTGACCAGTGGTTGTGTTAGAGAAGTAATCGAATCACTTGACGTTAAGTGAGCTCAAAATCCCTTGAGTATGTTGGGTATATAGGTTTGATTATGTGAGATGGATGGAAGGGGGAACCCTTTCTTGGCAGGAACAACTTTGCCCCTTTTATAGGTGACCCTGAGAATGACTATAGACAAGTCCATGACTTTATAGTTTGTCAGTCAGTTTTTTTTTTTTTTGGGGAAGACTGATCGATGCAGGAAGTCTGCATAGGGATGTTGTTTTGCTTTGTGGTTATGTTGTGAAGCTGATCGATGCAGGAATCTTCTAAGAGAGTGTTGTGTAGCAAGATTTTATTCATAGCCATCCTTCGAGGGAGTGGTCTATATTCTATTTTGTATGTTTAAAGTCTTTGAATAGCTGTCCTTCAAGGGAGAAGTCTATTTATTATAGCAATGATGATGCAGCTATCCTTCGAGGGAGCAGTCTACATTTATATTTTTATGACCTTTTGAGATAGGCATCCCAATTTTATATATATATATATATATATATATATATATATATATATATATATATATATATATATATATTTTGATTTTTTGACTGAATTTTGGTCATGGACTTGACTATAGAGGTTTAGAGGGTTTCCCTTTTATTAGGACAAAGCATTCATGCTTGATAAAAGGGGTGACTGATGTTTGAGGGTTAAAAAGGAATAGGAATGACGATGATAGGGATTGCTCAAGGGATCGAGCTCAAGTTAAACATCAAGTGGTTGAGTACTCGACTAACAATAGACTGGTCGAAGATGTAAGGCATAAAGGGGCTCATGTTCTGATAAGTCCCTGACCCATGCTTGTGTTATGATGTAAGGTTCGAGTCAATTAGGAGCAAACTTGCCCCATTTGCTTCGTCCCAAATTGGTCACATGTTGGTTGATGATGAAGGATTTGGTTGATGTTTGGTCAGGTTTGGTTGAAGTTGATGCTTGGTCGAGGCTTGGTCAATACTTGGTTATTTGATGCTTGATGTTTGGTCGAGGTCGGTTGATATTTGGTCAATGTTTGGTCGAAGTTGGTCGAGGTCATGATTAAAATATTGGTTGATGTTTGGTCAAGGTTTGGTTGAGGTCGATGTTTGGTCAAGGCTTGGTCGATGCTTGGTCGAGACTTGGTTGAGGTTGATGATAGTCAGGGTAAGGTCAAATTCCCCCAATTGCTAGGGAGAATGTTTGACAGATTTAGTTTGAGAGGGCGAGATCCTGATCTGCCAGGTTGGAGGCAGGAATTTCAAAATCACGAATGGTGAGAGAGGAAATGGTTGGTAATGATTTGATTAAAGTGGCAAATGGTTGGGGGTCATCAGGCTGGACCTCCATCGATTGTAAGGCTTGGATCAAAGTTTGATGATGTTGTGGAGAGTTTTGTATGAGATCATACAAAGACATCTTCACAGGGGTCGTGTGGTGAGGTTGTTTCACCACAGAGTTAGGGATTGTCTTTGGAGATGCTGGTCGAGATGTGCCCAAGACAGTAATCTTGGGTTTTGGTTGTGGTGAAGGCTTGGTAGATGGATATGTCCAAGGGATAGAAACATGTCTTTTCCCTTTATCCTTTTGGGTTGGTGGGCTGGTGTTCAAGTTGACTGTGTTGATTTTGAATAATGGGGTTAAAGGCAGTGGAGGGACCATAGTCTGGTGTTGAGATCCTGATTTAGGTGATGATATTTGTGAGGCATGTGATGGTGTCAAAGATTTGGCAAAGGGGTAGTCAAGAGGATCCTTGATGAGAAGGGTATCCCTTTTCCAGTGTTGACGAATGACAGCTTTAAGAGCACAACAATACTCAGTGTTATGTCCCAGTGTGTGATGATAGTGACAAAATTTAGTGTTGTCAAACCAAGATGGTCTTGATCTGAGGGTTGATGAGTGTAAAGGTGAGGAGGTATGGGAAGCATGGGACGATGTCGAAGGTTTGTTGATAATATGGTTAAGAAGAAGGGTGTCTTTCTCCAAGCATTGGCAAATGATAACCTTGAGGGCACAACAATGCTCAGTGTCATGTCCCATCATGCGATGATAGGCACAAACTTTAGTATCATCGAACCAGGGTGGTTTTGGTCTGAGAGATTGGTATGATTTAAGAGGTGGAAGGCTGATGCGAGAAGACTACAATAATTGTCGTAATAGCAAGGCATAAGAACCTGCCAATGGGTCTGCGTGTTTTGTTGCAGTAGGGGTTGATGACTTTTGTTTTGGAGGCATAGGAGGCATTGGTCATTTTAGAGGAAATATATGTTTAATGGGTAAAGGAGATAATGGAGGCAATTTGCCTCTGTGAGGTGTTGGAGTAGGAAGTACTCCTATTAAGGTGGATGGATGTGGGCCCAAAATAGAGGGCAATGATGGTGGGGGAGGAATTCTCTGGTGTGGTTTAGTGGCCTTCTTTGACTTGGTTTGAGGGCCACTATTGTGTGAGGCAGGATTAGATATGGGGCGAACACCAAGAGATTTAATCTCTTTTGGCATGGTGGACGCCTACGTGGGTTTGGGCTCAGATGTGGACGGAGGTGAGTGAGATGTAGCAATCTCAGGCAAAAGGCAAGAGGAAACTATCACTGGGTCTTCCTTGGTCAAAGTGGGTGAAGAGACAAGGTCTTCTCTTGGTGGAGAAGAAATCAGAGAATGTGACTCCTCAAGAGGATAGAGGGCAGGGATGATTGTGCCTTCTAATTGTGATTGAGGAGTAGGCAAGGTAGGGTCCTCCATTGGTAGGAGGAAGGATGAAAATGGGGCTAATGGCATTGGTATGGTCGAAGCATCCTCTGATATAAAAGAGGTCAATGGAGAACTAATAGGAGAAGAAAGCTCTTCTACCTGTGAGGGAGGTTGGTCAAGGACAAGAGGCGAGACTGTGTTGACCATGCGTATATCATGCTCTTAAGAGCTATCGACCATGGTTTAGACATTGTTTTGGCTAGGAGGATGGTTAGGAAAAGGTTGTTTGAAGATGTCAATGTTTTGATTGGGTGGTGCATTCGGGTTATCCAAGACTAGATCACCCTTATCTATCATGTCTTGGACAATGTTTTTGAAGGTTCAACAGTTGTTGATGTCATGGCCTTGGACGCGGTGATAGTGATAGAAGTCATTTTCCCAGTAGCATGCAGGGATAGGTTTTGAAGGGTCGAATTGAGGTGGTCAAATTAGAGGGAGATTGAGGACCCCCTGCTTGACAAGTTTATCCAAAACGGAAGTGTATGATTCTCCTATAGGATTATACTGACGCTGTATATACCATTGTTGGAATTGTTTGGTGATGCTTTGTGATGTTGAAGGTTGAGGTTGGTTGGTCATTGTCAAGGATGGTGATCTAACAACCATAGTGTTTGCCACTCCTTTGGACTTGGAGTGAGAAGAAGAAGGTTTGGAAGAAGAAGGGTCATTGGTTTTTGCATTGGTATTACGTAATTTGACCCTGTTTTCTTCAATAGCATGGAGTTCAAGCTTTCGAGCCATGGTGAAAGCTTTGTCAAAAGTGTGGAATGTTTGAACCCACAAGGTGGATGAGATGTGCGTGGCACATGCTCGAGAGAAGAGCTCAATGAGCTCGAGTTGAGGTAAAGGGAAGGAGATTTGGTTGATTAGGCCTCTCCAACGGGCAACAAAATCGGCTATTGATTCATCGTCAAATTGTTTGATAGAGTAGAGGTCGGTGATAGAGAATTTTTTGGTGATATTGATCAAAAAGTGGTCAAGGAAAAGTTGGGATAGTTGAGTGAATGAAAAGATGGAGTGACTGGTAAGAGAGCTATACCAATCGAGGGTGAGGCCAGAAAGTGACATGGGAAACGTGCGTAATAACAATGCATCATCATGAGCTATAAGATAACAAGCATGTCTGAATGCTTGCAGATGCTGCTGAGGGTCTTCTTTACTCTAAAAATGAGTAAACTTAGGAAGCTTCCACTGACTAGGATATGGTTGAATTGGGACAGAGGGATGGATGGGTTCATTGCAAATTTGGTCATATGAAAGGACATTGCTTGAACCAAAAATGGAAGTCTCAAGATTAGACATTTTGTCCATCAGCATCTTGATGAGATTAGCTAATGAATTGGTAGATGGGATGCCCCTTAGGTTGTAAGGTGCTTACAAGGTGCTAGAAGAGGCATATGACGTAGTCAATTGCACTTGTATAGGCGCAACGCATTGATGACTAGTCATTGGGATAGATGTGGAAGCCAAGGGCGGTTGTGTCATGAAGGTAGAAGGTATAAGTTGACTAGATACCACCAAAGGTGGTTACATGGTGGCATTGGCAAAAGGGGAGATAGACACTCCTGCATTTATAGGTGCAAGGGTGTTTGGAGTCAAGACAATCAAGTTCTGGTATGATGTAGAACTTGGTTGAATTACGTGTGGTTGAGGGGGTAATAAAACCCCGATGGAGGTTGGTCCAAACATAGATGGGGAGGCCAAACTTTGCATATTGGCCATGGTCGGGTTAATGGTTGAGGTAATAGTCTGAGTCATAAAAGGCTAGGTAGCGGATGGTGTTGATGTCATCACCGCTTCACCTGAAAGGTCTCACATTTGGTTTCTTGCGAGATAGTGTTGGAGAGCCTTGACATTGTGGTCAAGGAGTCTCTCAAAGTTTGGGTCTCCTTCGGGGACAATTGAAGGTTAATTGGGAGTTGGTCGGGTAGGAGTTCATTCAGTCTCTGAATGATACTCCATTAGAGGATTAGGCTTAGATGGCGAAGGCGAGAGCGGTCGTTGGCTTGCGTGGTCAAGAAGAGTTCTAGTTTGACTGCGTGTCAAAACCATTCAAGGCAAGAGGGGTCAGGCTCTAGAAACTGTGTTTTCAATCTCAAAAAACCAGAATGGGTGTTGGATAGCAAGAAAGCCGAGTTTTAAGCTTGCTATTTTGAGAAGAAAAATTGGGACAGTGACCGACGTCGGTTGGAAAACTAATGTTAGTGAGAAAAAATGGCTGACGTCGGTCAGATAACTGATGTCGGTGGAACAGATTGCCAACGTCAGTGGTAAAATTGATGTCAGTCACTGTGTCTTCCAGAAACTCAAAGAATTTGAAAGTTTTTGGAAAGAAGAAAACGTCCTCACTAGCTCAAAAAACCAAATAGGAACAGAAAAATAGATGGAGACAGGCAGAGCCTAAGCGTTAAATCCTAAGAATAATTTTTAGAATCTTGTTGGCTTATGCCTTAGAGTGAATGTGTTTGGGAAGTTGGTTTGTAGAATGGGTCCTAGAAGAAGTAATCTATGGTTGGTTTTAGGTCAGTTTTGGCACTCAAGAGTCTGTATTAGGTTCTGTACATGGTTTGGTGCTAAGGAGCAAGCTCCCCTCACTTCACAAGCCCAGTGATAAGCTGGTCTCACTTAGCCAGTATATACGTCCCCTAGAGTTTATCCTCTGCCAGAGAATAGAGTGGGCTTTCCCCTTGGTGGTGAAGTCTAAGTGGGATTGTCGGGATGGGTAAGGTATCCACTAGGTGATGAAATCCTAGTCGGACCTTTTCTCAGGTAAGTTTTGATGTTTGATTTGTGCAAGTGATTTGGTCATGTAACATAAGTGGCCTATGATTAATTCATGATGCGGTTTAATTACTAGATGTGTGGACTAAAGATGCATGCAATCAAAAATGAGATGCAATAGATTTTAAGCCCAAGTCAAAATGTGTGTTCGGATGAAGACAAGTTGAGAAAGGGTTGAAGAGTATGACTTTGACTAGTCTAAGATGCAAGAAAGAAAGAAGGGTTATTTTTAACTTTGCTTATGATGTCTTTTTGGAAGAGATAGAGGAAGAGAGATGCAAGGAGAAACCTAATGCACCTATATGAAATGATTGCTTTTAGAAAGAAAAAGATGAACCTAAGGAAAACTCCTAGAGTCCCACCAGGCGTGCCAGAATATTTCAAACTATTTTCGCTTTTCTACATTCAAAAGAAGTAAGAAACTAGAGAAATGGTCTAGGGTTAGTTGATACTTGAATGAGGTCTGCGCACCGTTATCTAGACATTGTGAGAACTCCTCTTTGGTTATGGAAGATGACACCTACAGAAGAAAGAGACTAAAACAAAGAAGGCATTAGATGGATGTAAGGTGGACTGTCGAGCAAAAGCTTGATCCCGACAGTGTAAAGACTTCCTGAAAGGATGTCAGTCCACTGGTTGATAAAAGAATGTCTGATAAAAAGAAATAAATGGAAGACTAAGCAAAGGAAACAAAGATATGCGTACCTGTATGCTGCTGTTGGTCTTCCACAGTCGCCGATGTTGGTTAGGCTTCTGGCGTCGGTTGGTCAAGTCTGCCGACGTCGGTTAGTCTGCCATCATCGGTGGAGGCAGTGATCGAGGTCAATCAGGACAATGGTTTGGGATGGAGTCTGGGTGAGTTTTTGGACTGTTGATAGGTCTGAGAAGTGGTCTGGGTCTGTTTGAATGGTCTGAGAGTCTGTTTGGAGGTCATTTGAGAGTCTATTATAGGGGTGTGGGACAATGGACAGAATGTCAAAAAGGGACAAAGGGGTAGAGGAGGCCTTTCAGCCTCTGTGAGAAGGGCAGGCCAGGTCTATGGTCTGGTTGATGATGGCTGAGTCTAGTTCATAGCACTTAGAAGCAATAACTAGAAAACATGATGAAAACATAGAGGAAATACTTACTTGTGGCTTGCTGAAGAAGGAGTGTTGTAGATTAATTCTACCAGTTGCTGATGCTGCTGGTGTGGGAGACCTATTGCTGGTGTAGAGGCCTTGTTGCTGATGCTTTCTATGTGTACTTGAGAGAGAGAGAGTGAGAGGTCTGATGATTGGAAGGATTAGCAGATTGAGGAGTGAAAGATCGGATGGTCAAAGATTGAAGGATTGGATTGTGAAGATCCCAGATTGAAGATTGAAAGGTCGGATCCGCACTCTGGAGGTGGAATGCAATTTTGAAGGCAACCAATGCCGACAATACCGCCGATGTCGGTCAACAGTTGATCGATGTCGGCGGCTGGAAGGCAGGTAAAAAGGCTAAAAATAGCCTTTCATCCATTTTCCCAACTACCGGGTTTAAGTGTCGAGGTAAGAAATGGTCGAAGGTGGTTTAATAGGCATGGGAAATGAGTGGAAGGGAAGTTGGAATAGGTCATAGGGTGATAAATGAGGGTATCCAAGGGAAAGGGAATCCAAGGGGAGGATGATGTGTCATGGGTGAAGTGTCAAAGGGGGAATGTTATTAATTTAAAATAGATAATTATTTTAAATTAATAAGTGTGTGTTAGGAATGTGTAGAAGTAGACCAAGGGGACCAAGGGGGAGAGTCGACCAAGGGAGTAGACATGATTTCGGTGTCTACACTTGGTGATAGTAGGAAAAATGAAAAGACTTGTAAATTCAAGCAAGATTTTTTTGTCTCATGTTGATTAAGTCTAAGGAAAAAGAATATTCTTAGGCTTTAAAATTTTTTGATCCTAGACATAAGAAAGAATTGGTTGAAATTATTTCTAGTTATTATGATGTGTACCAGGATTCTAAGGGGTTACCCCCTAAAAGGGGAGTTCAACAAGAAATTCAATTGTTATAGTATTCTCCTCTCCCTAATATTGGCATGTACAGGTTATCAGTGGTAGAAAATGAGGAAATCAAAAAGTAGGTAATGGAACTTTTGGAAAGGGGTATTATTCATCCAAGCACATATCTTGTTGGTTCAACTATTATTTTTAGTGCCAAATAAAGATGGAACATGGTGAATGTGTGTTTATTTCCATGATTTAAATAAAATTTATATTAATAATCATTACCCTCTTCCTCATATTGATGATTTGCTTGATCAGTTAAGAAATATTGTTTATTTCACTAAGTTAGACTTGAAAAGTGGTTATCATCAGGTTAGAATTAATTATGGTGATGTGTGGAAAACTACTTTTAAGACAAAATAGGGCTTGTTTGAATGGATTGTCATGCCTTTTGGGTTGTGTAATACACCAACTACATTCATGTATTTGATGAATGATGTTTTCAAGCCATTCTTTGATGATTTTGTTATAGTCTACTTAGATGATATTTTGATCTTTAGTCAGTCTTGGGAAGGTCATGTGATTCATATTAGGAAAGTCATGGATGCTTTGAGAAGGGAGAAACTTTATTTGAAAATTTCTAAATGTGAATTTGGCAAGACCTCTTTCATTTACTTGGGTTATATTGTATGACATGGTGAGTTGAAAATTGATCCTACAAAAATAAAGTTTATAGTTAAATGGCCTGAACCCAATAATGTAATTGAGGTTAGAAGTTTTCTTGGTACAATACAATATTGGATGAAATTCATTGCTAATTTCTCACTCTTTGAATCACCCTTGCATTTTTTGACTAGTAATAAATAGGTCTTTCAGTGGGGAGGTAAACAATAAAAGGCCTTCAACACTTTAGAGACAAAGATCAATACTACTCCTATCTTGGCACTTCTTGATTTGTAGTAGCCATTTGAGATCGAGATGGATGCAAGTGATTATGTTAAGGGAGTTATCTTGATGTAGGGAAAGAAGCTGATATGATATCATTCTGAGACCTTCATAGGTGCAGTAAGAAACTATCTGACTCATGTTAAAGAATTGTATTCATTGGTTCAAAGTGTTAAGAAATGGAAACATTACTTGATGGGCAAGGAGATAGTTATACATACAAATCATCAGCCCCCCCAATATCTCCAATCACAATCCAAGCTACAATAATCTAGGAACTTCTGTTGGATGGGTTTCCTATAATAATTTCATCTTGTGATTAGGTATAAGAAAGGTATTTAGAATAAAGTTATTGACATGCTTTCTAGACCTCCTGTGGTAATTGCATCTATTCTTTTACAAAATAGTTCTTTGTCTCATGAAAGTTATAAAAAATAGTATGTCAATGATGGTGATTCTAAGGATATGTATAAAGAATTGATGAGTGGTAAATAGGTAGAAGAATCAGACTATCATGTGCATGATCAAATTTTGTATCATTTGGGTAAACTTTGCATTCCTCAAAATGAAAGGGTGCACATGAATAGGGAAGCACATTCTTCTCTTATTTTTGGTCATTTTGAAGTTGGTAAAATGGTTGCACATTTGAGAATGTATTGTTACTAGCCCCATATATAGTAAAATGTTGCCAAATACATCAAGGGATGTGTTATTTATGCCAAAAGTAAGCTGAGTAATAGGAAACTGGGACTTTACACTCCCTTACTTGTTCCTACCCATCCTTGGGAAAGTATTTCCATGGACTTGTAGGGGGTTTTCCTATGTGATGAAATAAATGTGATTACTTTTATGTGGTAGTGGATAGATTTAGCAAGATGTGTGTTTTAATCCCTTGCACTAAGTAAATTATAGGGGAAGGTATGACACACTTGTTCTTTCAACATGTATGGGTTCATTTTAGTTTGCCCACTTCTATTATTTTTTATTAGGATTCTTGATTTCTTGGGGAATTTTGGTCAACACTATCAAAGTTAATGGACACTAAGTTGAATAAGAGCAATGCATTTCATCCACAAACTGATGGTCAGATAGAATTTGTGAACCACATAGTGGTATATTTGCTTAAGGGTTATTACAGTAAACATTCTAAGTTGTGGGATGAGTATTTTTTCTATATTCAACATGCTTACAACCATGCACTTCATTCTTCTACTATGAAATCTACTTTTGAAGTCTGTTTTAGATATTTGCTTAAATCTCCTCTAGATGTTTATTATGGGCATGATTCAACTATTGATGAATGTAATGATGATGTTAAAGTCAATAAATTCATTGAAAAGATACAATAGGTACACCAAACTATCCAAGATCAGTTGGAGAAAAGTTAGGTAAAGTATAAAGCAAGACATGACAAACATCATGTTGATCACCAGTTTACTGTAGGCTATTTAGTATCACTTCACATCAATAAGGAAAAACTGATAGGTGAAGGTAAAAAGTTGAAACCAATCTGGTATGGTCCTTTCTAGATTAAAAAAAAGATTGGTAAAAATGATTTATAATTAGATTTTCCATCTTATATGCAAATTTATTCAATTGTAAATATGGAAAATCTGAAATTGTATGAGCCTTAGATGATTGTATATCATGATGAGAGTGTATCCATTCCTTCTGTTGATGATTTTTCTTCTAAGTATCTAACAAAATTATAGGAAGATATAATTCTTGATAGGAAAGTTCATACCTCATGAAGGGGAGATGTCAAGTATCTTCATGTTGGTCTCAAAGGGATGTACCTAAACAAGGCCAAATGGATGGAAGCTAGAAGAGTGAGGGATGAATACCCTAACCTCTTTACCAATTAATCAACTTTTAAAGGTCCAAAATCTCTTAGTGGGGAGGATTGATCTAGGTGGATCCATATACGCTCTAAAAATGAAGTCATCAAATTGTATATTAATCATTGGCATAATGTAGAGATCATCGAGAGCTTTCTAGCTCAATTTAAATGGGTCAATTTTGATCCCATATGTGTAAGATATCATGCATTGAAGTTCCAGATCAACAAGGAAAAACAATTTGGTTACATAATTGGTATTTAATAGGCGTAAAAGGTTGGATATGGGGACCATAGCTGGTGGATTCTACTTTTGTCACGAAGGGGGACCCTACCACCAATAGAGATATGGAGCATCTAGTTAGATGTCGATAAATATTAGATTGGGAGTGGTCTACGTGGTGGTTCCTCAAGCCACCACATGGATTGACACCACCTAACTATTTCCATGGTCAAATTTTATTAAATAATCACAAAGTGACTATAATTATTTAATATTCCAAGTAGAAACTCAAAGACCATCAACATCCCAACTTTCCACATTCCCCATGGATCACATTATAACCAAAGGAATCCAATCTACTACGTGGAGCCACACAAACACAACATCCCATGAAATCCATGAAACATCCATGAGAAGCTTCCATCAACACTATGTTAATGCCTTAACCCTAAAAATGATTTTGACAATTAAAAAATGGAGGATCAATATTTTAAATAAGCTAAAAGTTGTTTCTTTTACCAATATGGGACTAATGATTTGCCTTAGCCCCAAAAACAATGTCGATGATTTTAAACCTTTCCATCTTTGGTAAAAGGATAAGGATCTCATTGAATCAATCATGGGTATGAACACCTATATAAGACCAAGAATTTCTATTTGAAGACATGTTTTTTTGGTGGAGACCAAGCAGAGTGTTAAGGGTTTAAGAGACTTCAAGGTATTTTTAATTACCTCAGACTTTTTGAATTAGTTTGAGAGTAATACCCAAGAAGAAAATAAGCCCATGAAGATGATTCAAGTAGATTTTTAATATTGTTGCTATTTGTGATAATTTTTAAATAAGGAGTGATCCCTATTGAAGTGCATTCAGAGTCATAGGCTTTTAAGCCAAACCCTATTATCAAATTGGTTTGGTGTTTTTCTATCATTTTTGCCTCTTTTATTACACTCTTTTAAAATAGTTTTTGATGATTTAAAAAAAATTTGCATTCTTTTAAAAATCAATTTTTATTAAATCATTAAAAAAAAGGTTTCGATCAATTTTACAAGTGTGTATTCTGCATTTACAACACTTGTTCTATTTTATGATTATGGATCACAAATTGAGGTGGTCAATAGGAGTTTAGGTAATTTGATAAGCTATCTAATAATGGATAGTCCTAAACAGTGGGATTTAATCTTATCACAAGTAGAATTTGGCTATAATGACTCACCCAATAGAAGCATAGGAATGAGCCCATTTCAAGTTGTATATAGTATGAACCTAAGAGGATTATTTAAGTTAAGAGACCCTAAGTAAGATGGAGAAAAAAAGTGTTGAGGGATAAGAGTTTACTATTGCTATGCAAGAGGTGTATGAACAATTAAGCAATTGGAGTTGAGTTTGGAAAAATACAAGTAACATATAGATCTTAGGCGGATAAAAGTTAGTTTTTAGGTTAGGGACATGGTGTTATCTCATGTGAGAAAGAAAAGGTTTCCAAAAGGTGAGTACGATAAACTAAAAATGAAGAAGATTGGCCCTTGCATGGTCATTAAGAAGTTCTCTGATAATGCATATGAAATAGAGTTGCCTATTAGTGTGGTAATCTCTCCCATTTTTAATTTTTCAAACTTATATCCATTAAAATAAGGGGATAATAGTTTTCAACTGATTGGAAATGAATAAACAATAATCCAAAAATGGGCAAATCAGTTGCCACAAGCCAAGAAAAATGAACTTTAATTCATCCTAGACAAGAAAGTAAGTAGAATAACTAGAGGAAAGGAGTATTACCAATACTTAGTGAAGTGGAAAAATAATCCTATAGAGGATGCCACTTGTATGAATAAATTATACATCATCCATCATGGAGGTACTCTTGAAGAGCTCATGAACAAGAGTTCATGAGTGAAATTTCTGTTCCTAGGGTGTATGATGCAAGAGCATCACCTAAGAAGAATTTTCAAATCAATTTTGTGTCTTAGTGTATGTTAGGATGTCTAATATAGTGATTTTCATTGGTTATAGGTCTTAGGTTGGCATCAAATTTGAATTTGGGCTCATTTTATATTTTCTCGCTCATTTTGAATTTGAATTTCCTAGACTAGGAAACCTTGTCTTTTGAGCAAATTTAGAACTATTAATTTAATTTTTAGAGTATTTTCATGATGTTTGGGGAAATATAAATTTTTTAAGGGTCTTACTTAAGTTGTTACACCATTTTAGTAATGTTATCAAGTAATGTTTAATGAATTCTTAACCAACTATGCCCCTTTCACATGATAATCAAGGGTTAAGTGAGTTCAAAAAACCATGGTTAGAATACATTGGATAGGTAGTTAGGGAATTAAATATCCTTAAATATTATTAAAACATTGGATAGGTTACTTCCTCATTCAAATAAAATAACATAGTGACTGAGAAGGTTGGAATGTACCAAAATAGGGGTTTAGAGCTCAAAGTTGATGAGTGACTAATAATATGTAGACTTGAAATTGGTGTTTATTGTACATGGAGTAATATTAGGTTGTTCCTTGTCTTTTTAAATTGATATTTATTCACTCTCAGATGTGGAACATGAAAATTATCAAATTTCATCTCTGAGAGTGTTGGACATAGGCATTTTGTGTACACTCAGACTAGTAATTTGCATTTCTAAGACATTCTCTATTGTTTCTAGTATTATTATCAATTCATGTAATTCACCCTTGATAATATAGAAATTAAAATGGTTTTTATAGTCTTTAAAATAAATATATGTGTTTCCAAACCATAATTTTAGTCTCTTGGGTCTGTGTAAAACCTTGTCTAGGGTTTATGAGAAAATTAGATTTTTACACTGTAAAAACCTCATCAAAGGTCCAAATTATACTTGAAGATTTTTCTCAGAGTAATTCAACTAATTTTATAGTTTTCATTGATTCTTGACATGTGTGGAAGTTTTTTCTATTAAAACTCAGTTAAACTGGTTAAGGAGACCTAATTTCAGAAAGGTTTTATGAATTAAGAGATTTCCCTTGAGAGTTTAAACCTAAAATTTTGTGTGAATCTGTAAGGACCAACTAGGTACTAAAAACTATTTTTAGTTTGTTTATAAAACCTATATATTTTCCAATACTACAAGATTTATATAAAAAACTAAGGGCTACTAGGAGACTAGGACTAAAAGAACTTTGTGTTTTTAATTTCAAACCTTCTCCCTTTACATCACAACCTATTATAATTAGATCTAAATTTATGGGTGACAAGTGTTACCATACCAATAATTTTATCAATCTCATGCTCATGTGGAATAGTCAAATGATGTATATATCTTTTCAAATGAACATTGTATTGCTTTTTAGTATTATGATTTGGAAAAAGATAATTGAATATTTACAATCATTGATTAGGCATTGCTATAGATTCATTCAATATAAAATTATAACCATCAAATTCAATGGTGTTATTATCTATGATATCTTTAATATTTTGTCATAGTTTAAAGCATTTATTGGTAGAATGTCAATAATATCTATGATAATCATGACATTGATTGGAATATTATCCTTCAGATATAAGTCAAAAAGTATCCAATTGGTATGGATAAGGTAGAGTAACCACATTGAATTAAAGTAAGTGATTAAGTCATTTGTGAAGATGTTTAAGTAATATTTTAAATTTTATAATGTTCATAGAATATGCAAGGAAAGGCCTATCATTAGGTTGTGAAATTACGTTTATGGTTTTGTTCTCATTATTAACTTGAAAATTTTATGCATCATTAGTCTTGGATTTGAATGTTGTTTTCGCTTGCTATTTGGAGGTAGTATATGTAGAGGTGGTACACATATAATTAAGCATATTGACCTCTAAAATGTTAATCTTAATATATGAAGCACATTGCATATTTCATCAAAATATTGATAAGTAGTGAACATAACTTTGTCTTTGAGTGGTTAAAGAAAACTATTTGATAAAAGACTTTTAAGATCACTATCAGGTATTTGATATGACATCTTCATAAGAATTGTCTTGAATGTAATCACATATTCAACAACATTTTTCTTAGGTCCTTGTTTGAGTTGTGAAATTTGAGAAAATGTTACTTTTTTAATAATGTTTATAAAAAAATGAGATATGAATATATTGACCAAATTATTACATTGACACATGAAGCCTATAGGTATGATGTATAACTAATCTAATTCATAGTGCTTGAAACTTATAGGAAAAATCTTGGTCATAAGCAAATCATCATGAATAAAACCAAAACATGAAGAAAAAATGGATTTAATATGATGTGAAGGATCACGCTTGCCACTATATAAGTAAAATTTAAGCATTTAAATATGCATGAGGCAAAGGATGAACAAGGACCTTAGTAGACATTGGATTGTGTAATATGTCATAAGATTTAACCATGTGATTATGCTTTTTTTAGATGATTGTGATATTTTCATGATTTGTAATTTTAGAGATTGAATCTATTGTTGAATCAATGGATTTTGAGATACACTACTAGGTGTATGAGTTAAAGAATTATTAAAATTTATATGCATATGTGTAGGAATGGGTGCCTTCATATGAGTAACATTGATAACAATAGAGGCATGATTGGTATTTTGACAATGTACAAGAATAATAGATAAAACATAAGAATTAGTCACAGTGGTGCATTAGGAGTTGGATTGGAAGTAGGAGATGACATTGAACCTTAAGGTTGAGGAATAATAGGATTAATTTGAGTAGGAGTGATAGAAGGTGTATGCGTAGAATATCAATAAGATCACTAGGATAAATAGTCTCACCACTTGATGTAGATGTAGAACCTCCAATATGTAGATTGTAAACATTTAAAGGATCTATATAAGTAGCCTCAGGTGTAGGTTCCGTATCTATAATTTTTTTTATTTTGCACTTCAGTAACTAAATAAATCATGGAATCAAGTTCCTTAATAAAATGTCTCAAGATAGTGTTCATAAGTAATTTCATCCATATCTTTAACATTTGGATCATCAACATCAACAAGAGATTTATTATTGCAAGTGTTGTCATTATCATCACTAGAATTTTCATCATTAGAAGAAGTATAATCATGAAGAGACATCAACAATATGAACATAGTTAGTATCATTCACATATTCATGATCATCAATACAAGGAGGCATTTCAGTAACAATTATAATTTTTGAAGCATGAGTAGAAAACAATGAAATTTGGATCAAATCACAAGTGACACCACTCAATTGTTTAACCTTAAATTTTAGATATGGTGGAGTATAGGGTTAAGAATATAAAATTAGTTCAAGCACAAGGTTGATAAACTAATATATAAATGACCAATTAATTTCAAACTTAGATAAATGAATATTATAAATTATAATACAAAGATATGATAAGTATAGAAAGTAATGAATTCTAAAGATGTTCAATTGATTGCAATACTAAATAGAAATGATACTTAGTTGGCATTATTGTGCATAGGTAAATATAGATTGTAAAAATATGTAAAGTATATAAGATAAGTATTCTAGATTAGTTGTCAAATTTTATAAATTGTACTTTTGTAGCCACATACACTACCATTAGATCTGGACACTATTGTCAACCCTAGTGTTTGACTGTGATGTAGGTGTACAATATAGAATAATGACTAGATTTGAATGTGACTAAATTCACTATTATGGGTTTTTTTCACCTTTTTTCTGATGTATTAAAATCTTGGATAGAGGTTGTCACTTTTTGATGATTGATCAAACCCTATCTATTCACCCTTTTTCACCTTTAGAATGAAGTTGTTAAATATGGGTTAGTGGGCTCATGGTGTTGAGTTGAACCCAAATACCCCTCTATCAATGGGTACTACATACATAGCCAATACTCGAAGGAGTGTCTTATACTTATGTAGTTCTCCCCTATGTGTGAGAAAGTGTGTTCACAAGGGTGCAATATACTATATGTTGATGCATGCAGTGATCTAGTTTGTAACTTTAAAAATATCTCTCATGGGTTTCTCTTTAAATGCTTCAAACTTGTAATATGATTGATCCTATGATTGATATTAAAATATGGATGAATAGGGAATTATAGCTTGGTTGTGTAGTTGATTGATTTAGCTTTAGTAGGTGTTTTTGTGGTATTTAATAGATGAGAAGGCTTAGACTTGTATTTATACCACACCTTTTGAAAATATTTCATGGTAGGGTTCAATAGGATAAATAGGCTAACCCATAGGTTTTAAATCAATTTCAATTTGGTTTAATTTTGGCTATTAGACACTAGATAAGGATCTGAACACTACTATCGATGGTAGTGTCCCTTTATGTTTGGTAGTGTTCAAAAGTCTAGAAAATAGGTATAGATCTAAAATTGATCGTGAAATATGTTTATCAAGTTTTAAGCTTTCTATGAAGTACATAAGACTTAGGTCATCAGAATGATATGGATTAGACTAAAATATAGGTATTTAGGCATAATGATATGGTGAATGCAAAATTTTTAGCAATAAGGAGGTCTAGAACTGAAGGGTAGAGCCTTGATTGATATTTGTCAAATATACAAGATTGAGATGCTATAAATTTTAGTGTATCTACATTTCCCCTTGCCCACCCCCCCTCCCCCCTTAATATAGTAATGCATAAGGATTAAATTACTAGTTTAAAGGAAAGAAATGCCTACTTGGATGTCTATAACACATCTTCCCTTTCAGTGAGCCCACTTTGAGTGCTTTTATGGTGTATGATCTATAAATAAGAGCATGTTATAGTGTAAATTAGTGCATATAATCTAATATTTGAAAGAATTGAAATGTTTGAAAATAAATAGAGAAAGGAATGAGTACACCTATGTGTTGATGCAACCATGTCACCTCTTAATGTTTTGACTTGGTAAAGATGCTTCCTTATGAAGTATTAGAGATGGAAAAGGTTCAACCCTAAACCTTGGAGATTTTGAAGAGAAATATTGGAAGGTATTATGCCCCAAATCTAGTGCAATGATTAGTTGTGACATGATAATTTAGATCATTATATCTCAATTGCACAACTTGTGTGAATATATATAATTTGGTGAGGGTGTGTGATTTAACCAACTCATCCAATAAATATAGTCAAATTGGATGATTTAATCACTATGATATATAAATCTAATGAGGTTGAATGATTCAATCACTTCAACCTATAAAATAAACCAACTATTGTAACATAAAAGACTCAATAATAGTACTTCTTGGTGTGATTGGTGAATCCTAGTGAGTAGTGTAACTAGTAAGTTTCGTAATTTTTGGTGCAATAGCATGGCATATTCACCTCTAATATGTCTAATCTGGAGTATATGTTTCATAAATATGAAAAATTTTGTTTCAAATCCATGTAAAATCAGTACAATATATAAGATTATGATCCAAGTGTATATTTGAATCATGGAACTAAAATATTTTTGAATCTATGTTTTTGTATTTTATGGCATTTTTTTGTATATTTGTAATATTTGAAATAAAAAGGTTATCCTATGATCGTATCCAAGGGATGCTCATAGGTAGTTCCAAACTTAGAATATGGTGTATGAAAGTGGTGGTACTTTCAAGGAGCATGCATAAGTGGTATATTTATATATGTAGTGTTAGAAATCAAAGCTTCACAACTAAAGCTCTGATACCATATGTTAGAAATAAAAAATTTGATACTACATTTTATATCAATGAACTATATCCTATAGTGCAAGTAATTATATGTGGAATAAAACAAGTTAAAAAATAAAAGACAAAAGGGAACATATTACACAAGAGATTATGTGGAAACCCTGTAATGTGCAAGGAAAAACCATGGGCAAAATGGCATCTTTCAGACTTTATATTAATCTTAACATCAATCTCTTCTTCTACAATAGATCCTACAAAAAATCAATGATTACACCTAAAGCATTCAAGTTTTTAATCAAGTATAACAATGCTTCCAAGATCCAACCTCCAAGCATGCAAGCACAAGTTTTCATGGATATTATAATAATATGAGTTACAATGAAGAGCTTCATGTTTATTAATAGAATTTATAGAAAGAAGATGAGAGAGAGGAGAGAGAATGAAATAATGGCCAAAAAATGTGCCACACTTAGTGGGATTTCATGTGATCCATAGTGGTTGTGTTGTCTTCATGTGCAAAAGTTTTCAAGGCATATTCACTTTAGACAAGAACATGTGTCACTTCCATGTGGCTCCAAAACCATTGTATCCCACTAAAACATGTGAGGAAAATATACTATAGTAGATTTCTTGTCTTCATTCTCTATGTGACCACATTAGTCCAAAAGGTGCTTGAAATCACCTTTGGACTTTATCCATACATAGGAATCTTGGACACATATATAAATGTTCCCCACACCAACCATTTTATATTTTTCACCATGTGACAACCAACATGTGAATACCAAGGATAAACCCATGTGACTTAGTGGATTTTTATGCCCCACTCCCATCACATCAACCTAATCACTCATGGGATAACTTCCATGGGCCTCTACCACATCATTAGTCAACTATATCACCCACAAGCCACATCACTAACCATCCACATCACTGGTAGGCCACATCATCATAAATATTGGCCATGAATAATGCACATGAATAGTGACTTCACATATTAACATACTTCTACTTGAATACAGTAAACATAGGATTTTACCACACTTGAGTATTCTACAACCAGTTGTCCATCAATGCCCTTTATTACCCTAACACAAACCTAGTAAAAGTTTTCTTACACTACTAAAACTTCTCTACCTTGATGAGATTTGTCAACATATACTTCTCTTTAGCATATTGAAACACCTGAAGTGACTGTCACTTCTTCATAGACCAATCTTCCAATTGATAATCTTCCATGAACTACTCACCTCTCCCACTACTTAGGAATATCTAGTTTATTTCTCATGATGGCATCATGAGGCTTCCTAGTCTTGATGAATCCAATACATAAGACATAATAACATGTATTATCCTCTATTATAAGATGATATTGGGAATATAAATCATAATTTAAGAATTGGGTTACTTCCTTGCTTTCTTATCTTTGTGTATCTCCATCCTTGGTTTGCTCCTCCTATCACTTTCATCATGTCCTAGCCACTGAGTCATCACAATAGTGATCATGTTAGGGCCTGAATCTAACATGTCATAAACACATAATAGAAACATCTACTAACCACTTTGGCTCTCCATGAAGGTACTTAATATCCTATGCTACATGTGTGATGCTTGTACCAACTCGTATAGTGATTTTATGCAAACCATTAACTTTATGCCTCATTATTTATCTATCTATGACTCCCTAAGAGAGATCACCATATAGGAATAACATTGTTCTAACTCCTTGAACATAAAATAGTGCACATAACACTCTTGATAGTAGTGAGGAGAGAAGATCTCACAAAAGTCAAAACTAGGATTCTCCACATAGCCATCAAAGCTATCAACATGACACAAGTTCACTGGACCAATCACAACTCTTGAGAATTCTTCAAACTACTTGGTGCATCACTAAACCTAATAAATTTTGGAGCCTACATCCAAAATGCATCCTACTTTAATAAATGTTGTCAAAACACCAACTTATGTGCCTCTAGTATTACTTCATGCATTAGTCTACCTGGCCAATGCCATAATTATATACACAACACTCTAGCACCCTAAATAATATGGTAAAAATTGACCATCTCCTTTTGGGAACATCAAGTATCAGTTATTATTCTACGTGTACCCTTAAGCTCTAAATTTTTCCAAACATCACACAAGTGGACCAATCACAGTTTCAAAGAATCTATCACACTACTTAATTCACCAATACACCTACTAAGTTTTTGAGCCTAAAAAATACATCAAAAATGCATCATTGCTCTATCATATATTCAAACATATAGCCTTCTCCTTCTAGGAATACTAGGTGTAACTTTTTCATCTGCATATGCATCTTCCTCATCCTTAACTACTTCAAAATAGGTATAATGTTAGGCTTATCTGTATCTCCTTTTTTTACATGGATTTTTCTTTAGCATCTCAACTAATAACATGTTGTTAATAGGATACCACACCATACACCTCTTTTATTTGTTTAAAATAACTACAACTAGGTCATGCATTTTCCTTAACCTTCTCCAAAGGAGACCAAGTTACTCCTCAAGTTATAGAGTTGCTTCTCCATCAAGAACACTATGTAGATTGTGTTGGCTAATTTGACCACAAGCCAAATTAGGTCAACTCCCTATATATTTAAATTTTTTTATAGGGTTCTATAGGGTGTAAAATGTGTCCTATAGTCTTTAATGAGGTCATACATATGTTCTTTATCTTTGTCACATTTATATAGTTGGTCTTATTTCATCTAAGGGTCACATTTTGAGTCATTTAAGCAAATGATATAGTTTCCATAGGAGTAAAAGTGTTTCAATATAATATTCAACATAACACATGTTAGAATATGCCATAAGAACTATTGTAAGACTGACAAACTATAGGTGTAATGTTGAAAATAAGAAGATCAGGTAGTTTCATGTTATTTTAAGTAGTTATATGACCTATACATTAGTTTGGGCACATGTAGCTACTTTAAAATTGTCTTTTAAGATTTAAAAAATCCATTTAAAAGATTAGATATCTTTTATAGACTTGAAAATGGTAAAAACCATTCTATCTTTCCTATCATTCTCATAGACAAGTAAAAGTGGTCAATCAGTTTCATTCTGATATAGACATTAGGAGGTGAATTGGAGAAAATGCTTTTGAGGGATGATATTATTATTTGTGTACTTAAAATTCATGGTAAGATTTTTAGGTTTGGTTACTTTTTCTCTATGAATCATTGCTAAGAAGGTCTGCTCCTCTTTTCTACTTTCACATCCCCATAGCCTTCAAGTTTCTTCTATGTTTGGATTGGTCTTTGTAGACCAATTATTATACATGATCCTAAATAGTATAATCATCCTTATCACAAGGTTTTCAATATAGTTTTCATGTGTGGAGGTCAAGGAATGAGAAAGACCATCTCTTTTTCTAGTGAGAGACTCTTTGTCTAGTTTGTAGACATGTTTTCACAGTATAAGAGTTTATTCCTCATAAATTGGTCTTCAAGAAAAAGGTAGTATGCTTTTTTCAACCTATATAAGAATAATGATCAGTCTCTACTTTTGGAGGCTTAGTCTCAAATACTAGCACTTGATGAAGTCCAGGGCCTAAAACATACGCACAATTAGTTTCACTGGTGACTATCACCTATAGTCAGGTGGAACTAAGTCTTAAATAGTCATGGTGGTAAGATAATAAGCTTCAAAGTGTTGAGATGATTTTGAAGTTAAAATAATATGACTTAGTCTTTTAAACAACTAAATATTGGTTGTGAGAACTAATACACCACACACAGTCTTATATATTTATACCTATAGGCAATCTACAATGGCCTGGGTTTAATCCACAGATGTCTAAGAGTGTTGAATTAAATATGGGAAAACTAATTTGAAACCTTAATTGAGGTATAGGAGAATATAAAATACCATTGTGACAATAGTGAGGTCATTTCATGTAGGCAGACTTGAGTTCAAGGTTTTTAAGTTGTGAAAGTTATATTTGAGAAGTTTTACCTTAACATCTCTAAATCACATTTTACTCATACACTTGGTCCTTCCATAGTAGAATTTATTGAGGTCTAGATAGGCCTAAGTGTTTCCATCATGTTCCCAATAATATGGGAAAGGTATTGACATAATAATATGGTTAGTTTATCAATAAAATATGATGGTGTAATGGTTCCTAACTTAGACATTTTTGGCTTGAGACACTTAGTAAACACCATGCTAAAAATACTAAAAATAACCTATTTTGCAGTAACCTATACTAGTGATTAGAGCTATGGTCTAAATGGCATGGAATAAAATAATGTAGGTATGGAATGTTTTGATTAACCTAAATAAGGATCAAGTAAGGTTAATAACAACACTCATGCCCTATGAACACCTACAAAACCCCATGGTTTCTCAAAATCAAGATCTACAATTTGACTACAAACCCATAGTGAGTTGATAGTGGGAGGTAAGAAGCATGTACTACATGCATAGTGAATATATTTGGGGTAAATATGATATATGACCTCAAGATAAATTAGATTAATTAGATAAAACTAATTGGACATCTACATGGGTCTCACAACATCTCCTTGATTGTCACCTATAGGTGACACAATCAACATAGTTCTTAGACTAGCTTAGGCAAATGGAAGAGATGTGAGATAAAGAGGTTAGTAGATATGTATGATTAATTGATCATGCTATTAAAAATATCATAGTGGTAAAGACACATTAAAAAACTATCTTAATAAGAAGTAACACCAACCTATAGTCACAGACCTAAGGTTTCTAAACCTTGCAGACAATCATCAGTCCTGGAAGTCTATCTTGGGGAATTGTGATATTAAGGGCTTTAAAAAGGTCACAAATCCTTGAAAATTGGTAAAAATCACATATATGACCTAATATAACCTCTCATGGCCTTATTTTGGCTAATAAAATAGGGTATATTCCTTCTATTTTTTCTCAGATAGAAGGCACTCCCAGTCAAGGCAAGGACTACAAGTTTGGTGTGAAGATGTTGGAAGGATGACATGAGGAGTATTTATTAACTATTAAATGTTGTCTAAAATTTATTTGGGCATGAAAGAAAATGGATAAGACTCTATAGTCAACATGAATTCTTAGAAGTGGTCATGGGCAACTAGAACATAGTTAGGCCTAAAACTAGACCTAAGCCCTACAAGGGTCCAAATATTTTCACATGACCATGGAACATTTAAAATAAAGTTGAAATAATTAAATAGGAGGTATAAGGTTGATCAAATCCATTTATTTATATAGGAATAACATAGAATGGTCAAATTAGCCTAATTCCATGACATGGTACCTAGAATCCACTCAAAATCTTGATAGGCCATTTTCAAACATTCACATTGATATGGACACCAAGAATGGGACCTAAAGAAGATATGGGTAGTTGGGTAGGGTCCTATAATAAATATTTGTGGATTTTTTTTGG
This sequence comes from Torreya grandis, assembly GCA_037957365.1. Classification (NCBI taxonomy): domain Eukaryota; kingdom Viridiplantae; phylum Streptophyta; class Pinopsida; order Cupressales; family Taxaceae; genus Torreya; species Torreya grandis. The sequence goes on along the minus strand of JARHVA010000143.1, from coordinate 1,106,370 downwards.
AGTTTGAACATCTAAATTTTATGAGTAATTATTAACAATCCTACGCATCTAAAACCCTCCTAAAACCCCATCTAAGACTCGATGAAGGAAATATCACTTGAGATGCATCCATAAGAGGAAAATTGGCCATGAAAATTATTTGAGCACGTCTAGAACTCTCCCAATCTTCTTTTCATCCAATTGGTTTGTACCCTACTTATATGGATAAGGTAAAATTAGGATTTTTGTATGTTTTTAAATGTTCGATAGGTACAAAGGAGATATAAATAATGAGAATAATTTAGTGAGGTTTTTATAGACATATTTTAACTTCCTATATCCATATCTCTCCATAAAAAAACATAAAAACAAATATTCTAAACCATTCATCATAGATAGTTTTGGATAGGCAATGAAACTGAAGAGTGATTGCCTAGTGAGAAGAGGAGAAATTTGTTCTTGAATATTTTTAAGATCTAAATAATGGATTAAAATACATAAGGAACTTTAATAGGTGTACCAACACCTATTACATATATTTTTCTGAGAAAATGAAGGTAACCTTAATGACAAATGTGAAGAATGAGGCCTAAGAGACCAATGAATAACTGTAGATGGTGAGCACAAGTGTCATGAAGAGGGATATCAATTAAGGATCCATATGATGATTTTTATATATTTTTTTAGAACTCATTTAGATAGTGCATATGTTTTAAGTCTTCCTATTTCAATTTTGAGTAGTCAAGAGACGCCTTGTCATGAGGGTAGTTTCAAGAAGGTAGTTGAAGGTCTCTACACTAGTTTTGGAGAGTTTGTCATGATTTAGATGGACACTTATTTAAGAAGAACTTCATGGTATATTTCACACTCCATTCCCCTATAATTTAACTAGATATTATATCTTGACACTTGTTATTTATGACCTTTCCACTTCCCTTCTCTCTCTTCTCACATGTTTTGTAAATACAAGACATTTTGGTGTTTATAAAAAATCCACACTTGGTATGGTGAAGCCCTGCTAGTTTGATACTAAATTTTACCTTTGAAATAAATATTTCCAATCTAGTTTTGAGTTCACAATATATCTTATCTAAGTTTGTGAAGTTTTGTATAGTGAAGTGTCTAGTCATAAGTATCTATCCTTGCCTTTTCTCTATTCTTCCATGTTTGATACAAGTAGTTTCCACTCTAATAGGTCACATAAAGTGTAGTTAAGTGAATTTGCCTATATTTATGTGTAAGGATTAGCCTTATTATTTTCAATATAACCTTTGGTTCATTCACCTTGAGTAGTTCAATGCATATCACCTCCATGTTTGAAATACTAATGTTAGAGCAATTCAAGATTTTGAGACTAGTGTTGTGAGTCATGTCTCTTAGTGCAAGTGTATGGTAGTCTAGTGGAGATATTTTTGATGTATCACATCATTATATTAGTTTATTTCCATGTTAATTCTAACCCTTTTCATCCAACCAAAAAATTAAGTGTAGGTGATAAATAAGCAAAGAGAAATTTAGGGAGTTATCCCTTATACCTAGAGGTTTACCTCTACTATAGGTAACCCATAAGACTAGAGGTAATCCAATGTTTCCCAAATATTATATTAGGATTGAAAAACCATCTATAGGGTGTAATATTTTGTGCCAATATTTATGGCACACATAGTGGAATCATTATCTCAAAGACATCTTGCCAAGGTGAATGTTGGTCTTGATAACATCACATTCACAAATGGTTTTCTACTCAACATTTGGTGACTCCATTCAAGGTAATATCTATTTTTAGACCAAGTTTTATCATTTTTTGTGTCATAATTAATGGTAATTACTATTTAAACTTATAGTAGAGGTTTCAATCCTATAAACCCACACCTTCAACATGAACTTCCTCTTGAAGTTCAACATCCTCAGCCTATCTTGACCTTTGAAGAACAAGAGGACTTTTCAAGCCAAGAAGATAAAGAGAATGAAGAGTAAATTGAGGAAAACATGGATAGGAATCATTCATTCCTAGCCTTTAACACTAAAAATCCCATAAACCTCAATGCATATGATGATATACCTCCTAATTTTACCAAGATTTTTCCCACATTCAATGGGGAAGGTCATGTCACCCCTAGTGAGCATATTAGGGACATATCTAAATTTTATAATTTTCACAATGTCACTAAAGTCAATATTGAAATTAGAATACTTTCCATATCCCTTAGAGGGAGATCACTTGACTGTTATAGGACATTGCCCAAAGGGTATATCACCACTTGGGATGATTTTGGAGAGTTATTGAATTCAAGGTTTGAGGACAAAAGTGATCACACATCACTCATCCATTAGATCAATTTAATCTATAGGGGTCATAAGGAGACTATGCATGAATTTAATGAGATATTTCAAAGAACTTGGCGTAGGCTACCTCCTCCCATGAGACCACCTGTAATCTTTGTGTTTCCTACATATCTAAGGGAAACTTGAACAAACATATCCATCATGTTTTAGTCCATGGGTGGTTATACCTTACCTAAATGTTACGACCTTGCCATTAGAGCCAAGAATGGTCTAATACAAGCTAGAAAGCTACATATAAAAGTTTCCATGTCTATGCTAACAAACATGTTTGTTGCTACTCCAAGTTTTTTTCAAATTCTAAATGTAAATACCAAGTCTAGAGCTTCCCTTAAGAAGGCAAAATATACTATTGATTAGGAAGCAAGGTCTAAGGCCTTAGAGGATCAAGTTAGGAAACTCAACCTACTATATGGAGTTAATCAAAACCCCTAACCCTATCCTCAATAAGGAAATAGGTTCCCACCTTAGCAATATGGTCAAGGTAGAGGGAAAGGATAGCCTAACTTCAATAGGCCACCCATTGCATATAACACAACTTCCACCTCCAACACAAGAGACATGGTCCCAGTTCATTATAATTTGGTGTAAAGAGAAGAATAGAAATAAGGATAGTTCATGGATTCAAATGAAGGTAGAGAGAAAGATTTGTTATCCCAAGGAGGAGTTACTCCTCTATTGTCAGTAGAAAATGAGAATTACATGCAAACAAATGAAGGATGGCAGCCCCAAAAGGTGAACCTTGTAAAATTTATAGTATAAGACACATATTTTCTCAATAAAAATGCCTTAGTTATATCTAATACCATGTATAATAGGAGGGATTTATGATATGATCATGGTGTTGATACTAGTCCAAGTAATCCTCCTATAAGGTAGCAAGGTATGAGTCCAAGTGTGACAGTCCTTATAACTTCTACATCTCCTAAAAATTAGAATATTGGAAGGGTGAATCAAAGTGCTCTAATGACTCAAAATAAACTAACTTATTTTTCTTCAAGAACACAAAAAAGGTGAGTGCTCCTTTAAATATTATGAATTCTTTTAAGAGTGCTAAGGCATGTATGTCTCTTTGGGAAATGCTTCAGTTGCCTAATCAAAAGGAGCTTCTTCAAGAATAGTTGTCTCAAATACACCTTAGTCCTTAGACATCAATCCATGGTAAATTTTTCCTCACTAATGTTCTCAATCACATAGTTGAACCCTCTTTCAAATATGAAAAGCCTCCACCCTTATACCTCACTCTCATTGTTGGGGACAAGCTTTTTCACAATTGCATTGTGGATAGTGGAGATAGCACTTCAATGATGCCCAAGGTTGTGGTAGATAAATTGGGTTTAAAATATGAAATATATATTAAGGGAGTGATACATCTTGATGGGATACCAACTAAGTTAGTATGAATTGTACAAAATTTGAAGGTTTTATTGAATGATTGTCCTAGCTTCCCAATTATTCAATATATAGTAGTGGTTGACTTGCTCACTCACTTTGCTATCTAACTCTCAAGGGATTTCAAATCCAAGATAATAGGTTACCTCTTAGCTAATTGGTCCATATTATCCTTCAAAACAAGGTATGGATCGAAAGTAACCATTATAACTTAACCATTGGCTAAGTTTTATATTGAGCCATATGTAGAAACAAGCTTTAACCTGAATTGTATAATCAATGATAAAGAAGAACATGTTGTGGATGATAGATAATCCTTAAAGATTGAAGGCACCTCTGAACTTTTATTAGATTAGTATGGTGCTAACACCTATGGACATGATCCACACACTTTATTTGAGTAAACTGATCTTGGCACATACATCATCCTTGAGGGAGGATATGAACAATCTATGGTAAACATTTATAACTCTTTTTCACAAGCTATTTAAGGTAATTACCTTTTTCATATGCATGATGTTGATAATATTCAAATTTTGGTAGATGAAGATGATGAGTAAAATAATGTCATTTAAGCTACACAAGATGGAAAAGTCCTTAAAGATAATAGCCATAAAAAGGAAGATGACTTATAGCAATCGTTTCATACCATAGTTTAGGAGTTTGAGTAGCTAAGTAAGTCAACTTATCTTCCTAAGAAGTGTGAACCTAATGATAAGGTGGTTGATGAGTCTCCTAATCATGAAGGATAATGTCCTATTGAGCATGAGGAGAAATATCAAATTACTATCATGAAGGCTATAGTCCTGAAGGATCCTAATGAAGCTAAAGAAAAATATTTTGTCATTGAGGAGTAGTCCAAACCCAAACCTAAGGTTGAACCATTTTTAGATGTGTTGGAAAAGAATGAAGATAATCTTGATGGTCCTATACATCAAGTATATCATGTCTAAGAATAATGTGAATTGGAAGTAACTTTGATGGTTCTTAAGTTGCATTTTAAAGAGTGCCAATTAGACATGATAGAGCTCAATAAAGTTATAAGTTAAAAAAAAAGGTTCTTGGAGGTAAATATGGATAATTCATGAGATCTCCAAGAGACATAATTTCAACCAAGAAAATACCTAAAGATGGTAAGTCCTTTGACCATTAGCATAAGCAAGTATTTATTGATAAGTATGCTTCACATTATGGATTGCTTTCATGGAGAAACAATGATGCAAGAGGTATTATATTTGATCTTGGTTGAGGTGATGATGATTTTTATTCACCTCAAGTGTTTGAGGTCTTGTACATATTAGGATAGGTGTAATTTACTTATGTTGTGTGTGTTTTCCTAAGTGTTCTTGAGAACTCAAGTGTGTTTCCTTTGGTGTCTTGTATTGTGTGTCTATTTATTATTTTTTAGAGTGTGTTTGGTGTTATTTTAGAGTAAATTTAGTTTATATATAGTGTATATGTGACTCCATATCACAATGGATAAGATTAGGCTACTAGTCTTTGGCATAGTTGGTTTGTCACCCCTAAGAAATTGCCAAAATGTTGGCTAATTTGACAAAAAGTCAAATTAGATCAAACCCCTATATATTAAAACTTTTTATAGGGTCCCCTAGGGTGTAAAATGTGTCCTATGGTCTTTAGTGAGGTCATATATATGTGCTTTAGCTTTGCCACATTCATATAGTTGGTCTTATGTCATCTAGAGATCACATTTTGAGTCATTTAAGTAAATGGTATGATTTAAATAGGAGGAAAAGTTTTTTAAAAGAATATTCAATGTCCCCTATGTCATAATATGTTATATTAACTATTTTAAGACTAATAAACTATAGGTGCAATTTTGAAAACAAGAAAATCAGGTAGTTTCATGTGGTTTTAGGTAGTTTATGACCTATACAATAGTTTAATCATGTTTGGATACTTAAAAAGTGTCATTTAAGATTTAAAAAACCCATTTAAAATATTATATATCTTTGATAGACCTAAAATGGTAAAAACCATTATATCTTTCCTATCGATCTCCTAGACAAATAAAAATGGTCAACTGATTTCAATCTCATACAGATAGCAATAAGTGAGTTAGATCAAATGATTTTAAGGGATGATATTAATATTTGTGAACTTAAAATTCATGGAAATATTTTTAGGTTTAGTTACTTTTTATCTATGAACCATTGTTAATGTTTTCTCCTCTTTTCTACCTGTACATCCTCATAACCTTCAAGTTTCTTCTCTGTCTGGATTGGTCTTTGAAAACCAATTGTTATACATGATCTTGAGGATTATGAACATCATTATCACAAGGTTTATAGTATATTTTTAAATCTTGGAGGTCAAGGAATGAGCAAGACTATCTCTTTTTCTAGTGAAAGACTCAATTACCAGTCTGTAGACATATTTTCACAGTAGCAAAGTTTCTTATTCCTAAATTGGTCTTTAGGATAAATGTAGTATGTTGTTTTAAAAATATCTAATAATAATGATCAGTCTCTTATTTTTGAGGTTTAGTCTCAAAGACTATCACTTGATGAAGTGTGGGCCTAAAACATACACATACTCAGTTTCCCTAGTGACTGTCGCTTACAATCAAGTGGAATTGAGTCTTGGATAATCATGGTGGTAAGATAAGAAGCTTTCAAAGTGTTGAGATTATTATAAAGTGAAACCAATAGGACTGAGTCTTTCAAACAAATAAAGATCAATTTTGAGAACCTATACACCACACATAGTCCTATATGTCTACAGTTACATGCAATCTATAGTGGCATGGGTTCATCCATAGAGGTCTAAGAGTGTTGAAGTGAAGATGGTTGAACTCATTTGAAACATTCATTAAGGTATAGGAGAATATAAAAGGCCATTATGAAAATAATAAGTTTGTTTCATGCAGGTAGACTTTAGTTCAAGGTTTACAAGTTGAGAAAGTTGTATTTGAGAAGTTTTGCCTTAACTTCTTTGAATCACATTTTGCTCATACACTTGGTCCTTCCATAGTGGAATGTCTTGAGGTCTAGATAGGCCTAAGTGTTTCCATCATGTAGCCCAAATATATGGGAAATGTCTTGATATAAGAATATGGTTGGTTGATCAATAAAGTATGATGGTGGAATGGTTCCTAACTTAGACATTTTTGGCATAAGACACTCAGTAAACACTGTGCTAAAAAGACTAAAAACAACCTATTTTTCAGTGACATATAGTAGTGATTGGAACTATGGTATCAATAGAATGGAATGAAATAATGTAGGTATGGAATTTTCTGAGTAAGTTTAATAAGGATCAAGGAATATTAATAACAAAACTTAGGCCCTATGAACACCTATAAGAACCCCATGGTTTCTCAAAATCAAGATCTACAGTTTGAATACAAACCCATAGTGAATTGATAGTGAGAGGTAAGAGGCATGGCCTGCATGCATAGTGAATAAATTTGGGGTAAAGATGATTTATGACATAAATATCAATTAGATGAGTTGGATAATAGTAATTGGACATTTACAAGTGTCTCACAACTTCTCCCTGATTGTCACCTACAGGTGACACAGTCCACACAGTTCTTGGACTAACCTAGGTAAATGGAAGAGATGTGAGATAATGAGGTAGAAGAGATGTATGATGAATTGATCATGATAAGATCACTATAATATTGGTAAGTAAATATTACAAAATTCTATCAATAATAAGTAATACCAACCTATAATCATAGACCTAAGGTTTTTAAACCCTGTAGATAGTCATTAGTCCTAGTAGTCTATCTTGGGGAATTATGATATTGAGGGATTTGTAGAGGTCACAAAGACTTTAAAATTGGTAAATATCACCTCCATGACATAATATAATATATCATATCCTTATCTTGGCTGAGAAAATAGGGGAAATGCCTTATATTTTGTCTTAGATAGAGGGCACTCCTAGTCAAGGCAAGGACAATAGGTTTGGTGTGAATACATTGGAAGGATGACATGAGGAGTCTTTGGACACTATGAAATGTTGTCTAAAATTTATTTTAGAATTAAAAAATTGGAGAAGACTTTAAGGTCAACATGAATTCTCAGAATTTGTCATGGGCAAATAGAACATAGTTAGGCCTATTAGGCCTATAACTAGACCTAAGCCCTACAAGGGTCCATATACTTTCACATGACCATGGAACATTTCCAATATAGTTTATAGATTTTAAGGGGAGGTATAAGGTTGATAAAATCTATTAATTTTTATAATAACAACATAGAATGGTCAAATTGTCCTAAAACCATGATAGGGGTACCTAGAATGCACTCAAAAGCTCAATAGGACATTTTAAAATATTCACATGTATAAGGACACCAAGCATGGGATATAAAGAAGATAGGGGTAGTTAAGGAGGGTATTATACTAAATATTCATGGATTTTTTTGGAGGTTGGATGTATAACTTTTATGAATAATCATTAATAGTATTAAGAATCTAAAACCCTCCTAAAATCATATCTAAGACTCGATGAAGGAAATATCACTTGAGATGCATCAAAAATAGGTAAATTAGCCATAAAAATAATTTTAACATGTCTATAACTCTCTAAAACATATTTCCATCCAATTGGTTTGTACCCTACTTGTACGAACAAGGTGAAAATAGGATTTTTGCATGTTTTTGAATGTTCTATAGGTACAAAGGATGATTAAAGAATGAGAATAATTTGGGTAGGTATATAGATACTTATTTTAACTCATTATATCCATATATATCCACATAAAATCATATAAACATCTTTGATACACCATTCATCACAGGCAATCTTGGACAAACAATGAAAATTAAGAGTGACTACCTAATGGGAAGGGGAGAAGTTTGTTCTTGAATATTTTGAAGATCTAAATAATGTATTAAAATATATATAGACCTTTAATATGTGTCCTAACACCTATTCCATATATTTTGTTGAGAAATTGAAAGTCACCTTAATGAAAAATGTGAAGAATGAGGCCTAGAAGACCAATGAATGACTGCAGATGGTGAACACAAGTGTCATGAATATAGATATCAGTTAGGGATTCATATGATGATTGTCATATATTTTTTTCAACCTACCTAAGATATTAAATATGTTTCAAGTATTCCTATTATAATTTTGATCAATCAAGAGATGCGTCATCATGAGGGTAGTTTCAAAAAGGTAGTTGGAGGCCTCTATGCCAATTTAGAGAGCTTATCATGCTTCATATGGACACTTGTCTAAGAAAATATTCATGGTATATTTCACACTCCATTATCCTATAATTTAATTTAATTTTACATATTGGAACTTATTCTTTGTGACCTTTCCACTTCCCTTCTCTTTCTTCTCAGATGTTCTATAAATGCAAGCCTTTTTGGCTTTTGTTAAAAATCCACACCTGGTATGGTGAATCCTTATTGGTTTGATATTGTATTTTTAATTTGAAATAAAAATTTTAAATATAGTTTTTATTTCAAAATTTATCTCATCTAAATGTGTGAATTGGTGAATAGTGATAAGTATCCATCCTTGCCTTCTCTCTATTCTTCCATGTTTGATGCAAGTAGTTTTCACTTTAACAGATTACATAAAGTGTATTCAAGTGAATTTTTATATATTTAAGTGTAAGGATTATAATTATTTTATATAAACTAGCCTTTGGTTCACTCACTTTAAGTAGTTCAATGCATATTACCTCCACATTTGAAATAATAATGTTAGAGCAATTCAAGATTTTAAGACTAGTGTTGTGAGTCATTTCTCTTAGTGCAAGTGTATGTTAGTTTAGTGGAGATATTTATATTGTATCACATTTTTATATTAGTTAATTTCCATGTTAATTCAAACCCTTTTCATACAATTAAACAAGTTTAGGTGATAATCAAGCAAAGATAAATCTAGGGAACTAGCCCTTAAACCTAGAATGCCTCTACTATAGGCAGCCCACAGGGCTAGAGGTAATCCAATGTTTCCCAAATATTATATTAGGCTTGAAAAAAAATCTATAGGGTGATATATTTGGTGCCAACATTATGCTAATTTGTCTAGAAAATCTTTTTAATCTTTCTCCTTCAAATCTCCTATGGGCTTATCCTCAATAACATGAAGAGAATTTGATCTTCCCCAAGAGATCCTCCACCTTTCTCCATAGAGAGATACCTACCATAAAAAATTTATTATTATTTAATCTCCAACTTGGTCTCTCCTCCTATAATATTAGCTTAAAATTTCACATAACTAGCCAATAAAAGAAAACACTCACACATGGATTTTTTTCACCATAGCTCTCATACCACTCATTAGAAATCAAAGATTCATAGCCAAAGCTCTAATACCAGATGTTAGGAATAAAAAATCTAATACTTCATGTTAGATCAATGAGATATATCCTATAGTGCAAGTAATTAAATGTGAAATAAAATAAGCTATAAAATAAGATATAAAAGGTAACACATTACATAAGAGATTATGTGGAAACCCTATAATGTGCAAAGAAAAACCGTGGGAAAAATGGTAGCTTCCATAATTCACATTAATCTCAACATCAATCACAACATCTCCTCCATCAACTCAATGCTTACACCTAAAGATTTAGGTTGTGAAATAAGAATAATAATGCCTCTAGAATCCAACCTCCAAAAATGCAACCACAAGTTTTCATGTATCCTCTAACAAGATGAGTTACAATGAAGAGATTCATGCTTATCAATAAAATTTACAACAAGAAGATGAGAGAGAGGAGAGAGAATGCAATAGTGGCCAAAAAATACACCACATTAAATGGGATGTCATATGATCCATAGTGGTTGTGTTATCTTCATATGTAAAAGTCCTCAAGGCATCTTTACTTTAGACAAGAACATGTGCCACCTCCATGTGGCTCTAAAACCATTGTGTCCCACTCACACATGTGAGGATAATATGCTATAGTATCTTTCTTGTCTTCATTCTCTATGTGACCACATGAGTCCAAAAGGTGCTTGCAATCACATTTGGACTTTATCCACACATGGGAATCTTGGACACATCTATAAATGCACCCCACACCAACCCTTTTATCTTTTTCACCATGTGACAACCCATATATGACTACCAAGGACAACCCCATGTGCCTTACTAGAGTGTTATGCCCTACTCATGGGATACCCTCTATGGGTCCTTTCCACATCACCAATTAGACACATCATCTACAAGACACATCATTAACCATCCACATCACCAATAAGCCATATCATCATGATTACTGGCCATGAATAGTGAATTGACATCCTAACATGTAGAATCTATGGTATCTTACATATGCATAATAATACTATGTAGTCATGAATAAATAATAAGAGTATTAGAGGTTTGTGGGACCTATATTTTAGTGCTCTATGGCTTCTTTAGATTAGATGTAATTGGAACATATTTAGTTTCTCTAGGTAACTAAGTATGTTTTGTAGGAATAGATGAAGGTTTTGTGGAATCCACTATGTGTCTTTGGTGCAAAGGCCACTTAATTATGGGATACATGAGAAAGGTGATTATATATTACTTACCATTTTCAAAAGGATTAACGTTATTATGTTTGATAATTATCTATATTGGAATAATCTTCTTTTGTTTAGGTGGATGCTCATATGAAATTAGGAAACTATGACTATCCTATTAATATGAATGTATTTGATATACTTGTGCAATTTTGAAGGTACTGCATGGATTTTATGTATTAAATGTCATCCTAATAACATATCAAAGACTCTTATATGTGGTATAATTAATAATGTGGTAACCACATGCAAAGGTAAATCAATATCACCAATAACATGTTATGATGTCCCATCAAATGCTCTAACAATTTTGGTTGAAGGGTATAAACCATAATGTGTATATCATAAATTTATAATTAATTTCATGGTACATATGTTCTCACTATCACCATTATTGATCATAAAACTATGTACAAGATAATGGTCAAGGTATGCTCGAATAAGAATGAAGAATTGCATCATCATCTACTATTTCATTGTCATCAAATGTAATGGAATGTCTCTAAAGGATATAAGATGGGGTGTGTGTGTATAACTACCATCAATATCATATAATTAGTTATCATAATGTGATGGAGGAAGATTTGCATTGTATGCCATTTTTAATTCTAAATTTTTCTTAGAATGATCTTGTAAAATATTTTTTGATTCTGTAATCACTAGGTTATGATCGCAAATCCTTTGGAGGATCATAAAATGTGATATTTTTATCATCAATGAGGTCTTGTATCTTATGATTTAAGGTATAACATCTATTCATAGAATTCCTAGGGCCTTGGTGATAATCAAAATATGCATTAGCATCATATCCTTTGGGTAGAGGTTGACTCATATCAACCTCTATGGGAGAAGGGAGAGATATGAGATTACACTACACAATATTCTAAAATAAATAAGTTGGAGACTCAAGTGATCATGTAAACTATCTCTTAGGTGCATTGGATAAGATGAGTCGATTAGATTCTTCTGACATTGCATTAACCATTATGTTTTTTCCTTTTTAGGCTATGTAGGTTTGAGCTTGTTGCTTAGTTTGATATGAAACTTGGTCTAGTTATAGTTAGCGTGTTTGCTACATACCTAAGCTTGATCAAGGAAATAAGTTTCATTTCATGATCTTCAATTATATGTCATAAGTTATCAAAATATTTAAACTTTTTGAAAATAATGGACTCATGTAATGGGGCAAGTAAATTTTTCTTGAAGATGTCTTGCAATTATTTATTTGCCATTAGATTTTTCATTTTGGCCAACATTGTTTTATATCTCAAAACATATTTATTGATAAGTTCATTGGTTCCTTGTTTAATCTTTGAAAATTGAACATATGTAATATTTTTAGTGATGTTTATAGATAAATGTGTTAGGATCTTATCAGATAGAGATTTGATTACTTTCATTAATTGGAGTGATAAATCATAGAACCATCATAAAAAATAGTTTTTTAGGCTCCTTGGAAATAATTTGGTAAAAAATTTATCATTGGAGAAATAATCAATACATGTTGCATAGAAAGATCAAAGATATTATTCAAGATCACACTTGTCATCATAAAATGTGAATTTAGGTGTAACAAAACTAGTTGGAAAAGGGTGGAAATATATTTTTAGGTGTAATAGGATTATATAACACATCTTGTGAATCAATAACATAAGGTAATTTCATTGAATTTTTCCAATGTTAGTAACCTTAGCTTAAAAAAAAATTTATATTTTGTACAAGATCTTACACATTTTAATTGGTAAGGTTGGAATTTTGAGAAATCACCAAAGAAGATGTAGCAATGGTTTGAGTTGATATAGGAATTGAAACCAATAATTAGGTTGAAGTGCTAGTGGTTCCCATGGTGGATGAATCAACAATACGATTTATTTTGGGTAACAATGGTGTAAACATATAACCCATGCCCCTATTAGATGTATGCAGTGATCATGTGTTCAAGGTGAGAGAAATAGGCATATGGAGATATCCCATAACTCTAATAACATGATCAATAAATGCACCTAGTTGTTCATCTATGTTTTGTGTTGTTTTAGTTTTCAATATGGTTTTGAGTATCTCATCAAGATATTTAGGGTTTTGATGGTAAGGCTCTCAAAAATTAACAATAACTTGTACTTTATCTTGATTTATTTGTTCATGTTCATTATTTGCATTAGATTAATTGTTTTCATGATCATAATCATCTTCTAAGATAACCTCTTCAATATTTTGTTCGGTTTCATTGTTAAAAATTTCATTAGGCATATGATTTTATACTTCATTGTTTTGAGCCATATTAGGTGGAAAAAGAGGAAGATCAAAGTGTTCAATATAAACACCACTTAAGCAAAAAAAAACCTTAGGAGGTTGAATACCCTAGGGAAAGTTATTGTTTGCATAAAGAGACATAGAGATTGGGTTTACCAAATGTTTAACCCTAAATTTAGGATATGGTGGGGTATAGGGTTAAGAATATAGAATTAGTTCAATCACAAGGGTGATAAAATAATCTATAACAAGCCAATTAATTACAAAATTAGATAAATAAATATTCTGTAGCAAGCCAATTAATTATAATATTGAGATATGCTAAATATAGAACGTATTAAATTCAAAATATTTTAAATTGATTGAAATACTAAAGAGAAATGGTACTTGGTTGGGTTTACTATGTACATAAAAATTTATAATGGAAATAGGTGTAAAGTATGCATGGTAAATATTATAGATCAGTTATCGAATTCTATATATTGTACTTATATAGCCACAAACACTACTATTAGATCTAGATACTACTATTGATGCTAGTGTCTAATTGTGATACAAGTGTCTAGTACATAATAATGACTAGACTTGGATGTGATAAACTTCATTATTCTAGGCTTTGTATCATCTTTATATTAATGTATTCATATTTAGGATACAGGTTGTTTCTCTTTACTGATTTATCAAAACCTAGCTCTTCACCCTTCTTCACCCTTGGAATGAATTTGCTAAAAATGGGTTAGTGGGCTCACAATGTTGAGTTAGCCTCAATGACCCATTTGTCAATGGGAACTGCCTACATAGCCAATAATCTAAGGAGGGAATCATATTTATGTAGTTCTCCCCTATGTGTGAGAAAGTGTGTGAACAAGGGTGAAATATATTATATGATGATGCATGTGGTGATCTAGATTTTAACTTGACAAATATCCTTCATGGGTTGATCCTTGAATACTTTCAACCTATAATATGACCGATCCTATGCTTGATATGAAAATATGGGTGAATAGGTTATAATATATTTGTTGTGTAATTGATTGATTAAGCTTTAGTAGGTATTTTGATTGGTATTTTATAAACTAAGAATGAGAAGGCTTAGACTTGTATTTATATCACACCTTTTCAAAATATCTCACATTAGGATTTAATAAGAAAAATAGGTTGACCCATAGGTTTTGAATCATTTGTAATTTGAATGAATTTTGGCTACTATACACTAGATAAGGATCTTGACACTATCATCGGTGGTAGTGTCCCTCTGTGGCTAGTAATGTACATAAGGCTAAACAATAGGTATGGATATGAAACATATAACAAAATATGTTTATTAGGTTTTAAGCTTTATGTGCAATACAAAATATTTGAGTCATCAGAATGATATGGATTGGACTAAGAGATAATCATTTAAGCACATTGATATAGTGAATGCAATCCTTATGTCAACAATGAGGTCTATAACTGAAGGGTATATCCCTAATTGATATTGATCAAATGTACAATTTCTAGTATCTACGTCAATATAATACTTTACCTAGTAGGATGTGTAGATGTAGGCTTCCTAATTGGCACAAGATATAAGAATGAATAAAATAAAGAAATATAAGGCTGATAATTTAGTAATGGATTAAGCAAAGACAAGATGTGAATCTCTAAATCATATTTAAAATGTAAAATAAACCCCATGGATAAAAATTAAAAGGTATGTGCATTTAAATAAAAAATCACGTACCAATTTTTAAAAAGTGGATGTAAATATGAAGAGAAAAAACAGGTGAATGGGAAGAATAGGATGGAGTGTAATGCATGTAAATAATGAGTTCAATTATAAAATCAGACCCTAGAGGTGATGAGGGTTTTTAAACCCTAGGTTATATGATCAAAAGAACAAAATTTCCAAATGTATTAACTATTTATGGTGTAAGGATAACTACTATATGCACAATATTTAATACGAAGGCATAAGGGAGATTTATTAATTATCAATAAACTACATTAATCAAATTTAACTAATGCATTAAAAATAGGGATAAATAGAACAATCAAATAATTAAACTAAGTAAGAATAATAAATAGATAAAAAATTATGGAATCCGACATACTTAAGTTATATTTTGGATTTTTAAAATTGGATCCAGGATTCACTTATGATTGTGTTGCTTTGTGTGAGAACTAACTGAATGTTCTGGGTTAGAATTGGCACTATGTTGAAACCATATATGACATAATTGGTAGGTCACTGAATCCATACCACTTATTACTATCAAATATGTACCCTCCCACTAAATCTATCCACTCTATTTTAGGTTTTGGATTTTTTTGGGTAGATGTGTTTTTAGATGTCAAGTAGTGTTATGTCATCACTATATGGAATTTATGGGCATAATAAAATGAGTTGTCTATATTTCTCTAATATGATGTATTCCTCAAAATCAAAAACAAACCAATTGTATATAAGGTTAGCTAACTTGATCCATCCCTTGAGGAGTTATAGCTATATATCCCACAAGTTAGGAATTAGAATTAATGAAGTTATTTTGTGCATATGAGTGAAGTGTAATTGAGATAAAGGTTGTTAACAATGAAATATATTGAGAGCGGGGGGGGGGGGGTGAATAATTATATTGTATATCTTTTACTTAATTTGATTTCTTTTCTTTAACCACTTAATTACATATTCAAGATATGCAATAAAACTGAAACAATAATATGCACCACATAAAAAAGAGAGACCAAATTTTTATGTGGAAAACCAAAGTGGGAACAACCATGGAGAATAATCTTGAGTATTTGAATAATCACCAACTCAAATTATAAAATTTACAAGCACCAACTTGCAGGAGTACCAACCCCTTTGCTGAGCACCAACACAACAACTATTTGTGAGCACCAATCCATAGGAGCACCAACCCCTCTTGTGTATAAAACAAAACTATCTCTCAATGTTGCTTACTCAATAAATGATAAAAATCTATAATATATCCTCCTTTTCTCTCCTCTAAAAAAAATACAAACCATGCACTCTCTTGCATATTACAAATGGCTTCTCAAGCCTTTATTTATAGATTTCCAAATTACCTTTGGTATTCACCCTTTGTGACCCTTCAATCCTCATGGAAAATGGCACCAAAATTGCATGACCCTTTGTATCCTTTCATTTGAAAATTTATATGGTGACCCTTCATAAGCAAATGTGTCCTTTCATCTTTTGTATTTATCTTGGTGACTTTTCATATTCCTCAAAGTGTCTCTTCATGAAAAAATGTGCCATACCCTCTTTTGTCTTCACATGGTGACTCTTGGAATTCCTCAAGATGACTCTTCATGATAAAATGTGTCTCATTCCTCTTTTATCTTTACTCCGTGACTCTTTGACTTCTCTATGGGCCCTCTTTTGACTTATATGTAACCAAAAAAATATTCATTAATATTAAATAAATATTAACACATATTAGCCAAGATATGAATATTAAAAACACTATTAAATGCAAAGGGGCCTTTATCACCAATGCTAGATTTTTGACATAAATGACAATAATTCCAAAAATCTCCCCATTTTTCATTGATAGCAACCTTAAACTAAAACTACCACATCTTGAAACCTACACATACTACCATCTAAAAAACATATAGTAACTCCCCCTTATTATAGCAACCTGTACCTATTCCTTGTACCTATTTTGCACATGTATCTATACCTATACATGTTTATATTCTTCTCCCCATTTGACATCAATGGCAAAGGACCTATCTTGGAGCTAACACTTAGCTCCCCCTCAACTGATGCTGATCCTTAATGGCAGGAAGTAAAACAAAGTAATACCAACTTCTCTCGTAGATACTCAAATATGTCTTTTGGTGGTGCCTTTATAAAAATATTTGTAATCTACTCTGTAGTATTGATATATTCAATCTTAACATGTTGATCTATAACCTGCTCTCTCAAGAAGTGATAGTTAATGAGAATATGTTTTTTTCTTGAATGCATCACTAGATTCTTTGAAATATTAATAGCACTTGTGTTGTCATAAAAAATAGAAATAGGATCATCATATTTTACCTTGATATCTTTCAAAGTTTACTTCATCTAAAGCACTTAAGTACAACATAATACCATTGAAATATATTTTGATTTAGCTATAGAAAGTAATACTAAATTATGATTTTTGCTTAGCCATGATACTAAGCTATCACTGAGAAAAAAAGCTCCTCCACTTGTACTCTTTCTATCATCCAAACAAACTACCCAATCTAAATTTGTATAAGCAACCAAAGTGAAATCTCTACTTGTAGGATACCACAATTCATAATCCAATGTCCCCTTGATATATCTAAATATTCTCTTCACCAACTGAACATGACTATCTTTTAAAGCTGACTGATATCTTGAAACCACACCTACTACATGCATGATGTCTGGCCTTGATGCTATCAAATATAAAAGACTACCAATCATATATTTATGCAAAGATTGATCTTTAATAGGTGAATATTCATCCTTGCTCACCTTATTTCTTATACTCATTGGTGTGCCAACTAATGCACAATCCTCAAAACCAATTTTTTTCAACATTTTCTTGGCATATTTACTTTGAGATATAAAAATTCCCTTATCTAACTAAAATATTTGCAACCTTAAGAAAATTGACAATTCTCCAAGCATAGACATCTCAAATTATTTTTGCATATTATCAGAAAATTATTTTGTCATCTTTTTAATGTTTCCTCCAAAAATGATGTCATCAACATATACCAAAATAATCAATTGATGCTCACTTGTTCTAATGTAGAGATTACTGTTAGCAAATCCTCTCTTGAGACCTTAATCCTATAGATATTTATCAAGTCTTGTACACCAAGCTCAAGGAGCTTGTTTCAATCTATACAATGCTTTCTTCAATCTACATAAATGGCTACTAATATTTGAGAGAATAAATACCTTAAGTTGTTCAATTTAGACCTCTTCTTATAGATTCCTATTTATGAAGGCAAATTTGACATCTATCTAAAACACTTTGAAAATTTTAAACACTGCATATGTAAGAAACATTTTAATAGCCTCTAGCCATTCTACTAGTGAAAAAGATTCTTCAAAATCTATTCCCTCAATTTGAACATATCTTTTACATACTAATCTTGCTTTATTCCTGGTCACTTCTCCATTTTCATTCAACTTATTTCTGTAAATCCATTTTATTCCTATCACATTGTGATATTTTGGTCTAGGCACTAATTCCCAAGTATCATTATTTTCTATCTAGTTTAATTCTTCATCTATTGCCTTAAACCAATGCTTATCATGTCTAGCTTCTAAAAAAGTTCTAGGCTGAATTTTGGATAACAAAGAGAAATTAACTTGCTCAGATTTACTTACCATCATTCTTCTGGTACGAATTCCTTCATTTATGTCCCCGATGATGCCACTTTTACTATGATTTATTTAGACATATTTGGATGGGAGTTTGGTGTCCTTTTTCTTCTTCTTATATTCATCTGATTCTTTAAAATCTTCTTCTTTAATGATTTTAGGAATGTCTATTGGATCACTAATTTTTTGTGCTCCTTCTTCTTATATCCTGACACTTGCACTTTCAACTATTTTTTGGTTCTTTTATTATAACATTTGTAAGCTTTACTTTTTCAAGAATAACCAAGAAATATACCTTAAGTTCTCTTTATGAAGCATCTGCCATCAAAAACTTTGAAATAATCAATTGTTGTTAGTTTTTATTTTTATAGCTTATAAAGAGTCTTGTCACTATTGACTCTCAATAATGCTTTGTTTTGAATATGCACTATTTTAGTAACTATCTCTCTCTAATATTCATCTGGTATCTTGGATTCATTTAGCATTGTCCTTGCCATCTCCTGAACTATTATATTTCTCTATTTAACTACTCTATTTTGCTATGAAGTTTTGGCTAGTGAATAATGTCTCTTTATTCCATGATCTTCACAAAACTCAATAAACTGATCTAACATGAATTCTCCTCTTTGATCTGATTTTAGGTACTTAATATTCAAACTGATTTCATTCTCAACTACTGCTTTGAATGCTTTAAAATGTCTGAAAGTTTCTAATTTTTTATTTAAAAATATTACCCAAGTCATACATGAAAATTCATCAATAAGTAACATGAAATATTACTCATCTTGAGTACTTTGAGTTCTCATAGGTCCTTAAAAATTAGTGTGAACAAGCTCTAACATCTGAGTGGTCCAGTACTCTTTTATTTTGAATCATCTTCTGGCCTTCTTCCCATGCTAACAAGGTTCACAAAGTGTGTCAGATGGCTTTGTAATCTTTGGAATATTTTTGACTGCTTGATTATTACAGATGTTGACAAGATTATCAAATTTTATATGTTCCATTATCCTGTGCCATAGCTAACTTTCTTCAATCTGAATCAAACAACATCTTTGACCTTTGAGGTCTGATAACATATATAAATTATTGCTTGTTCTTTGAGCATCTAAAAACCAACACATCTAAATCTTTTCTACTAATTTCAAAACCTTCTATATAAAAATTTAGTGTGTTCCCCTTATCACACATTTGACTTAAACTCAAAAAATTATGCTTAATATCTTCTACATTTAAAACATTTTTAATTTTAGTTCTACCATTATCCAAACTTAATGTACCTTTTCTGGTAATTTTGGTAGTAGTATTATCTCTAAATTTCATTATGCCACCATTGATATTATTCAAAATTATGAACTTACTCTTGTCTCCTGTCATGTGCCTCAAACATCCACTATTAATGAACCGTGTTTTTTCTTCATTTCTTGCATGCAAAGTTGTCTATACTAACATAGATTTTTTAGGTTGTTTCTTCTGTCATGAACCTATCTAAACTTTATTCTTGATGAATAGAGATTTGAAACTTTAGTCCTTATTGAATAAATAAAACATGATTTTATAGTACCAAGATATGTGTCTGAAGTTGTTACACTTATAACATATTATGGCATCTTCATTAAACCCTGATAGAGGAGCAAAAGAGTTTTGGCTTCTGCTTGACTCTGCATGACTTTCCTTCTCCTTATTTATGAAATCGTTAGCCCTTTTTTGACATTCTATTTTATTTTGACCATATCCATTACAATAAAAATAGTAACCATAAAAATAGGACCTATTTTTGTATCTCTGAATTGATTGCCTTTTATAGCTTTGTTCTTTCCAACATTCTTTGTTTGAGATGTCCTCTGTATTCTTAACTTCTTCCCTTTTTATTTCCTCTTTTTTAAGAGCTTCAACATATCTCTTTCATTTTTCTATGTTAACCTTGTCTATGAAATTAGTGGCCTCTCCTTTATTTTTTTCAAATTTAATACCTATCTTATCTGACATTGATATTCTCGAATTTTGAATCATTGATTGCTTTATTTGTTTTTTTTAAGATCTACTCTTAAAGAAGTAATTTAAATAACATACTTTTCACATTCTTCACTTAATTTTTGTAACTGTGTCATTATATCTTTTTAATTTTTCTTAGCTTCTTCAAAGTGTGCTTATAGATCTTTAATTGTTTCCTTTGACTCCTTTTCATTTTTCTCGATCTGAAGCTTTAATATTCGATTCTTCTTCTCAAAAGCTTTTAACTCTTCTAAGGAAAAAATGAGTTCTCCTTCTATATTCACTTTGACTTCATCCTATTTTTCTTCTTAATCGTCTATATTTTTGCTTGTAGAGGCATCTTCATGTATAGCCATGAGAATAATATCTTCTGAATCACTAACTCCACTATCTTTGGTTGATCTAGGATCTTTAGAATACAAACTCTTCTTCTTGAATCCCTTCTTGAATTTTCCTTTAAAATTCTTCTTATATGTAGACTTTCCTTCTTCATTGTCACCATTACCCTTATTTGGGAACTTAGCTACAAAATGTCCAATATTTCCACAATTAAAATATCTAAAAGGTAATTTTTCCTAATATTTACCTGTGCCCTTTTTTGGCTTGCGAATGAATAGGGCTTCATTGTCATCTTCATCATTGCTAGAACTACCACTTGATTCTTGAATCTTATCCTTCTCTTTATTTGATGTCTTGAAAGCAACTTCTCTCTTTGAGGGTTTCTCTTGTTCAGTCTGCATCTCATATCCTATAAGAATACCATGTAGCTCATCCATCTTTAGCTTGGCTAAATTTTTTATCTCTTCAATTGCTGAAACTTTTACATCATATTTCAATGGTAGAGATCTCAAAACTTTTTACACCATAATTGATTTTTCTAACTTTTCTCTAAGACCTTGAATATAATTAATTATTTGATCAACTCACAAAATATAACTTGCTATATTTTCATCATTTTCTATCTTCAAACTCTCAAACTATCTTCTGAAATTTTGAAGCTTAGCTTGTTGAACCTTTTCATCACCTTTGTAAATATTCTCAAATTTTAATTAAGTTTCATGAGTAGATTTACATTGCATAACTTTAACAAATTCTAATTCACATAAACCACATAAAATAGTATTTAAATCTTTAGTATTATTTTCACTTGTCTTCTTTTCTATCGAGTAGTTACAAGTGTCTGTGGCTCTTCATATTCCTCCACCACTGCTTGCCAAATGTTGAATCTAAGGTCCATCAAATAAGTCCTCATCCTTATGTTCCAAAAAGCATAATTTTTCCCATAAAATAAAGGTGTCTTATTTGTATAAAAAACCTTCATGTGATCTATCCATCTTGCTTTCCTTGATCTACCTTCAAGCTGTAAAACTTTTTCAAAAAGGAACCTGCTCTGATACCAATTGTTAATCATGAAATGTATTGAGAGGGGGGGGTGAATTAGTATATTATTTATATTTTAATTAATATGATTTATTTTCTTTAACCACTTAATCACACATTCAAGATATGCAATAAAACTAAAACAATAATATGCACCACATGAGAGAGAGAGAGAGAGAGAGAGAGAGAGAGAGAGAGAGAGAGAGAGAGAGAGAGAGAGAGAGAGAGAGAGAGAGAGAGAGAGAGAGAGAGAGAGAGAGAGAGAGAGAGAGAGATATCATATTTTTATGTGGAAACCCAAAGTGGGAAAAAACACAGAGAATAATCTCAAGTATATGAATGAGCACCAACTCAAATTACAAAGTTTTTAATCACCAATTTTCAAGAGCACCAATCCCTTTGTTGGGCAGTAACACAACTATTTGTGAGCACCAACCCACAAAAGCACCAACCCCTTGTAAATATTTATTATCAATAACCCATAGGAGCACCAAACTTTTGTAAATATTTATGAGCACAAACCCCTAGGAGAACCAACCCTTCTTGTGTATAAAATACAACTATCTCTCAATGTTGCTTACTCAACAAATGATAAAACTCTATAATATCTCCTACTTTTCTCTCCTCTAAAAAAATACAAACCATGCACTCTCTTGCATATTAAAAATGGCTTATAAAGCCTTTATTTGTGTCTTTCCACATGGCCTTTGGCATTCACCCTTTGTGACCCTTCAATACTCATCGAAAATGGTGCCAAACTTGAATGACCCTTTGTATCCTTGCATTTGAAAAGTCACATGGTGACCCTTCATAAGCAAATGTGTCCTTTCCTCTTTTATATTTATCTTGGTGACTTTTCTTATTTCTCAAAGTGTTCCTTCATGAAAAACTTTTCCATACTATCTTTTATCTTCAAATAGTGACTCTTGGAATTCCTCAAGATGGCTTTTCTTAAGAAAATACATCACATTCCTCTTTTGTCTTTACCCCATGACTCTTTGACTTCTCCATGGGCCATAGTTTGACTTTTATGTAACCTAAAATATATTCATTAATATTAAATAAATATTAACACACATTATCTAAGATATGAATATTAAAAATACCATTAAATGCAATGGGGCCTTTATCACCAATGCTAGACCTTTGACATCAATGACAATAATTCCAACAAAGGTTTCACCTTCCCTCTATAGGAAAATTAAATGAAACTACATGAAAATTCACTTAAAACCTCTTTTTGTATAATTGGATGATGTCACAAGGCTTGGAGATGATGTAGAAATAATGTTGACTCAATTTTAAAGTTATGTGGTAAGTGTAGTATAATAGATTTGATCATTGTGTGGCTAAAACTTAAACGAAGGAGATCTCCTTTAATTTTTTGACACATAGTAAGTGACTAAGGATTTATTTGTATATATAAGGCTCTATAGGATAAGACACATGAATTTAAACCATGGAATAATTCAATAAGTCAATTCAAGGCATGGGAAAATAGGTCAAGGTAGAAGGACCCAAAAAACATAAGGGATGAAATATGCAATCCACTAATTTCATATAGGAAAAAATAGACGGGTTTCCAATTCTATATTAGGTAGAATAAATGCTCATAATGAAGATAAGTTTATTCAAAAAGTGGATGAATAGTAATTGAAATCTAATGATAGATGAATCTGAGACTATCTATAGGAAACAAGGCTAGATAGAGTCTATTATGAGTTGAAATGTGTTAAAAAATACACAAATATGCATAAGTGGACATATGATAAAACAAGGATAAAACACAATGAAAATGGGTCTTGTACTAGAATTAGGTGTTTATAGCATGTTTAATCAATGACCTATCAATTCTTTCCCATATGGAATTGACAACCCACTGATTCCATCCCTTAACTTTTTATGGGTCTTTTTCCTTAATCTAATTTATTATGCCTTTAAATTCTCCTAGATGTTATTATATGGTTTTAATATTAGAGGGATAGTTAGTGAACACTAGCTAATAAAACCCTAATGCATACCCCTAACCCATTTTCCTTAAAAATATAGGTCAAAGGTTCATTTATTATAAGTACACATGAGTTGCAACATGTTAACTAAGAAGAAGAAATCAAAGTAGAAAACCATACCAATAAACATATAAAGTAAGGCCTCTATTGTAGACACTTTATCAATAGAGAAGGTTTACACTCCATATACCTACCAAGAGTAAAGTCTATAATCCTAGAAACCTCTTTTAACCAGATCTAATTTTATGGTTGACAAACATTACCATGCCAATAATGTTATCAATTTCATGCTCATGTGGAATGGTCAAATGACATATATATGCTTTCATATGAACATTGTATTACTTCTTAGAATTTTGATTTGGAAAAAAATAATTAAATAGTTGCAAGCATTGATTAGGCATTGCTACATATTTTATCAATGTAGAATTATGGACATCAACTTGAATGGTGTTATTATCAATTATATCTTGATTCTTATGTCATATTTTAAAGCATTGATTGGTACAATGTCAAGAATCTCTATGATAATCATACTATTGATCATCCTCATATATTTTAGGCATAGGTAGATAATTATCCAATTGATATGGCTCAATTAAAGTAACCATGTTGCATTAAAGTAAGTGTTTAAGCCCTTTATGAGGAGGTTCAAGGAATCTTATAAATTTTAGAATCTTCATGGAATATGGAAGGAAATGCCCATCATGATGTTGTGAAACTACTTTTATGATTTTGGCCTTATTCTTAGATTGAAATTTTGGTGCACCATTAGTCTTAGCTTTGAATCTTTATTTTTTTATTATCTATAGTGAGTAGATTTAGAGGTGGTAGACATATACTTAAGCATATTGTCCTCTAAAATTTTAATCTCAATGTTGTAAAACACATATCAAAGTCATCAAAATATTGATAAGTATTACACATAACTTTGTCTTTTAGTGTTTGAAGCAAACTATTTTAGAAAAGACATTGAAGCTCACTATCGAGGATGTGGTATGACATCTTCATAATAATTGTATTGAATGTAAGCACACAGTCAATAAAATTCTTTCTTTGTCCTTTTTTGAGTTGATAAATTTGATAAAACATCACTGTTTCAATAATGTTTATATAAAAATGAGCTATGAATATATTGGCCAAATCATTAAATTGACATACAGAGACCATAATTATTGTGTAGAACTAATCTAAGGCATAGTGCTTGAAACTTATAGGAAAAATCTTGGTCATAATTAAATCATCGTGAAGAAAACCATAGTATTAATAAAAATGGATTTAATATTATGTGAAGGATCACCCTTGCCACTATATAATTCAAATTTAAGCATTGAAAAATGTAGGAGGCAAAATATGAACAAGGACCTTAGTAGTCCATCAGTTTTTTAGGATTTTGATATGCTTGAGATATTCTCATTATTTTTAATTGTATAACTTGAAGTTATTTTTGAATCAATGGATCTTGAGATGCACTAATTGATGTATGATTTGAATCATGATTAACATTTATGTGTGCATGTGTATGAATGGGTGTCTTTATAGGATTAACATTGATAACAATAGAAGAATGATTGGTATTTTGACAATGTCTAATACCAAGATATAAAGCATATGAATTAGTCATTGTGGTGCATTAAGTGTTGTATTATAATTAAGAGTCATCATATAACCTTAGGGTGTAGGAATAGTAGGAACAACATGAGTAGGAGTGAAAAAAGGTAGAAAAATATAAGTATCATTAATATAATTAGGAGAAATAACCTCAAAACTTGATTTAGATGTATAACTTCCAATAGGAGTATTAGAAACATTCAAAGGATCTATGAAAGTAGCCTCAGGTATAGGTTCCTTATCCATAATCTGTTTATTTTGCACTTTGGTAATTAAATAAATAATGGCATCAATTTCCTTAAGAAAATGTCTCAATATAGTTTTGATAAGTAATTTCATCCATGTCCTTAATATTTGGTTCATCAACATCAATATGAGATTTATTATTGCAAGTGTTATCATTATCCTCACTAGTATTTTCATCATTGGAAGAAGCATAATAATGAAGAGGCATATCAACAATATAAACATAGTTTCATTATAATATGCATGATCATCAATAGGAGGCATTTCAATGATGATTATATTTGAATAATAAGTATAAAACAATGGAATTTGGGTCAAATGACAAGTATCACCACTCAATATAACACTTTGCCTAATAGGATGTGTAGATATAGGCTTCTTAGTTGGAACAAGATATAAACATGAACAAAATAAAGGAATATAAGGATAATAATTGAGTAAAGGAATAATCAAAGACAAGATGCAAATTTAAAAATTATATTTAAAATGTAAAACAAACCCTAGGAAGAAACCTTAAAAAGTGTATGTGTTTAAAGAAAAAATGTGTATACCAATTTATAAAAAGTGGATGTAAATATGAAGAGTAAAAATAGGTGAAAGGAAAGACTAAGCTAGGATTTTATGGATGTAAATAATCATATTTAAATCATAAAATCAGACCCTAGGGGGGATGAGGGTTTTGAAACCCTAGGTTGGATGATCAAAATAATGAGTTCACCAAAATGTTTTAACTATTTATGGCTTAAGGATAATTACTACATACATGAACAATTAATACTAAGGCATAAAGGAGATATTTGAGTTATAAATAAACTATAATAATCAAATATAACTCATGCAATAAAATAAAACAAAATTGGAATTTGATAATGAGATCAATGGGGTTTAGAGGAAAATTCATCTAGAGAATTTGCTTCCCTCTCTTTCTTGATCAAATCAACCAAGAATTTTGACTGACTGTTAATATTTTCAATGAATCTATTAGGGGGGTAATCCCTCCCTCCCAAAAAATATCTTTTAGAGAAATGGTGGTTGGGTTATATAGATTGGTCTCAAAAATGGATATCAACACCCTCATGAAGGTGGTAGGAAAGAAAAAGATGCAAGACATGGAATATGGTGGCAAAAGCTCATGCATGCAAGCAACATAAAAATATCTTATCATTATGCTCAACCTATCATAAATTAAGAGGATTATAGCTACTTTTCATGGTAAAAGGTTGAGCTATAAATTTATGGGATCCCAAAAAACTTTAGAGGAATTACATACATAGAATAAAAGGAATGAGAAAACTAATGGAGAATATGAGTTTAAAACCTATGCCAAAAGGTACTTTATTGGGATCTTTGATAATGAATCATACAAATACATAGTTTTTGGAGGAATTTCACATTAATGTAAGAACATAAGTAATAATTTTTAGATCATATATATGAATAATACATACCTTATATTCAACCTGGTATGTTTGAAAGGCATGTTAGAAGGAAGGATTCTGATTTATTTTCTCCATGAACTAGCAACCATAAATTTAAATTGTTTGTGCATTGTTGAAAATGACTAAGAGATATATACACGTGCATCTATGTAAATTAATTTACCATATACATAATGTGTAGTTTCAAGGCTTCATAGTCTATTGAAATGTGGAAACAATCCTAGGTTGTGGGTGACCTAATCAGTGGATTGAGTCTCTTGATTGTAAAGGCTAGCTCCCTTTGATGTATCAATTAGGATCCCTGCTACAAACTGCCTGTAAAAGAGAGAAAGAAAACTTGAAAGAAAATCCTACCTAATGATGGTGATATACTTGAATGTAGATTGATCCACTCAATTTAAGATCTTTAAAAACATTGATCCAGATAGAGAAGAAATACTAAGCTTTCAACTCCAATTGATCAATATGCATAAGTATTTCATGAAAAGGTTCTATCTTGTGATCTAAGCTTGAGGAAAATGGTAAAATAGGGCTTCATGAAACATTGGCACACTAATTTAAAGCCTACTAAGGAAATCCACATTGTGGCACCAGTCTGGATCTATTTGTACATTATACTACAAGAATTTTAGTTAAGGTATGTATTTGAAGTTATATCTAATACAACAGGTAAGGTTGTTGATATTTCAAAACCATATCATAAAAAGGTTATTTTTTGTTATTTTATAATCTATGTTAATCTAGACCTCACCCAACCTCTCCCCAAGAACATCACTCTAAAATCAAGAAAAATGGAGTGGGTGCAAGATCTATACTACACGACTATTCCCTTATGTTGTAGAATTTGCCACAAAT
Organism: Torreya grandis; assembly: GCA_037957365.1. NCBI lineage: Eukaryota > Viridiplantae > Streptophyta > Pinopsida > Cupressales > Taxaceae > Torreya > Torreya grandis. The sequence goes on along the minus strand of JARHVA010000143.1, from coordinate 1,078,003 downwards.
ATTGACATCTCATTAGGTAATGACCTACACTCCAAAAAACATGATATTTAATATAAATGTAATGTACAAATTTTTGGTCACTCCAACATTGTAGGTAACTCCAATTTTCTTAGAGAGTCATGACCTTTTCAAAATGGAATTCAATTGTTGGCTTTGAGCTTTGAGAATTTTGTTGAGTCTGTTGGTGCTTTTTGGGAGCAATTTTGACATGTCGGGTGCTTTCTAAACATCTTGGAGGAAAATAATATTTTTTTAAAGTGTCTATTTTTACTAAGTCATATCTCCAATGTGATCTTGAGTATATTGGCACCTTTAGATTTCACTTCTAGGTTATTTGGCATCTTTCATACTTTCAATTGGTTGTGCAGGAAATAATTAATAATTAAATAATTATTTGTAAGTTGTAAGTTGTTGAAAAAACATAAATTAAGAGACAACTTACTTTCATTATTTTTAAGGTGGTTTTAAAAGTGACTAAAGTGCAAAAATATTAAATATGAAATAAATTCACTTTACAGAGCAAAAAGGTTCATTTAATTAAAAAGTGATATTAATTTATAATTTATTGATAGTTTTAAGAAGATTATAAAAAGGGCTGAAGGGTCTCATTTTGATGCTTTCTTATTTTATCTCTCTATTTTGTAATTGGAACTTATTTTTGGAGTAAAACCCTAGGATGAAAACCCTATGGGAAATTAGTTTTGGTGGTGATATATCTTCCCTAGCTAATTTTTAGGTGGAATTACATAGGTTTCACATTTGTGTGGATTAAAGGATTTATTTAAATTTTTTGCAGATTTGTCAGAAAGATAAATTTATTGAAGTTTGTTGTCAAAAATAAATTTATTGGTGCAGTGTGTGAAGTTGATAATGTATTGAAGATCATTGTGGTGTGTACAAGTGAAAAATACCAATTTGATAAATTTAGTGTGTGCTAGCTAAATAATCAAAATTACTATTTTAAGTTATTGGAGTTGTTTCAGCCCAACCGTACCATTTTGACACCCCAAAGAGGGATCATACACTTTATATTACCCAACAAGGGGGTTGATATTATTATTGGAGGGGTCATTAATCCTCCCTATCTCCCAATGCAACCGTTGGAAGTCAAAAGGAGGTCAATGATGGGATATTAAGGAGGGAACAACAATATTAAGGCTATTGCACCATTTCAAATTGTAGTCATACCTCTTGTGTAGGAGTTGTAATATGTCAAGGGATAAGTTTATTAAGGTTACTAATGATTGTTGACTATTATACATTTCAAGTTAGAACTTGTTGTGGAAAGAAATTGTTATTTTGATAAAGAAATATTGATGTAGTAATTCTTTAGTTGTTCAGTTTGTACCAGTAACTTTGATATATACAAATAAATTTATCTGTTGATTATAAATCACAATATAATGTATCAATGAAGTGTTGTCAATATAGATATTGTTGGAATTCAATGAAAATCAATTTTATTTATCCAAATGAGTAGAAATTGTTCTCAGTCCAATTACGAATAAAATATTTGATGAAATGCCTCTTTGCAAAAATTGGTGAAACCAATTTGTTTTTGTCAAGGAAATTTGTTTGGTTTATTACAATTCTATCAAAGCAAAGTATTATGTCAGCCTATTTGGGTTATGAATTATGGAATCATTGAGTGAAGAAGAGCTGGTTAATAAAATTTTTAATGGAGGTAAATTTGAACACCTATCCAAACCAAAAGATGTTCTTATCAGCACTTTGGAGGAAGTTGAGGATTTTTTGCACATGGTGGATCATTCACCTTCTCAAGTAATACAAACAACCATAATTCATGTAGTGACTTCCTTGGGTAAGTAAAATTTGTTGAGACATAAAGATAATGAGGTGAGATTGATATTTACTTAATTGTTTAAGTAAAAACATGAAAATAACAACTCCTAAAACTCCATATAATGATGACATAATGAAAAATATATTGTAATTGTTGGTGGATAGTTTCCAAGGTTTGGATAATGTCACAAGTTCTAATTTTTATAGAAGGGTAACCATACTTGAAACATTTACAAAATTTAAATTTGGTAAGATCATGTTAGAGATGGGTTTTGAAGATTTAATTTTCAAAATGTTTCACCATTTATTTGATACCATCATAAACTACCATGCATATAATGTTATAATAGACATGCAGTCCATTATGAATTTGATTATTAATGAAAGTTATGATGTGCCATATTCACTTTTATCTATCTTATTGACCAATATGTGGAAGGATGACCAAGAATCCTTATCAATTGAATAATTCTTAATTGAAATGGTTTTTTCTCAGTGTGAAAAGAAATTAAAACCTTATATGACAAATGAGGAGCATGAGGAAGAAGAGGAATTCATAGCATAAACTTATGATGGAGGAAAGGGCTTATCTCAAGAGTTATATATGACAGAGTTGCAAAATGACTCCATTAAAATGCATGCATCTACATATGTTGGGAATATATTTAATGAATATGTCAAAATAATAACCTTGGGTGAAAATTCATATCAAACCAATGAAGTTTTTGAGACTATTAGCTTCCTTATTAACACTAGTGGAATGAAAGAAATTGATAAAATTGTTGGGATCACTAATACAATTTTTAAAAAAGAGCATGATGAAGCTTAGTATGTTTTAGATTTCCAAATAACCTATAGTTATGAATTATTACATCATTTTAGTGACAATAGTATAAATGTTGAGAGAAAGTCTCCAATGCCAAATGTGTATTAGTTTGGCATCTAAACAACACATATGGAGAAGAGTGTTCATATTAGCTTCAGCCTTTTTGATTTGGAAAGTGATTTTCTTAAGGAAATAACCATTCACGGGGAACACAATGAACATACTTTTTAGATCAAAGTTAGTAGCTCATAATTCCATGGGATCCGAGTGTTTTGACACCAAAATATGATGAAGGGCAAGCTTATGCCAATTTTCATTTTGAGCACAGTGTTATCCTAACCTCAGAACATAAAATATGCAAAGATGTCTTAAAGATAACTGAATTTAACAGTCATGTTCTTGAAGAAAAATCATAAAATTTATTGTGTGAAGCTTATTTTTATCAAAGGCCTAGTGAGTTACATAATTTGAAGAATCAGTTGTTAGTCACTGAAGATAAGGTTGTTGCAACTCTAACACATTTTGATAACACACACAAATTCATTGAATATATCTTTTGGAAGGCCCAAGTTGAGAAGAGACAAAAATTCATTGAAGGAGGGTCATCTCTTGTAGATTTGAAGGTAGTCAAAGAAGCTTTAATAACAATGAAATCAAATTACTTGGGTTTACTTTTAGATGGGACCATTTCATCAAGTTTGTTGAAGAGGTACTTGATGCATTGAAGGCAAAAGAAGAATAAGTTGATGAGATCACCTTTGGGCTTAAGTTTACTAAGGATTCATTGGAGAGTACTCAAATGGCTCTTCAAGAAGTAAAAAAGTAGCTTGCTATTTCAGAATAGTTTAGGGAACAAGAAATTGAGGAAAGATCTAAGGAAATCAAGTAGGTGATTTATGAGCTTGATATGCTCCATGCAAATTTTGATTTAGAGTAGTTTTCTAAGTTTGTAGGTGTAAATTTGGAACATCAAGAAGGATGGTGGGGTCACAAAAATAGAAATATTTTTTAGTTTGATGATAATCCTTTTTTTGAGTTGGATGTAAAATTGACTTTTGATAATCCACTCTTTGTGATAGAGGATGAAATAATTATTGATTTTAAAGTCATAGTTGGTGACAATCACATGATATGGGATCTGGGTGAAGTTTTCAATTTTAAGATAATGACTCAAAATCAAGATGGTATATTTATAGGAATTGAATGGATTAAGAATATTTTATATCATGATTGGGCTCTTGGTTCACATGAAAATAAATCAAGTTTGAGTGATGTGCATAGTCATTTGATCAAGAATGATAATATTTTGATTGGTGATCCTCTTGATAGACCACCTGACAAAGAGGGAAGAATGGAGGTTTTATTTTACCAAGGAACTATTTTATGGAAGGTTATTAGACAAGATTTCAGATGTAGAGTTGTTTTCCCCCTTCCAATTAGCCAACACATGAATTTTGTTACTTGCATACAAAAGAATTGACAAGTATTTCCAACCAAGGAGTGGAGAATTTTTTGATTGGAATTGATTGGCATAGGTAATTTAGTCATTGTATAAGTCCTTTTAATATTTTCCATGCTCACATCTCCAATGCATACAAGCATATTTCATCATTGCAATTATTGTCCCAATATTACAATGCTGATTTTGATAAAAATCAATCATTGAGAGAATTGATTTTGAGTACTTGTAACTTTTATGACAACATATTGTGGGAGGTTTTCCAGACATGGTTCATGTATTTCTAACTTCCACATGGGTGAGTACTAGTTGTTACAATTACTTTATGTTGATAACCTTTGTATTTTTAGATGTAGTGATGATTGTAGCTAATTTTATGGATTGATGTGCTTAGGGATGCCTTTTTAACACTTGGATATTGAGTGTTAATGAGGTACTATCAATTTATGATAGAAAAAGCATTCCCAAGATAACTATGAGTTTAAATTTAGTTTTAATACTATTGTCATCATTTGTATTAGCCAATTGATAGGGATTAATCTACATCATTTTTGGGACTCCATAATGATTTATGTTGATAATCCTAATTTCTTATTTAATAGAGTAATTTACCTGATGCTTGGGATCATGTTATATAATGGGATTTTAGATGTTGATTATATTGAGATACCTTGGCATGAGATATTATATGTAATTGAATCTAGTCCTTACAGGTATTCTAATTTGGTTTTTGAGGATGAATTTTTGTTTGGGTTATAGGAAAGGAAAGTGTAGACTTGGCACTGGTATTCTAGTTTTAATTAGAGTGGTGCAGTGACAACATGGTGAGATCTTCCTAAGATTGATCTAGGATCATGGGGTCACGTTGGGCTTCATCCATGATCAATAAGTGTTTGAGCTAGTATTACTTGAGGAAAATCAATATTTGGGGAGGGAGGACTGTAATGTCCATATTTTTGGTCACTTCAGTATCATAATTATCTCCAACTTTCTCAGAGAGCACTGACCTTTTTAAAATGGAATTTAATTATTGGCATTAAGATTTGGGGAATTTTTTTGAGTTTGTTGATGCTTTTTAGGAGTATTTTTGACATGTCAAGTGCTTTTTAAATATCTTGGAGGAAAATTCTATTTTTAGAAAGTGTCTATTTTTAGTAAGTCATATCTCTAGTGAGCTCCTGATTACATTGGCACTTTCATATTTCACTTCTGGGCTATTTCAACATCTTTTATACTTTCAACTTGTGTAAAAAATAATTAATAATTAAATAATTAATTATGAGTTGTTGAAAAAGCATAAATTAAGAGATGACTTAAATTAATTATTTTTAAGGTGGTTGTAAAAGTGACTAAAGTGCCAAAAATATTGAATATGAAATAAAGTCACTTTAAGGAGCAAAAAGGTTTTTTTAATTATAAAGTGATATTAATTTATAATTTCTAGAAATTTCTAAGAAGATTATAAAAAAGGGTTGAAGGGTTTCATTTTGATACATGCTTATTTTATTTCTTTCTATTGTGGAATTGGAGCTTTTTTTGGAGTAAAACCTAGGATGAAAACCCTATGGGAAATCAGTGTCAGTGGTGAGATATCTTCCATAGTTGATTTGTAGGTGGAATCACATAGATTTCACATTTGTGCAGATTGAAGAATTTATTTAAAAAAATGTAGAGTTGCTAGAAAGATAAATATATTGAAGTTGGTGTCAAAAATAAATTTATTGGTGCAGTGTGTGAAGGTGATAATTTATTGAAGATCATTATGGTGTGTGTAAGTGAAAAAAATCCAATTTTATAAGTTTAGTATATGCTAGCTGAAGAATCAAAATTAATATTTTAAGTTGTTTGAGTTTTTCCACCCTAGTCGTATCATTTGACATCCCAAAGAGGGACTATACACTCTATATTACCTAACAAGAGGGATGTTATTATTATTGGAGGGGTATTTAAGCCTCCCTATCTCCCAATGCAACCCTTGGAAGTCAAAATGAGGTCAATGATGGGATATTAAGGAGGAAGTATCAATATTAAGGCTATCATACCATTTTAAAAAACAATAATACCTCTTGTGTAGGAGCCATAATATGTCAAGAGAGAAATTTATTAAGGTTGCTACTAATTGTTGACTATTCTACATTTTAGGTCAGCACTTGTTGTGGAAATAAATTGTTGTTTTGATAAATAAATATTGATATAGTAATTTTTGTGTTGTTCATTATGTACTAGCAACTTTGATATATATAAATAAATTCATTTATTGATTACAAATCCCAATATAATTTATCAATTAAGTGTTGTCAATATATATATATATAATTGGAATTCAATGAACATCAATATTATTTATCCAAATGAGTATAAATTACTCTCAGTCCAGTTGCAAACAAATTGTTTGATGAAATGCCTCTTTACAAAAATTGGTGAAACTATTTTTTTTGTCAAGGAAATTTGTTTAGGTTATTACAAGAAACTCTCAAAAATGATTGAAAAAGATTCAGAGGGGTTTGAGATACAAAAATAAATCATATAGTAAAAAATGTCTAAAATGGTAATGAAATTTATTTGAAAAGAAATCAAAACTTACATAAAATAAAAATCCACTCCAAGGGAAGCAAAATATTAATTACTAGAAACATAAGATAGTGAGAAAAAATAATATGGAAATTATGGACATTATAGAAGATTACGAGTTCAAGGAAGACTTGAAAAATCTAATAAAAATAACTAAGCATAGTAAACATAGAGCAACTGAAGGTTAAATGTAATTAGATCAATCAATCATTAGAAAATAACACTTTAGAGGGTATGAGGCACAAGGAAAACTAGACTAGTCAGGATGAAGAAGATGAGTTAGATTCAAAAATGGAAGAAGCTAACATGGGTATCCTCCAAACACCAAACATAATTTCTAAATGAAAATTTGGCAATAGGAATAGAGGAAAACCTAGTAAAAATAAAAAAGACACAAGGAATCCATAGAAGTCATTAGATCTGGGACTCAAATATAGGTGGATACACTCATGGTGAACACCAATAAAAATAAAGTATTTCAATGAAGGTTGTATCATAGAATATAAGGGGTCTCAAAACTCCTAGCAAAAGGAGAACATTAGAACAATTAAGTAATTAAAAAAACCTTGATATTTTGATGTTGTAGGAAACCAAATTAGAAAACCTATTGGAACACATCACAAGCCTATCTATAAATCTGAGAAGAGAAATAATGGGGAGTGGCACCACTAGAACTATTGGGGGTATGACTTTCCTACGGCATCCCATAGTAGTCTACCTTGAAATTTTTTAGGTCCATAATTAATATCTTATATGTAAAGTAATTTATCTAATGTCAGAATTAAGTTTATATTTAATCAACATATATGGCTACTAAAATATGGGAGAAAGAGAATAACCCTAGTAGTGGATCACTGATCAAATCTAGACAAACAATAATTCTTTATGGATCATTGATGGTGACTTTAATACCAAACTAGATGCCTATGAAAATTAATGAGGGAAGATGAGGTAGAATGATCATTCATATTTACATAACTTTATCAAAAGAATAGAGCTATGGGACCTAAAAAACAAAAAAAGGTGGTTTACATGAAATAATAGGAGAAAAGGAAAGGACCTTATTTTGGAGACTATACATGTTTTTAGCCTCTACGAATTGGCTTTAAGGCAAAAAATATATTAGAAACTAAGGTGCTCAACTAGATAAGATCCGATCATTGGTTGATATCCGACCATATTACATAGGACTCCCAATGAGTCAGAATCCCTTTCAGGCTTGATAAATCATGGCTAGAACATCTCAAGTTTGATGAATTTGTCACTTGAATATGGAAAGATCCAAACAACAAGTACATGACCAAATTATACCTTTTTTTAATCAAAATCTTAAAGATTTAAAGTTTGATTTAAAGAAATGGAACCAGTCTATCTTCAAGAATATTCTTCAAAAGAAAAAATAATTGGAGAATAGAAGCAAAGAGATTCATGAGTGGAGAATGAGAGACCAAAATTATAAATATTTGATGGAATAAGAAGAAGATATTACATATAAACTTAAGTAAATTTAAAAAATGAGGAAATATAATGGAAACATAAATCTAGGGTAAGATGACTAATGGAGGGATATCATAAAACTATGTTCTTTTGTATCTCTTGCAAAGCCAAAAGACATAAACGCTCCATAATGAAACTGGAAACTATGGAAGGAACTAATTTTGAAAAACTTGAGGAAATTAAAGAGTATATGGTTAGATACTAGGAGGATATTCTAAGGCAAGATGAGTAGGAGAATCAGGGTGATCAATAAATTTTCTTAAGCCAAATCGCCCAACTAGTTACTCCATCAAAAATATGATGTTGATGGATAATATTTCACTAGAAGACATTAAAAAGTCTATCTTTGACATGGAAGGAGATTGGTCTCCTAGTCCTAATGGGTTCTTTGCCTTTATCTTAGAGTACTTCTAGAATGCCATTGGCAACAAAGTCATAGAAGTGGTCCAAGAATTCAGAGATGCCCAAGGTATGTTTAAATATCTTAACTCTACCTTCCTAGTTCTCATTCCTAAAAAAACTAAAACAAGGACTCCAAAGCATTTCCATATAATAACCCTATGTAATACCATTTATAAAATCATATCCAAAATTATTGTAAATAGGTTCAAGACAATCTGACCTAAACTCATTTTATAAGAACAAGGATGCTTTGTAAAAAGAAGACAAATCATAGATGGAATTATTATCGCACATGAAATTATACACTCCTTGAATGTTAGCCATAGAAAAGGTATGTTGATAAAGCTGGATATTTCCAAGGCATATGATAAAGTAAACTGGTCTTTTTTAGAATGAGTGCTACTAATATTCAAGTTTAGTAAGGAATGGATAAGATGCATTCAAATATTCTACTCCTTGGCTAAGTTATCTATGATAATCAATGACTCCCCAAAAGGTTTTTAACCTTCCTATTGAGGTCTCAAATATGGTGATCCCCTCTCCTTTTATATTTTTATCCTCATGGGGGAGGCTTTGTGAAGACACATCAAAGTTTTAAAAGAAGAAGACAAAATTAAAGGCATTCAATCCACTTCAAAGGGAACATCTCACTCCCATTTAAAATTTGTGGATGATATCATACTTTTTTCTCTTCCAACTCTTCAGGAGGTAAGATAACTGAAGTATTTGTTTCATATCTATGAAAAATCGTTGATGAAATCTATCAATATAAATAAATCAAATATATTATTTATCAACATTAACCCAAAGCTTCAATATTTTCTTAATAGAATTTTAGGATTTGAAAAGGCCTCTCTTCTAGACAATTGTTTGAGATTTCCCCTCTTAAAAAACATTGGTAGTAAAAAAGATTAGAATAATATCACTGAGAAGATACAAAGAAATTTGAATAGATGGAAAGGCACACACCTTACCATTTTAGGGAAGATCATTCTTATAAAGATAGTTCTTCAAGATATAACCAATTATTGGTTTACCCTTATGATAACTCCTTCAACAACCACTAAGGAAATGGATAGGATCCTTAAAATATTATTTGGTGGGGGATGAAGGACAAGGTTAAATTACCTCTACTCCCATGGAATAAAATTTTCAAACCAACTACATGGGGGGAGTGGGAATAAGAAATATTAAAATATGAATCTAGCTCTTGTATCTATATTGGTGTGGAGTATTAGCTCTAGTTCCTCAAAATAATGGACCGAAATACTCAAAAGATAAATATATTGATGAGGGGGACCTATAAATAATTTTCACAATGAAAGAGCTCCCTCCTGGATCCACAATTTGAGATAACATAAGGGAAGGTAGAAAGGTCCTTATGAAAGGCATATTCCCTTAAGTGCATAATGGTGAATCTATAAATTTCTAGGAAGGTAGATGGATTAATCATAAACCCTTAAGATGTGAGCTTAATATGGATGGAATTAGAACATAAATCATAATAAAATGGGGGCATAAAGTAAAGGACTATTGGATCAAAAAAGTTGGGAAAAGACACAAAAAAATTAATTGATTTTTTTTAAAAAGGAAGATGGAACACAGGATGAACCCCAAAATAAATTAAATGATATACTCCAAGGATTTTGTGTTCCCTAGAGATATAAAAAATAATCTCTAAACTAGAACCGTAATGGTATAGGGGTTTAACTGGTCAAAGAAGGATATAAATTTTAGACTGAACCTCATCCAAGTGCATCCAAAAGGTATTTCTAGGATAAAATGTGGAAATCAAAAGCATGGCCAAAATCCAAAGCTTTCTTCTAGTTGTCTATCCATGGAAATATCCTAATAGGGGAAAAATATAAAGAAAAAAGGCTATCAAGGACCTTTGAGATGTGTCATGTGTAACTAAAGTGAAGAAGACACATACCACCTCCTACTCAAATACAAATATGCCTCCAAGTTATGGAATAAATTAATTAACATGTTTAATTTGAGTCAGACCCTAAATGAGAATTTATGTGATAATTTACAAGCTTGGTAGTGTAATGTAAGATTAAACATACTAAGAAACATATGGGAAATGGGCCCAAGTCTAATAACATGGAAAATATGGATTGAAATAAATGCCAAAATATTTGATGAAAAAATAAAGTAAAAACATCAATAAAAGGTTTATAATGAATTAGTATTCAATAAAGGATAATTGAAGATTTATAAGCATCTATTAGGTGTAACTTTAGATTCGTTCAATGTAGAATTAAGGCCATCAACTTGAATGGTGTTATTAGCAATGATATATTGAATCTTATGTCATAGTTTAAAGCATTGATTGGTATAATGCCAATAATATCTATGAGAATCATAATGTTGATTGGTGTCATATCCTTCTAGCATAGGTCGATAAGTATCTAATTGATATGGCTCACGTAGTAACCACATTACATTAAAGTAAGTGTTTAATCCCTTTGTGAGGAGGTTCATGTAATCTCAAATTTTATATGTTCATATAAGATGAAAGGAAAGTGTTGTCATGAGGTTGTGAAAGTGAATTTATCATTTTGGCCTTATTCTTAGCTTGAAAATTTGGTGCATCATTAGTCTTATCTTTAATTGTTGATTTTACATGCTATTTGGAGGTAGTAGATGTAGAAGTGGTAGACATATACTTAAGCATACTAACCTCTAAAATTTTAATCTCAATGTTGTGAAACACATTTAAAATTTCATCAAACTATTGATAAGTATTAAACTTAACTTTGTCTTTAAGTGGTTAAAGCAAAAAATTTGAGAAAAGACTTTAAAGATCATTATGAGGGATTTGATATGACATTTTTGTAAGAATTATCTTGAAAAACATAGTTAGAAAAATTATGTTTAGGTCCTTGTTTAAGTTTATATATTTGATAAAACATCACTTTTTGACTAATGTTTATATAAAAATAAACTATTAATATATTGGCCAAATCATTAAATCAACACATGAAGCCCACAAATATGACATAAAACTAATTTAAGTGATGTTGGGACACCTAAGTTGATATAGGTTGTAAATATGTTTACACAATTTAATTTTTCAATTTTTAGTTTGTTATAGGTGGTATAGGTCTTATAGAGTCCCTTAGAGTGTTTAAGAGTTGTAAGTTGTGTGTTAGTAGGTCTTTTGGTGTTTCCCGCCAAAATGGCTATTTTGAAAATTTGAAATTTATATCTTACTTTGAGTGGTAGTTTGGGTGTTGTATGTAATCAAAAGGTTAATTAATGTTATTATTGAGTCCATATAGGTCCTAGGATATTTTTTTAGTGGTCTTTCAATGTAAAACTATTGAGAAGGAAAAGTTAAGCCAAGAAAGTTGGTTGTAATTACCACCCTACATAGGGTTAGAAAGAAATGAGAGTATCTTTGCATGTTATAGTGTTATGAAGAGCATGGATTTCATGTAAGAGTTTTATAATGGGTATTAGTATAGTATGAGAATAAAAAAATTTAGGAGATAGGGGTGGAAGGAAGGAGAATACTAAGAAATATCACGAGAAGTATCAAGAACCTAAGCAAAAACTTTGTTCTATTTTAGTTCTATTTTTAAAATGATCAATAAATAAATAAAAATGAATTTGTGTTTTCCTTTGTGAAATCTATAATTCTAAATAATATTCAATAATTATCAAACTATCATCCTATGTGAAAACATTGCATGAGTATACTCTATTCTGAGTTGTATACACAGTACACTTGAGATAAGAAGCCATTCTGCTCATGAACAATCAAGGTTGATAGGTAAGTTGGGATTTTTAATAGTTTTTAAAGTATGTATTCATTATTTGAATCATAATATTTGTGTATAATGTCTATCATGAGTTTAATCACTTTAGTATGTTCAAATACCCAAGTAAAAGTGCAATAGTCTCACAAACCTTCATACTCAGTCATATGTATACTCAGGTCTCTAAAACTTTTCATGTTGGATTATTTTGTTTTATGATTATCCATAAAATAATAATAATAATTTAAATATTTTATTACAGGTTGGTTTTATTTTATTATTAACTTTAATAGTTTTCTCAAACCCAAGAGCTTCACATGAAAATAGGGCTACAAGAGAAAAGACCTTAAAGAAGGAAAGTATTGTTGGTTGAGAGTTCTTATTTGTAGGTTGTGTGACTTGGTTGGATGTGTGAAAGAGTTAAAATAAGTGGGTGAATTTTCCTATATTCACTAGATATAAGTATAAAACTTGGAACCAAGTATTAGCCCTTTTGAGTTTATGAGTCTATATGAGAATATGCAAACTTTAAGAAAGAATGGAGAGTGTAAGTCATGTAAAGGGTGAAAGAAGAGGATGGTATTGATGAATATGAGAGGAGAGAGTGTAAATTATGATGATGTGATGATATATCATCAGGTATAATTTTAATAATGTAACCCTAAAATCTTACTATAAAATCTTGGTGAATCCTAGAGTTCGGGTATAATTCCATTGGCAAATCTTTGGCAAAATCATCATGCTAGTATAAACTGACTAGAATTTTTTATTATATATTAAAAAAATAATATAAATATGGAGAATAAATCATCATATTCAAATAAAAAATAATGGAAAAAAATCCAAGTTAAACCCATTTCTCTAAACACATTCACATGGTAAATATGCTTGAGGTGGAATAACGATTATGATCAATGGATACTCTATGTTTTTTAGAATTAATATTTTGCTTTGACATATGAAAATGGGGGTATTAAAACCATATCAAACACTTAATTTAATGAGATAAAACATGAATAATAATATCTATAGACTCATCCCAAACCTAAACCTTAAGCAAGTGTGTGCGACTCTAAAAAAAGTCATCACCACAACAATGCCCAAATAGACATTCAAAATATTTTTGAGGTCTTGATAATATTGTTACTAGGTAAAAAATCATAAACAAATGAAAATATCTTTATGATCTCATTACTAAACAAACAATCTTATGTGATAATTAAATTGTGTCTAATATTAAGGGTTTTGATATAAGATAAAAAAGGGTTTTCACATTATGAGCAAAGATCTGATGAAAAAATAACATGGAAATAGATTGAATCCCTTAAAATATATGAATAATTTATTGAAATTATGAAAACATATATATATATATATATATATATATATATATATATATATATATATATATATATATATACAACTTATATTTATTACTTGGATAATACTTCATTATTGGTTGCTTAGACTCCTATTTAGCATCCAATTGTAATTATTTCTCAATTCAAGATTCCCATGACATGTAGGGATTATAATTTTTACTTATATTATACTTCATTGTTGGATACTTAGACTCCTCCTTGCCCTCCTCTTGCAATTTTCTCTTGCTTCATTATTCCATGACATGTAGGGCTTGGATTTTACTTCATTGTTGGTTGCTTATACTCCTCCTTGGCCTCCTCTTTTAATTTATGCTCATCTTACGATTCCCATGACAATAAAGGAATAAAACTTTAATACAAATGAATTTATATGAATTTAGGTTTTAGGGTTTCATGGTTCCAAGGTTTTAAGAAATTTGAAACACTTACATAGATTTATTTTATATGAGGTAATATGTGTTAATTAAAAAACCAATGGGAAAAGAAGTTAGAGGATGAGAAGTCTAAAGTTGAGATCTTATTTATTGTTCCTTATTTTTAAAGATTAAAATTTTCATTCTTTTTAAAGATTAAATTTTTACTTTTTCAGTGCTAAATTTGATGGCCATATGACTAAGTATAAATTGAGTACAACCCTCTTTAAGTCTCTCAAAAAATCAACCAGATAATATAATAAACTGAGCATAGCAAAAATTATGAAAAAAAAGTAGAGTATAGAGTATAAACCAACTATGGGGCTAAAGAGAAAGAAAACTATGGAAAGCGAGGATGACATAACTCAAAAAAATATTTGAATCCCTTAAAAGATAAGAAAAATTCATTAAAACTATGAAAACATTTGTAGATATGTACAACAAGTATTTATTGATTGGATAGTACTTCATTGTTGGTTGCTTAGACTCCTCCTTAGCATCCATTGTAATTATTTCTCACTTCAAGATTCCCATGACATGTAGGGCTTATATTTATTACTTGGATTATACTTCATTATTGGTTGCTTAGACTCCTCCTTGCCCTTCTCTTGCAATTTTCTCTCACTTCATAATTCCCATGACATGTAGGGCTTATATTTCTTATTTGGATTGTACTTCATTGTTGGTTGCTTATACTCCTCCTTGGCTTCCTCTTTTAATTTCTACTCACCTTATGATTCCCACGACAACAAAGGAATAAAACTTTAATATAAATTAAGTTACATGAATTTAAATTTTAGGGTTTCATGGTTCTAGGGTTTTAAGCAATTTGAAACACTTAAATAGATTTATTTTATAGGAGGTAATTTGTGTTAATTAAAAAACCAATGGACAAAGAGGTTAGAGGATGAGAAGTCTAAAGCTGAGATCTTATTTACAGTTCCTTCTTTTTAATGATAAAAATTTTCATTCTTTTTAAAGATTAAATTTGTCCTTTTTCAGTGCTAAATTTGATGGCCATATGACTAAGTATAAATTGAGTACAAACCTCTTTAATTATATCAAACAAGCAACCAAATAATATAATAAACTGAACATAGCAAAAATTATGACAAAAAATTAGAATATAGAGTATAAACCAACTATGGGGCTAAAGGGAAATACAACTATGGAAAGTGAGGATGACATAACTAAAAAAAATCTTTGAATCCCTTAAAAGATAGGAAGAATTCATTAAAATATGAAAACATTTGTAGATATGTACAACTTGTATTTATTGCTTGGATAATATTTCATTGTTGGTTTTTTAGACTCCTCCTTAGCATCCAATTGTAATTATTTATCACTTCAATATTCCCATGACATGTAGGGATTATATTTATTACTTGGATTATACTTCATTATTGGCTGCTTAGACTCCTCCTTGCCCTTCTCTTGCAATTTTCTCTTGCTTTATAATTCCCATGACATGTAGGGTTGGTATTTCTTACTTAGATTGTACTTCATTGTTGGTAGTTTATACTCCTCCTTGGTCTCCTCTTTCAATTTTTTCTCACCTTATGATTCCCATGACAACAAAGGAATAAAACTTTAATATAAATGAAGTTATATGAATTTAGATTTGAGGGTTTCAAGGTTTTAGGGTTTTAATCAATTTAAAACACTTACATAGATTTATTTTATAGGAGGTAATTTATGTTAATTAAAAAACCAATGGACAAAGAGGTTAGAGGATGAGAAGTCTAAAGTTGAGATCTTATTTACGGTTTCTTCTTTTTAATGATAAATTTTTTTATTCTTTTTAAAGATTAAATTTGTCCTTTTTTAGTGCTAAATTTGATGGCCATATGACTAAGTATAAATTGAGTACAAACCTCTTTAAGTCTCTTAAAAAACCAATCAAATAATATAATAAACTCATCATAGAAAAAAATTTGACAAAAAATTAGAGTATAGAGTATAAACCAACTATGGGGCCAAAGGGCAAGACAACTATGAAAAGTGAGGATGATATAACTGAAAAAATATCAAAAAAGTCACAATTTTAAAATTATAAACTATATAATAAGGTTTGCCAAAATATTTTAACCACATCCATATTAGCCTTTCAAATATTTCTTTATTTCAATCAACAAACCATGACAACAAGAATATAATTATTACCTTAAATATTTAAAAACAAAATACAGTATAATTGTGAGGCTTTAGGACACTTTTTTTGTAGTACATATGGTAAGATCATGTGCAATAATTAGTATAAATTTAATATAGAATACAACTCATACTTTTGACACAGTTGGTCAATCTAATAGACTAAAAAAAGTTCCTATTACAAGGGATCAATTCCTTAAGGTTGTATCCTTTATAAGTTACACCTTGAAGGAAATTGTAAAATGTTTCTATTCAGAGATTATATATCATTTTCCTTGGGATGAACTACTATAATCTATGGCTAGGGTGTACCCTCAATATTAAAAAAATATTATCTCATCAAATTTTTAGAATAAAATCAAAACTTTAGCCCAACACTTCCACAAGAGTGTAAAATTGAATGGTGAACAAATTGAAGGCATTTTAGATTTTTCAAAACTAAGTGAGTAGTCTGTTTGATTTGTCACAATAAGTTTTAGACCATGATTTTGAAGATGACTCGACCACTAGACTATGGACTACCTTAATTTTGATTGAAATACTTTGTGATGGTATCTTAGAATATTTTAATCTATTAGTCTATGCTAAACAATGATTTTGGGCTCAATGGAAGATGGGAGAATTTTTAGTGCATTGTCATTTTTAAATTCAAAGTTAAGAAACAATCTTGACAAAAATTGGAAACTCATTTGAGGCTATATACAACTAGATACAATGTCCTCAATTTTATATTTGATAGAGATTTATAAATTTGGTAATCAACATCTGAAAGAAGATGATTGATTAATAATTTTTTAAACACACTACAGTTCTCCAATACTAGATTTGAGTCCAATAACTTTTGAAGAGAATGCAAATAACAATTATCAAGAAAAAAATGAAGAAAATTGGCATGTTGAAATTTAAGCATCTAAAATCTAAGGTTGATCAAGGAGGGACAACAAATTTTTTGATCAATTTTGAGATTTTTTTATTAGTGTTTTGAGAAAGCTTGTTGAAAATAATGTAGAGTATATAAATGATTAAGAGGTAATTTGTGTATTTTTATTTATTTGATTAAGAGAACATGTCTATAACATTTGTAAATTCTATTATAGATATGCATAAGTATATGGTGGTGTTACCTTATTATTTTATATCAAACTTATTTGAGATATCTATAGTGTAATGAACTATAAGTATCTATATTAGACCAAAAACTTCACTTTTTTCAATAGATTAAATGACTAAAAATAATAATAAAACCATCACATATGCATTTGAGCAACTTCTATTAATCCCATAGGTGATGTGTTGGACCAACATTAACTTTTGCCTTGGGGCACCTTAATATGTTGCCACCAATTCACTAAAAAATAGAGAAAAATCTAAACCTTGATCCCCATAGCTTTAATTCCACCTGCACCACATTCAATGCTATAAATAAAATAAATATTAGGTTTGAAAATTATTATTATTATTGAGATTTTTAGTTATTAAAACCATATAAAAATAAGAACATGTTTGTTTTACTCGGTTTTATAAATGGGTTAAGGACCACTTGTGACTTAGGATACAATAATCTCAAGGTAATAATTATAATTTAGTTGGCATGGTTTGTTAATTGAAATAAAAAATATTTGAAAGGCCATTATTGATTAAAAATATGGTTAAGATATTTTGGTAGACCTTATCATTATTAATTATGGATATGGTTAAGACATTATCATTAAATTTATTCATTTCATGGCAGACGATTGTGAATGCAAATAATTTTTCTTATTATTCAAAACAAAATAAACATAAATCCATACCTTGAAATCATAAGAAAACTGGCTTAGAAATTATTTACACCTTCATTTCCATTCTCTCTTCCTAATATTTAGAATACTAGAGCTTCACTTCTGCCAATAGCTTGCATCAATGACTAGAAAAATTAAAAAAACATCACATATGTATTTGAGCAAATTAATTATGTTCGAATATATATCCATCTATATAATAGAGTTTACAACTGTTGTAGACACAATATATTAATCAAATAGAAGACTAAGAGAATTTTTTTGCATGTACAATTGTCTATCTTAAAATGAATAAATACAATGATAGGTTCTATAAAAAGCATTTCTTTAAAGATATTGGTTTGCCATCCCCACCTTTCATAGTTGTATTTCTCTATGGCCCCATAGCAATAATAACATTTTCATCGGCATGGTTTGTTAATTGAAAAAAAAAAAATTGAAAGGTCATTATTGATTATGGATATGGTTAAGATATTTTGACAGACCTTATTTTATAGTTTAAATCTTAGTTTTCAAATAAATGTAAATGTGATTAGATTTTAAATAATATAATCTAACCTATCTAACAGAGTAAAGCCTATAGAAAATTAAATCTATTGAATAAAATATTTTTGGTTCTATCAAAGTGTTTTATTAATTTCTTGATATCCTTTTTATATCTCTATAACTAAAAAGAGGGAAAAATAAATGAAATTAAAACAACCAAGAGAGAAAAAGACTCAATGTACTCAATTTATACTTACAAATTAGTCTCTTATATATCAATCTCTTGATATCCATTTTATATCTTAGATTAGTCTTTTGAAATACTTCTAGAGGCTTGTACTCATTGTTTACTAAGTAATGTACATGATCTTATCATATGTACTACACAAAAAGAGCGTTGGAGAACCATAATTTTGGGACATGAAGGATAGCAAAAAAAATGATTTCAACATCTCCATCAAGCTCATATTGAATATTTATCATGTTACATATATTTATTTATTGATTTTGGCAAGGCTAAAATATGAACAATATGTAGAGGATGGCTAGACTACTGTTAAAAGGAAAAAATCTAAGCCTCTGGTCCCTCCTCTTGATATGAAACTTCGGTCTTGTAAAAAAAAAATAATAACTATTAGTTATGGTTTGTCTAGCTTTTGTCTGCTATTTTCAGATTACTGGTTAATCTGGTTTAGCTTTTGGAGGTTCCAGGTTATTTTGTTTCCTGGGTGTGCTTAAGGTTTATATATTTTCTTTTGTAAAGGGTTTCGGGGCCCCTTCAAAACCTGTTTTTACCTTAATCTAAAATTTTGAAAAATTACTATATTAAAATAAAACTAATTATTAAAACATTAAAATCTATTTGTGTTTCCACAATTTTTCATTAAAGAGTAAACCATTCAAACATACTATTCTATAGGAAATAAAATACTACCATGTATATATCAAAACCACAAAAAATAATATCAATATACTTAAAAATATCATGACATTATTTCATAAGTATCAAGTATCAATATAAATTTTAACACAAAAATTTAAGTTCTAACCAGAGTCTGTATCAAAAACTAAATCTATAAAAGGAACATCTTTATCAATCAAGTACTTAGTATACTCTATGGAAGCAATGGGAAGTTACATCAAGAAGATCGATGCCCCTTAAAAATAATCTACCTCTAACTTAACCTTTTTTAACATTCTGACCTCCATAGATTGTGTTGTAGGGTTGCTAGCACATTTCCTGCTAGAAGAAGTAGGTTTTTTAGGCTCAAGGGGTGGAATATTAGTGTTAAGTGGAATAATTTCATTGAGATGTAATTTTTTAGTTAATTCAATAATATTTTTACATTGAGGTGGCTTGGTAAATGGAACATTATGCTCATTATATTGGATGGTAGCATGCATGTGTTAAGGGGGCTTATTTGGAATGCCTCATCCATGAGGAGGATTCCTACAATGTGATCCCATACATCCTCTATTTATACAAAAAATTAAAGAGTTAATAAAGAAAGAGTTGATAACATTCCAAAAGGTAGGGCCATTAGCATCAAAATGCAAGGAAACATGGGTTCCCTAGTTAAATGGCCTAAAAAATTATGTTAGAAGCTTTACGACCATAAAATAATTGGTCACCTTGAGAGATACCTCATTAAGACTTAACCTCACTATATGGATCATCACGAACCCAACCATCTTTACCTAAATCATTTGAACTTGGATTCTAGCCTGACATCTAATAAAGTATTCTAAAATAATCATTTATATGATTGAGCTCAAATACTTCCTAATTTTCATGATCTTAAAATATAATGCATCAAATTTTTCAATTTGAAATAAAATGCAAATAATACTTATATAACCATCATTATGCATAAAAAATAATCATTTCATCCTTTTTACAACTATACTAAAATAACAACTACCAGCCTAAGAAAACCATGCATTATTCTTTCACAATCCTCATACCATTTTCAAAAAAATAGTAAATAGGCATAATCAAATACATAAAATCCCTGATGTTAAATTTTCATGTCTGTGTGTGTGTGTGTGTGCATGAGAGAGAGAGAGAGAGAGAGAGAGAGAGAGAGAGAGAGAGAGAGAGAGAGAGAGAGAGAGAGAGAGAGAGAGAGAGAATCAACTTAAGGTAATAAATATATTTTGGTTTAAGGTTTAGGGTTTTGAAATTGAAATACGAAATATTTGAACGACGAATATGGATATGGTTAAGATATTTTGGTAGACCTTATGATATAGTTTATAATTTTGAAACTATGAAAATATTTTGAATATTCTTTGGAATAGTCAGTTTATTATGTATACTCTTTGACAACTATGCATAGTTGGTTTATTATTTATACTCTTTGAAAACTATGAAAAGTGAGGATGACATAACTAAAAAAAAATTCAAAACATTTTCATAGTTTTAAAATTACAAACTATATCATAAGATCTACCAAAATATCTTAACCACATCCATATTGGTCTTTCAAATATTTTTATTTCAATTAACAAATCAGGTCAATCAGAATATAATTATTACCTTAAACATTTAAATACAAAATACAGTATGATCATGAGGCTCTAGGACTCTTTTTGTGTAATACATACGGTAAGATCATGTGTAGTACTTAGTATAAATTGAGCACAAACCACAACTCACACTTCAAACATTTTGGCACCCCTTATTATATAGTTTTTAATTTTAAAAATATGAAAATATTTTGAATTTTCTTTGGCACTATTTATAAAACTGAGTAAAACAAACAAGCTCTTCCTTCTATATGGTTTAAATAACTAAAAAAATCAATAATAAATAATTTTTAAATCTAATGTTTATTTTATTTATGAAATTGAATACAATGCAGGTGGAATTAAAGCTATGAGGATTGAGGTTTGAGATATTGCCCCATTTTTTATTTCATAATCTCATGCCACTTTTAAGAAAATGGTAAATAGACCATAATCAAATACATGGAACTCAAATCCATACAAATTCCTAGCCCTATGAGTTTCATATATATTTCTAAAAATACATGCAACTGTATCTTCAAAAATTTAAAACCAATATTTATAATTTTGACCATAACAAATAATCAAATACTCATTTTGAACAAAAGTTCCTCAAACATTTCAGCAAAATGTGTAATGAAGACAAACCACTATGTCAATATTGATCATTTATATACTTTGCACTATCTTCAACAAGATTTCTCAAATTTTAAAACCCTAATGTTCAATTTTCATATATATATATATCATTTAGGACATAGTAAATTTAAGGTAATGAATATATATTTTTCAGTTATGTCATCCTCGTTTTTCATAGAAATATCTTGCATGACATTATTTATTAGTGGAAATAAGTTTTTTGTTTGTTTAAAAGAAGTATGTGGTAAATACTAACCAAATAATATATTAAATTGAGTATAGCAAAAATTGTGATAAAAAATCAGGGTATAGAATATAAATAATAAACTGACTATTGGGCTATATATATATATATATATATATATATATATATATATATATATATATATATATACCACTTAGGACAATAAATTTAAGGTAATAATTATATTTTTTTCAGTTATGTCATCCTCATTTTTCATATTTGTCTTGCCCTATGGCTCCATAGTCGATTTATTATTTATACCTTAATTTTTTATCACAATTTTTTACTCAATTTAATATATTATTTGGTTGGTCTTTAGTTTTACCACATACTTACTTTAAACAAATAAAAAAAAATGATTTTATTTAAGAAATAATGTCATGAAAGATACTTATTTTAAACAATGCGCAAAGAATAACATGAATTATATTATGTGGTTGGTGTTTACCACATACTTTTTTTAAACAAACAAGAAACTAATTTCCTCTAAGAAATAATGACATATAAGATACTTCTTTTAAACAATGCATAAAGAACAAAATGAATTATATTATGTGGTTGGTATTTACCACATACATCTTTTAAATAAACAAGAAACTCATTTCCTCTGAGAAATAATGACATGCAAGATACTTATTTTAAACAAAATGAATAAACATAATAGATAATCACGATCATTCAACCATATTTTTGACTAATTCAAAAAATACCCATTTCACAAATTTTGAGTTTAAGGAAAAGATTTGAAAATATACATGAAATTTTGAAGAAAACCAACATGCACAATGTTTTGAGCAAATATCATAAAAACAAATATTTTAAAGGGAACCTATTATTATATTTATTCATTTTAAGGTAGATGATTGTGTATGTAAATAACTGATCTTAGTATTTAAAACTAAAAAAACACAAATCCATACCTTTTAATCATATGGAAACCAACTTAGAAATTGTCTACACCTTCATTTCCAACCTTTCATCCCAATCTTCTAACTACCAGAGCTTCACTTCTGACTATCAGAGCTTCAATTCTGCCAATAACTTACATAAATGACAAAAAAAATAGAGAAACCATCACATATGTATTCGATAAACTTACATTAGTCTTATAGGTGATGTTAGACTAACATTAAATTTTGCCTTGGGACCCCTGAATATATCGGTGCCAATTCACAAAAAATGGGTAAAAATATAATCCTCGATCCCCGTAGCTTAAATTCCATGTGCACTACATTTAGTGTTATAAATAAAATAAACATTAGGTTTGAAAATTATTTATTATTAAGTTTTTTAGTTATTAAAACCATATAAAAGGAAGAACATGTGGCATCCAAGAATATTCAAAACATTTTCATAAAATAAAATATAATTATTACCTTAAGCTTATTTGTCCTAGATGGTATTTATCTCCCTCCCTCTCTCTCTCTCTCTCTCTCTCTCTCACACACACACACACACACACACACACACACACACACACACACACACACTTGGTGATTACAAACTAACCTATACATGTCTCATATAATTTTCTAGCAAATTAGACCCATACATGCATAGTAACTCTAGTGAATTGATGTTTCAAAATAGAATTGAGTATAATCTATAGGGCGATTCAAAACATATGTAGAAGAAATTGTATAAAATTGAGTTTACTTAAACTATGTACATTTTTGTAGAATTATCCATTTTCAAAATTAAAAAAAACCTACTTATAGCCTTTTGGATATAAATATCCTCTAACATTTTCCCTATAGGTCATCAATAGAATAGAGTGTTATATAATCAAAGAGTCTTATGAGGCTACTCAATACAAGAGTCATAAATTATATCAAGGATCCAAAGCAAGGTACCTATAAGGAGAAAGCAAGTCAAATAAGAATGAATGCATTCAATTTAGATTTCAGAGCCAAGTTTATGAGGTAAGAGGTTTTAGGAATCAAGCCTTACATCACTATGACATAGTCTTTACAACTTCTACAAAAAATATTGATCATAATTAAATTATCATGTACAAAACCAAATCATGAAGAAAAATGGATTTAATATGATGTGAAGGATCACCCTTTCCAATATATATGTCAAATTTAAGCATTAAAAAATGTATGAGGCAAAATATGAACAAGGATCTCAGTAGCCAATGGATTTTGTAATATGTCATAATAAGTGACCACATGATTAGCCTTTTGAGATGCTTGAGATATTTGTGTGATTTGTAATTTCATAGTTTTAAGCTATTGTTGAATAAATGGATCTTGAGATGCACTAATAGATGTATGAATTGAAGCATGATTAACATTTATGTGTGTAAGAATGGGTGCCTTCATATAATTAACATTGATAGAAATAGAGGAATGATTTTTATTTTGAATATTTTCAATAATAATAGATAAAACATAATAATTAGTCATGTTGGTGCATTAGGCTTTGGATTGTAAGTAGGAGGCATCATAGAACCTTAGGGTGTAATAATGGTAGGAATAACCTAAGTAGGAGTGAAATAAGGTGGATATGTAGAAATATAAATAAGATCACTGGGAGGAATAGCCTCACCACTTGATGTAGATGTAAAGCCTTCAATATGTAGTTTAGAAACATTCAAAGGATCTATGGACGTATTCTTAGGTGCAGGTTCCTTATCCATAATTCATTTATTTCACTCTTCAGTAACTAAATAAATTATGGCATCAATTTCCTTAATAAAATGTCTCAAAATAATTTTCTAAAGTAATTTCATCCATGTCCTTAATATTTGGTTGATCAACATCAACAGAATATTTATTATTTCAAGTGTTTTCATTATCCTCACTAGAATTTTCATCATTAGAAGAAGCATAATCATGAAAAGGCATATAAAATATATAAATATAATCAAAATTTTCATTGCTAAATCCATATGGGGTGGAATTGTTAGGTCATTGAATTCATACAACCTATTACTATCACATATGTACTTTACCACCAAATGTTTTCTCCACTCTATTTTAGATTTTGGATTTTTTTGTGTTGATGTGTTGTTAGATGCTAAGTAGTTTTGTGTGATTATTGCACATAATTGGTGGTCACAATAAAATTATTTGTCTCTATTTTTCTCCTTGATGTATCCCTCAAAAGTAGCAACAAAATAATTTTGTGAAAGGTTAGCTAACTAAAACTACCCCTTAAGGAGTTACAATTATATATCTCACATGCTAAAAATTAGATTTAATGAAGATATTTTATGTATGTGATGAAGTGTAATTGAGATAAAGGTTCCACCTTCTCTCCATAGGTGGAACCTTGACTCAAACATGTTAACATTAACTCAAACCCTCTTTTCATACAAGTGAATTATGTCACAAGGCTTGGATATGATGTATAAATAATGTTGACTCAATGTGAAAGCTCCATGGCAAGTGTATTAAAATAGATTTGATTATTATGTGGCTAAAACTTAGATGAAGGAGATCCCCTTATACTTTTTCAACACTTATTTGACACTTGATAAGTAACTAGGGATTGATTTGTATATATAAGGCTCTCTAAGACAAGAAAAATGAATGTCGACCATGGAATAATGCAATAAGTTAAATTTAAGGCATGGGAAATTAGGTCAAGGTAGAAGGATCCAAAAACACAAAGGACATAATTTAAAATGCACTCATTTCATATATGACAAAATTGATGAGTTGCATATTCTATACTAGGTAGAATAAATGCTAAAAATGAAGATAAGGTTGTTATAAAGTGGATGACTAAGACTTGAAAGTTAATGATAGATGAATCTGAGACTATCTAGATGGAAAATGCCAAATAGAATCTATTATGAGTTGAAATGTGTTTGAAAATAGCCAAATATACACAAGATCAAATGTGCTAAAATAAGGATAAAACATAATAAAAAAGGGCCTTGTACCAAAATTAGGTGTTTATAACATGGTATAAAATCAACAACCTATTGATTCTTTCCCATATGGAATCAATGGCCCACTAATTCTATCCCTTACCTTTTTGTGGATATTTTGGCTTGATCTAATTTCTTGTGCCTTTAATTTATCCTAACACACTATTATATGGTCATCCATGTCTTGTCGTAGGTAGACCTATATATAAATTCATACCTATTCATTTATTAATTTACGTTCAAGTGAAATTTAAATCGATAACCTTCCCTATGTTTGAGCCTTTTATTTATCAAATCTATTGCTACACTTGTAGGGGAGTTTCCAAAGAATCTACATCACTTCAAGTCTTGTGCCATCATTAACTTGTACCAAAATAGGGTTTAAATAAATTTTCATATATTTGTATTGGATTCCCTATAAAGAGAAGGTGGAACTTTCCTCCCAATTACACTTCATTCATATGCATAAGATAAATACATTGAATTTGATTCAAAGTGTGCATGTTGTGTAGCTACAAGTACTTAAGGAGTGGCCCGAGTTAAATAATCTTGCACAACATGTTTTATTTCTATTTTTTAGAGATAGTTCAAGGAGAAAAAGAGAAGATAAAAAGTGCTTTCTGCCCACTAATTCCACATGGATATCACACAATCCTACCTAACATCAAACTTTGCACTGATATAAAAAATTATAGAATAAAAAACAAAGTAGATAACACATTTAGTAATATGATATAGATTTAATGGTAACAAATGATACATATTCTATGGCTTGTCACTTCTATCTTGTATGGATTTGACACATCATTTATTTTGTCTTAGTGACATTTGATAGTCATATTTCACACACAAAAACATAGTCACCTATAGAGATCATGTTCGATCTCAGATTTGCATATCAATAATCAAGGGTATTAGATTATATCATTTTCCCTTATTTTCATTCTTCTTGATTACTTAGTCATTTTATTATTCTATTTTTTCCTATTTTGAGCCATAAGGTAAACTTGTTTACTATTTTAAAATTAATTATTGTAGATATCCCTTATGCATTACTTTTAGATATTTTGGAATAGTGTAGAAGTAATTATGTACATTTTAGTTAAAACATTTTGTAAAGTGGAGGGTAAAAAACCCATAACATGAATCCAAGGTCTCTTAAGAAAAATATTACAAAGGACATCATTAAATATGGCATGGAGCATAATTTTCAATATCTTTTACCCATGAATTATATTAAATGCAATTGGATTTATGTCCCTTCATTATTGATTTGAAAATATTTTTATAATCATAGTTGATCTAGCTAGGCTTGTCTATTGATACCAATTTTAGGAAAAATCTTTCACTACAAATATTCAACCCTAAATGATTAACCACAAGCAGTGTTGTAATTAAATTACTACCAACATGACAACTAGAATGTACAAGGGTATGTTATGATTGAAAATATTTTATGAATGGATTTATTTTTCTTCAAAGGTAAGTAATCCTTCAAGGTGATAAAAAATTAACACAAAACTAGAAGGTTGAGTAAAAATATGTATTATAGTTTCTTTTACAGCTTTAAGGAGACTATCCTTGTAAATCATTGATTTTGTGGGTAACTTAAAGATATATATCTCAGCTTAGGGTTTTTGAAGTTGATCTAAAATATCATAGTATAGTGTTGCATATAGTTTTAGACTAGTAGCTATAGGAATATTTTGAGTAGTACTTTGACTATTCACTCCTTGGAAAAAGTAGATTTGTTTTAGTCGTAACTTTCATTTTTAGTGCATAATTTAAATCATAATAATGTACCATAATGCATTACTTAGTAGTTATGTTGGGGATAATATTCATGACAATGGACCCTATGTTAGTACTTAAACTCTTAATAGAGGGCCTAGTTCTTACATTAGGGATATTATAAACACATTGATCACCTGAGTAATGTAAATTTTAAGATCAATAATAATTTGAAAATATTGAAAAAATAATTTAACTAAAGATTCAAGGATTGATAAAGAATCTAAAGATTTAAAACATGTCAATACATAACCAATTAATCTTCTTTATAAAAGGTAATTGCATGGTAAACCAACCAATGTTGACAATAATGTAACATCATTTATAAAATAATTAAATATATAGACAATAATCCATAATCTCATTCTAGTAAACCATGAAATTTAATGAACCCAAAAAATTTAAATCAATATTAGATAAAGAAAATCCACAATCCATTCAATCATTTTATTTAAAAAATATAATTGAGATGAAAAAAATAATAAAAATAAAATAAATAAGTGAAACAAATAAAAAATAAATTAAATAAAAAAATAAATATATAAAAATAAATTAAATAACATTTTTTTAAAAACCAATAAGAATTGTCAAAGTTTATGAAGGATTGTAATAAGACAACTCATCAAAATGATACGTTAAAAACATAATTAATTAGCTAACATAGGTTATAAAATCCATTATAATAAATGCATTTCACTTTAGTATGTTATAAATAGAACAAATGATAAAAAAATGAATGTCAAACTATTTCATTTGGATGATCTAGCCCTACAAGGTAGTAAATGATTAATATAATCTGATTTTTAACCTTAAAGGGGTGTAAGTTTGGGAGTTCACCAAAATATAGTATTTTAAATGAACTCCTTTCAATTACAGATCTATAAATATTAGTAAAACTTAGTAGATAATATATAATTATTTAAGATATTTTCAATAAGGTGAACATATAAAGTAGTGGGGAAATACATGATTATTATCTAGATCTTGTGTTTTGTATTATTGTGATGAATTTTCCTCTACTTCTATCTTTGTGTCTTAAATATGTAACACCGCAACAATTATGTACTATAATATGATATTTATTTTATTGATATATAATGACTCCAATGCACCTATGATATATAAAGACTCTAAGTGAAACTAAATCGTGTAAGGGGACTACTTTATAAACATGAATAACACATATTAAACTATGAACTCAGCTCCTTGAGGTCTAGCCGAGGCAACTAACATAATAGATGGGCTATGGGTTTCATTGGTTATTTGATAGAATGGGATTTGGGATAGGTGGTGGTAATGGGTTATTGTGATGGAACCAAGACACCTTAGTAACATATTGATGCTCATTGAGAGCATCAAATTATGTTGAAATAGACCTCTAATGTTTTTCATTCTCTGATTTCATAAAAAGGCGAAGCTCCTGGTCAGTGTTGACTAATTTTACCCCTAGGTCAAAATAGGTCAACCCCCCTTGCATGAGAATAGTTTTCATAAGGTCCTATAAGTCATAAAATGTTCATTACAGTCCTAGAATGACGTTAAGTCACCTTTGAAGGTCATAAAATATGTTTTAAGTCTTGGTTACATTTGTCTAAGTTTATATTATGTCATATTATGCCACCTTTTGTCCATTTGAATGAAATGTATGGTTTTTCACTAAGGAAAAGTGTGTCAAGAAGATAAATAATGTCCAAAATGTTATAAAATGTTAGAAAAATAGTTTTGAAACTAACATGTTGCAGGTCCAACATAATAACAAGAATATCACTTAGAAAAAGGGTAGTTTTTTATGTTGTTCATACTATATGACACTTTGGCATGTGTGAAGGATTCAAGAGGGTCTATTTAGATCCCCATAGGAAATTTAAAAGCTTAGGTGGCTTTGATATCTCCAAAAATGATAAAAAATAGTTCCTCTCTCTCATCTCTCTCTTGGGCAAGTCAATAAGGTCAAACAATTTTCCTTCGGTATGGTTAAGAGAAGCAGAGTTGAAGTGAATGCACATTATGGATGAAATTAGTACTTATTAATTTCCATTTCATGGTCATTTTTCTCAGATTGGTGATCTGTACTGTATAAATAATCACTAAGAATGTTAGTGCCTCTAAATTGCCTGTGCATCCCCAATGGCTAAAGTTTTTTCATCTTTTGGATTGATATGTGTGAACCAAATATGTTTGTAGTATTGAATATCATGTTATTATTCCATGTTGGTTTCAACTATTTTGGCATGTGTGAGCATGAGGATATTGGTAAAATCATCTCATTATGATATAAATGTATAACAATGATGATTTGCATAGCATATTTTGATAGTTGTAGGTGAAGGTTATAGTGGAGTTTTGAAGATATAATTAAAATGAATACTTATACTATAATATGTATTATAAACCTTAGTTGATAATACATGAATTTAGTTTGAGGTCACAATATACCTACATTCTCACTATCATGTGTAAGTAGAATATATGTTGAGTATGTATGTTTCAGAAGATGAAAGTGTCATTTTTTTGTAAGAGAACCAAGTTGTATGGATCTAAGAGTTATGTGATAGGTATCCATCATATTTAAGGCCTATACTGTATTCAAGGTTTCCATCATATCCAAGAAGAGGACTAGATTTCCAAAATAGTGAAACTGTTTACTACAATCAAACCTATTGGAGACTTATAGGTTTTTGTGTATAAGTAATCAAAAGTATAGGGGCTTAATTATGTAGCTTGAAAAGGCTATGAATATTGGAATGCAGTGATAATGCCTTTTGGTAAGGATTGAAGACTATAGGAAGTCATAATAGGTTTGGAAGACCACTTTAAGCAATACCCATAGTCAGTTAGAGCTAAGAAAGTTGGTCATTGGGAACATTTACCTTAATCTCTTCGAAAGAGGATTCTATCTTACACATTAGCATCTTATGGTGAATGTCTATGAGATCTAGATAGGCCTAATGGTTTAATCCTTGGAGACTAATCCTAGAGGTAATATCTTCACACAAAGAGAAGATTATTTGGTTAAGAGAGAATAAAATAGATTGGTTTTCAACTTAGACACGTTTTACTAAAGATGATTAGAGAGTTACAGTTCTATTATGACCAAATGAACTTGTAACTTGTAAATGGCACATAGTGTATTAGTGAATAGAGAATGATAAATGGTCTCAAGGTAGGAGACAATATCATATAGATGTGAGATGGTCTTATTTACCTCAAAGAAACTAAGAAGTGGGAAACACAATAGTCAAGCACACATAACCATCTACAGGATAATTTCATATTCCCTAAACAAAATCTATAGGTTGGTTCATATTGCAAACCTATGGTATCAATTATGGTGAGGAATGACTACATGATGTCAAGGAAGAAATGATATTTTTAGGTGAAAAATGACCTAATTACCTCAATGGGAACTCAAATTAATAAATTATAGTGATTTGACATATATAACCACCTATAGGGGTCCTTTGATTTCCCTAAGTGTTACCTACAAACTCACTAAGGTAATAGACTAGCCTAAACCCATGAGAGGTGCAAGTTTATTTAGTATATAAGGATATAGTATGGATGAATACATAATAAACCATTATCATGATGATAATATAACCTTTTCATGTGATTCTTAGAAGTAGAGATTGAGCTAAAATGAGTTTTCAAAGATTCACACTCAGTCATCTAAAACCTTGCACAAAGTCATACCTCTAGAAACTAGTCATGAGACAATTTGATGTTGAGGGATATTATAGCATAGTCAGAACTTGAGACTTGACATAGAATGTCCTCATGACATAATCTCAGCTCCCATGGTCTCTATTGTACCATACCAATAAGGAAGATACTCTCTATTTTATCTTGGATTAGAGGCACTTTACAGTCAGACAATCCTATAGACATGGTACATGAATTGAAAGAGGATGAAATAAAAATCCAAGAAGCAATTTTAGATGATGTCTAAAGTTTAGTTTAAGGTGAGAAAGTATGGAGGAACACCTATAGCCACTAAGACTACTCAGAGGTGGTCACATATATAGATACACAGTCTAGGTCTACTAGGCCTAAACCCTCATGACTTATAATGAAAATTCCATGACTATATGACCTTTTAAATCAATTTTATAACATTCATATAAAAGTGAATATTTAATTATATCCATCAATTTATAAATAATAACTTAGAATTGGTCATTTTTGCCTAATTCTCTCTCAGGGGTATCTAGAATGCAAGGTAGGAGCTCGTGAGCCATGTTATTTTACTCATATCTGTATGGGTGGTGTGCATGGTACCTCAAGCATATAGGGATAGTTGAGGGGGGTCCTAAAATCAAAAATATTGGAATTTTTTTGGGGGTTAAATGTTCAAGTTTTATGAATCATTGTTAACAACCCAAGTGACCTAAAACCCTCCTAAAACACTTATATGAGACTGATGGAGAAAATATTAATGTGGATGCATCCATAAGGGGTCATTTATCCTGGAAGATGATTTGAGATTATTTTGAACTTTATCAAGATCCTTACTACCCAATTATTCCATACTTTCACTTGTATAAACATGCCTAATTCAGTGTTTCTTGAAGGATTTGAGTTGAATTGTAGGTATAAAAGAGAATGGATAGATGAAATTTATTATGAGAGGTTTTTAGGGATGTAATATAACTCCTAAAACTCAATTCACACCTTGGTCATTCATAAAAACTCCTCTATTAGGTTGGTCACTACATGAAGTCTTGAACAAAATAGTGAGGGTGATTGTCAACATTAGAAAGTGAGAGGTGTGATATTGAATATTTTGAGTTCTATTTGATATACTAAAGGAAAAAGAGGTCTTTAAAATGTGTCTTACACATTTTAAATGAACTTTCTTGGACAACTATAGGCTACTTAAGTGACAAGTGTGAATATTTAGGCCTAAAGGGATAATGAGTGACTACTAGAGAGGAATGATAAGTAGCAAAGCCTAGCTAGTTTTGACATCTTGTTTTGCCTTTGAATAAATCTTTAAAGTTTATTTTATCTCTAAAAATATTTCTTAAGTATGCCAAGTAGTGTATTTAGATGACAAGTGATGATGTCTTCTCCTTGCTTCCATTTTGATCTTATATGCATTATGTGAGTAACATCTCTTTTAACATGTCTCATGAAGTGTATGTGTTTATTAGGTGTGTTTTTAAGTGTGAGAGAGACTAGTAGTGTCTAATATTAGAACTTATTTTCAATCACCTTTGTATATGCATAGAAATTTACCTCCATGTAAAAATACTTATGCTAAAAAGACATTAAATTAAGGTTAGTTTTAGTAGTATTCTTTCTTAGTGAAAATGCAAGTATATTTGTGGAGATATATTTGGTGTATCACCTTCATTAGTTTAGGTTTATTTATGTTTCCTTTTTCCCTTTTCACCCCCAATAGTGATTAGTCTAGTGTAGTGTGTGAGCCTAAAAGATATATCAAGGGAGCTATCCCTTTTAAATTTAGAGATCTATCTATTAGTAGCTTGTCTATAGACATAGATAGTTCCATGTTATCCAAAATTTGAGAAAGTATACTTGAATTCTCTAGGGTGAAAATTTGGGTTATAATAGTCAATACTAATACTAGGTAAATGAGGGAGATAGGGTTGGATGACTCATAGGAAAAGGTCTAATCTATTGGCTTGACTCTACCTAGTCAATGACATACACTAAATGTGAATGATATAATATGAGGATAGACTTGAGGATAAAAATTAAATGTGGATTGGAATCTAGGCTTGGATGATGTTGTAGATTAGGAATACATTTTTGTTTCTCTAATGTGGCTCATGAGTCTACAATGAGATGAAGAATGGGAGTGGAGTGGAAGGCTTCACATCTTAACTTAGTGATAATGTTATATTGTGAAATAATGGTGGGACCAAGTTCTCTAACCCTAGGGAATAGACCATGATAGACAAGTCTTGGTGTCTTGGTAAGGGTCATCCAAACGAGGCTAGGTAGAAGCCAACAAAAAGTGTATGTGTTTATTCAGGTAATGGCTTGTAATGTGTGATTTTTGGAATGTTGAAGCAAAAAAATTCATAGTATTTTTATATATATGGGAAAGTATTGGGTGGAATGTGTTTTAATTTCATGTGTTGGCAAGGTTTTTTGACTCTATTTTTGTTAAGTTTTTATTGTTTTTATATTTTCTTGGTTTTATGGAAATAAACACTTGTTTAATAAAAAATAAATGTTGAAAGTAAAATAATGAAAAACATGAAAATAAATTAAATAAAAACTTTTTTTTTATCCTTTCCCAAGGTTTATAATTCATTCAAAGAAGAAGATGAGGAACCTACATAATTGTGTAAGATGTTGGATTTTTCCAAGCTTTGTTTGTATACAAATTAGATGATGATGTTTTTGTTTTTGTTTTGTTTTGTATGAAATGAAATAAGTATGTAAATTGAATATATATATATATATATATATATATATATATATATATATATATATTCAATAAATGTAATATGAAATCTGATCTAAAAATAGAAACAAAAAAACACTTTCTTCTGATGTTTCATGTTCACAAGCAAACTAAACTAGCTTTTCAACTTCTCTGATTTGCTATAAAAAAGAATTTTGAATGAATTGATAAAATATAAAAAATAAATGAAAGTTACAATTTTATCTTTTAAATAATATGAAAATAATTTAAACTCACAAAAATTAAATAAAATCATAAATATACTACCCTTGTTTATGTACCTATGATTGTCTAGGTTTTTATGATTGCCTAGGTGATTACTTAGAATGCAAGAAACTAGTTTAGATCTTAAACATGAATTTTTACATTGGTTGGAGATGACTTGAGAATTTTTTAATATCATCCTAGAGTAATTATTGAAAATTTTTACTAATTGAAATGAATCTAATCTATTGTAATGCAAACACACATCAAAGCTAACTATCTTTTTTTTTGTAGAAAAGACAATGAAAAAAAACATATGTTTTTACCTATCAAATTTGATCTTTTTATAAATATTGAAACTAATCTATTGTAAAAAAATTATGCTAAATATAAACTAATAAAAAAACAAATGTTATAAATCAAATAGAACTCAAATCTGACCAAGGCATAGATCAACTAAAGTGCATGTGATGTAATTGATGAGAGAATCCTCATTATGATAGCTCTTTATGTTGTATAAATTTTGGAAGCTCTGTAGATGGAGGATGAATAATATTTAAAATAAGATGGAGAAAATAATATACATAACCATAAATGGGGAGTATCTGAACTGAGGCTGGCTAATGTCTTGGCTTAAAAAGTATGAGTTACTTATACTAACAACACTCCTTCAATTTTAGTAATTTATTCAACTAAAAAACATAGAAACTGAATCTTTAGGTAATTATAGTAGGGATGTAACTACAAAAGCTTCATAATAGCATTTTTAATGGCAATTTTTAGATAAAAAATTAGGCCAAAATTGGTTTTATTGTAAAAAGAGTTGGAAGTTTACATGGAGGAGTTCAACTAAGTTTAATAGACATTTAAAATTAAGAGGAATTGAATAGGATCAAAAAAATAGAAGAGGGATTAAGTTAGACCTGATTGGAGGTGAACACAAGGTGAAAAATAATAAGAAAAATGACACTAGTCATGTGAAACACATCAATACTATAGTTACAGGAGCTAATTTTGGTAGACACTTCAAAGGGGACAAAACCACTACCTTATGTAAGAGTGGTTATAGAACCACCTCTTTAGGTGATAAAATTGTCATTATAAAATACAAAAAACATCTATATTTTAATACACAACCATTGATTTGAGCACATAACTATCACCTAAGTTACAAAACCATCATGATGATGGTTGTGTAATAAAAGGGGTACTCTATTACGGAGGTGGGTTGTGTCACCTCAGTGGTTCCATCACACATGGTAGAAGTTGTGTAATAGAAGGGATGGTTTTATAATAGAGGGGTAGTTGTGTCACCTAGAGTGACCATTACATCACACATGGCCAATTTTTAAAACAAGGTGAAAGAAGCCATGAAATTAAAAATAAAGGGGACCAAGGGGGGTTAAGGGAGGAAAAGGAAGGTAGATGGAGGGGAGATATCTATAGAGTTCTTTGTGGAACACAAAACAAGATATCACTACATCAACATTAGTTTTTATCAAGAATATCACACTATGTAAATTTTGAGTGCATACATATTTCCCCCTTTGGAGGGTGCCTTGTCATCAATTGGCAAGGTGTAGTCCTAAGTAAGGCATGTGAAAAGGAAATAAAAAGTTAGAAGTACTTACCTTACCTACCTAAATGGTGGAATGAAGTCACTTAGAACTCCATGTAACCTAAAGATAGGAGATGGGAATTAAGTGGGATTTTTGATGAAAGTATAAAATTTAATATGCAATCAAAACATGGAGAATAATACATACCAAATATGTGGGGGAGATTATACTACCTGAACTGCTCTGTCAGGAGATGAGTCTGGCACAAAATTATCATATTCTTGTAGAATTGTAAAAACTTGATATAGAAAATAGAGATGTTAAAATGTTAGTTTTAAAATGTTAGTCATGAAATCTGGGATAAATATGTCATATAAATAGGATAATAAGAAAAAATAAATTATATTCCAAAATTGAAAGTCCTTGAAATAAAAATGACTAGTTTAGAGTCTAATATATTCAAAAACTTGTCAAAATAATTCATTTGTGTTATTTGCCTTGAGAGATTTTTGAGCTCTAGATTGTCTATGACCATTTATAGTGAAAAAGTATTCAATGGGATGAGAGTGATGATATGATGGAAAACATACTAGAAGGAAGAGATGTTAGGCATGATTGGGTCTAAATTGTTAACTTTTTCATTTTGCCCCAAATTTAGAATTTTGATTAAAACTTAGCTAAAATCTAATAAATTTACAAAAAATTCAAAATTTTAATGATTTTTAGGGGGTAGATTAGGTATTTGTGAGAGTTTTATAAATTTGAGCAAATTTGGTGGGGTTTTGGAGGATTTAGGAGGGTACATGAGTGATAGACAAAATCACCACTTATGTGATGGAACCGTTGCCCTTTGTAGGGTGGCAGTTATGTAACCACCATATTGGTAGCATAATTGTCATAGCATGGTTATGCCACTGTAACCTTAAGGAATTTACATAACTACCATAGGGTAGTTTTGTAACTGCCATAGGGTAGTTTTGTAACTACCACTTTCAAATTAGGGTAGTTTTATGCACTAAAAAATGTGTACAAATTTTGACTTGTTTAGAAAATAGAGTTGGTGCTTTAGTTAACTTAGGGTCTTATTATTTGTTACAAGGGATTACATTCCATGGATCATAGCCCAAAATTAGGAGTGTCTCCCCTGAGTTCTAGTGATTTTTATGGTTGATGAGTTGGTCCTTATTAGTTGTGTAGGGATACTTTAAATAACATAGACGTGGATTTCCCCACCTCTATGTGACTATTGTATGACCTATTGACCTACTAGGATCTCGAATGAACCACTTTAATGCTCCCCCAAGCCCCAAGAGAGTGGATGATCACTCTTGTAGATGTGTATCATATCATTGGTCTTATCACAACTAGTTGATTGGTATCCATTTAAGATGTTGACAGTCGCCATGAGGTTCGTAGTTTGGTATATCACTTTGGAGACCTTGATGCACCCAACATGGGAGTAAAGTATGGGTTAATTATTTCTCAAGTTGATGGATTAATTATCCCAAATTTAAGGAAGGATATGATTAGTATCTTTTCCTCCTAATTAGTGGGGGACAAGGGCACATATAGGCTTTTGTATACTTGGTCTTTGATTATGTGACATATTGAGGAGAGAGGGGTGTGTTACTCATGGAGTCAGGAGATGCTAGTGAAAACTTATAGAGACTTGTATCAAGTGGCTCACATGGGATCCATTTTTTATCAATCACCTAACCATCTTCATGGGTTTGATCTATGAGAGGATGATCCCCTATCAGAGGGGTGTCAATTGAGGCACTAGGAGATATCAAAGCCATCAAATGGATAAATGTGGTGCCCTTTCATGCTTTTTCCTAAGCTATGGGGACTTTGAAAAGAGTATACTTGATTTCCCTACCTTACTAGGACATGGTTGGGAAATGTGCCAATGAGGGATCTTATCATGTGGTGGCCACTAGGGCTACTCAAGTTAGAGATAGGCTATTATAGATCAAGGTGCACCTTGTGGATTGGGTGCCCCAATAGTTTGGTATGCCTTATGTGGATAACCTCCCTATTCCTAGAGTTATGTATAAGGGGATACATAGGTAAGAGTGGTGATGTTGGGGTGCTTGACATGGCATCCACTCATGATAGGGATGTTCATCACCTAATTAGCTCCATAAAACATTGAAGGAGGAGGAGTATAGGATAGAGTCGAGAAATAGTAGACGGGCCTATGACCACTACCACCACCACTACAAGACCTTGTTTAAGGGGACCCTACATAGTAGTATCAACCAAGAGATGGAGATGGTGAGGTTTAAGTGTATGTTGAGTTGGAGGAGGACTTTGATATAGATGAGGAGGAGGCCACAGAGGATGATTTTTACCTTGAGTGGCATGAGGGAGACCCAGGTAAGATATTAATTTTATTTATTGGAGATTATAACTCATATTTTGATTCCTTCTAGTTAATTAGATGATTTTAAATTTATTGGATTTTTATTTTATCTAGATATGATTCATCTTGTGTAATTTATGATTTTAAATATTGTGGGTGGTTGGAGGTAGATTATCAGGGACACCTTAATCAACCTTTTTTGGTTGAGTCAGATTCAGGACTAAATTTTGGTAACCTTAGGCTTCTCATAAGGATTGGTCTTCATATGGATGTCTTTTCCCTAATGTACCATGTTTAAGTGTTGGTGATGGTGTTGAGGATAGAGAAAAACAATTTTTTAGTTGTAGTGATGAGGGCACATGCCTTAGTAGATACAATGGTGGGTGGGGGAGGTGATAGTGCCTCTAGCCATAAGATAGGGAGGACAACATCAGAGGTAGGATCAAATAAGATTCAATATAATAGCCACTGATAGATAGTGTTATGACTTCAGAGGGAGGTACTAGTAGGAGATATCACTAGAGCCAGAACCCCAAATAATTCTTTGCATTAGGGCCTTCCTATAGGAGTAAGATAGGATCTTGAGACTCATTACATACATTTTTGCTATACCATTATATATGATGATTCCTTAATATGATTTGAGGTATTTTTTCCCTCAATAGTTTTCATTATATATATATATATATATACATACATATATATATATATATATATATATATACATATATACATATATATATATATATGTATATGTATATATATATATATCCATATGTATATGTATGTGTATATGTGTGTGTGTGTGTATACACACACACACACATACATATACATATATATATGTATATATATACATAAATATATATATATATATATATATACATATATATATATATATATATACATATATATATATATATACATATACATATACATATATATATATATATACATATATATATATATATATATATATATATATATATATATAGGAAAACCTCTCAGTGAATTGTTATCATTGTGTGATGTGACTTTTAATTTTCATACTAGCTTTTCAGTTTATGCACTTTAGATGACTAGACATGTGATGATGTATGTGTATATGTATATATTTGTTTTGTTATATTACCATGGGAAATGATTATGTACACGTGGAAAAAAATGTATGCAAATGATATGATGTGATGGATGTGTGTGTGTGTGTGTGTGTGTGACTATAGTAGCATTAACATTTGTTTTTCAGGTGATTACTTAGTTTCTTGTTCACACAACATATGATTTTCAATTTAAAGCAAGGGATGAAATAATAAATAGGGCAAATATGAGGTGACAGGAGGTGAAAGCCATAATCAAAACTTCACAGGAAAAAGTAAGATGACCTAATCCTTATTAGCAAAAGGGAGAAATGTACTCCTTGCTAAAGTTATAAAATAATAACTTTATTGGCTTCATCTAGAGAAAACTATCCCTAACAGAATTGGTAATTGGGAAAATGTTAGACTCTTCAAACATAGACATGTAAGAAATCTTTTTGAATAACTTTATATTTAGACACTTTTTTTTTTCTAATTTGATATTGATTTTACACTTGACTTCAACTTCTATTCATGTCCCTTACACTTAGTCTCATGTGACCAGGAAAACACATGGGCTCATCACTGAATACTATATGTAGGTGAGTAAGGTCATCTCTCCCCAATGCCAACCCCACACAACTAGTAATATGTGAGGGATCAACACCTAAGATTACCAAAGGGTGAGTGATGTGTAATTTTGACATTTTTTATTTATATAAGCTTTTTATTTTCATAGAAGTGTTTGTTTTTCTATTTGTAAGGCCCTTACCCCTAAACCTAGGCCCCATACAACTAGTAGGATGTAATGGCTCATCATCGAGTACCAAGATGGGAGAGTAAATTTACCTTATTATAGGTATGCTAATGTTCTATTTAGTAGAGTCACTATAAAAGGGAGACTCTATCATGGACAAGCTTCTAGACTCTACTCTTGGTTATCATTTTTCTAAGTTGTGCAAGAATATGTAGGGAAAGAGGTGCAATATTGATCATAATAACTAAGATAAATGCTAATGTGACGTGTTGATTTTGAGAATGAATTATATGGGGTGATAGGGTAAAATGAGAATGCGATGATATATAATTCCATATTTTTGAAAGTATTTGTATTATATAAACTAACCAACTAATCAATCATGATACAACACATCTACTATGTAGGTGGACATGCAATGTATGAAAATGCAATGAAAATGAGAACAAGATGATAAAAAAGAATTAGATATAGAATAATTTTAGATGTAAAGAGTTTATAGACTTAAAAAGCTCTTTTCCCTCTAGAGTGAATATCTAATAAGCTCTATTATTCAAATATTTTATCACTAGGTAAGGGCCTAATCATTTGGGTCTAAACTTTCTACCTTCTCCTTTTTTTAAAAAAAATTCTAATATCCAGTCTAAGGACAAAGTATCCTACATATATTGGGTATTTTTGGGCATAATTTTGAAACTCATAATAACATTGGTGGGGAATGATTAACTTTGGCCACTTGATCATGGTATCTATCCATGTGTGAACATGCACTTTTAGGAACTCAAACACATACTCATCATGAGTCCCTCTTAGAACATGAAATATTTTAAGATAGTCTTACAGCCTATAGAGCTGGTGGTAAGAGATGATCTATATTGCATCTTCTAATTTTAGGTCAAACTTCACCTATGATGGCTTGTTAAGATGTGCTCCTAGACTGATTAATTTTGTAAGAGGGGGAAGGTGATTGAATTTGAGAATATTTAGGTAATAATGGGGATAAATGTTGATCCTTATGGTGACTATCATTAGTATATGAACCCTCCCCCCAAGCATGACCATGGTCGAGGGAATATGAATGTATCAGGAAAGTGGCCTATTACTGATCATGTAACTTAGACTACCACCTACTTTTGTGTGATAGAATGTTGGATGGTCAAATGAGTCAGTGAAAACCCCATCACCCTCTATATTTCTTGTCTTATGGATATTGAGAATGATGAGAAATAGGAGGTCATCAAGGGCCAATGGAATATCACCTCCTCCCTTAAGAGAAACTACTTCCAATCAGTGTGGCTTTTTTCTAACTGATATTATGAAATTGGATTCCAACATCATTAGATGTGGAATAAAATGTGAAGATGAAGCAACCATAGAGTCGTAAAGTTGGATATTTTATTAAGGGAATGACTCTATAAAAATGAAGTTGAATTATATGGTGATCTCATAGGAAATAGTCTTGTACAACTAAAGGCTCTTGACTTTCATTTGATATACTTTAGAAACTAAGTTTCTGACTAGTTGTGAGTCACCTTAGATTCCTAAGTTTTGAACACCTAGGAATTTCAAAATGAGAATGACAAGAAATAGGGCCTTATACTCATCCTCATTATTTTTACACTTTAAGTCTAACTTGAATAAAAAAGGCATGACTCACCCTTCAAGAAAAATGAAGAAGACTCTTGCCACAACACCTAGGCAATATTTAGCTCCATCATAGTAAAGGATCGATTGATCATGTGTATAAGGTGTGTAGACATCAGGTAAGTTTTATCAGTATTTTGATGTTTTGACCATATGAATATTGAAGAGGTCAAGTAATCCCCTTTAATATCCCTAGTTTTGAAGTTTGGGAAGATAATGAGTCTATCCCCTATATGGGGAAAATGAAAGGTTTTATGAAGGTGTGGATGGATTATTCTCATGCTATGGAAGAAGGAAAGGAAGAATTTACAAAAATCTAAAAGGTTATTTTCCATTTTTTGGGTTGAGGTAGGCAATAACCTCCATAAATTTGAAAGATTATTTTTTTGGATTTTTATTCAGGGTGGGAAGTATGCCAGCATAGTTAGGGTTTCATTTAGTCATAGGGAGTATGTCATCATAATTAGGATTTTTATTTGGTGGAGAAAGCATGTATGTATAGTAATTTATCTTAAAATACTATGGGTAGCACATGGGTAGTATTGTTTATATTATTGTTATGTGTGGGAAAGCTTGTAGGAATTTAGGGAGCAACCTTTCGGGCACATCTTCCTTTGTGATGAGAAAAAGAGGAATCCCCTTAAGAATACATTGGTAATTATGAGTTTTG
The DNA here is from genome assembly GCA_037957365.1 of Torreya grandis. Lineage (NCBI taxonomy): Eukaryota > Viridiplantae > Streptophyta > Pinopsida > Cupressales > Taxaceae > Torreya > Torreya grandis. The sequence continues at coordinate 1,035,686 of JARHVA010000143.1, read as the reverse complement.
ATGTTGAATTATATTCTACCTATGGTCATGGTGTAAATATTCTCCCTATGTATTAGGATTGCCTAGGGAGGAGGAATAACCTGGGTGATTGTTGATGGACTTTGAATATGATGAGAAATAAGATTGGGTACAGGTCAGACAAGAACAACTGACATCTCTAGAGGGAGTAAACTTGATGGGTCAGGGATCCTAAAAATTTAGAATAGTCATATCATATCATGGTTTGTAATCATACATTGAAGTGTATCAAAAGTGATGAGGGTGAAATGTGAATTATGACTTGATTTCATATGGTTGACCTTTGGTTTGTTGTGGTGATAACCATTGAGATTATTGTTGTGGAGGGGAACTTTCTCATTCCTAGATACTTCTACCATGTAAAGGTCTATTAGGATAGCTAACCCCTCTTGGGGATGTTGTCCTTGAGGCCCAAATAAGTCATAGGTCCCCACTCCTCATAAATAAAATACGAGAACTAGGGAAATGTCTTTCTCTAAGAGATTGATGATTTCAATAATGGACATAGTGGAAATTATTACACAAATAGTTAGTTCTAAATTATGGGTATTTTTAGTTAATGTTATGTATTTTTCTTCTAGTTTATCCTTTAACAAGGCTTGAGGTACCTCCACCCCTTTCTTTAGGATGACTACTTTGGGTTTTAAGGATCTAGTAACATCAACCAATTGAGAGGGTTTTGTGACCCCATTGATGGGTAGGTGGTAATAAATGTGTAACTTGGTTTACTTATGCATGATAATTTATAACATATCAAAGGGTTTAGGATCCCCTTAGGCTATGAAAACCTTTCCTAGATGCAAAATAAGATTTTATGGATTAGAATGGAAATAATAAATTTCATTTGGTGTATCCAAGGTCTTCCCAATATCATATTATAATTGGTGTCTTTGCCTATGATTTAAAAATCCATTAGTACTATCTTGGGACCTAAGGTGATCAAGAGTAAAATAGTCCCTATGGAAGTGGATTTGAGACTAGCATTGCCTCATAATGTGTTACCATTGTATAATAGTTGGTTTAAGAAGGAAAAGGTGATGACATTGACATACATTCCATCATCAACTATGGATATTTTCACATATTTTTTGTTCATCCATACTTGTAAAAATAAGTTTGGATCTCCCCTCCTTGCCATTTTAGAGTAAGGGGAGGCTTCACAAATTTAATAAATAACCAACATCCCATTATTCCTAACTAGGTAGGAACATATCTAAACTAGTATGGTTAATCTAAACTTACAAAAGAGGGGTGACACTAATAAATATCCTAGTCTTAGGGTGTTGAGCAAGGTTTATCGATGAGTGGGAGAATTCTTGAGAAAGTATAGGAATGAAATATGGGAGAATGTTTTTGTTAAGTTAGAGATTAAATCATAGTTTATCATGAGCTTAGGAATTGACTCCATTTATAGGATGTTTGATGAGTGGAGATCTATTGGCTGATACTCTCTAGTTCATGTAATAGTATTTTCTTCCTCTTCGACTTCCAATTTCACAACTCCTATCATACTTTTTTTGCCTTTCACTCCCAATTAAGGAGCTATATCAAGACTTGTAGTTCTCGAGGTAGAAGCCTCAACATCATGAGTGCCTGCCATTATGGGTTGGCCATGTTGAATTGGGTAACCCTATGAGTTAACCTATTGTTGAGTTTGAGTAACGTGTGCTTCATGGTTATGGAAAGGGTTGTTTTAGATTTATAGATTCTAGTTTTGAGGTACAACAGGGCCACTAGAAAAGTTATGTGCGTTTATATTGGCATTTCTTAGTAATGTGTATGAATGTTTTCCTTTAATCATTATTGAGTATTTGTATAAACTTATTATATTATATATAGTTTCAAGTTTCATGACCCATGAACCTATGAAAGAGGAAAACATTGGGATCATAACTTCTCTAAGTCTCATGTTTTGTCCTTGATGTTTGAACCCTTGTTGGTTGTTTCATGGGTAATAGTTTTGGTTTTAAAATTGGGGGTATTATTTACCTAGTTGGTATTGGTTTTGGTTCTAATATTACATGTTAGGAGGAGGTGGTCAATTTAAATAGACCACATGAATACTAGGAGGGGTTTTAATTCAAAACCCTTGCATTGTTAGTAGTGTTGGTTTTATTTATGGGTTGATATTATTTATTACTTATGGGATTTTATTTCTTGCTTTTATCAATGACACCAACATTGGTGGCATTCATATTATGATTCAATATTTTGGGACCTTGGTTTTTTGTATTATTTAGGCTTATGTTTTGAGATCCCACATTTTTTGGTTTGGGGTGATGATGCATCCATTGGTCCCATAAGTCACCAAACATTATATACAACCACTTGGTTAGTTTGTAGGGTGTTTTTGAGGGCTTATTCATATGATTGATATAAAAAATTTTAGACACCCTCCCTTGCCTCCTTATTAAGATAATTGATGGGTGTCATCAATATCCTTCATTTAATATTGCCAATCCATGGCTAGTGTCTAAAGGCTGTATGCAATAGGAGAAAGAGACCTTTGGTAAATGGTTACTTCTATCACACTCCACACTTGTAGGAATTGAAAATCATACTTGTTGGAATTGAAAATCACACTTGATGTAATTGAAAATCACACTTATTGGAATTAAAAACCACACTTGAAAAAATCAAAGCACACTTGCGTAAAATTAAAGCACACTTGCATGAAATTAAAACACACTTACAAAAAGTAAATTGTTGAATTAAAAATAAATGGTAAATACATAAAATACCTATAGGTTTATAACAAGTACCAAAAAAAAACATTTACAATAATAAAATAATAATTTACAACAAAGTGATAATTACAGAATAAAGAAATAAAATAAAAATACATTGATCCATCTTCCTTGGAATGAACGACCAAGTCATTCCTCAGAAGAAGATTTATTTAGAACATCAATTTCAAAATAAACTGCTTAGAATGATGGAAATAAGAAATGTATTGATTTATTGATTATTTCATTCGAGTGCGGAAGGTTAAATTTATGATTCATGTTTTCAACCAACACCTTATTTGGGAGTAAAAATTGAGATACTCTATCATATCTCAATCTCCATAAAATATGGAGAAAGATATTTATTCTAATAAATAAATCTATCACTACCTAATCTTGATCTCCACCTAATATGGAGAGATCTAATTATTAGAATTGAAATTACATAAATCTATATTTGAATACAATCTACAATGGAAAGTCTATACATAGAAACTTATATATAGAAATTTTTTAAAAAGAAAGCATTCTTCATGATATCTAAAACATTAGAATATATTTAGAAATACTTTAAAAACATGTCTATAGTAGTTTTGTTAAAGTTCATATAAATTATGTTGAAATTCATAGCAACCTACTAAAATTTTTAGCAAACCTAGTAAAATTTGTAGCAAGCTTGGTGAAATCCATAGATGGATGATGTAATCCATAGTTGGTTTGATGTAATCCATAGCTAGTTTGATGTAATTTTTAGTTGGTCTATATCAATCCTATTATAATCTATAGCTATTATATCAAGCCTATAGGAGTTTATGATGTAATCTGTAACTACTGTAACAAACCTATTGTAATCTATAGTTACTATGAGAGTCTACAACAAACCTATAGGAGTCTATAACTTGACCAGAATACTAGATCTTGTTTTAACATTATTCTTGAAAGGTTACTCTTCATAGTTTAAATCATTTTTAGATTAGTATGAATTGTATATGCACTAATTAACATCTTTTTATCAATAATCATTATTAATAGTTAACGAATAGATACCAAATAATTCTAAAGACATAACCATGATATATACTTACTATTTCATTATAAATAGATAATAAGTTCAAAAACTACATTTAGATCCACTTTTTATGTAAGAAAAATGATGTAATTTTATGGATATAATGAGCCATTTTATGGACTCATCATCTCTCCCACACCTAATCTCATGCATGTCCTCATGCATGCTATTGTTTATAACATCATGGTGTATATACATAGGTTAGACTTAGCTTCATAATTTAAATGGGATTTCCAAATTGATTTCATTGGTATAAGTATAGTGAAATCTATCTTTTAAAATCTTAAGCAAAAGTGGACAATGAAAATGGACATTTAAAGATAGGTTCTTGTGTGGAGGGTTTTCCTACAATCCTTTAATTTTTTTTATCCTTTTGACACAAGTTTTTGTGTAGAATTCCATATTTATTATTCATCTTGTCTTCTTTCTTCTTCCCCCCCCCTGCACACCCACCCCCCCCTCCATTTTTTTAAAATGAGGCGAGAGAAATTTCTTGTGTTGAGAATGTCCTGTTGTATCTACACATATTTATTTTGACCACAAAGTAGCTTTTAATAGAAAAATAACTTTTGACAAAAAAATTCTTATTCCTTTCAAAACTATGTACCATAATCAAAATCAAACTATTTTCTTTGTTTGGATAAGCTCAATTATTATATTTTATAAGCTATTATCCTTCCCCCATACATAAGCTTGTGCATGTATTCATGTATGCCAAATGAACGAAGTGGGATGAGATTACACAAGATCATATGGAAGTTTGTCTATCTCTTCAGAACAAGCTATTTGTAAAGTGGATCTTCATGTAATAAAAAAAATTAAAATTAAATTTAAATGTAAAATAGTAAATTAAAATACCTTGACATAGATACAATCTTCTTTGCTTTTTTCATGGTAGCCAAAGTGAAAAAGATTGAGAAAAGTATTGATAAAAGTATAGTCCTACAATGCCAAAAATAATAACACAGAAGTAAGAAACTATTTTAAAAAACTACCTCAACTATTTTATTAGACAAATTGTATTCTTTTTATTTTTATATTTTTATCCTTGACTAGCTAGTAAATTGGTTTTTTAATCAAGGCTCTTTATTCTAGCATTTGATCCACCCACAAGCTAGGTTTCAAACCAAGGCTGCCAACAACGCCTGAAGGTTTTCATTATTGATTTTTTATTTTTTTATTTTTTTTCAATTTTATGAAAACTAATGACATGGAAAATATTAGCCATAGACTCTATGCATCTTCATACTACTGAAAAATGTGGCTTAGAAATTTTTGTATGTTGACATTCTTTAACATTGGTCTCTATAGTGATGACTAATAACTGATGATAGGCACTTATTGATTCTATTGCATTCTATTATCAAAGGTAACTCAAAATAATCTACCAATTAATTATTGAAGTCATGGGTAGAAATTTTCATCTCTAGAATGACTCCTTCTAATTAAAATATCCTATAAAAACTAAAAATAAATAAAACCTTTCTAGACAAGCATAATATCAACAATGTCAAAGAAATATAAATGCCAATAACAAAATGTTAAGATGAACATTTGAATAGATATGGCAGAACGCATTGCAATCTAAATAGGAATGAGTGATGGTTCAGGAATTAACATTATTGGTAATGAAATTTTATTATGGGGGATAAGAACTTTCTTAGACAAGTTCTATTATTATGTAAGTGGATATGGGTTTAGCTAATTTTTGAATATGGATGGAGATGAGTGAAATTAAATATCATCAATTCTTTTTATTATAAATTATGTATAAATTACTAATTGTTATTTTGTATAGGGAAGATAAAATTACATTACTAAATTATTTGATGGAAACTAAAATCTAAAAAACATACCTAGTGACTAAATTTTGGTGATCCTTATCTTTATTCTTGTATATAAATTTTGCATGCCTTTTATTGCTTCTAAAATTTATGTCTTCTTCATCTACAACTTGATCTGGATTTGCATCATGTTGAGAAATATGTTAAGCATGGGATATACAAAGAGGGGGGGTGAATCAATATATCATATATCTTATAAAAATTTTCCTTAACCAAATTCCACTTAATCAAATATTTAAGATATGCAATAAAACTCAAACAATAAACACCACACAAGATAGAGAGAGACACCAGATATAACGTGGAAACCCAATGTGGGAAAAACCATGGAGAACAATCTCAAGTATATGAATGAGCACCAACCCAAACAATATTCGCAAGCACCAACTTGCAGGAGCACCAACCCAACAACTATTCATGAGCACCAACCCAACAACTATTCATGGGCACCAACCCATAAGAGCACCAACCTCTTTGCCAAGCACCAACCCATCAACAATTCATGAGCACCAACCCATAGGAGCACCAACCCCTTTGCCGAGCACCAACCCAACAATAATTCATGAGCACCAATCCATAAGAGCACCAACCCCTTTGTGTATACACTATCTCTCAATGTTGCTATCTCAACAAATGATAGTTCATTACAACATCTCTTTCCTCTCTCTCACCTTTTCTCTTCTAAGCTAGATATAACAAATACAAATTATATTATTCTCTCTCAAATGCTCTTCTAAGCTAGATATTACAATATCAAATCAACCTCTCTCACTCATGTTACAAATGGCTTCTCAAGCCTTTATATATAGCTTTCCGAATGACCTTTGGCCTTCCCCCTTTGTGACCCTTCAATCCTCATGGAAAATGGCATGAAACTTGTATGACCCTTCATATCCTTGCCTTTGAAAAGTCATGTGGTGATCCTTCATGAGCAAAAATGTCCTTCCCTCTTTTGTCCTTATCTTGGTGACTTTTTGTATTCCTCAAAGTGTCTCTTCATGAGAAATTGTGCCCTTCTTCTTTTGTCTTCACTTGGTGACTCTTGGAATTCCCCAAGATGACTCTTCATGGGAAAATGCATCCCATCCTTCTTTTGTCTTTACTCCATGGCTCTTTGACTTCTCCATGGGCCCTTCTTTTGTCTCATATGCAACCAAAAATATATTCATTAATATTAAATAAATATTAACTCACATTATCCAAGATATATCTATTACAAACAACATTACATGCAATGGGGCCTTTATCACCAATAATGCTAGACCTTTGACATCAATGACAATATTTTAAACAATCTCCCCCTTTGTCATTGATGGCAACCTCAATCCTAAAACTACCACATCCTGTCACCTGCACATACTGTCATTTGAAAACATAAAATAACTCCCTCTTATTGTAGCAACCTGTACCTGTTCCCTGTACCTATTTTTGCACCTATACTTGTACCTGTTATTCTCCCCCATTGACATCAATGGCAAAGGGCCTACCTAGAGCTAAAACTTAGCTCCCCCTTAATTGATACTAAACATCAATGGCAAGAAGTAATATAAATTACTTCTAACTCTTCTTGCAGATCTTTGAATGTATCCTTTGATCGTGCCTTTGAGAAGATATCTGATAATACATACACATTGTTCCCTATCTTTTGAAAATCTGCAATCAACTCATTTGAATCTTTTCTTCTAATCTCACAACCTTCAGTATGAAACTTTAATGTGTATCCTTGATCACATATTTGACTAACACTCAATAGATTATGCTTAAGACCTTTTACATATAAAACATTCTTAGTCTTAGTTCTACCATAATCCAAACTCAAAGTACCTTTTTCGGCTATCTTGGTAGTGGTTTTATCTCTAAATCTCACTGTACCACCATTGATCTTCTTTAGAGTTATGAACTTACTTTTATCTCCTATCATATGCCTTGAACATCTGCTATCAATGAACCATGGCTGATCTTTATTTCTTACATGCAAAGCTATTTGCACCAACATAGAATCTTCAAGTTGTTTCTTCTACCATGAACATCTCTAAACTTTCTTCTTGATGAATGGAACTTTGAAACTCTGATCCTTCTTAACTGAATTGAACACGCTTCTACAATACCGAGCTATGTGTATGAAGTTGTTACACTTGTAGCATACTATGGTCTCTTCATCAAAGCCTGATAGAGGAGCAAAAGAGTTGTGGCCTCTACTTGACTCTACTTGACTTTCCTTCTTATTTCTAAAATTGTTAGCTCTTTTTATACATTCTAATTTCTTATGACCATATCCATTACAATAAAAACAATAGCCATAAAAATAAGACCTGTCTATATATCTCTGACCTGATTACCTTTTGTAGCTTTGTTCTCTCCATCCTTCTCTGTTTGAAATGTCCTCTGTATTCTTCACTTCTTCCCTTGTTTCCTCTTTTGTAAGAGCTTCAGCATAGCTCTTCTTTTCAAATCTGATCCCTGTCTTATCTAAATTTTCTTTTTGACTTTCCAATATCTTATTTAGCATGTTAGTGCTATCCTCAAATTTTGAATCATTAACTATTTTATCATTGACTGCTTTCTCAATATCTTCTTTTAAAGAGGAAATTTCAATAACATACCTTTCACATTCTTTTCTTGTTATTTCCAACTGTATTGTTAGATCTTCTTTATTCTTCTTGGCTTCTTCCAAGTGTGTTGTTAGATCATCAATAATTTCCTTTGACTCCTTTTCATTTTTCTCGATCCGGCGCATCAATCTTTGATTCTTCTTCTCAACAGCTTCTAACTCTTCTAAGGCACAAATGAGTTCTCCTTCCATATTCACTTCAACTTCCTCCTCTTCTTCTTATTGATCACCTTCATGTATGGCCATGAATAGAATCTCTTCTTCTTCTGAATCGCTAACTTCACTATCTTTGACTGAGCTAGGATTCGTAGAATATAGGCTCTTCTTCTTGAATTCCTTCTTGGATTTGCCTTTGAAATTATTCTTCTAAGTAGGCTTTTCTTCTTCATCATCATTACCCTTATTTGGGCATATAGCTAAAAAATTTCCAATATTTCCATAATTAAAACATTTAAAAGGTAATTTTCCTTGATATTTACATGTTCCTCTTTTTGGCTTGCAAATGAAAAGTGCTCCATTGTCATCTTCATCATCACTGGAACTATCGCTTGATTCTTGAATCTTAGCTTTCTCTTTCTTTGATGTCTTAAAAGCTGCTTCTCTCTTTGAAGGTTTTTCTTATTCTGTCTACATCTCATATGCCATGAGTATACCATGAAGCTCATCCATCTTTAGCTTGGCTAAATTCTTCATCTCCTCGATTGCCAAAACCTTTGCATCATATCTCATTGGTAGAGATATCAAAACCTTTTGTACCACTATTTAATCTTCCAATACTTCTCCAAGACCTTGAATCTGATTTATGATTTGATCAACTCACAAAAGATAACTTGCTATATCTTCTTCTTCTTCCATCTTCAAACTTTCAAACTGTCTTCTAAAAGTCTGAAGCTTATCTTGCTGAACCTTTCCATCACCTTTGTAAATATTCTCAATTTTTACCCTAGTTTCATGAGTAGATTTACATTTCATAACTTTAACAAATTCAGATTCACATAAACCACATAAAATAACATTTAAAGCTTTAGCATTACATTCACTTGCCTTCTTTTTTGTTGGAGTAATTGTAGATGTCTGTGGATCTTCATATTCCTCCACCACTACCTTCCATATGTCGAATCCAAGGGCCATCAAATAAGTCTTCATTCTTATGCTCCAAAAAGCATAATTCATCCCATCAAACAAAGGTGCCTTATTTGTAGAAAATCTTTCTTGTGACCCAACCATCGTGCTTTCCTGATCTACCTTCAAGATGTAAAACTTTTTAAAAAGGAACTTGCTCTGATACCAATTGTTAAGCATGGGATATACTAAGAGGGGGGGTGAATCAGTATATCATATATCTTATAAAAATTTCTCTTAACCAAATTCCACTTAATCAAACATTCAAGATATGCAATAAAACTCAAACAATAAACACCACACAAGATAGAGAGAGACACCAGATATGATGTGGAAACCCAATGTGGGAAAAACCATGGAGAAAAATCTCAAGTATACGAATGAGCACCAACCCAAATAATATTCACAAGCACCAACTTACAAGAGCACCAACCCCTTTTCTGAGCACCAACCTAGCAACTATTCATGAGCACCAACCCATAGGAGCACCAACCCCTTTATCGAGCACCAATCCAGCAACAATTCATGAGCACCAAACCACAAGAGCACCAACCCCTTTGCCGAGCACCAACCCAGCAACAATTCGTGAGCACCAACTCACAGGAGCACCAACCCCTTTGTGTATACCACACAACTATCTCTCAATGTTGCTATCTCAACAAATGATAGTTCATTACAACATCTCTTTTCTCTCTCTCATCTTTGCTCTTCTAAGCTAGATATAACAAATACAAATCATATTCTTCTTTCTCAAATGCTTTTCTAAGCTAGATATTACAATATCAAATCAACCCCTCTCACTCATGTTACAAATGGATTCTCAAGCCTTTATTTATAGATTTCCAAATGACCTTTGGCCTTCCCCCTTTGTGACCCTTCAATCCTCATGGAAAATGGTGCCAAACTTATATGACCCTTCATATCCTTGCCTTTGAAAATTCATGTGGTGATCCTTCATGAGAAAAAATGTCTTTCCCTCTTTTGTCCTTATCTTGGTGACTTTTCATATTCCTCAAAGTGTCCCTTCATGAGAAATTGTGCCCTTCCTCTTTTGTCTTCATTTGGTGACTCTTGGAATTCCCCAAGATGACTCTTCATGGGAAAATACATCCCATCCTTCTTTTGTCTTTACCCTGTGGCTCTTTGACTTCTCCATGGGCCCTTTTTTTTTCTCATATGCAACCAAAAATATATTCATTAATATTAAATAAATATTAACTTACATTAACTAAGATATATCTATTACAAACAACATTAAATGCAATGGGGCCTTTATCACCAATAATGCTAGACCTTTGACATCAATGACAATATTTCCAACAAAATCTTCTTTACTATCTTTTTCATTGGAAAATCAAAAGTGGGGGTTTGGGGGTGGTAGCACCCCTTACATGTTCCCTATTATGATATAGGGTGGGGTCGAGGGGTAAAGCCCCTTGAAACCAAACCCAACTTACCATTTTTGTAACTATAAATTTACTTAGCATTGAATATTTTAAAATGATTTCATGCTATTTGAGACAACTTGTTGAATGAATATAATTCCTATAAATTTTTAGCATCTACAGTACTCAAAGATTTTTAAATACTTGGTCTCATGCAACTATGTGTAAATCTAATATTCTAATTTTTATGTTAGTCTAGATTAGGATAATTGATTATTTCTATTTTTTAGACCGTCATCAGCATCATTTTTTTTTGACAAACTTCCACATCCATGCAGACTTAATAACAAACAGATAAAATAGAATAAACGTCTAGTATTGAAACTAGATTAATTTTCATGTATTTTAATTTGTATTTTCTTTCAGATGTTATGACTAAAGTTTAAAAATAATTTTACAAAATTTGAAATAAACTCTATCAATTATTCAAAGAGAAAATAAAAATTGAAATAGTTAGATCTCAAGTATTTCAATTGATATTTTCTATCAAGCATTATTGCTATAGTTTAGAAAGAATTCCATAAAATTGGGTATAAATTTTAATGATTAATGTAATAAAATAGAAATGGAAATTTTTAAATCCTGTGCATGTTAAAAATCTGTAAAAATTGGTGATTATGTGAGACTGATCATTGATGTTAGAATGTTTAACTCACATAAAATCTGGAGCTATATCTTTATGATGTCAAAGTTGTTGCATGACCTCTATTATCTCCTACCATGGTCTACGTTACATGTAGGTTTTATTATTTTTAACTTGTTTGGCCCATGTGGAATTTGTATAAAATAAATTCATATGCATGGTGATATTACATGCAAGATTCTTGAAGGTTATATTTGGGTATTTTATCCATGAAACTTGGCATGAATCTATTTGTCTATTAACTTGATTTCATTTGGTGATTATCTCTCTGTCTATTGGCTTGTCTTAATTTAGAAATTATCTGTATGAATCTCTCTAGGTCATGACATAGCATAAAAACCATTGAAAGCATTATCATGCATATAAATTGGTCAGCCATACTAGATTAGAATGAAATCTATATGCAACATTTTATTAGATAATTTTTTTAGGATTTTGGTTGGAGAAACAATTTTTTTTAGTAGATCATACAAATTTTAACCTTTCAATTTATTGATTAATTATTTTTATATCTATCATTGCTAGAAATAAATTGTGTTTACCTAAAAGATTGAATACTCCACATAATTTTGACTTTGGAGTCTTTCTTTAGCAAGTACATAGATTGGATTGTAGACCATTTTATTTCAACAGATATCATTAGCATAATTCTCTTTTACCAACAACATCATCACTTTTTATACTTCAACCATTTTTGAATTTTATTCACAATTAAAATCTGATGTGCAATATTTATTTTATTGGAAATTGTTTATGTTTTTCAACCAAATAGAAAATAACAAAACATATTTATTGCAGGCATGTAGGTATGAGATGATTTTAAATAGTCAGAGACCATTTTAATATTGATTTTCACCTATTTCTTAGGATGTAAATTTTCTAGAATCATCCAAAAATATGTGTGATCCATTATATGTGGTTTTGGAAAAGGTGCAGCTATATTTGTATAGGTTTCACACAACCATATATAGTCAATCCAACTAATTCTAAATGTAGATCATTCCCTAAATATGCATGTTAGATACAGATGTATCAATTTTAGATTTATTGATTATGAAAAACTATAGAAATTTATATATCAAACTATTTTTTTCATTGGCTATTTTCTTCATCTTACAACTATCTCAACATTTTATTTCTATCATGTGTCAATAATTAGATCTTCCTTCATGATGTTAGCAGTTGTTATTTTCTACACAACAATGTTAGTATTGGGAATTTTTTATTTTTTATTTTTAAATCTAAAATTACTAATTATATAAAAATAAATTCTAATATATTTTTCAAAAAATAAAATCTTAAATAAATCATTAACTATCTCCTGTCACAGAATTTACAAATAAATATTTCCTCTCACTAAGAATATTTTTAGCAGATTTTAATCTCTTAATAACACCATGGGTCCACAACAACAGCACCAAAAATGATGGGTGTCATCAATATCCTTAATTTAATATTATCAATCCAAGGCTAGTGTACGAAGGTTGTATGCAATAGGAGAAAGAGACATTTGGCAAATAGTTCCTTCTATCACACTCCACACTTATAGGAATTGAAAAGTATACTTGCTAGAATTGAAAATCATACTTACTGGAATTGAAAATCATACTTTCTAAAATTAAAAATAACACTTGTAAAAATCTAAGCACACTTGCATAAAATTAAAGCACACTTATATGAAATTAAAATATACTTGTAGAAAGTAAATTGTTGAATTGAAAATAAATGACAAACACATAAAATACCTATAGGTTTACAATAAGCTGTACAAAATTAAAAAAAATTACAAAAATAAAATAATAATTTATCACAAAGTGATCATTATAGAATAAAGAAATAAAATAAAAATATATTGATCCATATTATTTGGAATGAGTGGTCAGCTCATTCCTCAGAAGAGGATTTGTTCAAAACATCAGTTTTAGAATAAGCTGCTCAAAATGATGGAAAGAAAAAATGTATTGATTGATTGATTATTTATTTTGGGTGTGGAAGGTTATGTTTATAATTCATGCTTCTAACCAAGACCTTATTTGGGAGTAATAACTAAGATACTCTATCCTATCTCAATATTTACAAAATATGGAGAGGGATATTTATTTTAATAAAGAAATCTATTACTACCTAATCTCGATCTCTACCAAATTAGGAGACAGATAATTATTATAAATGAAATTACATGAATCTATATTTGAATACAATCTAAAATGGAAAGTCTATACATAAAAACCTATATATAGAAAGAATTTAAATGGAAAGCATTCTTTGTGATATCTAGAATATTATAATACATTTAAAAATACTTTCCAAACATGTTTGTATCAATTTTGTTGAAGTCCATAGCAATTATATTTAAATCCATAGCAACCTACTGAAATCCACAGTAAGCCTGGTAAAATCCATAACTAGTTGATATAATCTATAGTTGTTCTAATGTAATCTATAGTTGGTCTATAATTGGTCTGATGTAATATGTAGCTAGTCTATAGTAAGTCTATTGTAATATATAGTTTTTGTAGTAAGCCTATTATAATCTATAGCTATTGTAGCAATCCTGTAGGAGTTTATGATGTAATATGTAGCTACTATAACAAACCTACTATAATCCATATCTATTATGGGAGTATGTAGCAAACCTGTAGGAGTCTATAACTTGACTAGAATATTAGATCTTGTTTTAACATTATGTTTGAATGGTTACTGTTTGTACTTTGAATCATTCTTAACTTAGTATGAACTGTATATGTATTTATAGACATCTTTTTCTAAATAATCATTAGTAATAGTTAATGTATGGATAACAAAGAATTCTAAAGACATAATTATGATATATACGTACTACTTTATTCTAAATAGACCATAATTTCAAAAACTACATTTAGATCCACTTTCTATGCAATAAAAAATATTCTATTTTATGGATACAATGAGCCATTTTATGGACTCATCAATAATGGAGGAAAATATCACATAAATACTATTGATCCATATTGGGCACATTAGTAGAGGAGTATAATACCTATTTCCATCTTGTGATGAAATAGGTGTCTGACTCATTATATTCTTTCTTGATGTGAAATAATTCACATATGCCAATGTTTAGTATATTTTTCATGTCAAATACTTTGACAAACTTAGACATTAGTTAATGCAAAGAATGTATATACCTAGTAAGGAGGTGGTATTACCAATTGAGTGTTATCCCCTCTAGGGTTTTGGGAAAGATATTTACAATGAACCCATCCCAAGGTTGGAGTTCCCTAATAGTATAAGTGTAGGATTTTACATGTGCATTGGGATCCCCCTCCCTTTTGAATGTGGGAAGGTTTGGTAAGTGATGAAGAAGAAGAATCCCTCATATATTGGTGTCGAGAGGCTCTTTGAGATATTCAACATAGTTACCCATGTTACTAAAATCTATCATTATTACAATGGGACTATGATGAAAGGGGGGAGTCACATAGGGGTTATTTTGGTAACTACTAGAGGGAAAAGAGCAAACCTGATAAGGTGAAGTGGAGTAAACAATAAATTAGTTGTATAGATGAGTAGACTTGGAATACATGTGAAATTAAGGAGGTAGGTTGTTAGACATAGGAGGCATGGTGATTTGCTATGGTGAGGTATGTGTAGTTTGTGTGTAACCTGATGCTACATAGGGTGGGACATAACCTATCTATAGAGGGGGGTTATACATAAGAGGCACATGACTAAGAGGTGTGAATAATAATAGGTTGTTGGTTGAAACATTATTATTTAATGGTGGGGTGTAATGTATGCACTCCCCACTAGAGTTTGAATAGGTACTTGATAAGACAAATGGGTCTTGGAGGTGTCAAGGTTGGGGACTCCATGAGTGAGGATATCTCTAAGGGGTTGGTAGGAGATGTGGTTCTATGGTGGTATATTTTCCTATGGTGGTGGAAGTATGTAGGTTTTTTGTTATGATGTTGGGTAAGTTTTCATTTGAATAGGAAAGGAAGAGAAATGAGTTAGTGTAAAATGTTTTGGTCCCATCCCTTGACCTAAAAGTTGTTAACTATTCTCTAGGTCACAGATACATCCCACTAGGGTGATAATGGGCTAGTTTGGGTTGGTATTTGTGTTGGGCCCATGGGCCTCCATTATAGGAGGGGTTTGATAAATGAAATAGGGTATCCTAAAGAGGTTGGTTTGAGGTAGGATCCTTAGGGGTAGTGCTTGTGGTTGATGTTGGTAGGTTGGAGGCATATTGAATCCTACTGGGAGGATGTGTGGTAGTTTACATATGATTGACCTCATCCTCTAAGTGATGGATTATTCTTAGGTAATGATCATATTTATTGATGATTTCTATGTCTACACTTTTCAAATTGATGGATGGAATTATGGACATACAAGGAGTGACCATGCCTCCACCCATAAGGGTCATGGTGTTGGAGTCAAACTAGTTACTTATGGTTCTAAATATGTCTCATATCTCTTGGATGGAGACCCCACTCTTGGTCTAAGTGTTGGGAAGGGATTAATTATAGGATTAGTAGTCTATATTAGTGTTAAAGGTTGGGTTATTCCAACTCATTAACAAAGGCTCGCTAAAACTAATTTGGATTCTCCTATAGCCCTCTAGGCCAAGAGACCTACTAGTGTCATGTCCAAACATATTACAGGGGTATATGAATAACCTTAGAATAAATCTAAGGAGGAGGGAAGATGGAGAAAATAAATGAAAAGAGGAAAAAGGGATACGCTAAGGGTGAATTCCTTCACATTAGGTTCACCAATTTATATCCATGCAAATAACACATATTAAACTATGTACCCAACTCTCTGAGGTCTGGTCAAGGTAGTTGACATAATGGTTGGGCTATGGTTTAGGTTGGTTGTTTGGTGGAATGGGATTTAGGATAGGTGGTGGTAATGGGTTCTCATGATGGAACCAAAATACATCAACAATGTCTCAATGCTCATTAAGAGTGTCAAGTTATGTTGAAATAGAGCTCCAAAGTCCTTCAGCTTTTAATATCATAAGAAGGTGAAGCTCTTGGTCAATACTAGGATTAGGGAAATGAGGGAGATTAGATTGGATGACTTATGGGAAAAGGTCTACTCTATTGGGTTAAATCTACCTAGCCAATCTCATACATTAAATGTGAGTGATATAGGATGAGTCTAGACCTGAGGAGAAAAAGGAGATGTAAATGGAAAGCTAGGCATGGATGATGTTTTACTAACATTCTCTATTTTAAGGGAGGATAATGATAAGTGGATAAGGAATACATTTTTTTTCATATAATATGGCTAAGGAATCTACAATGAGATGAGAAATGAGAGTGGAGAAAAAATACTCACATATTAAGTTGATGCTAATGTTATATTATGCAATAATGGTGGGACTAAGTGATCTAACCCTAGGAAATAGATCATGATAGACATCTCAGTAAGGGTCATCTAAATGAGGCTAAGTAGAAGCCAAGGAAGAATATATGTTCTTGTTTAGGTAATGTCTTGTAATGTTTGCTTGTTATAATGTTGAATCAAGGATTTGTATAGGATGCTTGCATGGATGGGCAAGGCTTCAATGGAGTTTGTTTTGATTGCATGTGATATCAATTATTTTTGTGGAATGTTTTTGCTTTCATGTGTTGGCAAAGTTTTTTGACACTATTTTTGTTAAATTTTTATTATTTTTGGTTTTTCTCAATTCATGAAAATATATACTTGTTTGATGAAAATGAAATGTTGAAAGTAAAATAATGACAAACTTGAAAATAAATGAAATCAAAACTATTTTTTTAATCTTTTTCCAAGGTTTATAATGCATGCAAAGAATAAGATAAGGAACCTACACTATTGTGCAAGATGTTGGTTTTTCCCTAACTTTGTTTGTATGTAAACTAGATGATGATGTTTATGTTTATTTTCATTTGTTTTTTATGTAATGAACTAAGTATATAAGTTGAATCTATATATGCAAAAACTATATCATGAAATATGATCTAAAAATATAAACAACACAACACTTTCTTTTAACTTTTTGTGTTCACAAAAAAACTAGACTAGCTTTTCAACTTCTCTAATTTGCAATAAACAAGCTTTTTGAATGAATTGATAAAATGAAAACAAGAAATGAAAGTTATGATTTTAAATTTTAAAGAATAATATGACAATAATTTAAACTCTCCAAAATAAAATAAAATTATAAATGTACTAGCCTTATTTATGCACCTATGATCATCTAGGTTTTTATGATTTTCTACACGATTGTTTAGAATGCAAGAAACTAGTTTAGATCTTAAATAGGAAATGTTATATTGGATGAAGACAAATTAAGATTTTTTTTTAATATCCTCTTAGAGTGATCATTGAAATGTTTTGCTAATTGAAAGGAAGCTAATATATTATAATGCAAACACACATGAAAGCTAACTATATTTTTTTTGTAGCAAAGATATTGAAAAGAAACAAATCTCTTTCCTAATCAAATTTGCTCTTTTTATGAATATTGAAACAATTATACTGAAACAACAACTACATTAAATCTAATATAATAAAGAAACAAATGATAAAAATAAAAGAGAACTCTAATCTGACCAAGAAATAGATCAGTTGAAGTGTATGTGATGTATTGGATGAGAGAATCCTCAGTATGCTAACTCCTTATGTTATTGTATAAATTTTGGAAACTCTCTAGCATGAGAATATACAAGCTCTAGAACAAGATGGGTAAGAGAGGAGACATAACTACAAATAGGGAGTAGTTAAATTGAGACTAGCTAATGTCTTGGATTACAAAGTCTAAGTTACACCAACAACACTTCTTCATTTTTAGTAATGTAATTGACTCAAAATTAATAGAGAATGAATCTTTAGGCAATTATAGCAGGACTATGGCTATAAAAGCTTCACAATAAATGGAAATTTTTTGATCTAAAATAAATCTAAAATTGGCCTTCCTATAGAAAGAGTTGGGTTCTCGCATGGGGGAGATAAACTAAGTTCAACAAAGAGTTCAACTTGATAGGAACTAAAGAGGATAAAAAAATAGAAGAGGGAGTAAGTTGGGCTGGATTGGAGACAAACACAAGGTGATAAAAATAATAAGCATGAAATTAGTCATGCAAAAATGACTAAAAATATAATTGTGGGAGATAATTTTTAAAGACACTTCAAAGGGGGTAGATTAACACCTTATGCAATGGTGGTTACGAAATCGCCTCTCTGGGTGATAAAACTAACACTATAAAATATGAATTTTCCATTATTTTAATACATAACCATCACTTTAAGCATAGAAACATAGTCTAAGTTACAAAATTATTATGGTAGTTGTGAAACAAAAGGGTAGGTTTCATAATGAATGGGGGTGGTTGTGTCACCTAGGGCATTGGTTCCATCACACATGGCCAATTTTTAAAATAAGATGAAATAAGCTATGAAAGTTAAAAAAAAGGGGACCAAAGGGGGTCAAGGGAGTAGTAGGAAGGTAGAGGGGAGGGAAAGAGCTATAAAGTTCCCTATAGATCATAAAAAAAGGATCACTACATCATCATCAATTTTTTGTCGGGAATGCCACACTATAAATTATGGGTACATACAACTACATTGGGGTTAATGAATAATATAAACTAACTTCTTATTTTTCAAAATAGTAAATTACATAAATGAAGTAAATTCATAAACATAAATTATATAACATAAGATAAAACCCTAGTTGTGCACCAAAATGGCTATATAATAAAATGCTAGCTTTGAAAAATGATGAGTGCTCTAATGATTTATTGATTACTCTTATGAGATTTAAGATTGATCTCTATTACAATAACCTCTTGTGCCAAGTGAACAATAACACTTGTCTATTTATATGTGTCATCTTTATTCAAATATAAATAATGCTAACACTTATACCAACTTTCAAAGTCTAGGACTTAAAAAAGAGGAAAGAGGGGACAAAGGTACCCAAATTAAAGGGAGTCTAAATACAAGGTAAAATAAGGATGGCATAGGGGATGTACAAAATAAAGGATGCAAAATTGAAAGAATTTTATAAAAGGTGGAAATAAACAAAAGAACTAATATAATCCAATTTAAAGTAAATTAGTTAACATAAAAAATTGTGTTAAATACACACACACACACACACACACACACACACACACACACACACACACACACACACACACACACACACACACACACACACACACACACACACACACAAAAATAAATATTGTGGGGCCATTCTTAAGTGTTTACACATTATGATTTTTTTAGCTATTTTACTTTAACATTTATGTTTGGAAAATTTCACTCCAATTTAATAAGTTGAGTGTCTTTTTTTTGGTGTATTTTCTATGTAATTTTTTAAATGTTTGTAAAATTTGAGCAATGGATTTAAATATACTATATATTGTAAATTAACCCCAGACTCTACAAAAACATCAATATGAGAGAATATAAAAGCTATCAGAACTTAGTTAAGAGACTCTTATGATCACCTTGCTTCTCTTAGTCTTCCCTCCAAGATATTTAAATGGATTTTACAAGGATAATTGGATTGTATGTTGGATTACTATGGATAGACTCAGATTTTATGATAGCATGATATTGGCTTGATAAATTTTATAAGTAGACTAGTTTGGCATGAGAGGATCATATATTGCATAGTTGTTTGGCAAAATAGGGGTGGCTCATTTAAATAGAGCAAGGAGAGAGAATGAATGGAAAAAATTCAAATTTGGTTATAGGAAGATCAATGGTAGATAATTATTCAAGGAATTAAAAATTCCTTGGATGATTCTAGAGGAGGGAATGTTCTAGAAGTAGAATCCTATAGAGACTTTTTGGATGCCTAATGAAAATTAATAGATGATTAATCCTGTGATTAGGGGGTTCTAAAGAATTTAGTGGAGTAGGAGAGGCTACTCATAGGCTAAGGTAGGTGGAAAGGAATTTTAAATTCCCATATAATGGATAAGTGAGGGTTAGTTGACAATAATACATGATTAGAATAATTAATTAATTTGTGGAATGATATAATATCAGTGCATGGATATGAATAATTAAAAGGATGTTAAAATAATGATTAAGAGGATTAGTAAGGATAATTTAGATGAAATTAGATGATATTATTAGTGATATTAGTATTGAATAATAATAATATTAGTGAAGATAAATGAAGTGAAAAAATTTAGGTGTTTCCCTTTGACTTTGTAAGGGGCACTACCCCTTAATCATGCAAGGGGCACTGCTCCTTGACTCCACTGGGGGATACCACCCCAAGACCCCTATGTCATGGCCCCTCATTCAAAAAAATTAGTGTAAAACTTGAAAAAAAAGATTAGTGTTTTTATTGAGGCTTATTAGACTAACATTTGGTTTGGTTTTTTACAGGGGTTAATTTGGTGGTAGTGTTGTCTCACCACTTGTCTTGCAGATCATTTTTTGACATAATTTTGTCTAATATCTTATCTTTTAAATTTCTTCTCAAGAGTGTCAAATTTAAACTATTAATCACTTGATTTATAGGTGTTTGTTAAACATTTTGGAATTTTTAACCATATTATATATTTTTTGTATATATCACACTTAACTAATTGGTTAATCAATTTTTTGTCTCCTTATTTATACTTGAGGGTTATAGTGGTGTATTCCATCCTCCCTGCATCCTAGTGACATGTCTTATAGCATTAAAAACCACTAAAACACTCTCTCATTTTTATATTTTTAGGGGAAACATGGCATGGAAGTGATTCCCACACTCTTCCCATAGTCTTGAGGGTTGGTGATGAAGATTTCATCATTGTGCATTCAACCAAACTCTATGTTTTGGAAAAGTATAAAAATTAGGGACATATATCATTAGGCCAAGTGGTTGACCCCATAAATGTCTTTCATGAAGGGAAAGAGTTAACTCTTTGACCCAAACATTAGACAACATCCTATACAGAGTTGGGCCACCTATTGTATATCAGGGATGCCCGTAGAGAACCTATATAGCCTAGAATAGGACCATAAAACATAATAAGAAACTTGTTGTCATAGTTAGTATCAGATCCTAAGTGATTTTTAATTAAAAATAAGGTTGAGAGGTTTTTGGAGATTATATAATGTGTCACCAACCTATAGCCTCACCTATAAAATCGTTAGATGGTGAAGTCATTAGGTTACAATCCCAATCAGTTTACTAATATTAGCTTTATGATTTATTTGATTTGGTGTGTGTTGTGATAAAACCATGTTGTTGTGATCCAAATCAGCCTTTTACCTAAGCTATACATACATATCTAGGCCTCCTTCACATATCATCATCTTGTATATCCTTGTCTCATCATCATATCATCTTGTACATCTTTATCAATATCTTCTTGTGAATATTTTATTTGTACATTCATGTACATCATTTTAATATTATCTGATCTTGTATATTGTCCTATCTCCTTTTGTCATAGTCATATCCTAGTCTAGTCTTATCCATCTAGAAATATTCATACTCACATTACTTATATACTTAACTAGGTCTTGTCTAACCTCATATTATTCACTTAAGTCTTAACACTAATCATCCCTAGTGTCATATTTAAGACTAAATCTACCTTATCTATAACCAATCTAGGTCACATATTAATCTTTTTTATCACCATTTTGTCACATCACCTTGATTTACTCATTCTTATGATCTTAGTCCAAACCATATTACCTAATCACACAACCCACCTCACTTAGTTGACACCTTGTCACTTACCTTGACCTTATCTATCCTAATCACTTCATTTGTTAACATATTCCTTGTATATACAATCTAACCTAATCATAGTCTAACCCATCCTTACCTTATCATCCCCCTATCTATACCATTCATCCTTGTCAAGTTTGTAATTATACATTGGTCTTCATTCACTTTGGAAAATAAATCTTTTTACATCAAGGTCCTTCATATCATCTTGCTTGTGTTCAATCAAGTCTAAATCCAATCCTATCATATTCTTATCCTAATCTAATCCCATCATCAATAAATCATACTTAAGTTGATTATCTTAGTATTAAGCTAGTCTTAATCCAATCAATCACTAGTTGAAATCAATCTCTTGGGTCAATTTATCCCCTCATCAAATCCTAGAGCTTGTCATATCTCACTTAGTCAAATCTAGTCTAAATCATTAAAATTATAGCTCATATTCTATTTTTATCTACTTGATCTTGTCTTATCTAATAGAACATCACAACACATAAAAATATTCAATCAAACTTAAGATCAGAATAAAGAAAGCTTTTGTCCAAATTTGTTCCACACATCTGATATTCATCCCTCAATATTTGCATTCAATCCATCAAACCTATTGATTATATCTAATGAACCACATCATATGTACTTTATCTCATCTTGATCCATGTATTCTAATGTAAAGTTGGATATGCTAATTGAGTAATGCCTTATGGCTAATAGAGATGTACTCCTTTCCTACCTTCATGAGATGAACACTTCACATCCTACATATTTTGACTATATATAATAAAAATTTACTCCAATCGACACCCATTTCTATCATAAATACCTAGTACCACTCAGTCCTATTCAACCCCTCCATCCACTAGTCATATCCAACTATCTACCTCTTCCTACACTAGCAAGGGGAATCTCATCTTGGCCTCCTCATCATCTGGTTTGACCACTCAATCATGATAACAACCATCTAATATAAAATATAATTCTTCCACATCCAAATCATGAAGTGAAGAGATGAAATATACTCCTCTTATTATATCCTTATAATCCCTCTTTCATTGATCTGGGCAACAATTCAAGTGACAATTTGGGTGACAGTTTTACCCTAATTGATGACGAAACTTTCGGGAGCCATAACTTTTGCACCGTAGCTCCAATTGACTCACCGTTTGAATTTTTGGAAATATAAGAATGAGGAAAATGTCATGATATGGCATGGAGATTTTATCAATGAAGTTTTACCCCATAAAACCCAATGGAAGTTCCCCAAATTTCAATTTTAGTAGTGCTGTCTAAAAATAGTAAGTTTCTAAAAATAGTAATTCCTCAAATTCTGTATTGTTTTAAGTATGGAAGTCAAACCACTTGATATACATCAATATTGGTGACCTTCCACATCCCCCCCTACTTTAAAAATGGGTATAAATTAAGATGTAACCCAAAATGGAAAATTAGACATCTCTTCCCAGAGATAAGTATATAGTTGTATTGCGATCTTGAGTAATAATACATCTCTTCTCAGAGAATTCATTGTTACTGTGTTATTTATGTGTTATTAAAATATTTATCAACCAGAACTTCTAAGTTTTGGATCATCCACCAACTTATCTCCACTAACATGATGGTCTATCCTCCCATACAACATCTTGATCCTAAAAATCCCAAGCCATCTTGGTATAAAGCCAACCATTATTTTATATATCACCAAACCTAGGGGAATACCATTAATCAATGTTGTAATTTTAAAAACTATGTTCAAGAACTCATCGATTGTGGTGATATAGAAATCAAGAATGAATAAAATGGGTCTACATCCAAAGTTGAAAAAGAAAAGGAATGCCAAGATTCCATTCTTGATCATAATCAATCCCTTCCATTTCTAATCCAAGGTCAAGACACCACATACATCTTCTATGGTCCCCCTATTTTTGATAAATCCTCCATAGAAGATGAATCTGTTCCCTCTGAACCTAGTCCTCACTTCTCTCATAAGTTCTTCCATGAGTCTATATTTTTTGAATCCATTATTTCCCCATTATCACATCAAAGACCCCATTTACAAAGGTCACTTATAGATAAATAATCCTCTATTAGTAGTATTGCCTCATTGATGTCACTCACACCCTCATTAGAGTTGGAATTTTAGTCAAAATGAATCTTTATTTCAATACCAATATCTAAAAAAGATTCCTCATTAAAAGCATCATCCCTAAAAGATATTACAAAAAATGATGACTATGCCTATCTTTTTGAGGATAACTCCAATTCATATGTCAACCAATCATAAGGCATATATTTTGATCCCATTTAGGATGATGAATTCATAATAGAATTACTAAAATTTTTATCTATTGAATATTGTTAAAATGGATCTGATCCCACATTATATACATGTCTTATAAATATTCTTAGTGATCCTTTTGTTGATCTTGATGATATTTTCTTTGATGTCAAAATTGGGTCTCTTAGAAACCCCTATGAGGACCATGTTAACTAATCACCACTCATTGACCTCATCTGACCATCTCACCAACCTTCATTCATCATAGATCTTTTTCTTCCCATCAGTTATCATTTAATCACCTCTCTCCAAAGGGATGAACAAGAACATAATCATTGGACTCTTCCTTGAGTAATATAATAAGTGACACAAATACAAAGGTCCAAGATCATATTCAAAATGTCATTCATGATTATCAAATCACCTTTGATCCAAAAAATCATAATCAATAAAATTCAAATCATCAACCTAATAAAAAAGTGTCTCCCCTAGTAAAACCCTTTTAGAGGCACTAGGGGACCATCAAAATCAAAATAATTATTATCTATCAAGTCAAAGATCAATCTCTTTTGGTGAAGCCCAACATCAAGTCCTAGGGGATAGTCAAAATATAATCAAAATAAAGTCAAAATTAGTATCAAGATGGCCGATAATAATTAGATCAAATATGAACCACAAAATCAAAGTGTCTTGAATCTCATAAAGTCTTTTATCATATGACACCAATTAAATATAGAATGCCCAACATATCCAATGATGTGTGCGACTGCTATTACCACTTCCCAAACACCCATTACACCTACCTATCATGATCCTATCATCCATTCAAGTCTTATACATCATCATCAAATCTAAACCCTAAATCCATCCATTCCACACCCCACAAACCTAGACAACATTATCTCTTATAGGGGTGATGAAGACACCTAGTTTACATGTATGGAGGGGCCTCAATCAATAGTTAACAAAGGTAAAAAGGAAATTAGTGAATCCATCATCGACAAAATGATCCTAGTATCACATATCTCTAGAATAGGTGTCAGCTAAAAATCATGAAAGTGTTAGCATTCATGCATCTCACACCATATACAATATATTAAGATGTAAAAAAGTTAAAAAGTAAAAAAAAAATCATTCATCTAATGGTGAAAACCAATCTTCTATCACCTTGGGAAAGTAACATGATGAAAATGGATTTATAACATCATTGTAAAATAATATATTGTTCACATTTTACCTCAACACTTATGGGCAAAATCCATCCCTTATCAATCTCATCTTTGTCTATCTTATCCCTCTATCCATCATCTACCATCATAACTTGCATCCTATTGTGTCAATCCATTTTTTTAGTCTTGACCTTCATAAAGACATGGAAGATGTCCTGAAACAAGTTGTGGAATTATCCTAGCATATCCTCTAATGGACACTCAAGCAACTAGATATTTAGTTCCTTCATGATGTGGTCTTTAGTGATCCCTAATCCATTCTTCCTCAGTCCTCATCCCATTTTTAACATTGCCCTCATCCTTTTGTCATCCCATCCTTCTATCCATCCTTATCCTTATTTCCAGGCTTAGTTTTCTCTTTTCTAGTAACCCCTTTGTATAGTGTACATACATATATCAAAATCCCTAAAAATTATAAAATTCACAAAAATCCAAAAATAGCTTAGTTATCTTGTCATATATCAATCATCCTATTTAATGTCTTACCCATATTATCATCTTGCCTTGTCTCAACATCCTAGTCATCTTGTATTATGTCTTATGCAACCATATCCTAATATAAGTCACTAGTATACTCTAACTCCATACGCTTATCCAAGTCTATAACCTTAATCCAAATTCACATCATCATGATCGACATAGTCCAACTCATCACCTAATTGATCATCCCCTCAACTCTCATCAAGACAACAAATAGAACACTAATCACAAGGCATCTCTATGTAGATACCTGAGTATGTTACTTATATGCTCTGTGGTGTTTGACTTATTTGTATGTATTTTATCATGTATATATATGATTGTATTATGTTTCATTTATTTGCATATGTTTATTTTTAATCTTGTTTCATGTATCTTTTTGTCTATTAGACAATAAAAAAGGATGAGATGATGACACCCAAAAGCTAAAATGATGCTTTTAAGTGTCCTCAATAATGTAAATTTCATCATTTTCCCCTTTTATAATCATGCACTTTGTCACAATGTCCTCTTGGTCAGACTTATATCATGGGGCATTATTACCTAGTGCTATATTTACATCAAATTTCTTAGGCTATGATGAGCCTTATTAAAACAATGATGGATTGAAAATGGATTATAATCATCATCCTCTATCACCTACCTAATCATCTAATCATCATCATCATCATCATCATCATCATCATCATCATCATCATCATCATCATTTCATCATCAAATTGATCATCCCAGTCCACTCATCTAAAATCCAATCACTTCTCTTAGTTCTCATGTCTAAAATTTAAGTCACATCCTCTATATAACAAATAACATGTTTAACATCCATCATCCTCCTCCTCTAGTCTATCTTTTCATATGTCATCTAGTCTAAACTATACTGGCCTAAGGTATTTTTAGACTATGTAGGTAGTGTTTAGTCATATAATGTGTCTAAGGTTAGCTCAACCACTATCTCCCCCTTCCCCATCATTTATCATCACATCTATCTTGTCCTTCATCATACTCACATCTTAAATTAGTCAAATATATAAGTTATAATATTGATCATTAATCATTGATCAATCACCATCCCTGCAATCATATTCTTAATCTTTTCATTAATTTTTTACACCTATTAGTTAGGCCTGAAAAATTATAACATCTATCTTTTCTTCCATTAGTCATCCATTATCATTGACTGGTTAATTCATCATTTAAAATTTACAATTTCCTCTTTTGATAGGGTCATGACTAGGACTGTAACTTTATTATCGTCCCTCATTCCCTTTCATGTGTCCTCACTCGGGTCATCATCATATTATGCCTCATTGATTTGATCCATTCATATTTTGGTTACTTGATCATATCATTTATTCTCTCTCATCCCCTTCATCATATCACTTGACTTTAGCTTTGAGCTACATATTATTAACCTTATTAAATCATTGTCTTATTCTAGCCTAATGCTCTCCCATCATGATTCCTTACTTGGGATATGTTGAAATGTCACGGCCTTTATCATCTTGGCCTTCACCTCTCCTTGACATATGTCCTTACCTAGGACATGTCTAAAGCTTGTGACACCTATCATCCTAGTCTACAACTCTCCTTGGCATGTGTCCTTTCCTTGGATATGTTGAAAGTTGTGACCTTCTATCATCATATTTTTATAGTTAATTTCCCCCTTGGGATGTGTCAACAACCATGAAAATATCATTTTCACTCCTTATGCATAGGTCTTGGCTTGGGAAATCATCACTTTATAGCTCATTACTTATTTTGAGTTCATTTTCTTCATCATCAATCTCACATATAACATCCCATCCCCTTGTCTACCCATCACATCCCACCCCTTGTTTCTTCTTTTTGAGTGGCCATCCATCTCATTCTTCTCAACATGTCCCCTCAAGGGGTATCATATCCACTAATATCATTTACTAACATTTATCCATGAGTATCTTTATTCTTTGAAATATCATTACTCCTTCCACTTTATCCAATCACAATGCCCTTTCTAAGAGGGGAAAAATATATGCATTTAAATTTGCTTGCTTTATTTTTTGTTACTAATATTATTATTAGTTGACATTAACATCACTAATAATCTTATCTAATTTCATCTAAATTATCCTTACTAATCCTCCTAGTCATTATTTTAACACCCCTTTCATTATATCATTCCATAAATCAATTAATTCTTATAATCATGTATTATTTCTCAACTAACCCCCACTTATCCATTATATGAGAATTTAAAATTCCTATCCACCTACCCTAGCATGTGAATAGCCTCTCCTACTCTCTTAGATTCTCTAGAACCCCATAATCATATGACTAATCATCTATTAATTATCATTAGGCATCCAAAAAGACTCAAAGGCTTCTAATTCTAGAGCATTCCCTCTAGAATCATCTAAGTAATTTTTAATTCCTTGAATAATTATCCACCATTGATCTTTATACAACCAACTTTGAATTTTGTCCATTCAGTCTCCCTCCTTCCTTTATTTAAATGAGCCATCCCTCCATTTCCAAATAACTATGAAATCTATGATCCTCTCATGACAAACCATTATACTTATAAAACTCATCAAGCCAATATCATGCTATCATACAATCTAAGTCTATCAATAAGAATCCTACATATGATCCAATTATCTTTAGAAAATCCATTTGAATATCTTAGAGGGAAGACTACGAGAAGAAAGGTGATGGTAAGAGTTTCTTAACTAAGTTTTGATTTCTTATATATTGTCTCATGTTGATGTTTTTTTAGATTTTGCAGTTAATTTACTATATATATATTCTATTTAAATCCATTTCTCAAATTTTACAAGCATAAATTTTCAACCCTTTTGAAAAGGTTTAGTTTAATTATATCAAAAGACAGTAGAGCAAGGAAGGCTATGGCATCATACTTGTATAATTAAATTTATAAAATTAATGGAGGAATTTACCGATGTGATATTTGAAAATCAAAATAGAATACATTTATATATATAAATAATAAATAAAAATTATAAGTACAAAATAAAGAACCAAAAACTCAAAGAGAAGAGGAAGTGTAGATAAGAATTTATGAAATATTTAAAAATTCAGCATTAAGTTATTGTTTTGTCATTTATTTTATTTTATTTAATTCTTTAATCAAACTATTTTTCATCCTCTATTGTAATTGTAACATAGGAATCCAAGAGGGGGTTAGTCAAAAGTTTGTATGATAAAACCATTAAAAACACATATAGATCTAACACCTCAAGCCTAGATATTTGGGCGAGTAAGAGAACAATGAAAGTAACAAATAAATGAAGATAAAATAAGTATTCTTCACCTTCTTTATGATCAGGAGTTGTAAGTTGGCCTTGGATGGATGTGCTTAGTCATGTGATCAAAGAGTCTTTAACAATGATGTTCTTTTTGTCATTTATCCTTGTCACTTTGGCTTATACTTGTCTTGGCTTGGCATGTGAAGTTGATTTCAATTAATTTATCATTATAAATCTACTTGTGAGCTTCTTGAAGGCATTCCTGAAGATACCCTTACACATAAAAGCTTATTGAAAGGGAGGGAGGGAACTCTTATTTATGGCTTAGGAAAATCCATTATGACTTTGGATAAAAAATGAGATGTATGGTGGAGCTTGAGTCAAATATGTAATTAATATTCTTCAATTAATAAATATGGCTCATAAATCTAAATATTTGTGAGTGTATGACAACTCACAAAAGCAATGATGAGAGGCCTGAGATTTTGCATTTTTTTATTTTTAATTTTAGATATTCATTAATTACACAAGGATTATTTATCTAAGGTATTAATTGGGTTTAATCAACTAAGTAAATTTGATTGGTCTTTTGACCTTCTCTAAAATTTGGTTAAGTTCCCCACTCAATGGGTTGAAAATGTTAGTTTGTTTGGTTGTAACCTAAGTGGGAATGAATCCATGGGAGGTTATTATTTCATATAAGGTAATACCCAAAAGAAGGATTCCTTGACATTATCATGGGAAGTTATATCCCATGCATGGATAAATTTGGTCATTATAGTGATTTTTAGGATTAATTTGCATAGTTTGATATAAATCAATTTGATGTTTGGTTTAGACATAGATGCAACTGAAATGGGTAATTCATATTTTCTCGTGTTTGAGAAGGCATTGCAAGACATAGGCACATGAACATCTTTTCAAATTACAAAAAAAAAAACTATTAAGAAGAAAATGAATATAATGATTGAATAATGACACTCCAAATAAAGTTTAGGAAGCCTATGATGCCCCCTCGAGGGAATGCTAAAATAGTGATTGATGGATGGTTCTTAAAAAATAAGCAAGAAGAAGAATGAAATTAATCCATGGATGAGATTAATTCAATTGAGATAATGCTTGCATGAAATGATTAAAATATTTATTTACCCAAAGGTAGTTATAATTGATAACAGAGTATAAGACATTGATTTTCCCAAAGATAGTTATAATTAGTGGTATAGGTACATACCCCAACAAGGTAGATGGGTCAAAATAATGATTTGCCCAAAGGTAGTTATAATCATTTTGATGACCTAGATTGAATAATGATTTTTCCCCAGTAGGGAATATTTGATAATGATAAAGTGGTTGTGTCCCAATAATGTGGATTGACAAGTATAACTCAAGGATATAACCTATCACATAGATTAAATATGAGTGGGTACAAACATAGGTGTGATGGTCTAATGAATTTTCAAAGACTAGATAATCCACAAATAACCAGGCACATGGGGATGTGCCAAGTGATGAAAGAGATGATTGGAAGATAATAATGGTGATGATGATGATGATGATGATGATGATGATGATAATCAAGCTAACCTAAGATACATCATATATCCAAGCACTACCTATATAGTTCAAATGGTCCTCAAGCCAATGTAGTTCACCTAGAAGTGGGAGAAAATTGAATGAGTAATAGAATAGAATAATAAGAATTAATTAATGTGGATGATTTATTTATACCTATAATTATAGATATGTTCATCTTGATTAAAATTGATAAAACTAGAATGGTCAATTAGTTGATTTGATCAAGGAGTAGGGGATAACTGCCAAAGTGAATAAGGAGAAGTACTACCCATTACATTGTTTTTAAGATCCACTAGCCTAATTTTTGTTATATAATATGATAGTATGCATAATGATATAAAATACCATGATGACCTGCCCTTAATGTGCATAATTATTGACTCCCAATCCAATAGACAATTAAAAATAGTTCACCAAAGATAAAAACCATGATGATAATGTTGATGTATGAATATGGATGGACTCAAGTGGAATGGGTTGAAACCAACAATGTATTTGACACTATAAAAATGATTGGGGACTGTTAACTAAGTTTAGGATAAGACAAATATTTTTGGACTCTAGTAATTTATATCTCTCTAGCAGATTGTAATTCATTTTCAAATTTTAGACCTTTTTGAAATATTTTTATTTTTTTAATAAATTTTGGGTTTCTCAACTCAATGGAGAATTACGAGACATAGAATGGGATAAGTTGTAAAATTACTAGGGCATGGCTTAGGTTTATTAAAAAATGATGAGAGCACTACTTAAATTACTTACAAAATGGTGAGAGTGTGGCAAAGGTTACTCAAAAAATGGTGAGAGCACTACTTATAGTGCTCATAAAATTCTGAGAGCATTACTTAGGTTACTCATAACATGGTGAGAGTGTGGCAAAAAGGGTGACTAATCTGATCTCAAAGTAAATTGAGCACTATGTACATGTTGTAAAGGACCTCAAGTCAATATAGTTATACCTCATAGTGGAGGAATGGTTGGAAATGTTTCCAATTTGTTTTGTGGTTTTTTAATCTCAATTCAATAGAGGATTATGAGATATAGAGTATTATAACTCACAAAATGGTGAGAGTGTGGAAAAATGGGTGACTAGGTTGACCTCAATATAAATTAAGTATTGCCTACATAGTCTTAAAGGACATCAAGTCAATGTAGTTTCACCTTACAATAGTGAATGCAATTAGGGAACAACAAGTTTGTGAATAGGCAAATGGCAAGGTATGGAACAATGATAAGGAAAAGTAAATTGAAAGACAAGGAAAATGAAATAATGGCAAGAAAAATGGAAAGGTAAGATGAATGGAAAGGCATGAAACAATGATAAGGCAAGGTAAATGGAAAGTTAGGGTAAATGAAAAGGCAAACAATAAGGTAAGGTAAATGGAAAGGTAAGGTAAATAGTAAGGCAAAGTGAATGGAAAGGCAAGGTGAATGGAAAGGCAAGGTGAATTTCAAGTCAATGGAAATTCAAGGTAAATGATAAGGCAAATGGAAAGGCATGAAAAAATGGTAAGGCAAGGTAAATGGAAAGGCAAGGTAAATGGTACGAAAAATGGCAAGTCAAGGTGAATGGCAAGACAAATGGAATGGCAAGGTAAATGGTAAGGAAAGGAAAATGAAATAATGGAAAGCTAAGGTGAATGGTAAGGCATGAAACAATGGTAATGTGAGGTAAATGGTAGGGCAGGGTAAATGGCAAGGCAAGGTGAATGCCAAGGCAAATGGAAAGGAAAGGTGAATGGAAAGGCAAGGTAAATAGAAAGTCATGGAAGAATGATAAGGCAAGGTAAATGGAAGGTCAAATGGCAAGGCAAGGTAAATGATAGGTCAAATAACAAGGCAAGGTGAATCACAAGGTAAATGCCAAGGAAAGGTAAATGACAAGGCAAGGTGAATGGAAAAGCAAGGTAAATGAAAAGGCAAATGATAAGGTAAGGTGAATGGAAAGTCATGAAATAATGGAAAGGTAAGGTAAATGGCAAGGCAAGATAAATGAAAAAATGATAAGGTAAGGTGAATGTAAAGACATGAAACAATGATAAAATGAGGTAAATGCTAAGGTAGGGTAAATGGAAATGCAAGGTGAATGCTAATGCAAATGGAAAGGCCAGATAAATGGCAAGGTAAGGCAAATGGGAAGGCATAAAATAATGGTAAGGCAAGGTAAATGACAAGGAAATGTGAATGGAAAGGCAAATGTCAAGGCAAGGTGAATGGTAAGAAAAATGGAAATATAAGGTAAATGGTAAGGCAAACTAAAAAGTAAGGTGAATGGCAAGGCATGAAACAATGGTAAGGCAAGGTAAATGGCAAGGTATGGTAAGTGGAAAGGCAAGGCGAATGGAAAATAAAATGGCAAGGCAAGGTGAATGACAAGGTAAATTTCAAGGAAAGGTAAATGAAAAATGGAAAGGCATGATTATGTTGTTCTTGATAATGTAGAGATACACAACATATGACACCATTAAAATAGTCAATTTTTTAAAATTATAGCACACACCCCTTATAAACTACTACTCTATAAATAACTTGATACTGATTTAAACTCTAGTAATGTTGTGATCTTCATTGGTCATTGATTTTATTTATTTCAAATTTTGAGACAAGATGTCTTCATAGCCTCTATAAAGGAAAGTGTGACCGGGATGATAAATAGGGATAAACATTGGATAAAAGGTCTGATTTGACAATGTAATATAGGTCTAGAATGGAGAAATGGATCATAATGGAATGTATAATGGCTGGGAAATAAATGAATATCAATATTTTTAGTCACACATAATGTTACTAATTCTAGATTCAACATAACTTTGGTTATGGTAGGGCCAAAGACTTTTGAATATGCTCTCGATAGGACCACAAAATTTTTCTATTATTTGGGCTTGAGAGATGTTGCCATTTGATTATACTATATGTTGGAAGTTTTACTAATGTTATCTTTATTTATGTCTTTATCAAGCAATGAATAACTATTATGCATAGATATTGGTGCCTTGAATAGGTTTTCACCAATAAATTTGTCTTGATTGTCCCATAGTGCCTCCAATAAGGTTTCACTAAAGAATGTTGACTATTAACTTTGATTGCCTTCTAGTGCCTCAAACAAGGTTTCTATAGAAGATGGTGAATTTGGACTTTGATTACCCCCTAGTGCCTCTAAAATGGTTTCACTAGGAGATTATTTTTCTTCTACATGAATGTGGTCTTGATCTCCTTGACATTATACAATTGATATGTCACTATGGATGTAGTTCAATAGTGTGTGATTCTGTCGGTCCTAATTGACACTTGTGGGAGGTGGAATGTCAAAATAATGGGTAGGTTAGTTAGTGTTAATGGAAAATGGAATGGTAAAAGGTAGTATAATCATCATAGAAGATAATATATAACTTTGTTGATGTTAAATTAATAATCCTTAAATGTATTCAAATTGACATGCAAGGTATATATAACCAATGTTATAACATCCATGAATGTATTATGATTCTAAAGCTGATTGTGACTCAAAGGACTCTAAATTTGATGTTGAGCCTAACATTGATTCTAAAACTGATACTGAATCAAATATTTGTTCAAAAATATAACCTAACTTTAATGTTTATTCTTATTCTAGTGTGGTGGCACAAATTTTATGTTAAATGTTTGGTATTGGATGAGTAATGGCCTATGGTTGAATAATGGGCTCTTCAAAAATAGGCTCAGCTAAGGACTCCACAAAGATTGGCTTATCAGAGTGAGGCTTATCAACAAAAGGGAAATGGTCAACATGCAACTCCATAGAGATTAGCTTGTCAAAGTGAGGCTCATTAAAGATAAGGCAATAGTCAAAGGGTGACTCAACAAAGACTAGCTTGTCTAAGTAAGAATCCTCAAAAAAAGGGAAATGGTCAATAAGCAACTGCATAGAGATTGGCTTATCAAATTAAGGCTCCTCAAAGATAGGGAAATGGTCTAAGGGTGACTCAACATAAGTTAACTCATAAAAAATAGGTTTTTAAACAAAAAAACATTAAGGATGTGTTGGTTCTCTCAGCCTTGGCTTACACTTGTCTAAAAAATATCAAATTTGGACACATTTTAGTCTTTAAATGATGGATCTTAGAGAGGTAATAATTGGCTCTGTTGTGGGCTTGAATATCAGCTTGGATTTTCTAAAGTGGGGGAAGTTTGGCAATGGATAAATAATGACCTAAAATTTAATAATGGTCTCTTTATCAATAGGCTCATCTAAGTGGGCTCAATAAAGACTAGTTATGGGTCTAGGATGGTAACTATAATATGCCTAGTTGTAATTGTGAAACCTTGTTGAGATAATGAACTAACAAATTTGGAAGAAAAGGGGGAAGGGCCTATAATGGTAATCCTTTGGTACTATAGAGATTGGTTGCTAATGCAAGCCAAAGGAGGAAGGTCTAGAATTGTAATCCTTAGGAGCTGTAGAGCTTGGTTGTTAATGCAAGCTAAAGGAGGAGGGCTTATAATGGTAATTAATGGGCACTATGGATTTTAGTTGCTAATGTAAGCCAAAGGAGAAGGGCTTAAAATGGTAATCCTCAGGTGTTGCAGAGCTTGGTTGTTAATGTAAGCCAAAGGAGGAGGGCCTAGAATGGTAATCCTTGAGCAATGCAGGGCTTGGTTACTAATTCAAGATAAAAGAGGAGGGATTAGAATGGTAATCCTTGGGTATTGTAGAGTTTGGTTTCTAACATTGGCCAAAATAAGATGGCCTAGAATGGCAATCCTTGGGCAATATAGAGCTTGGTTTCTAATATAGGCCAAAGGAGGAGGGCCTAGAATGGTAATCCTTGGGAACTGTAGAGCTTGATTTCTAACTTAGACCAAAGGAGGAGGGCTTGGAATGGTAATCCTTGGGTGTTGTGGAACATTATTGATAACATAGGCCAAAGGAGGATGGTTGGCATAAATAGGGGATTGGGTACTATTATTAGAGAATTTAGCCTTGAAAGAGAAACCTTGGTACTTTAATTGGCCCAAATAAGGGAGGTTTTGGCATATGATAGTTGACATGGATAGGTTTGGAAAATAGCCCAAAGAGGGTAGTATTAGTTTATAATAATGGTGTTAAACTTTGTCTTGGTTATAAAATGGATTTAGTCTAGGTTTAGGTTGGATTTCACTTGACTAGAATGGTCTAAAAAGGGTAAAAAATGAACCTAATTGGATTAGAATGTGGGTTCAAAAATAAACCCTGACTTGGAATGATGGTACAATTTGGTTGAAATACTTGATGTTTGGCAAAGGTCTCACTTTGAATGTGGTCAATTTAGACATGGAACCTAGAATTGGTCTAGGTCTAAGTCTAAAATTGGGATTGAAAACAAACTTGAACCATGTATTTCAAAACAAATTTGATCTAGGCACATGAAATAGGTCATGAGACATAACTTATGCTAGGAATTTGAATTTTGAAACACTTCTAAGTAAAGATCCTCTTTTGAAACAAATGGCACACTTGGTCTAAAATAGAAACTTGGAATCAAGGTAATATGTGGTAAAAAGAAACTTGGTATCTAAGCAAAGGTATTTAAAAATCAAACTAAAAATCCATATAATTTAAACAATATAAAGACATAAAGGTGAACCACTCAAGTCCAAGTTATAAGCAAGACTCAAGCGTAAACCCATTATTTTAGATCTAAACTCCAAAAGATAGATTTCGAATGAGATTTTGAAAGACTTAGATTTTCAAATGAATAATGGTTAAGCCTCAAATGGGCAACATAATGACACTTTTAGAATAAAAAGGTACATAAATGATTTAAAACTTGGTTCAAATAAAGGAAATTATTTTGGTACAAATTTGATAGAGTAACAATGTCTTTTTAAATAAAAGTACAAAAGTAGTTTTTGAAATCTCAAGCTAAGGCAAAAGCTTTGATTGATTTCGAAAGTGTAACACCTATTGGTTCAAAGTTATGTGTAACATATGTCTTATTTTTAAGGTTTTGACTCATTTTATGATAAAAAGAAATTTTATATCCAAAAATACATGCTAGTAAAAGAAATAGAAAAATCACTTATGTGTACATCCTGCCCTAAAACTAACAAGGTGTGTGTAGCTTCTACTAGGGTTTACACTGATATACCCTTTGACTTAATTTTATACAAGTAACTATCAAGCTAAAATAGTCTATTGATAGTAGGATGGTTTTGAGTGATAGCAATATTTTTTTTGGTTGACATCAAAGTAGTTAGCAATGATAAGAAGGCAAATGATGGTAAGATGGTGTTAGGAGATAACATGAAGTTATCAGTTGATGGTAGTATGGTGTCGAGTGATAGTAGGATTTTGTTGGTGGTAAATTGTAGGGTAGTTAGTGATGTTAGGGTGGTTGTAAATAGAATCATGTTATCATTCAATGGAAGGGTAGTCAATGATGATGGAAGATTATTGATTGATGGTAGTATGGTGTTAGTCAATGGAAGGAGTAGTCGATGATGGTGATGGAATCATCTATGGGGATGCTATCTATTGATGATGAAATTGTTAGTCTATAATTATTTTATCTATTTATGGTGATATTGTTAATCTATAGTGATGTTATCTATTGATGGTGACAGTTCTAGTTGAAAAAAATTATCATTTTTTAACAAATAGTCAAGTAGCATAGTCGAGATATCGAGAGACAGAGTAGAGTGGTGAACTCAATATTTATTTAATAAAAAATGAAATAAGTAGAATAAAATCATAGAAAATTTCAAGTAAAAACATAAAAATAAGTTTTGAATGAGTTTTTTTTGGATTTTAGGAGTCCAACATCACTTCCTTAGTGCTTTGGGGTGTGTGGTCCCACTAAGTGTGTCATTATGTAACATGGGAATCCAAGAGGGTATTATTCAAATGTTAATATGATTTTAAAAAAAAACATATATATCTAACACCTCGAGCCTAGATAATTGTGGGTGCAAGAGAACAATGCAAGTTACAAATAAAAGAAGACAAAACAAGTATTCTTCACCTTCCTTGTGAGTAAGAGTTGTAAGTTAGCCTTGGATGGATGTGCTCAATCATGTACTCAAGAGTATTTAAAAATGGTGATCCTTACATCATTTATCCTTGTCACTTTGGATTTTTCTTGGCTTGGAATGGCATATTAAGTTATCTCTAATTAATTTCGTATTATAACTCTACTTGAGAGTTTCTTGAAGGCATTCCTAAAAAATAAACTTAAATACAAAAGATTATTGAAAGAGAGGGAGGGCACTCTTATTTATAGCTTAGGAAAATCCATTATGAATTTTGGATCACAAATGAGATTTATGGTTGAGATTTAGTCAAAGATGTAATTAATATTCTTCAATTAATAAATATGACTCATAAATCTAGATATTTGTGAGATATTTTATGAGTACATGATAACTCACAAAAGTAATGATGAGAGGCCTTGATATTTTGCATTTTTTAATTTATAATTTTAAATATTCATTAATTACACATGGATTATTTAAATAAACACTTAATTGGGTTTAATCAATCAAGTAGTTTTTATTAGTATTTTGACCTTTTCTAAAAGTTGGTTAAGTGCCCCACTTAATGGGTCAAAAATGTTAGTTTGCTTGGTCGCAACCTGACTAGGGATGAATTTATGGGAGGTTATTATTGAATACAAGGTAATACCATAAATAATTATGCCTCAACACAATTATAGGTAGTTATATCCAATGCATGGATGAATATGGGCATTTTGGTGATTTTTAGGCTTAATTTGCATAGTTTGGTAGAAATCAATCTGAAGTCCAGTTTAGACATAGATGCAGTAAAAATAGGGTGTCTACATTATTATATTATTATATCCATTTTTTTCATAGGTAAAAACTTTTTTACTAGAGTATGAAGTGATTTGGGATATAATCAAGGGCATAGATTCCCATGTAATGTTATCTATATACAAGATATTACTAGATTTATACCAACTATTACCAATAATGACCACTAGCCTTGACAATAACTAATGACCATTAATGGCCCTAAGAATACAAACCAAGACCAAAACTGACCTTAATTGTCTTTCTATATATTTTAACCTAGGTTGGGCTTGAAACAACCAAGCCACTTTAAACAACTCACCCATTCTCATTGGCTAAAATATTGGGTAACAAACATTATTTAATCAAAACTAGACTCACTGTGAAGAGTAAACCTATTCATGGACTGTGGATTTACCTAATTTCATTGAACACATGTTTCAATCCATATACCAGCCCATGTCACATTGAAAACTAAGCTAACCAGTCTACCATAATGGTTTCCCTCATGCCTGACCATTGGACCCTAGTGTGGGAATGATGTTATAGAAGTGGTTAGCCTAGGGAATGGACCCCAAGACCTCCCACTTCTAACACTCAACTCACACACTACTAGACTATCCCCATCAGATCCATCTTATAGCCATTATTCAGTTTCCATTATTAGTAATAGTTAAATTAGATTTTATTTATACAAGTTTGAGGTTTAATAATAATAGATGGATTTAATTCATTCATTGTTGGAAATGCATTTATAAATATAACTACACCCAAAAATATATGGTAAAGTAAAAAATTATAATTGAACCCAAAACATTTCTCCATTAAAACACTACCTATGTTACTCTCAAGATCTATTGTCACATGATTAACTAGTAACATATTTCACTTGCCCAAGGAAAGTATTTAGCTATTTTTATAAAGACCTAGAAAACTCTTCAAAAAAATCTAGTTTGAGCACATTGTATTTTTTTCCCCGAGTGTACTTATTGTAGTAAATGAGCACACAATTATTGAGGTGAAATGGAATTAAATATGAAGTGATATACAAGAGGAGACAACATTTTAACTTAGAAGAAGAAGACAAATTTAAAATAATGATTTATAAGAAAAGTCAACATTGTAACCTAGAAGAATATGAATACAAGATTTACAAATTAAAAGAGAGAAAAAATATAACTAATCCCAATGGAATGATTCAGAGAGATTCAAATACTTTTCAAGTGATTTTTTGACATGG
This sequence comes from Torreya grandis, assembly GCA_037957365.1. NCBI lineage: Eukaryota > Viridiplantae > Streptophyta > Pinopsida > Cupressales > Taxaceae > Torreya > Torreya grandis. Next base: position 995,686 of record JARHVA010000143.1, on the reverse strand, counting down.
TCTAGTTAATATTAATTACTTGGTCAAGCATGTGTTATTTTTGTCAAGAAAGTTACATCAAAATACTTTTTTCTCAAACATCTAAATTCCCTATATGCAATATAATTTGACAAGAGAAATGCCATCATCAATTTTCAACTTCAAACAATATGGATACTAGGCCATAAACACCAAAACTTGCAAAATTAACATAGGTTGAGGAAATGTTAGTAGCTTGTGTCAACCCAATCATAAAAGTGGTAGATGCAGCTAGATCTCAATATAAATATAAAGGATATACAATAAGTTTTCCACAAGAAGTAACAAAAAATTCTAAGGTTTTTCCACATTAAATAAAACATTTTCTAATGATTATATTTTGGCAGAAGGATCAAGATGGAACAAATTAAAACTTTATTATCAATATAACATGACATGTTCTATTGATATGTTCAAAATGATTAAAATTATCTTAGTGAACTTACATACAATGTTGATATAAATATCTTTAACTAACTGAAATCTATCCATATGCAATTTGATTTTGATGCAAATCAAATTTTATTTGTAGGTATAATAATGGATATTTATGAATGAAAAATCATCAATCACACAACATCAATGGCCTCAAAACCACCCAACTCCCTAAGAGATATATAATTAATATATGTATGGGTAAATAACCCTAATGCATATCCTAGAACACCAATAATTGGTTTGGGATTGGAGCATCTCATATAAATGAATATGTCACATTAGGCTTACTTGATATGGCATTTCCAACATTGTTTATTGATGAAATGTATCATTTAATAAAATCATAATTGAGATGAGTACATCTACATGAATTTTTTAAACATTTATTTTGATATAAGGATCATCATTTCAGTTGACACCCATGATTTATATATTACATTATGAACATGATCATGAGAAATTATGCACAACATTCATCTATAGTTTTCATAAAAAAGAGCCTTCAATATATTTCAATCACAATCAATGAGCTACATGAGCATATGGATAATGTGACTCACTCATATCTAGCAAATCATTTGATGTGGTTTAAAATCACCTTGAGGGGTAAAATTTATTATTGGAAAAAAAGTCACAATGAATTAATTAAAATGTTACATAAAATTTGATCTCTATCACTTTCTTCACTTTGAGTGAATCTAATATGTACTGGCTTGATCTACATGTTTTAATGCCTAGAATACCATTAATAAATCCACGAGAATATCTATATTTGTGAATATAAAATGTTGTTGATTATCCTCATATATTGTCACACTGTAAGAACTTGTGACATATAATTTTCTATAAGGAGATACTACAAAAAGGAATGAAAGTAAAAGATTATTGTTACATATATGAATGGAAACATAGAGGTTCACCACATGTGCATGGATACAAAAGGTTAGATGAAACACCAAATATGGAAAATCTTGATTTGAAAAATTCTCATGAATGGAAAAGTGTTGAGAAATAATTCCAATCTATTATTCATGCATGGAACTTTTAGGAAGATACACACCAACAAAACAAACATGTATATTATCAATCCTTGCTAAATCTATGTTTCATAAAATATTTTTATTTTCTCGATGTGATTAATAAATTATTATATATTATTAATTTTAGGCACTAAAATATTTTATGAAACATGCATGTCTTCAAAATATAAGGCAACTTACACATGTGGGTATGGAGCATGACTATGCATATTTACTCAACTATGTAGAATGACATACAACATGTAGAAAGGGTGTCTAGCTACATAAGAAAAGAGGAAGAATGGATTTTAGGTAATATGTTCAATCTTTGAAATAATTGTATAAACATTAAACATAATATTCTTGTAAAAACTAATAATAGAGTTATTATTGATTATAGGTATAATGAATCATGTACATTAAATCTTGTGGGATATAAGTTTTATCAAGACTCATATACAAGAGATAAAAAATTGAGCCTACAAGAAATTATGATTGAAAAATACACATAATTTTTATGTGTGATAGTTGTGAAGATAAAATATAAATTGGAAACCCATTATTTACAAACACGTTATGGTCAATTACATTTAAAAGTATGCAGTAAAAGTAGAGAAGAGTTCTAAAATTTATCATCAAATGTTGATTTGACTTGAAAAACATTGAAAACCCTAATGAGTTAGCAAAAAAATCATATAGAATACTTATAACTAAAACAATTATTAAAATAGACATTAAATCAAAAGAAACATATCATATATTATGATTTAGAGCTATTAGGGATAAGTCATCTATCTTCATCTTTACCTGACTCTAGTCTTGAAGGACACCTCTTTTATCATTATGCTTATCTTGATCACCTTGCATCATAGAAATTTCAATCTATTTTTGATATGATCATTAGATTCCTTGGGTGTTTCCTATTATAAAGTACACATAGAGGCACTTATTAATGCTATAATATTTCATTATTATCATTTACCATCTGTTCCTACCTCATTACATTCTTTTTTCTAGGCAAACTTGCACTTATACCTTCATTATGCCTTTACTAGGTATCCCCCTTAAGTCTCAAGGATCCAAAACTTACTTTAAGATTCCAAGAATAAAATTAATTGAATTTTTAATATCTAAGGATCATATCATACCTATCTCATCCCATTTCAAGTGACCAAATAGACCATGAACTCACTTCCCCTTCATTGCTCTCAATGACCTTCTTAAGCTTTTAGCCATATTTGGGTGTTTCTCTTTGTTTGAGTAGTCTCTAAACTTCCCTAAATAAATAGAGAAACTTTGGGAATAATTTTATATTTTTTCAACCCATTAAAATTTTATATTACCTATCTCAATGTATTTTACCCCTTTTTGACCTTGTATGCCTTTTAGTTACCCCAAATTAGGCCTAATTTAAGCCATGTTTGCATTCAACTATCAATATTCGTACAATGCCATACCCATACACTCAAAAACCACTTAAATATATTTAAAAATGATCAGATGAGTAAAAAATAAAAAATTTGTAGTTTTTTTATAGTTAAATCTCTTAGAATTGACTAAAGCCTAGTTCTAGGGTTTCTAGACCCTACACACGGGCTAAGAACTTGTTAAATTCCTAACTTGAGAAATTTAGGGCTTAAAAGGACCAATTTACATTTTTTATGTATTTTTTGACGTTATATAACTTCCCATATGATTTATTATCCTTTTTCAATGTGCTAAAGGGTTCAAAAACCAAGAAACATAATCTATAATGAGTCTTTTCCTTGATTGTGCAGGGTATCCATGATCTATTCTCCTTGTAATGCTTCATAAACCAGGAATAGGTCATTATCTAGGGTCAATATACTTCAAAAAATATAATATTAATTCAAAACCATCTATTCCATCTTCTATTAGTCAATTTAAACCTTCTTTTTACTCATAAGCTGTGTAAACAAGGTATTGCTTGTATATGATAGTTTCAGTGTTCCAACTCAACATATATCCTAAGGCATGACTACAGTTCATTATGATTCATATACTCCCTCATTCCTCTCCAAAACATGATAAAAATTTAATAAAATTCATATGTATTATCCAATCTCAACCCTTATCTTCAAGTACTGACTGTGTCAAACAAAATGACACTATTATGAATAGTGGTTTCTATATTGTCCTTTTCTAATCTGGGAACAATATCTAATCTAGGAAACATTCATCCTTATATATTAAAGGATCATGTATTTTAAAATTTTAAAAAACTTATCTATTGTAAGATCCTTTCCATTCCCTCAATATGCTTGGACAAAACTAAAGTAGTAGGGTTATTAAATTGTGTGACAAAGTTTCACCATCTAAGAAGACTATATATTCTAGTTTCCACTTAGGTTTGTGTTTCATGATGTAAATTTAATTCCAAATCAATGAGATTATTTCAAACTTCACTTATCAACAAATATAGTGGAATGAAAGTACAAACATCCAACAAAGAAACCCCTACTCACCTTTGGGATAGTATGATACCTAGGCATAATAAGCCAACAGGGGATACACTATCTTTTTTGATCTCCTTACAATGTCAACACTTATTACCTTTCACATATAACTATAGATCCAAAAATCTTCATCATCCCTATGTCAAGGGAGCTCACTTGTGTAGTCATAAATTAATTTATTACTTTCTTCCTCTATACTTAGAGCTTGAGATCCTTATAAACACCCTGTCATAAACCACATCATAATTTGTTCATGGCATTATAGTTTCCTCAATGCAATGCAAATTTAGTCATAAATCAAAGGAAATAAAAAACTTCTTATACTTATTTATTAATATGATTTATTTAAAATTACATTCATAGCCCATATAAGTAATTGACACTTTTCTTGAGAGGATATATTCAATCCTTCATGCTCCCCTATTTTCTTATCTTGGAGCTTGTCTTCCCTCTTTCTATTCTATGCAAAAAATTTCTCCATACAATGACTCTTTTCTCCAAATCCAACATAGGTTATTGGTTGGTTACACCAACTTCCATTCATAAATAAATTTTCAATGTACAAGGGGATTTTACATTAGTTAGATGGATTGATATAATTATTACTCATTAATTACACTATGATATGTTCCCTATGACTTGAATGTACCCCTAAACAAACTTTTCTCAACTAAACACCTCAAACATACAAGATATCCCTCTTAGATTCTTGAAAACATTTTGAATTTTCAAATTCTTATTTTTAGAGGGAAAACTCCTATAGCCTATATAATTTACCCTAATGACTTCAGATGGATACTATAGACGTAAATGGACCTAATAAGGTCCCTCAAACACTTTAACATCCATTTTGACCAAATTTGATTCCTTTTGACAACTCTAAAATAGTGCTCCTTGGATTGATGCTCCTACATCATACTCCATAGGAGGGATAAAATTTGTGTCACCAAATTTATTTCTCACCTTCCAATTTTTTATTTTAGGGTATTTCATATTCACATTATTTCTATGCTTCACTCTTTACTCCTTTTTTGCCAAATTCTTGCATCTCTTGCTTTGTCTAGTCTTTGTTCACATGCATCTTCTTCCTCCATGAACTATTCCATCTATTGTAGCTCCTTACTTTATAAATATTCCAATTGTTCTAAGTCTCTTTAAAACTTCTCATACTCAAATTCAATCAAATGTTTCCTATTCCTTTTGATTATGTTTCTTTGATAGCTTGTTTCTCCATAAATCTTGCTTGATTCTTGATTGCCTATAGACTCTTGCTTCTTTTTCATGATTTCATATTTTCCCTTAAGATTTATTTGATTTTCATTCATGTCAACCTCTATCCTTTGTTTTCCTATACTTTATTTTTCTACCCCTTCTTCAATCTTTTTGACATTTGGATGCCTTTTCCTCTCACCTTGCTCACTATGCAAGTGCAATTTCTCATTTCTTTCTTCCTCACTATAGCACAATGTTATTTGGAATATTTTTGGCTTACCACATCCAAATATATCAAAGGTAAACTCATCTTGATATTTATCCATCAAATATCTCACCTTATTTGCTTCTTCATGCCCCATTAGCTTGCTTATTTATTTGTCTGTTTGCACAACTTCTTGTGCTCCTCTTTGTTTCTCCTTATCTATCCTTTTCTTGACATTTTCCTACTATAATTCATATATTTTCAGCCAATTAAATGGAATGAACATGTCTTATATCTTCTTCAACTCTTCTTGCAGTTCCAGTGCATCTATCTCCTCAAATCTTCATCAAACCTTGGCTCACTTTGTTCCTCATTGTATTGGGTAGCTTGTCATTTATCTTCTCCTTGGACTCCCTTATTTTTTAGATTAATATAAGCCTCTTCATGATGCATAAATTTTTTATCAAGCACTCTTTGAGGTGATTATTTCTCATCTTGCCATGCTACACACCTATTCATCAATGCCATGGTTTCCATATACAATATGTCTTCATGATTAGAGTCAACTTTAAATGAATCATCATATACAACATATGAAAATAAATATATCAAACACTTATCTTATATGCATTAATATGGTTATACCCTCACTTCCTTGGCTTGCTTTTCTTGCACCATCTCTCTTATTAGCTTTGTAGGATTGTTATCTTCATCACTCTTCATGCTTGTTTGGAGTACACTTAAAACTTGATCCTCTTACACTCTTTTCATGATTTTTATCACCCATTTTTTGCCTTAAACCATCTTGGGATGCCACTTGGTTCTCTTTTCATCACTCTCATGCCTCATGCCTTAGTCATATATAATTCTAACTTGACGTACTTTACCATTTTCCTTTTATTTCCACATTTGTGCTTGTTTTCCACCTGTACCTTTACTTTGTTTGACCTCTTATTTGAGGTTCTCCTCTTTCTTCTCATCACCTATTTATTTTATCTAGTTAATCAATAAATACCTATGGCCTTGTAATATCCTTGAGGGATGAAATATATCATTATTTTCTTTAATATGCATATTAGCTTTGCCTTCTTCATATAAGCAATAAAATTTAACATTCAAACACTCATTTACCTTCATAGGCAACTGCTGCAAGCTTATCTCTTCTTTAATATCTTCATGAATGAATTTCAAGTATTTTTGGGTGACCTTCATGTTCTCTTGGTACACCATATCCTTTATTTTATTTTATATTCATGTAAATGCATCATATATTTACTTTTTCTCTTCATCTCCAACATGTGATATGCCTTCAATATTCAATCCTTTTTCTTCTTCAACAAGTTCTTTTTCTTTTTCATCTTCTTTCCATTTGATGGGTGATGATCTTGGCCCATTATTCATCAACCTAGAGGCCCCATTCTTGACCTTCATCAATTTATTCTTCAAACATACAAACACAAACTCAAAGGAAATGTTAGCATACAAAACTAGAGACCATCTAGTCTCTTTGAATGTCCTTGGCATGGACATCTTCAATCTTCTCTTCTTATCTTCAGCCTCATGTGCTCTTATTGGAACTTATTTATCCTTATTTTTATATTAAATGAGAATTATCTTCTATACTTCTCTTTTTTTCTGATCACTTGGAAACATTTCTCTTCTCATGCCTCTTTGGGTTGCTCTCTCTCTTTTCTTCTCATTCTTCAAGACACCTTTCTTGTGCCTTCTTCTCACAAGTGACTCTAGTGGCCAATTAGTTTTTATTTTTACATTCCAAATAGTCTATTGGATTTATTATTCTCTTAGAGATTAATCATGAGCTAAATCCTCTCTATTCCTTGACCCAATTCTCTTCTTATGTATTCTATTTCTTTCTCTATGTCTATCTCCTCCATTCTCTTTTTTTTATAGGCCTATTTAGACCTTCCTCTTGGAAAGTCTATCAAGATTTCCTCTTATAAATATTGTGGTAATTTCCTATTATTTAAGTCCTCACTTGGGATATATTATTAACCTTCTTGACTCTCTTTTGGAGTCTTCTTTCTTCCTCTTCTCTCTTGGAGATTTAATGCTCTCATTTCCTATATCTCTTCAAGACTTATCTTAACTATATTCTTATCCTTCTGAAAGGACTTTGGGGATTTATATTTTATTTATGTCAATATTATAATCATATAATATGACCTAAATGAATCATACCTAAAAATTTATTCTCCCTCAACACCCTTCAAGGTTATCCTTCATGCACATCTCATGGTATTGTGCAATCAACTCATATCAATAAAATGTACAGAATTTCAAAACACAATTTTTTTACCCAAGCATACCTTACCTTGATATAATACCAAAATTATGTAAATATATTGGGGATAATTCATATATATTCACCTTTACCTGAATCTATTCTTAAAGGACACCTCTTTTTTCATTATGCTTATCTTGATCACCCTTGCATCATAAAAATTTTAATCTCTTTTTACTATGATCATTAGATTCCTTAGGTGTTTCCTATTACCAAGTATACATATAGGTAGTTATGGATGATATAATATTTCCTTAATATCATTTACCATATATTATTACCTTATTACATTCCTTTTGTTGGGCAAACTTGCTCTTATACCTTCATTATGCCTTTATTATGTATCCCCCTTAAGTCTCAAGGATCCAAAAATAGATCTAAGCTTCCAAGAATAAAATTAATTACATTTTTAATCTATAAGGATCATATAATACCTATCTCATCCCATTTTAAGTTACCAAATAGACCATGAACTCACTTGCCCCTTCTTTGCTCTCATGACCTTCTTAAGTTTGTAGCCCTGTTTTGGTGTTTCTCTTTGTTTAAGTAGTATCTCAACTTAATTAAATAAATAGATACACTTTGGTAATAATTTTATCTTTATTAAGCCCCTCAAAATGTTATAATACATGTCTCAATGTATTTCACCCCTTTTTGACCTTGTGTGCCTTTTACTTACCCCAAATTAGGCTTAATTTAAGCCTTGTTCGCACTTAGCTATCAATATCCATACAATGTCATACCCATACACTCTAAAACCACTTAAATATCATTAAACATGATAATATGAGTAAAAATACAAATTTTTGTAGTTTTTAATGGTTAAATCTCTCATAATTGACTAAACCCTAGTTCTAGGCTTTCTAGACCCTACACATAGGCCGAGAGCTTGTTAAATTATTAAATTGAGAAATTTAGGGATTAAAAGGACAAATTTAATTTTTTAAGGTCTTTTTTAACCTTATATAACTTCCCATACACTTTATTATCCTTGTTAAATTCACCAAAGGGTTCAAAAACCAAGAAACATAGTCTATAGTGAGTATTTTCCTTGACTGTGCAAGGTATCCATGAGTTATTCTCCTTCCAATGATTTCTAAACCAAGAACGGGTCCTTATTTATGGTCAATATACTTTAAAAAGTATAATATTAATTCACAAACATTTGGTCCACCTTATGTTATTAAATTTAAACCTCCTTTTTTCTCATAAGCTATGTAAATAGGGTATTGCTTGTATATAACAGTTTCAGGGTTCCAACTCAATGTATATCCTAAGGCATGACTATATTTCATTAGGATTAATATTATACCTCATTCCTCTCCAAAAAATTCTAACATTTTAAACAAATTCATATGTATTCTCCAATCTCAATCCTTATCTTCAAGTAGTGATTGTGTCAAACAAAATGACACTATTATGAACAATGGTCTGTGTACTATCCTTTTCTAATTTGGGAAAAATATCCAATATAGGAAAAATTCATCCTTATATCTTAAATTATCATGTATTTTACAAGATTAAATAACTTATATATTGGAATAACCTTTCTATTCCCTCAACATGCTTGGATAAAACTAAATCAACAAGGTTTTTAAATTGTGTGACAAAGTTTCACCATCTAAGAAGACTGTATATTCAAGTTTCCACTCAATATTGTGTTTCATGATGTAAATTAAATTAAAAATAAATGATCTCATTTCAAAATTTATTTATCAACCAATACAGTGGACTGTAAGTATAACATCCAATAAAGAAACCCCTACTCACCTTTGGGCTAGTATGATACCTGGGCATAATAAATCAATAGGGGACACACTATATTTTTTGATCTCCTTACAATGTCAATGCTACTTCCCTTTAAAATATAACTAGAGAGCCAAAAATATTCACCGTCCCTATGTCAAGGGAGCCCACTTGTGTAGTCTTGGATTAATTAACTACTTTATTCCTCTATACTTAGAGCTTGAGATCCTTATAAACACCTTGTCATAAACCACGTCATAAATCTATTCATGGCATTATATTTTCCTCAATGAAATGAAAATTTAGTCATAAATCAAAGGAACAATAAAAATCCTGATACTTATTTATTCATATGATTTATTTCAAATTACATACATAACCCATACAAGGACTTGACACTTTTATTGAGTGGATATATTCAATCCTTCATGCTTCCTTGTTTTATTTTCTTGGAGCTTGTCTTCCATCTCTTTATTATATTCCAATTTTTTCTCCATATAATGACTCTTCTCTTCAAATACAATGTAGGTTCTTGGTTGGTTACACCAACTTCCATTCATAACTAACTTTTCAATGTACAAGGGGATTTTGCATTAGTTAGATGGCTTGATATAAGCATTACTCATGAATTACATTATGATCCCTTCCCGATGACTTTAATGTACCCCTAAACCAAATTTTATCAACCAAACACCTCAAACATACAAGATATCCCTCTTAAACTCTTGAAAACATTTTGAGTTTTTAAATTCTTTTTTTTAGAGGGAAAACTCCTATAGCCTTTATAACTTACCCTAATGACTCCAGATGGATACTATAGACACAAATGGACCTAATAAGGTCCCTTAAACACCTTAACATCCATTTTTTATATATTTGATTCCTTTTGACAACAACTCTAAAATAGTGTTCCTTGGCTTGATGCTCCTACATTAGATTGTCGTTTAATTAGCAAAGATAAGTAGAGTATTTGTCAATTTGAATGTTTAGCTTGAGGTGTTAACATTGATAGATAAAAATATGAATATGACCATGATGAACATATTGAATCTTTCATTTATGGATACATGAATAAGCCTTTTTCCATGTAAAGCATTTCACTTATTGAGGCAGCTAGGTTTTAGACATATAATCCAAGGCAAAAATAAAATAAAATGGGAGGAAAGTATTTTGGTAGCTATTGTTTGAGTATTCTCAAGTTTTTACTCCACCCTAAAAGTAAATCACATAAATGGGTTGATTCTTATTAGTCATAATTATTACTTTATAGGTCCTTTTGTGTCATGTGAATATATATTGAACTTGGTGATGATGCAATAAAATCAAATTGGGAGTCATTAAATTATAATCCTTGGCTTTTAGAGTGAAGAATTATTATAAAAAATGCTGAAAGTCATAGTGATTTAAAAGATAATGATAATCAATCTATTCAACCAAATCCATTGGAACATGAGTGAGAAATATTATTTACGCTATAATATGGATAAATTATGAAAGTTATTGAAATATATATGTTTGAAAAAAGAGATATTATATACAAGCACCATGGAATAATTAATATCAAGGTGAAGAACAAATAAATAAAGTGATAAAATTTATAAGAACCTTGAAATATAATAGGTTTGGCATAGACGATGATATAACACCAAAGATAAATTATGAAATCTTGGGTGTTAAACAAAATTGAACACTTAAATATAATTATGACACATTATAATCAATCCCAAAATAATTTTCCATCATGAATGATAATTAAATTAATAACACGAATAGGAAAATCCTATCTAATTAGCGACATTCATCAAGCTCTTTAAGATGCAAAATTATTAGAGTGTTTTCCAATTATATTACTTTCAATAACTAGAGTTTCAACATTTAATAGTGGTGCCTCAACCATCCACTCACAACTTCGAATCCCAATCATATATTTTGTTGAATTAGAAGTAACAAGGCTTATAACTTTCCAAGAAGATATATGCCACATGAAAAACATATTGATTTAAGAAATGAGCTTCATTGGGAAAAGTATGCTAAAAAACATAGACTCTCAACTTCATTAAGCATTTCCTAAAAATGCAAACATGAGTTTTGGATGTATATGTATGATTTTGTTTAGAGATTTGGGATAATTACATATTATTATTGATATACCATGATAAGATAGTAACAAATGTAAATATTATTGTGGTAATAATTTAAAATAACTGTTACTTTGGATAAAATATTAAGATAAGAAGGAGAAAGTGAATACCTACAAAGGTTTCTTCAACTTCTAAAAAATTTGAGAAAAAAAATTCCAACAATTGATGTTTCAAAGTTATTAATGATAAGAACCAATGTTGGAATAGATAAAACCAATAATTAATAATTATAAAATAGCATTCATTTGGTCACCATAACTGATAATGTGCATTAACAAAATAGAATAAAATTTATCCATTAAAATTATGTGTTGCACATAGCATTGAAACCAAAGTAATCAGTGTATATGCATCAACATGAGGTCAAAATGATGAACTTGATGTGGATTTATTAAATTTTAAGTATGTAAGAACCATGTTAACCTCCAATCTTTGGATAGAAGTAAGTCTTGTAAATATAGATCTAAGGTATATTCTAAGTATAATATACAAACTTGGGAGTACCCTACTTGAACCATGGACATATGTCATAGTCAAGTTTGATAGATACTCAAAAATAAAATTTGAAGATGAAAATTAACATATAATTCAAATTATACCAATAGAAATGGAACACACAAACCAACTACCCTTATGGTTGGATTGGGAGTTAATAATACATAAATCACAAGGTTTGACTCTTTCAAAAGCCACAATTGATATAGGACAAAAATAATTAATATGTTTAAAATTTGTGGATATGTCATATGTAAAGTGATTTTTAAGTAATATGAATGCTGATTCCATTTACATATGACCACTATGAAAATTTGAAAAAAGGAAAACAACTTTCCAAATGAAAAGTTAAGGAAGAAAGACTGAAGTTTTTAGAAGATAAATAATATCATAAACTAATTAAATTTTTTATTTATATGAATATGAAATGGTACATTATTTTAAATTGTATGTGATGTGTAAGGCACATTTTTATGAATATTGAATGATTTTTTATTTTTCATTTTATCTTATGTTTATTACACATGACCAAGTTTTGACCCCAAGTCAAAATGGGTCAACCCCTCTAAGTTGAAACTTTTCATAGCATTATAAAATCTTGTATGTGGTCTTGTTATGGTATTAAATGGTCCTAAATGGTGTTCATATGGTCATATTATTCTTTGTCTAACCTTGTCCAAGGTTTGATCTCATGTGTCCTTGTATAGTCTTAGGGGTCATTCATAAGGTATTGGCGTTGTCAAATATGGTCAAAGGTTTGATATGGTTTATAATCATTATAAAAGGTTATTAATGTGTCTTTAATAACATAATATCATGTATTAAAATTTTATTATGTTCTTATGTGTTAAATGATCATTTTAGTCACTTTTTTTGCTAATTTGGAGGAGTTTTACATACTGACTTCAAATGTAAATTTTTAAATAAATTATCTTAATGGAAATTATAGACTAGGAATTTGACTCAAGATAGGTGGTTAGTATTGAATTATTCCAAAATGAAATTAAATTGAAATAAACGCATTAACAAGCATATATCTCTAGGCCTAGACACTAAGGGGAGCTTAGTGAAGAATTTTTTTTTGACAAAACACAACTAAAAAGAAAGAAAACAAACTTTTTTGCCCTCTTTGGATGATCCAATAGATTTCTTCATTGCCTTTCTCATCTTTGTGCTTTAAAAGGTCTGTTGTAATGGAGCTTGGCTATCATCCACCTCCTCTTGGCACCATGTGGATTGTGGCTTTAGCTTGGTTGAATAATTTGGCATTATAACACTAAAATGCATGAAGTTTTGGAATAAATTTAACATTATAATGTTTTACCAAGATAGCTTAAAATTCATGGTCATGGCTCTTCTATTTATATATTTTTAAAATGGTTCAGGATCAACCATGACCATCCATCTCAAGATTGAGATGTGTGGCAATGAATTAATCCAATTATGTAATTAAATTTATAAATATCCCCCATAAATATTTGGGATAGATGGGAATTTAAGAGGCATGGAGGGTCTTAATGAGGCACAGGGTGGCTTAATCCTAATATTTTATGCATTTATGACTTAGGGATGCCTTCTCAAGAAATGATGTCTTTTGATGATGCATATATTCAATATTCATTTCTAAAAATAAATATTCAAAAAGCTCCATGGAATTATTAATTAGGCTCATGATTTTAATTAATTAGCTTTAAGCATGATTAGTCACTTTGTTACAAATTTTAGCCCTTTGGTGCACAAATTAATCAAATTGGTCAAAATGTCTCGTTCTTGGCTTGAAATTTGACTAAATTGGAATTAGGATGCAATTTTAGATGCGTTGGATTTGTATCCCATTTAGGGTACTGCCAACACAAAATAACAAAGGCACATGTCTCATGCAATAAATTTGGTAGAAAAGAGAAATCTAGAGCACCCAAGTGCAAAAAATGTTATTTTAATTTGAAATGATCTGATCAAAGTTAGTTATCTCATATATTATGTTACCCCATTTAGTAACACTCTAGCCAAAATTAGCACTTGAATATAATAGGTTCACATCATTTAGAATGTTTTAGTGTTTTTAGACCAAATTGTGCATTTTGATAGAAATTGGTCAAAAGACTGGTTAGAGGTTATTGGTGGCCAATTTTAGGTGTCTATAGTTAGTCCCTGTTTAGGAAGGCATTGCAAGCTATAAGCATAGTAGCATCTTCTCAAATAATGAAAAAGTCATGTATGCCTACAAATGTAATGATGATGAAAAACATGTATGATGCCCCCTCGAGAGAAAAGTTGGCATAATGAATTATGTAGACCATGGATTTGACTCAAGAGAGGTGGTTAGTATTATGTTACTTCCAAAATGAAATCAAATTGAAAGAAACACACTAACAAGAATACATCTCTAGGCCTATACATTAAGGGGAGCTTAGTGAAGAAAAATAATTTGAAAAAACAAAACTAAAAGCAAGAACACAAACTTTCATACCCTCCTTGGATGCTCTAATATATTTCTTCATTAACTTGCTTAGCTTTATGCTTTAAAAGGTCTATTGTAATGGAGCTTGGCTATCCTCCACCTCCTCTTGGCACCATGTGGCTTGTGGATTTAGCTTGGTTGAAAAATTTGGCATTATAACACTAAAATGCATGAAGTTTTGGAATAAATTTAGCATTATAACTTTGTACCAAGATAACTTAAAATTCATGGTCATGGCTCTTCTATTTATATATTTTCAAAATGGTTCAGGATCAACCATGCCCTTCCATCTCAAGATTGAGATGTGTGGCCATGAATTAATCCAATTATGTAATTAAATTTATAAATATACCCCATAAATATTTGGGATAAAGGGGAATTTAAGAGGCATGGAGGGTCTTAATGAGGCACGGGGTGGCTTAATCCTAATATTTTATGCATTTATGGCTTAGGGATGCCTTCTCAAGAAATGATGTCATTTGATGATGTATATATTCAATATTTATTTCTAAAAACAAATATTCAAAAAGCTCCATAGAATTATTAATTAGGCTTATGATTTGAATTAATTAGCTTTAAGCATGATTAGTCACTTTGGTGCAAATTTTAGGCCTTTGGTGCACAAATTAATCAAATTGGTCAAAATGTCTCGTTATTGGCTTAAAATTTAAGTAGATTGGAATTAGGATGCAATGTTAGATGTGTTGGATTTTTTATCCCATTTAATATGCTGCCAACACAAAATAACAAAGGCACATGTCTCATGCAATAAATTTGGTAGAAAAGAGTAATCTAGAGCACCCAAGTGCAAAAATGTTATTTTGATTTGAAATGATCTTATTAAAGTTAGTTGTCTCATATATTGCATTACCTCATTTAGTGACACTCTATCCAAAATTAGCACTTGAATATAATAGGTTAACATCATTTAGCATGTTTGAGTGTTTTTAGACCAAATTATGCATTTTGATAGAAATTGGTCAAAATATTGGTTAGAGGTTAATGGTGGCCAATTTTAGGTGTCTATAGTTTGTCCCTATTTGGGAAGGCATTGCAAGTTATAAGCACAGTAACATCTTTTCAAATAATTAAAAAGTATTGTATGCCTACAACTATAATGATGATGAACAACCTGTATGATGCCCCCTTGAGAGAAAATTTGGCATAATGAATTATGCAGACTAGGAATTTGACTCGAGAGAGGTGGTTAGTATTATGTTAGTTCCAAAATGAAATCAAACTAGAAACACACTAAAAGTCATATATCTCTAGGCCTAGACACTAAAGGGATCTTAGTGAAGAAAAATAATTTGACAAAACACAACTAAAAAGCAAGAACACAAACTTTCATACCCTCTTTCCATGCTCTAATATATTTATTCATTAACTTTCTCAGCTTTGTGCCTCAAAAGGTCTATTGTAATGGAGCTTGTCTATCCTCCACCTCCTCTTGGCACCATGTGGCTTGTGGATTTGTCTTGGTTGAAAAATTTGGCATTATAATACTAAAATTCTTGAATTTTTGGAATCAATTTAGCATTATAAATTTGCACCAAGATAGCTTAAAATACATGTTCATGGATCTTCTATTTATATATTTTCAAAATGGTTCAAGATCAACCATGATCATCCATCTCAAGATTGAGATGTGTGGAAATGAATTAATCCAATTATGTAATTAAATTTATAAATATACCCCATAAAAATTTGGGATAGATGGGAATTTAAGAGGCATGGATGGTCTTAATGAGGCATGGGGTGACTTAATCCTGATATTTTATGTATTTATGGCTTAGGGATGCCTTGCCAAGAAATGATGTCATTTGATGATGTAGATATTCAATATTCATTTTTAAAAACAAATATTTAAAAATCTCCATGAAATTCTTAATTAGGCTCATGATTTGAATTAATTATCTTTAAGCATGATTAGTCACTTTGAAATTTTTGCCTTTTGGTGCATAAATTAATCAAATTGGTCAAAATGTCTCATTATTAGCTCAAAATTTGATTAAATTAGAATTAGGATGAAGTGTCAAATGTGTTGGATTTATTATCCCATTTAGGATGCTGGTAACATAAAATAACAAAGGCACATGTCTCATACAATAAATTTGGTAGAAAAGAGCAATTCAAAGCACCTAGGTGTGAAAATGTTATTTTGAATTGAAATGATTTGATCAAAGTTATATGTATCATAAATTGCATTTCCCCATTTAGTGACACTCTGGCCAAAATTGGCACCTGAATATAACAAGTTCACATCATTTAGCATCTTTTAGTGTTTTTAGGTCAAATTATGCATTTTGATAAAAATTGGTCAAAAGCCTATTTAGAGGTTATTGGTGGCCAATTTTAGGTGTCTACATAAATTATGTTATATAATGTTTAGGAATGGTTATATACTAAAAAAATTGTAAGATTAATGCCTAAACTAAGCAAAATACCCATTTACAAGCATTTTGGGCACTTGTACAGCCTTGGAAAATCATGTTTTAGTTGAAAATAGTTTTAGAATGCCCCTTGGGATTATAAAAATCAGTTTTAAGCTTTGTTTTAAGTTTCATGTTGTAAAAATGCATTAGACACACTCTCTCTCTTCTATCGCTACCTTCACAAGATCAAAAATGCAAAAATTAAATTCATGGTACAGCCAGGAGAGAGCAAGTTGGGAGCTAAAAATTTAGTGATTTTTATGGGTCCTAATGATATTAAAATTAGTGTCATTAGTTTTTATATTCATGGCCTCTCCTTTATGAACAATCTCTAAGAGTGATAGAGGTCACTATGCCTTATTTATCCACTTCAAAATTTGATGGAGAAGAATGGTCTTGAGGGATGTTTTTAGAGATCAAAATAATCATTTAAATTTGGGTATCATCAAGAAACTCAACCTTCTCAAGTGTCTTCAACAAGAGGAAAATTTCTCAGGTATATGGAGCTTTATGATAGGTACCTAAGTTCCCCAAAGCTCTGACACAACTTGTCAGATTTAAGAGCACACATGATTACCAATGTATAAGCAACTAAACATGCAGAAACACCCAGAAGAACAAATAACTATCAGTGAGAAATAACACAGAATATGAGAGGCAACACACAATTGTATTCAACTCAGTTAGAAGGAAATTACAACAAAGAGATCACACTCTTTCTTCCACTTTATGGGCATACCAGTAATCTTCCCTCAAGAGTAATCTTCTCTCAATACAGGTCACAACACACAGCTAACACAAGCTATTATTCACCTCATTGTACTTCCAATACAATCGAGTACGAACCAGTACTCCAAGTAGATCTCACCATGATCTTGCTCCTTGATGTATTGCTGTCACCTTGGATCTTGCTCCCTCGCTGATCTCCTTTTGACCCTCGCATACACACACCCCTACAGACCAACTTGATCTTACATACATGAAGAATCCTACTTGATTCTATCATGGGAAGAACTCTCCTAGTTCTACACTTTAAAATACAGCCCATGAGTCTATTATATAGATCTCATGCATGCAATGATTAGACTTGTGGCTCAAGACTCGACTCAGTCTTTAACATGCAAACAACCCATTCAACTAACTGACTATTCATCAACAACAGTTCTGGAACCGCATAGGCGTTGGTCCCTGTCTGCTTAGAGGTGATCGAAGTCAGCCGACTCCTACTGATGTTAGTTTCTTTTTGTCGACCCCTTCCTAACGTCAATTGTGGCCTGTTGACGTCGATGACTGTGACACTGCAACGCTCCTCCATGTTTGCATCCGGGTGAAGCTTTTAGCTCCACACCCTAACACTTTAGTCACTCCTACAAGTATTTAATTTATTTAAATTATTGTTACTATCAGAGGTTTTAAAGAACTTCATCATTCATGGAAAATATTTTCACTCTCTTAGGATTCATGTGTTCTCTCTTGAGAAGTAACTCTTTTCAAATAACTTTTTAAGAGGCATCATGTCTTGATCTTTGAAAAGTATGATATATGCATAAATGGTCTTCTACAGGTTTGAAAATTAATGTTAAACCAACTGGAAATAAGATATTAATGTATCATGAGATAATACTATGGATAATGTTATAAGTTTAAGGTGTTGAGAGGTGAGGTCAAATTATACTCTCAAACAAGGTTGAAATGTGTTCTAGCCACCCACAAGTCTGCAACTTGATGATGGACATCCATAGGACCTAAGTTCTATGTGGAGTATGTCTAAGAATCATAAAAGTGTGATAAAAAATTCTATACAACCATGTGACCCTAGATACACACCATTAAATAATAAAAAGGCATTAATGGACTCATATACTTTCACTATCAACACACAAACCTTGCACATAAATTGATTATACATGAAGTCTGTACAAGTGAATAGATAAGTTGAGGATTAAATATGCTTATTTATAAGATATAGTGTTTTTAAAAGGTCACAAATAATTTAAAATAGTTTATGAAATCTTTAAACTTTAAGACTCAAAATTTGGTTGTCTTTGTAGTCCATACAAGCAAAATGAGCACCTACATATCCTAGATCTGTAATTCCTCATTTTAGACAAGAACCAATTATAAAAGAAGATTTGATGTTGGCCATGATTCAGTATAAAGGTATGAGGCAAGTCAAAAATCAATTAAGGAACCTCAAACCATTTAAAAACTAAAAGAGAGAAAGAATATTGAGTTCACAAGCCTAATGCTTCCACACAGGTCTGCATATGAAAGCAACAGAGTAGAGGTTTGAAAATGCTATGAAAACTCAAATGGAAATTTTAGTGCAGTGTAAATGGATATTACATAATTTTTGAATATATTAAATTTACAATGATATAGTTGATAATATCAACTTCCAAGGCTCATGATCAAGCCATCCTCCAATGACCACCTACAGTCACCTTTTGAAAAGGTAGTCTTGAATATTGTGTGTTTGTGAAGGTAGTATTTTGGAAATTTTTTGGAAATTAAAAAATCCCAAGAGTATAAAAATAAATGTATATATTCATTTATTGATAATATAAGTCCAAAAACCCAAGGATGCACTCAAACTAACCTAAAGACTACCTACATGTCTGCTGGAGAAATCAGTCTAGCTTCATGTTGAAAAGAGAAGTTAGAGAACATATAAAAGGAGAATTGGAGCATGATTGGGAATATAAAACAATTTAAAGAGGTCAATAAGGATCCAATTGACCTAAATTAAGGTTAAAATAAGATACTAATTAAGATAAGTTCACCTAAACCCTGCATATGTGGTCAACAAGACCATACATAAGCCTACCTACCTTGCTAAGAGAAAGTCATCTACAACGAGTGTGAGAGGAGTTGGTTGATATGATAAATAGGTAATGATACCATCTAAGTTAAATACACTCAATGGAACTATAATAATATTCATGAGAAATAATACTAAACCAACTCACTTCAGATCTTTATACACATTCAAATGGATACACAGGCCTACCTAAGTTCATGAGAAGTATTTTCTTGTTTAAGAGGTTTAAAGGTCTATGAAAGGTTTGAGGGAAGGTAAAACATTTGAGGATGGTTTCATGGTTATAATATGGTCTTATGAGATCTTTAGACCTAAAAACAAGAATGAAATGATGTTAAGTCATGTCTAGACCTAACAAGCCTATAACTAAACACACAGACCATAGAGATAGTCATAAGAAAAGACGTAAGAAGAGAGGTGAAGAATTTGAGATGGTTCATGGTGATTAAATTATTCAATAAGACCCTAATACTTAATAAAAATAAAGAAAACATTGTAAATCATGTCTAGACCTATATAACCTAACTCATATATAGGTAGGCCTACAAGGACAATAATAGAAAGGATGGCCTAATGAGTGTAAAAATGAGATATAAAGGCATTGCCATATTTGAAATAAAATCAAAAACCTTTTGATATCATCAATGGATAAGGGAAAATAATAAAAATGCTAATTTGGCCTTAAGAAATCTTTGAGCTCCCTTCATGCATGATTGTCATCCAAGACTAGTTTTCTCTCACCTGTTGTAACCTAAACCTAATGCATGGAGTTCAATGGTTTTCAATGATGGTAGTGAGGTATCTAAAATTCATTATTGTGGCATTAGTTTTTGGATTGATCCCATCACCTTCATAAACAAATTTAAGACCATTAACCCATCTCTAATGGTTTGATTGCAAGCTAAGATTCAACTTCTCACACTCATAACTATATGATAAAGATTCATGGTGACATAAGATCCTAAGGATAGTTGAGGAGGCTAGTAAAATTTAAAATTGTGGAATAATTTTAGGAGTTAAGGGGTTAGGATTTATGAATAATTGTTAAGAACCAAAACTACTCTAAACCCTCCTAAAACCTTAGTAATGACTAGTTGAGAGAGATGACCTCCTAAAGTACATGAAATGACATAGGTTACCCCTAAAAAATCCTAGACATTGTTGATAACTCTAATTAAATTCTACAAGTGTACATTGTTTTTATTTTCAATTGTACAAACTATAATAAATGCACTATTTTTCATGGTTTTTGGTGTTCTTCAAGGGTTTTAAGAAATGACGAACTTGAAAACTATTAAAATAGGTCACCTAATATGTATTTAACATATTAAAGATGAAAAATATGCACATGAAATCCTGAAAATGATCAAATGATTCCATTTTTCAAGGCATTCTCAAATAGACCTAAAATGAGACTAGGTTTCAAGTTCATTTCATGGTTCTCACACTTCCACAAGGTCTCAGGGGCCTAAAATTTGGCAAGGAGGTGTGTGATAGGAAAAATAAAGTAAATCACATTAATTTTGGTGGTTTCACATGTTTGGGAGAGGTATGGAGTAGAAAAATATGATTCTATGCAAGGAGGCCTAATTAAAGCCTAATTGAAGAGAGTGAAAGGTAGAAAAGGCACTTCCACTTAGAGTCTAGACCTGAAATTTAGCATGGATTTGTAAATCCATACTATTTCCTCAAATATTCACTTATTTTATCATTACCATCCATAAACTATCATACATAATGAGGTTTATAGGTTTTTAGGGCTATAAGGAAAATAGGCCTAATGAGAGCTTAAAGAGTAAAATGGAGTTTTAGGAGTTGTTTCAAGAACCAAAAAGGATTAATTTAGATATAATAATATATTTTAATCATTTTCATGGTTATAGAGTTCATTGGAGAATATTATTGGGCCCCTAACATGTTAGTATAGTATTCACACCAACTTGACACCCACCTCAATATGAGAAGATATTTTTGGCAAGTGGTTAGCCTTACAATTTTTATAACCAACTGGACATTGCAATACAAATATTTATCTAGCTAGAAAATAGATAACCATCTCCCAGATATTTAGGGCATCAATGAAGATTTGAAGAGATGTTACAAGTGCAGTGTGGAGTTTATAGAGTCATGAAGCTGATGGTTATAATGATAGAATTCTAGCTAAAAACTCAACATGCAACTTCTACCCTAGTGAAGATGCTCATGAAGGCTTATATAAGGAGATCAAACCAGAAGATGAAAGGGAGATAGATAATTTTAGTGAATATCTAGTGAAATAACTTCGAATCCATGTTCTATAGACTTTGCTTTAACAACCATTAAGGCTTAAAAATAGAATGGAGGCCACTTTGGCTCCACTTATGTGTGCCCAAGCTTGTCTATGAGCCTCTAGGTTGTTAATATTGTGCTTTTAATATAAATCTTGCTATAGACTTTGAAAAATTATAATGGTGTTTCATTAAAATGTGTTGTATGTCTGGTTTTCATATCTTATAGTATTATTAATGTGATGTAAAGATTTGTGATGTCATACTTTTGATCTAATTGTGTGAATTATTGTTCGTGTATTTTACTGGTTTGACAATGAAATGAAGTCTCTACAATTCTCATGGAATCATCATATTTCATGGAGGATAAGTATAGATCTATTCTAGTAACCCATTCCCTATTTAAATTACATCTATTTAGTATGAGTAAATTGAACCAAAGTAGTCTTATGACCCTTTAAAACACTTATATGACCCTAGGATTAATGTGAGAAAGGCCTTCACCTATGGATCTATTGATTTAAGTTTTTGGTGCATTATTTAAGTCCCCCTAGTGAAGCATCACACCATGTCACAACTATCCCAATGTGGGCCTTGGTTCATTTTTAATTCCATTTTAGGTGAGCGCATAAGGCCTGTGTATTATGTGGATTGATTTCAACATAGTTGAGTGTTTGAATGTTGAGTGCAAGGGAGTATCTCATGCTTGTGCTTGGTTATATTAAACTAATACCCTATGATTTTCATAACATTTTAGTTCCATTGCTAGGACCCATGTTGAATTTTGTTACTATGATGGTGTGACATAATGATGTACCAAATTTTTTGTTAAAAACATTGAGTGTTGGATATCATAGGTGGAAAATAATTTTGTACAAAAGCATCCAACCTATAAATGACAAAAGCTAATAAAATGGGTTCAATAAAACCTATATAATGCTTTATATGAGGTATTTTTTTGTGAGCTACCTGAGCATGTATACAGGTGGTTGGCTACATATTCAACCCATAGGACAAGAAGTTATGGAAGGTGTTTTGAGTAGACAAAGGAGCACCTAGAGAGGCTTGGGACCCTAGATGTTACTTGGACTAAAGTAGTGGATAAATGATGGTAAGGAGATCTGAATAGCTATGTACTAGAGTTTGTTATATCAACTTATTCATTCCTAGAGGAAGTGGAATACTCATTTTTTCATGGACTTAGAGGCAAATTCATAAAGGAGTTAAAAATAGAGCTCAAAAAGATAATGGTGGATTATGATTTTAAAAATTTGGCAATGGGAGTCTATAATCCTTTTGCATATGACCTACATAAAGGGGGAGAAGGGGATGTATAGATGAGGTGTAATGGAAGGGGATGAGAAAATTAACATCCAAGAGCTCAAAAGATAAGTTTATAATAATATATGACACTAATTGATGGAGGATGTAGAACCTGTAAGTACCAAGAGGACCCATAGTGAATGGGAAGGGCATGAGAAAGGATCTCTTAAAAGGAAACAACATAGAGATGAGAGATATAATGAAGTAATAGGCCAAACTCGACACTTGATAGGTGTAGAATTCATTGAGTTCCTATAAAATTTGGTGACTGTAGATATGCTTGATGTGCCTACCCCCTTTGAACCTATGGTTCATGTTCATGCACTAGATCCCCCACTTGAGGACAATACATAAGTGATTGTTGACCTTGATAATGCATCATATTTTAGATGGTTTATATATTTATATTGTAACTTTATGATTAAACATATTATTCCATACAAGGAAGTGAACGCAACTACCTTTAGACCATTGAGTATTACCTCACCATAATATAACTTGAATGTAAGCATACTAGCTCAGCCAATATTAGTAATTCAAGGTGGACAAAAACCTATAATAAGTGGTCCAACACCACAAACAAGTAACACAACATTAATAACATCAACTACACTAGTAGGAATGATAGGAATAGTGCCTACCTATGGGGATAGAGGTATCAAAGGACTACTACCAGGATAAGCACCAAGGGACAAGTGCCTCAAGTAACAGATGCCTCCCATAGTAGTATATTATTAAATGGATATGCACCTCTTAGAGTATTAGGAATTAAAAATGTTTTAGAACATGTGGTGAAATATGAACTATAGTGGCATGCACAAGGCATAATCCAATTAGAGTGTAAGGATACTTAGTTTGTAACCAATTTACTTGATTGTGCCTACACCTGATATAGATAATTTTATCCCAACTAGGCCATGGTTGACTATGATACCCTTAAGGATGCATTCTTAAAGGGATTTGAAATCATAGAGTTTGAACAATAGATCATTTCCATGCTAAAATAAATTACCCAAGGACTCATAAAGAGTGTGCACTTGTATGATGTATGGTTCAAAAATTTCCTATAAAATATCCCATATGATATTCACCCTTCTTAACATGCATAATGGTTCATTGTGGGGTTGTTCATGCCATTCTAAAGAGATATTTCTATGAAGACTTTTAAAGACCCTCAAGAAGTGCTTGAAGTTGTACTTAGAGCCAAGGTAGTCAAAAGTGAAGACACTAGGATTAGTCCATTTATGAAGGCACAAATTGCATCTATGGCCTCCCAACTCTAAAATCTTACCTCTAACTCTATGCATGATTCTTGAAGTGGGATATGGTGCATTGATTATAAATTAAAAGGCTATAATATAACTAACTATCCATGGAGGAATGTGTGCACTTTGGCTCTAAGCTACAAAATCTATCGTGACATGTATGACATCCAAAATTGTCCTTTATTACAACATGCTAGATAATTCAACATAATGATCTATTGTTGTTTATGTGATGCCTACACCCAAACCATTGTTGATTATCGAGTGATTGACAAAATGTGTAAAAACATGAAAAAGGGTGTATGATAGGCTATAATAGCCATCAAAGGACAAACAAACCAAGGGAATGATGGTTATAGCCAATAGAATATAGGCTTTGAGATATAGAGAGTTTCTAGAGGGTGAGGTAGATGAGTGGCAGTGGAAGGTTCCCACCACACTCATGTTATAAGTTTGACTCAATAGAGAATTACCAACATGACTTCCCTACACATCCCATGTGTGGGTATTATTGAGGGCCCCATAAGGTTGAAGAATACCCTAAACTTTACAAAAAGTTGACCCAAGGTAGGCTTGGCATAGATAAGGGCATAAGAATGATTAGGTGTGAGCAGAAGATGGAAAATTGGACCCCTAAGGCATAGCCTACACACACAAATTTAGTTAAGGTGTAAGCAAATACTCACAATGGATTCACCACTCAACCAAAAGTCATGCCATTACTTGAGTTACACCTCTAGTATAGGGATAAGGGTCAAAATGAATGCATAACATGGATTGAACCAAAATTTGCATCATACCCAACACCAATGTTTTAGAAATACATATTACAACAAGCTATGAGTGTAATCTAAAACCTATAAAGGGATCTCCAATTATCATGGTACATAGAAGTGAAGGCTGCCACCTCTTGAAAGAAGTAGGATAGTTGAGAGGATAAAGTTTGATAATTGACTAAAATCCTATATCTCTTATAGATTGAGGGTATGATTCCCCTATTGAAGAACTTACACCTTAAACACATAGATCAAAATCAAGTTAAGGTCACCATGTCAAGCATGGAAAGGGAACGAGAATTCTGACACACATAGAATGTTAAATATGACCAAGAACTCCTAGTAGTGCCACTATTGATGAATGGTCTATAAATTTCTTATAGACACAGGTGCTAAGGTCAACATCTTAAAAAAGACTACTTGGGAGAAGATGGGTATCCTAGCTTTAACACCTTCCCCTCATGTACTCTTTATGGACAATAAGACTTGGGCATAGCCTATCAAAATTCTAAAAATCATAGTTGTAGATATCATAGGCATCAAATTATGTGTTGACTTTGAAGTAATAGAGTTAGCAAAGTAGGATAACTACCTGATGCTTCTGGGAAGGTCATGGTGTTATGAAAATAATGTATATATGAAATTTAAAAGGTGTTATATGACCTTTCATAATGGAAATGAGAGGGTAGTTATACCTCTCTCAAATGACCAAAGACCCCCTATGTCTAGAGCATGGACATTGAGGATGAAATCAACCATATCTATAACATCATAGTGGAAAGAACTGAGACTCTAAAACCAAATGATCTAGGAATCCTCTCTTGGGAAGATGGATTGTTAGCCTCAAACACCATAAATGTTGCTTGTGATTGATAGGCCAAAGAAGCATATGATACCATTGATTGATGGTGTCATTTGGTGTGAATTAAAGCACCAAAGCCAGTAAAGATAGGTTAGATATAAATTAATCTCACTCCTAAAATATGGGTCCCTTATGCCAATAAAAGAGGAAAAAGAGTGTTTCACCTCAATAAAGGCAAACTTGTTGCACTCCCAAGATATTAAGGAAGTAATCCTATGGAAGACTATGTCCATGACATTGAGTCATGCATCTCAAAGGAGGTGGATATAATGGGTATACTAGTATACACATTAAAGATCACTATCACCCATTGGTGAGCAGTGTAAAAGCCTAGCTTACCAACTTGGAAAGATGTAAAGGAAGCTATTTTCACCAAATTTAAAAAAACAATGAGTACCTAGACATTTCAGCCTACTATGATGACTTTGACCCCATAACACATTTCCTTATTTGAAAAGAGACATGGACTAGCTACAGTGAAAATGTCTTAAAAAATCTAGGGGTACACACCTACAAAAATTTAAAGACTTGGGTGTGGGCATGGTACGTAATCAATGAGATGTGTTACAAAATAATAGATTGGGATGTCGTTAAGGAGCATTTTGTTTATACCTTTTCATTTTTTTACAAAATCTTGAATTGATTTAACCATTATAAGCAGTTGAAGGTTAGTGTTTGAGGACACTACTATATTGGAGGAACACCTAAAGGACATGTTCATCAAAAAAGTTTTAGTGCTCCAAATCTTATTCAAAGAATAAATTCTAAATAGTGACTTTAGTGATGAAGATGATGACACATGGAAGGCATGCAACTAGATGAATTTGACAGGGAAAAAGAAGTTAGTGTGTCAAGTTTAGGATAACACCCTAGAAGAAGACCCTACCCATCTTCAGGTAGAAACAACTAAGGGTAGTAGACAAGTCAAGTATTTACTCTAGGAGAATCATGAACCCTACTGGGTGCTATTAAGAAATACTAAGGTAGATATTTATTTAAAGGGGGAATCCAAAATTGCCATTCTAGGTGTCTATTGGTCTGACACAGAACTAACACATATTATTGATCTCCTCAAAGAATTCTAAGACTTGTTCTAAAGAAATTATAAAGATATGAAAGGTACCCACCCATCCTTATAGAAGATAAGCATCAAACTAGTTAATGGCACAAGACCCATCAAGAAGCGGCCTTACAGGATAAACCCAAATATTTGCACTAAGGTCAAGACTAAGATTGATGGCATGCTAATTGTAGAAGTTATCTACCTAGTGTAGGAATGTAAATGGGTTAACCCCATGATCTTCAGCATCAAAAAGGATGGGCACATTCAAATTTGTGTTGACTATAGGCTATTAAATGATGCTTACATGACTGACCCTTTCCCAACTCTATTTACTAATGAAGTATTACATGGTATTGTAGGTTGTGAGATATACACATTTATTGATGGATTTTTAGGGTACCATCAAGTCAATATTGAGGAGGATAAGCTTAAATCCACCTTTGCAATTGAATGGGGGTATTTCACATATAACATAATGCCCTTTGGGCTGAAGAATGCACCAACTATTTTTTCCTGGGTGGTGATCACCGCATTCAAAGACTTCATTCACAAGTTCCTCCAAGAATACTGAGTCAATTAGATAATATATGGGTTGGTGAAGGATCACTCTAACAATTTTTGCCTAATGTTTGAAAGTTGCATGCAATTAAAAATTTATTTAAATATTAATAAGTGTGTCTTCACAATGCCATTTATCACATTTCTCAGCACATCATCTATAAGGATGGTCTGCTCATTGATCCTGCCAAGATTGAAATCATCCTTCAGCTTCAAACATTGTCAATGCAAAAAGATGTCTGTACCTTTCTTAGACATTATGGGTATTATAGGAAATTAATAATAAATTATGCTAGGATTGAGGTGTCACTAGATGAACCCTTGTGGAAGGATGGCCCATTCTATTAGGGCACAACACAGGAAGATGATTTTGAGATCTTGAAGCTAAAATTGGCAAGTGCACTGATACTATAATTTTATAACTGGGCAACTCCCTTCCATGTCCATGTTGATGCCTCAAGTAATATAATCGATGCCATTATCTCATAACTATGTAAAGGGAAAATAGATCATCTTATTTCTTTTATAAATGGGAAACTAACCAAGATAAAAAAAAATTACACCACAACTAAACATGAGGCACTTGGCATGGTCTACACCCTATAGAAGTTAAGACAGTATTTGATCATAACCGACTTTATTTTATTTATTCATCATGAGTTGATTAAGTACCTGGTAAATAAGCCCATTTTTCATGGGTACATTTTTTGATGGATCATTTTGTTTCAAGAATTCTAATTTTCTATTATAGTGAATCTTGGAAAATAGAACTTGGGCTTAGACCATTTATCCTGCACCAACTCTAGTAATGTGATAGCACAATTTGAAGATGATATGCCTAATGCATAAATTTATAGTTCTAATCTATCCCAGAGGACTTGGTAGTGATCACTACATTTTTGACCTCTGAATCTACACCTTAGACCATGACAACTAAAGAAAAATATAGCTCATAGTTCGTACTACCCCTTTTTAACTCACTAGCAGGAAATTGTACAAATTGAGATATGATGAAATCATGCATCAGTGTGTCCTAGAGCATGAATAAGACTAAGTATTATAATAATTACATGAAGGGATTGTTAGAGGCCATTGTGTTAGATAAGCCACAACATGAAAAAGTGCTATAATTAGATTATGGTGGCCAACTTTATTTCATGACATAAAATAATATGCCAAAATATGTGATGTACCAGTGCATTAGAAAACCAAACCACTGGGATGAGATGATCCTCATCCCGATCCTTTCTTAGGCACCATTTGAAAAATTTGCCATTGATTTTTTGGGGCCTATTACTCCTACTATAAGGTGAATAAGTGTAGGGTACATTTTGGCTATTATAGATTACTTCATCAAGCAGGCTAAAGTATAACTAACCAAAGACTATACAATCATTATATTAGTAATATTTATTTGGGAAAACATTATCATTAGGTATCGATGCCTTCTTAGCTTGACTAACAACCATGGCACAGATTTCATCAATGAAATAGTTCAAATATTATTGTCTGAATATATGGTGGTGCACTATAAAATGACACCCTACCACCCCCAAGCTAATGGCACCATAGAGGAATTCAATAAAATATTAGGGACATGCCTCACAAAAATATATGACATTGGTTGCAAGGATTGGGGTGACCATGTGTTAGCAGTGTTATAGACCTATCACACAACATACAAGTACTTGAATAAGGATACACCATTCCAACTGATGTTTGGTGTAGAGGTCATTTTACCTATGGAGTTGTTGTAGGATCAAATTTCACTCTTGTAGATGGTTATTCAGGTTCTCTCCAACTAAGATACACAATGGGAACAACCCTAGGTTATGGGTATCCTATAGTGATGTTGAACCTCTGGAGTAGGTCAGATTCCTCTTTGATGCTCACCTAAAACTAATGCTTCATAGGGAAAAGGGTTAGAAAGAGGATAAGGGCTCCTAATAAGGATGAAAGGTTGATGCACCAAAGTTAAATAGAAACTCATATAAGCTTGAAACCATACTAGATTAGTAATAAATTAACTATATCTTACACAACCTCACAATCTCATTAATTGCATAAATATTTCATAGAAGAGGTCCAAGTAGAACACTAATCAGGACCTAAAATTTAGGTCAAAAACACCTTAAAAGAGGCAAGTAGAAGGATAGTGAACTAGGAACACTTTCCTTCACAAATTCACCATGCAAAAGCATACTAAGCACTAATTGAAAATAAGAGATAGGCAAAGAGTTGACTCTTATTACTTCAAAAGGTAGTTATTACAATATTTTGATAGGGTTTAGCCATATCAAATGAGCACACTTTTTCAAGAGATAGGTAAAGATTTGATTCTTATTACTTCAATGAGTATCCTAATCCCAAAAAATAATGATAAATTATAAGAACTAAGAACCCCTTTAAAGGGAATGAGACCAAGATATAAAGGAGAAGAGAGAGAGAGAGAGAGAGAGAGAGAGAGAGAGAGAGAGAGAGAGAGAGAGAGAGAGAGAGAGAGAGAGAGAGAGAGAGAGAGAGAGAGAGAGAGAGAGAGAGAGAGAGAGAGAGAGAGAGAGAGAGAGAGAGAGAGAGAGAGAGAGAGAGAGAGAGAGAGAGAGAGAGAGAGAGAGAGAGAGAGAGAGAGCTTATGGGGGTACACTATTAGAGAGAGAACACACCATCTCAGGTCATTAATTGAACTTGAGCTACCAATTTTTGTTCCAATGAAAGATTTTACACCTTTTTCATCAATCAAGATACTACACATGGTTTACCAAGTTGAAAATCCCCTTAAGGCCCTAATAATGCATTACATGCTCTAGATATAGTTCCCAACACTAGACCTTTTTCTTTCATTATTTATGCCATCTCTCACTTGAGGGCAAAACCTCATGCTCATGGATCTAATAGAAACATGGATTTGTGCATTTTAGGCAACTATTTGTCAAAAAAATGACCATGATGAATGATAAGGAACTTCTTTAATAATAATAGACAACTACCTTTGATCAAATTTGGACCAATCCTTTCTATAGATGAAAAACTAATCTCCTTATTTGATTTTCTTATAGTCACATATATCGATGAAAACTTATAGATTGCATAGACCTTTTTTTATCTTTAGTAGGTCTAAAAGACCTATTTTTTTCCTTTGAGCATCTATAGGAACTCTGGGTTCATTATGTATAGGTTTCCTTTAAAGAATGGCAAACACGATCATATAATGGACCTCATATGCCACTAACCTTTGAATTAGAGGTCTATATTTAACTTTCATGTCATCCATTTATATTCTTTATACTTGATTACATGTTTTTGAACTTTTAATGGTGTTTGAATGAGCTTTAATGGTGATGAAATGACCCTACAAAACCTATTTATTTCCATCAAAAATGGCTTCTTTGTTTCAAGCTTGCCCATCAAATATTTCTCATGCCAATCAAAATGCTCTAACTTGTCTTCACTCCCATTGGCATCATAAATCTTGTTGTCATATTTTAAACCCTTTTAACCTCCTACATACTGTAGGATCAAGCTATATGATTAAATACAAGGTTTTGATTTCCTCCCATGAAGATCCTTTAACATGTTGACTTGATTGTGTACCATTGGATCAAGATGTATGAAGCAATGCAAGCCCTTTGATATGTATAGGCCCACTTTCTTTTCAACTCTAATACATCATCAGATCAAAATGTATGATTGATCACTGATCATTGATCTTACTTGGACCCACCTTTTTGTCAATGAATGTGCACCATTAGATCTCTGCTCAATGAAGCTACACCGTATATCTTTGGTATGATTGCATCTTTAATGGTCTTTAACTTAGTGACCTTTTGACGTGTTTGACTCCAATGTGAACCATTAAATTAATTATGTTAGTAAGTGAGATCATGCGGACCATTATATATTGACCAATTTTAAATCCTTTAAGGAATATGCAAAGTTTAAACTTGGCACCTACACAGACATCTCATTCTGCAAGCCTCTCTTTGAACACTTGGATCTTGAGGTAGAAATATTACAAAAATATGGAATTTATAGAACATATTCTTGGAAAAAGGGACTTCATAGTGATGCAACTATTTGGCTTGAAAGATTTCCTAAGGTGTATTTATTAAATGCATAAGTGAACTAGTCCATTCCTTTTTTGGATGATGTCTTGGGGATGGTTTGGCCTACTTAGGCTTATGCTTGACCTTTTACATGAAATTACAAGGATCTAATGAGTTCTTGGGTCTTGTGCAAGATTTTCCATGATTTTTAATTGCTTAAAAACCATGAGACCTGTTCAAGGACCTATTTTTCAAATTTTGGCAACTACACTTTAAGTTGACTCAAAGAGTTTCAAGAGATTTGCAAAATTCATGGGACCTTTGGACCATTCATCCCATCTAGCATTCTATTCAACATTCTACTCCACACCAAGACCCATAGATCTTTATTGTATCTAGGTAAGCTCTATATGTAGGTGAAATTTAGCTAACATTTTTGGAGACATCCTAGGGTTGCATGCCTACTATGCAAGATTAGTGTCCTAAAATTGGCCCATTGGGCATATGGAGTCCTAAGTCTTCTCTCAACTGATCATGAAAATAACACAAGGTTATCCTTATTTGAAACCTCCTTTGAAATAATAAGAAAAAAATAAAATAGAACAACAAAGTACCCAAGGCACCAAATGAAAGGGAAACACAAAATAGGAAACAAAATGTGCATAAGGCACTTAGAGGAAAGCATGAAAGCTACCCTAACATGTACAAGATGTTATAATGGATGAAATGTTATTCAATAATAGGGATTAAAATGAATACAATTAATTGGGATGGGTAATACCTCTCAATCCAATTAGACAAGCTGAAAATAATTGTGTTATTTGCATCCATAGATCAAATAAGGACCATTCCACAAGTTATTAAACTTGGTATGGTTACTAGGCTTGGCCTTATTTGAGTCCCATTTGAGTACTAGGTCCCCCTCATTGAAGATCCTTGATATATCTCTCTTATCAAAGGATTTTTTGACCTGAGCTTGATGTGATTCCAAATTTTTCATAAGAAGGTCTCGAGTTTCTTCCATTTCCATAAGCTCTATCATTCTCACATTCATGGGCTCATCCTCTATCAACTCAAGCTGATGAGCTAACTCTAATGCATGAAGCTCAAGAGAGATAGGTAATTTGGCTTCCCTTCCATACATAATAACATATGGGAATTTCCAATGGTATTTTTAGGAGTCACCCTATCAGCCCATAAGGCTGTCCTTAGCGCAGTGTGCCATGTTATCTTATTCTCTTTCAGGGTCCTCTTGATGATCCTTAACAAATTCTTGTTTGTGGACTCTGCCAGTCTATTTCCTTGAGAATATTATTTGGAATAGGTAATAAGGTAGTGTTTTCAATTGGACTTGCACCTTTGTGAAGGTAGTTTTAGGCCTTCACAGTCTGCTAAAACATGGAAATAATCCTAGGCTATGGGTGGCCTAATCAGTGGATTAAATCTCTAGATTCTAGGGGCTAGCTCCCTTTGGTGTATCAATTAGGATATCTACTCTACAATATAAATTGTTGAGAAAATGGAAGAGGAAAAAGGTAAAAAAATAAAATTAAAATGAAATCCTATCTAATGATGGTGATACACCTATATTTTAATTCATCCACTCAATTTGAGCTTCTAAAACACTAATTAGACAAGAAAAGACTGAATCTTCAACTCCAATTGACTCCTATGCATCAATATTTCATGAAAATATTTTATCTAGGGATCAAAGCTTGAGGTAAATGATGGAAAAGGCCTATTTTAAGCTAATAAATAGCCACTTATATCCGTTGTAACTTTAATTAAAAGACATCAAACACATAACATGACCTGTTTAATCTGATCAACTAGTAACTAGGTAAGAATCAAGACTTGAAAAGGAAGAAAATTCTATCACATATGCAAATCACTGACATAAATACACTATATCAGCACCTTAGAATCTAAAATAGTATTTTTATTTATCTAAAAAGGTTACAAACCTCAAATTTTTCCAGAGTTTGGTCTTGTCAAAAGAGGGATGGATGAATCCTTCAAAATGGATGAAAAGCCCACTTATATAGAAAAATCATACCAAATCCAAGAGATTGGTGTTGAAATAAGAGAGGATATCAACTCCCACATCACACAAGTCTAACTTGAGCTATCAAAAAATAACACAACCTTCAACTAATATTTTTTGTCTTGTGTCTTGCCTAAAAAATCTCTTTGTTGGTGGAAAAGGATGGTGGGCCCATCTTGGACTAATCTGCTCCATGCATGTAAAGCTATGTAAAATCTTCAAAGAGAAACTCCACTTGATATGTTTGGAAGTTGAGTTGAAACAAAATAAAGTCCTTCTTTGCATGTAAAATAAGGAAAATACATGATAAGCCTTGTCTAGTCAACTCCAAGTAACTCTGTCCTGCATGAGATGATGCTACAATGATCCTTAGATGAAGAAATTTAGTTTGAACAAGTTGGAAGTGTTGAAATCCTTCAATTAAAAAGATAAATCAGAATAGATGTGACACTTCGACAAGATTCAATTCTAAATGGCCTTGAAAAGGGACTTTGAAAATTGAAGCATGCATGAAATTCCATGGTAAGCTCTCCTTGTAATCGGCCTTTTGTTCTTGGGCTCTTCATTTTTGCATGTATTCCTTCAGGATTTTTCTTTCATAGTTTTGTCCCATAAGAATTGTGTCAAGCTTTTTCCCAAAGGAAATGTTTTGGATTTTTTGGCCTTCAAAATTTTTGTCCTAACAATTTCCTTTGGCCTTTTTTCCTGAAGGAAATCCTTTAGAAATCTGTTAAGTGCCTTTGCCCTTTTGAAATGCACCCTCCTGAAAGGAAAGAACTCTTCAGACTTCCTGAAGATGACCCTTAAGGACCTTGAAATGATCCCTTTTTGAAAGGACATTACCCTTTGGATTTTGTGAAATGGACTTTAGAAAAGTTGTTTCGGTCTTTGAAAAAGTTGTAATGGTTCTCAAAACTTTTCAAAAGGTCCCCAGAACTTTTGAAAAGTTCCTCAAAACTTTTTGAAAAGGTCCTCTCAAAAAAAATGAAAAGGACTTTCAAAACTTTTGAAATACCCTTTTGAACTTTTGAATTGACCTTCAAGATTTTTGAGAATGACCTTTAGAAAATTTGAAATACCCTTCAAAAAATTTGAAATGGGATTTTTCAAAGGAAAAGAAACCTTTTTGCTAAGTGCCTTTCGAATTTCTTGCAAAGAACCCTTTGGAATTACTAAAAATGGTCCCTTTAGCATTTCAAAATGTCCTTTGTCTTTAGAAAAATACCTTCATAAATTTTGCAAAGGACCCTTCAGAGTTTTTATTTTCTTCAATTTCCACAGATAATTTTCTCACGGACTTTAATCTTTCAACTTGTTTGAAAAGTCCCTTCAGTTTTTAAAAAATGGACCGTTGAACTTTGCAAAAAAAAGGACCGTTGGATTTTGAAATTTTTTGACTGTTGGCTCAAAATTTCATCCCAAAGGAATTCCTTCAAAATTTTATTCGAAAGACCAATTCCTTCAATTTTTTGAATTTTGCTTCATCAGGTTTCTTGAAAAACTTGTTCCTTTCACTGCTCTGATCAACATCAACACTTTCCTACAAATAACAAGACAAGTGAAAGAAAAGACCCTAAATCACCTAAAAAACCTTAAAACCTATTAACCATGGATTCTACAAGGACATTTTAGGACCAATTACTAACTCACAAGACAAAAAGGCATGGTATGCAAAGTTTCAAATGATAAGGGTGGCAATTTGACCTATGGGGTCAAAATTGTCAACTCAATTAGGAATCATGTCTACTATTCTTGAGAAGTAGACCATTTACTTGACACCTGGACTCATAAATAAATGACAATTATGATCCATGATTGCAAACTCTCTTTTGACGTGGCATGAGACAACCGTCATATTCCAAAATAAGAAGAAAAACACACAAAATAGGAAAACTAACTAAACAAATCAAAAGTGAAAACAAAGCACTTATTTGGGACAAAATAGAACTAAGCTAATGAGCTTGAACAACACTTTGAGGAAAATAAACTAACTAACCATGACAAAGCATGATCCACCTAGATCAAAAGGGAAATTCATAAACTCAATCACTCCAAGAGATGGTACAAGTTTCAAGGAAGGATATTTATTAATCATAACCTTTGATGAGGAATTTTTCTTTCCTACCAACTCCATTATAATCTCCTCAAATTAGTCATCAACAAAACACTAGTCACCAACAAAGATAAACTCATATAGTACTTCTGGATCTTTTTCATATTACTTATCATCTACAACCTTATCAAGTGATATCTCATCTATGCATTATCCTTGAGTGACCTCATCCTTATCATCAACTATTGAAATTTCATCCATCTCTTCAAATAACTTTAAATAAGCAACCCAATCTATATTATGATATTGAATAGGTGATTCTTGATCAAATTTCTCATAAACATGCTCTTCAATAGGCAACACATCCCCACAGAGCTCTTCAATATCTTGTAGAGATTTAAGGTACACCTACCAATCATCTTTTTGTTCCTCATTTTGATCAATTAGAATATTATTATCTTGAAATTTATCTTGATCCTTCTCAATAAGAGATTTCTCTAACTCATTTATGACTTCAATTTATACCAACTCCTCTTGGATTTCCTTCACATCAAGATCAACCTTCTCATTCTCAACTAAAATTACACTCTAAAATACAACCTCAAGTGAAGTATCAATGATAAACTATTCCTCATACACACTTGAAGCATCCTTTCACACTTTGCAAGAATTTGACTTGTAGTTGTAACCCTTTTCTCAATCCTCTAGAGAATAGGCTCCTCCTGAAGAAGGGAGGTGGTGGAAAGGTGATGAAATTCATTTATTTGAGAGAGAAAATGAAGCATGGGATGTTGATCATGATCAAATTTTATTATTTGGAGGATAATGGAATAATTTAGGGAGTTTTAGAGAGCAGGGAAATAGATTCTCTTAAAGACCTATACATTATGTTCCTTCCACTTGGCCATTACCTCATCAAAGTCTGAAACCTCCTTATATTCATGGATAACTTGAACTTGAGGGATGATTGGTGAATAAAAGGGACTATAAGAAGGTTTAGTCTCTTGAATAGGCTCTTCCATAGGCATATGAGTTTTCTCTTGGCTCAAACTAGGAAGCTCTATTGGTACACACTGAGCATGGTTAAGAGCTTCATGAGAATAAGGAAGACAAGAATCCTCTTGAGAAAACTAATTTAAATCAATTTTTTGCCTCTCCCAAGACTCAATCTTCTCCAATATAAAAACACATAACTCATTTATCTCTTCTAGATCATTAGGCACATTTTGAAAAAGACCATTCACTTCCTCATACTAAGAGTTTGAACAAAATTTTCTTGCATATACTAGTAATTTGAGCTCTATCTCATCCATTCTTTCTTGGAGACAAGGCTACTCATATGAAACATCATATCCATATGGGAAAGGTGAAATCTGGTCATTAGACTGATATGGTTCAAGAGGAAGGTAAGAGTCATTCTCTTGGTAATAAGGATCATGGGA
The DNA here is from genome assembly GCA_037957365.1 of Torreya grandis. Lineage (NCBI taxonomy): Eukaryota > Viridiplantae > Streptophyta > Pinopsida > Cupressales > Taxaceae > Torreya > Torreya grandis. Next base: position 958,220 of record JARHVA010000143.1, on the reverse strand, counting down.
AACTTGATAAGGCTCATCACAACTTTTATAAAACTCTTGATAAGGCTGATTAGGCTCATAATGAGGCTCATATGGATCAAGAAAAGGTTGGTATGATCCATCGTAGGGCTGATAAGGAAGTTTGGTATAGGTTTCCTCATACACAGCCATGAAAACAACACCAATATAGGGTAATGAAAAATAGACTTACTTGGAAATTGTTCCTGGACTATTAGAAGCAATTGTTTGAGAGTTGAATCAATAAATACTTCTTGAAGAACCCATATACAACTATAATTTCACTAAGACCATCTCCAATGAGTCCCATCGAGCATGCCAAAAACTATTATCAATCAAACTCGCACCCTTATGAAGGTAGTTTTAGGCCTTCATAGTCTGATAAAACATTGAAACAATCCTAGGTTGTGGGTGGCCTAATCATCAAATTTAAACTCTAGATTCTAAGGGCTAGCTCCCTTTAGTGTATCAATTAGGATCTCTACTCTATGCTATGAACTATCAAGAAAAGGGAAGAGGAAAAAGGAAAAAAAATAAAATTGAAAGGAAATCATATCTAATGATGGTGATACACCTGTATTTTGGTTCATTTACTTAAGCTGAGCTTCTAAAACACTAATTAGACAAGAAAAGACTGAATCTTAAACTCTAATTGACTCATATACACCAATATTTTATGAAAAGGTTTTATCTAGGGATCAAAACTTGAGGTAAATGATGGAATAGGCCTATTTTAAGGCACTGAATAGCCACTTATATCCATTATAAATTTAATTAAGAGACATCAAACATAAAACATGACTTGCATAATCAGAACAACTAGTAACTAGGTAAGAATCAAGACTTGATAAGGAAGAAAATTCTATCACATATGCAAATCATTGACATAAATACACTATATCAACATCCTAGAATATGAAAACAATCATTCTATTTATCTAAAAAGGTTATAAAACTCAATCTTGATAGATTTTAGTCTTATCAAGAGAGGGATTTATTTCAAGGTTGAAAAGCCAACTTATATAGTAAAAAACATATCAAAGCAAAGAGATTGACATTAAAAATAGGAGAGGAGATCAAGTCCAACATCACACAAGTGCAACTTGAGCTATCAAAAGATAACACAACCTTCAACTAATATCCTTTTATCTTATGTCTTGCATAAAAGAGCTCTTTGGCATTGAAAAATGACGGTGGACCCATATTGGACTAATATGCTCCATGCATGAAAGCTATGCCAAATCTTCAAAGAGAAACTCTAATTGATATGTTTGGAAGTTGAGTTGAAACAAAAGAAATCCTTTCTTTTCATGTAAAATAAGTAAAATACATGATAAGCCTTGTCTAGTCAACTCCAAGTAACTCCATCCTGTATGAGATGATGCTATGCCAATCCTTAGATGAAGAAGTCTAGTTTGAAAAAGTTGGAAGTGTTGAAAACCTTTAATTAACAAGACAAATTAGAATAAATGTGACACTTTGATAAAAAGTCAACTCAAACTCAAGACCAATTAACTCCAAATGGCCTCCACTTGCAAGGAAAGGGGCTTCAAAAATTAAATCATGCATGAAATTCTATGTTAAGCTCTCCTTGTAATTCCTCGGCCTTTTGTTCTTGGGCTCTTCATTTATGCATGTATTCCTTTAGGCTATTTATTTATGGCCTTTTGTTCCTATCTATTTCTTCAGACAATTTGTTTCTTTCTATTTTTGTGGACATATTCCTTGCGTACTTTTATCTTCATTCTTTTCTTTTAGGATTTTTATTTTGGAGTTTTGTGCCACAATAATTGTTTTGGGCTTTTTACCCAAAGGAATTGTTTCAATTTTTTTTTCCTTTGAAATTTTTGTCCAAACAATTTCCTTTAGCCTTTTCTCTCGAAGGAAATCTTTCAAAAATCTATTAATTGCCTTTACCCTTTTGAAATGCACCCTACCAAAAGGAAAGAACCCTTCATACTTCTTGAAGATGACCCTCAAGAACCTTAAAATGATCCCTTTCTAAAAAGAAATTACCCATCAAATTTTGTGAAATAGACTTCAAAAAAGTTGTTTTGGTCTTCAAAAAAGTCGTAATGGTCCTCAGAAGTTTTCAAAAGGTCCTTGAAACTTTTAAAAAGGTCCTCAAAACTTTTTGAAAAGGTCCTCTCAAAAAAATGAAAAGGACTTTCAGAACTTTTGAAATTGACCTTCTAGATTTTTGAGAATGACCTTCGAAAAATTTGAAATGGGTTTTTTCAAAGGAAAAGAACCCTTTTTGTCGATAAGTGCCTTTTAGATTTATTGAAAATGGTCCCTTCAACATTTGAAAATGTCCTTTGCCTTTAGAAAAATACCTTCATAAATTTTGCAAAGGACCCTTCAGAGTTTTTATTTTCTTCAATTTTCATGGACAATTTTCCTGCAAACTTGATTCTTTTGGATTGTTTGAAAAGTCCCTTCAATTTTTGAAAAATGGACCGTTGAACTTTGAAAAAAAAAGGACCGTTGGATTTTGAAAAAATTGGATCGTTGGCTCATAATGTTATCCTGAAGGAATTCCTTCAAATTTTCTCTTGAAAGACCAATTCTTTCAAATTTTTTGAATTTTGCTTCATTAGGTTTCTTGAAAAACTTGCTCGTTTCACTTCTCTGATCAACATCAACACTTTTCTATAAAGAATAAGACAAGTGAAAGAAAAGACCCTAAATCACGTAAAAAACCTTAAGACTTGTTAACCATGGATTCTTCAAGGAATTTTTAGGACCAATTACTGACTCACAAGACAAAAAGGCATGGTATGCAAAGTTTTGAATAATAATTGTGGCAATTTGACTTGTGGGGTCAAAATTGTCAACATTTTGGTGACTCAACTGGGAAGCATGCCTACTATGCTTGAGAACTAGAACATTTACATGACTCTTGGACTCATAAATAAATGACAATTTTGATCCATGACTAGAAACTCTCTTTTGACCTAGCATGAGACAACCTTCATCCTCCAAAACAAGTAGAAAAACTCACAAAATAGGAAAACTAACTAAACAAAGAAAAAGTGAAAACAAAGCACTTATTTGGGAAAAATAATAACTAAACTAATGTTCTTGAACAACACTTTGAGGAAAATAAACTAACTAACCATGACAAAGTATGATCCACTTAGATCAAAAGGGAAATTCATAAACTCACTCACTCTAAGAGATGGTACAAGTTTCAAGGCAGGATGTTTATTAATCATAACCTTTGATGAGGATTTTTTATTGCCCACCAACTCCCTTAGGATCTCCTCAAATGAGTCATCAACAAAAAACTAATCACCAATGAAGATAAACTCATCTAGTACTTCTGAATCTTTTTCATATTGTTTTTCATCTACAACTTTGTCAAGTGATATCTCATATATGCATTGTCCTTGAGTGACCTCATCCTTCTTATCAACTACTGCAAGTTCATCTAGCTCTTCAAATAGCTTTAAATATGAAACCTAATGTATATTATGATATTTAATAGGTGATTCTTGATCAAATTTCTCATAAACATGCTCTTTAATAGGCAACATATCCCCACAGAACTCTTCAATCTCTTGCAGAGATTCAAGGTACAGCTGCCAATCATCTTTTTGTTCCTCATTTCGATCAATTGGAATAGGATTAGCTTGAAATTTATCTTGATCCTTCTCAATAGGATATATCTCTAACTAATTTATGACTTCAATTTGTACCAACTCCTCTTGGAGTTCCTTCACATCAAGATCAACCTTCTCATTCTCAACTAAAATTGCATTCTCAATTACAACATCAAGTGAAGTATCGATGAGAAACTCTTTCTCATACACACTTGAAGCATCCTCTTCACACTCTATAATAACTTTACTTGTAGCTACAACCCCTTTCTCAATCCTCTAGAGAATAGACTCCTCCTGAAGAAGGGAGATGGTGGGAAAGTGATGAAATTCATTTGTTTGAGAGAGAAAATGAAGCATGGGAGGTTGATCATGATCAGATTTTAGGATTTGAAGGGCAATGGAATCATTTGGGGAGTTTTAGAGAGGATGAAAAGAGAAAATCTTAAAGAACTCTACATTTTATTCCTTCCACTTGGCCATTGCCTCATCAAAGTCTGAAACCTCTTTGTCTTTATGGACAACTTGAACTTGAGGGATGATTGGTGAAGAAAGGGGACTGCAAGAAGGTTTAGTCTCTTGAATAGGCATATGAGTTTGATCTTGGCTCTAACTATGAAGCTCTATTGGCACACATTGAGCATGGTTAAGAACTTCATGAGAATAAGGAAGACAAGAATCCTCTTGAGAAAATTTGTTCAACTCAATTTGTTGCCTCTCCCAAGACTCAATCTTCTCTGTTACAAAAATACATAACTCATTTATCTTTTCTAGATCATTAGGCACATTTTGAAAAATACCATTCACTTCCTTGTACTAAGAGTTTGAATAAACATTTCTTGCATATACTAATAATTTGATCTCTATCTCATCCATTCTTTATTGGAGACAAGGCTACTCATATGAAACATCATATCCATATAGGAAAGGTGAAATCTAGTCATTAGACTGATATGGTTCACAAGGAAGGTAAGAGTCACGCTCTAGGTAATAAGGATCATGGAAAACCTGATAAGGCTCATGATAGCTTTGATAAAACTCTTGATAAGTCTGATTAGAATCATATGGATCAAGACAGGGATGTTATGATCCATCATAGGGATGATAAAGAAGTTTGGCATAGGTTTCCTCATACACAACCATGATAATAACATCAATATAGTGTAATGAAAAATAGACTTGGAAATTGTTCCTGGACTATTAGAAGCAATTTCTTGAGATTGGAATCACCAAATAATTCATGAATAACCCATCTAAAACTATAATTTCACTAAGACCATCTCAAATGAGTCCCACTAGGTGTGCCAAAAACTATTATCAATCAAACTCTCACCCTTGTGAAGGTAGTTTCAGGCCTTCACAGTCTATTAAAACATGAAAACAATCCGAGGTTATGGGTGGCCTAATCAAAGGATTGAGTCTCTATATTCTAAGGGCTAGCTCCCTTTGGTGTATCAATTATGATCTCTACCCTACGCTAAAAACTCTCAGGAAAAGGGAAGAGGAAAAAGGCAAAAAAATAAAATTAAAAGGAAATACTATCTAATTATGGTTATACACCTATATTTTGGTTCATCCACTCAATTTGAGATTCTAAAACATTGATTAGACAAGAAAAGACTGAATATTCAACTCTAATTAACTCCTATGTATTAGTATTTTATGAAAAGGTTTTATCTAGGGATCAAAGCTTGAGGTAAATGATGGAATAGGCTTATTTCAAATCACTAACCAGCCACTTATATCTATTATAACTTCAACCAAAAGACATAAAACACAAAATATGACTTGCATAATCTGAGCAACTATTAGCTAGGTAAGAATCAAGACTTGACAAGGAAGAAAATTCTATCAGATATGCAAATCACTAACATATATACACTATATTAACATCTTAAAATCTAAAACATTCATTCTATTTATATTAAAATGTTACAAAACTCAATCTTGACAAAGTTTGGTCTTATCAAGAGAGAAATCTATTTCAAGGCTGAAAAGCCAACTTATATAGTAAAAATCATACCAATGCCAAGAGATTGGCATTGAAAATAGGAGAGGAGATCACATCCCACATCACACAAGTCTAACTTAAGCTATCAAAAGATAACATAGCCTTCAAATAATATCCTTTTGTCTTATGCCTTTCCTGAAAGAGCTCTTTGGCATTGAAAAATGATGGTGGGCCCATCTTGGACTAATCTACTCCATGCATGAAAGCTATGCCAAATATTCAAAGAGAAGTTCTACTTGATATGTTTGGAAGTTGAGTTGAAACAAAAGAAAGTCTTTCTTTGCATGGAAAACAAGGAAAATGCATGATAAGCCTTATCTAGTCAACTCCAAGTAACTCCATCTTGGATGAGATGATGCTATGCCAATCCTTAGATGAATAACTCCAATTTGAACAATTTGGAAGTGTTGAAAACCTTCAATTAACAAGACAAATTAGCATAGATGTGACACTTTAACAAAATTCAACTCAAACTCAAGACCAATCAACTTAAAAAGGCCTCTACTTGCATGAAAATGGGCTTCAAAAACTATAGCATGCATGAAATTCTATGTTAAGCTCTCCTTGTAATTCCTTAGCCTTTTTGTTCTTGCACTCTTCATTTTTGCATGTATTCCTTCAGGCTATTTCTTTGTATCCTTTTTTTCCTATCTATTTCTTTGGACAATTTGTTTTTATCTATTTCCATGGACTTATTCCTTATGGACTTTTATCTTCATTCTTTTCTTTCAGGATTTTTCTTTCAGAGTTTTATTCTACAGGAATTGTTTCAAGATTTTTTCATGAAGGAATTGTTTCATATTTTTTGGCATTCAAATTTTTTTTCCAAACAATTTCCTTCAGCCTTTTCTCTTGAAGGGAATCCTTCAAAAATATGTTAAGTGCCTTTGCCCTTTTGAAATGTACCCTGTCGAAAGGAAATAACCCTTTGAACTTCTTGAAGATGACCATCGAGAACCTTGAAATGATCCCTTTCTGAAAGGAAATTACCCTTTGGATTTTGTGAAATGGACTTTAGAAAAGTTTTTTTGGTCTTCAAAAAAGTTTTAATGGTCCTAAAAACTTTTGAAAAGGTCCTCATAACTATTGAAAAGGTCTTCGAAACTTTTTGAAAAGGTCCTCTCAGAAAAAATGAAAAGGACTTTTATAACTTTTGAAATACCCTTCAGAACTTTTGAAATTAACCTTCAATATTTTTGAGATTGACCTTCAAAAAATTTGAAATACCCTTCATAAAATTTGAAATGGGCTTTTTCGAAGGAAAAGAACCCTTTTTGCTGAGAAGTGCCCTTTAGGATTGTTGCAAATGGTCCCTTCAACCTTTGAAAATGTCCTTTGCCTTTAGAAAAATAACTTCAAAATTTTTGCAAAGGATCCTTCAGAGTTTTTATTTTCTTCAATTTCCACAAATAATGTTCTCTTGGACTTGATTCTTTCAGATTGTTTGAAAAGTCCCTTCAATTTTTATGTTGAAATTTGGAAAAAAAGGACCATTGGCTTTTGAAAAAATTGGACTGTTGGCTCAAAAGTTTATTCCAAAGGAATTCCTTTAGAATCTTTCACGAAAGACCAATTCCTTCAAATTTTTTGAATTTTGCTTCATCAGGTTTCTTGAAAAACTTACTCCTTTCACTATTCTGATCAACATCAACAAAGAACAAGACAAGTGAAAGAAAAGACCATTAAAAACCTTAATACCTATTAACCATGGATTCTTCGAGGATTTTTCAGGACTAATTACTGACTCACAATACAAAAAGGCATGGTATGCAAAGTTTCAAATGATAAGCATGGCAATTTGACCTATGGGGTCAAAATTCTCAACATTTTGGTGACTCAACTAAGAAGCATGCCTATTATGCTTGAAAACTAGACCATTTACATGACTCCTAAACTCATAAATAAATAACAATTTTGATCTATGACTACAAACTCTCTTTTGACCTAGCATGAGACAACCTTCATCCTCCAAAACAAGAATAAAAACACACAAAATATGAAAACTAACTAAACAAAGTAAAAGTGCAAAAAAAGCACTTATTTGGGACAAAATATAACTAAACTAATGTGTTTGAACAACACTTTTATGAAAACTAACTAACTAATGAACCATAACAAAGCATGTTCCACCTAGATCAAAAGGGAAATTCATAAACTCACTCACTTCAACATATGGTACAAGTTTCAAGGTAGGATGTTTATTAATCATAACCTTTGATGAGGCATTTTTATTTCCCACCAACTCACTTAGCATCTCCTCAAATGAGTCATCAATAACAAACTAGTCACCAACAAAGGTAAACTCATCTAGTACTTCCAGATCTTTTTCATATTGCTTGTCATCTACAACCTTGTCAAGTGATATCTCATCTATGCATTGTCCTTGAGTGACCTCATCTTTCTTATCAACTACTGTAAGTTCAACCATCTCTTCAAAGAGCTTTAAATATGCAATCCAATCTATATTATGATATTGAATAGGTGATTCTTGATCAAATTTCTCATAAACATGCTCTTCAATAGGCAACATATCCCCATAGAGCTCTTCAATATCTTGTAGAGATTCAAGGTACAACTACCAATCATCTTTTTTTCCTCATTTTTATCAATGGAATAGGATTAGCTTGAAATTTATCTTTATCCTTCTCAATAGGAGATATCTGTAACTCATTTATGACTTCAATTTGTACCAACTCCTCTTAGAATTCCTTCACATCAAGATCAACCTTCTCATTCTCAACTACAATTACATTCTCAACTACAACCTCAAGTGAAGTATCAATGAGAAAATCTTTCTCATACACACTTGAAGCATCCTCTTCACACTCTATAAGAACTTGGCTTATAGCTATAACCCCTTTCTGAATCCTCCAGAGAATAGGCTCCTCTTGAAAAAGGGAGATGGTGGGAAGGTGATGAAATTCATCTATTTGAGATAGAAAATGAAGCATGGGAGGTTGATCATGATCATATTTTTGGATCTATAGGGCAATGGAATTATTTAGGGAGTTTTGGAGAGGAGGGAAAGAGAAAGTCTTAAATACCTCTACATTTTGTTCCTTTTACTTGGCCATGACCTCATCAAAGTCTGAAACCTCCTTGTCTTCATGGACAACTTGAACTTGAGGGATGATTGGTGAAAAAATGGGACTACAAGAAGGTTTAGTCTCTTGAATAGGATCTTCAATAGGCATATGAGTTCTCTCTTGGCTCCAACTAAGAATCTCTATTGGCACACACTGAGCATGGTTATAAACTTCATGACAATAAGGAAGACAAGAATCCTCTTGAGAAAACTAGTTCAACTTAATTTATTACCTCTCCCAAGACTCAATCTTCTCTAATACAAAAATACATAACTCATTTATCTTTTCTAGATCATTAGGCACATTTTGAAAAAGACCATTCACTTCCTTGTACTAAGAATTTGAACAAACTTTTCTTGCATATACTAGTAATTTGAGCTCTATCTCATCCATTACTTCTTGGAGACAAGGCTACTCAAATAAAACATCATATCCATATAGGAAAGGTGAATTCTGCTCATTAGACTGATATGGTTCACAAGGAAGGTGAAATTCATGATCTTGGTAATAAGGATCATGGCAAACTTGATAAGGCTCATCATAGCTTTGATAAAAATCTTAATAAGGCTGATTACTCTCATAATGAGGCTCATATGGATCAAGACAAGGCTGTTATGATCCATCATAGGGCTGATAAGAAAATTTGGCATAAGTTTCCTCATACACAACCATTAAAACAATATCAATATAGTGTAATGAAAAATAGACTTACTTGGAAATTATGCTTGGACTATTAGAAACAATTGCTTGAGATTGGAGTCACCAAATACTTCATGAAGAACCCATCTGCAACTGTAATTTCACCAAGACCATCTCCAATGAGTCCCATTGGGTGTGCCAAAAACTATTATCAATCAAACTCACACCCTTGTGAAGGTAGTTTTAGGCCTTCACAATCTATTGAAACATGGAAAAAAATCATAGGTTGTGGGTGGCCTAATCAACAGATTGAATCTCTAGATTCTAAGGGCTAGCTCCCTTTGGTGTATCAATTAGGATCTCTACTCTACATTACAAACTATCAAGAAAAAAGAAGAGGAAAAAGGCAAAAAAAATAAAATTCAAAGGAAATCCTATCTAATGATGGTGATACACCTATATTTTGGTTCATCCACTTAATTTGTGTTTTTAAAACACTGATTAGACAAGAAAAGACTAAATATTCAACTCCAATTGACTCCTATGCATCATTATTTTATGAAAAGGTTTTATCTAGGGATCAAAGATTGAGAAAAATGATGGAATAGGCCTATTTCAAGGCACTAACCAGCCACTTATATCCATTGTAACTTTAGCAAAAGACATCAAACATAAAACATGACCTACATAATCTAAGCAACTATTAACTAGGTAAGAGTAAGGACCTGACAAGGAAGAAAATTCTATCACATATGTAAATCACTGACATAATAATACTATATCATTATCCTAGAATTTGAAAATAGTCATTCCGTTTATCTAAAAAGGTTACAAAACTCAATCTTGATAGAGTCTGGTCTTATCAAGAGAGAGATCTATTTCAAGGCTGAAAAGCCAACTTATATAGTAAAAATCATACCAAATCCACAAGATTGGCATTGAAAATAGGAGATGAGATCAACTCCCACATCACACAATTCCAACTTGAGCTATCAAAAGATAACACAACCTTCAAATAATATCCTTTTATTTTATGTCTTACATGAAAGAGCTCTTTGGCATTGAAAAATGATGGTGGGCCCATCTTGGACTAATCTGCTCCATGCATGAAAGCTATTCTAAATATTCAAAGAGAAAATCTACTTGATATGTTTAGAAGTTGAGTTGAAACAAAATAAATTCTTTCTTTGCATGGAAAACAAGGAAAATGCATGATAAGCCTTTTCTAGTCAAGTCTAAGTAACTCCATCTTGCATGAGACGATGCTACACCAATCCTTAGATGAAGAACTCCAATTTGAACAAGTTAGAAGTATTGAAAACATTCAATTAACAAGACAAATTAGAATATATGTGATACTTTGAGAAAATTCATCTCAAACTCAAGACCAATCAACTCTAAATGGCCTCCACTTTCATGAAAAGGGGATTCAAAAACTGAAGCATGAATGAAATTCTATGTTAAGCTCTCCTTATAATTCCTTGACCTTTTATTCTCAAGCTCTTTGTTTTTGCATGTATTCCTTCAAGCCATTTCTTTGTGGCCTTTTATTCTTGTCTATTTCTTTAGACAATTTATTTCTATCTATTTCCATGGACTTATTCTTTGCATACTTTTATCTTCATTCTTTTCTTTCAAGTTTTTTTTCAGAGTTTTGTCCTATAGGAATTGTTTCAGGGTTTTTTCTTGAAGGAATTATTTTAGATTTTTTGGCCTTCAGACTTTTTGTCCAAAAAATTTCCTTTGGCCTTTTCTCCCAAAGGAAATCCTTTGAAAACTTAAGTGCCTTTACCCTTTTGAAATGCACCCTCCTGAAAGGAAAGAACCATTCAAACTTCTTGAAGATGACCCTTGGGAACCTTGAAATGATCCCTTTCTAAAAGGAAATTTCCATTTGGATTTTGTGAAATGGACTTCAGAAAAGTTGTTTGGATCTTTGAAAAAGTTGTAATGGTCCTCAAAACTTTTGAAAAGGTCCTCAAAACTTTTAAAAATGTCTTTGAAACTTTTTGAAAAGGTCCTCTCAAAAAAAATGAAAAGGACTTTTAGAAATTTTTAAATACCCTTCGGAACTTTTGAAATTGACCTTCAAGATTTTTGAGAATGACATTTGGAAAATTTGAAATACCCTTTGAAAAATTTGAAATGGGCTTTTTCTGAAGGAAAATAACCCTTTTTACCGAGAAGTGCCTTTTGGATTTCTTGTAAAGAACCCTTTGGAATTATTGAAAATGGCCTCTTCAGCATTTGAAAATTTCCTTTGCCTTTAGAAAAATACCTTTGCCTTTAGAAAAATACCTTTAGAAATTTTTCAAAGGACCCTTCAAAGTTTATGTTTTCTTTAATTTTCACAGACAATTTTCTTGTAGACTTAATTCTTTCAGCTTGTTTGAAAAGTCCCTTCGGTTTTTGAAAAATGGACCTTTGAACTTTGAAAAAAAAGGATCATTGACTTTTGAAAAAATTGGACCATTGGCTCAAAATTTTATCCCAAAGGAATTCCTTTAGAATTTTTCTTGAAAGACCAATTCTTTCAAACTTTTTGAATTTTACTTCATCAGGTTTCTTGAAAAACTTGTTCCTTTCACTGCTCTGATCAACATCAACACTTTCCTGTAAAGAACAAGACAAGTGAAAGAAAAGGCCCAAAATCACCTAAAAAAACTTAAGACCTATTAACCATGGATTCTTCAAAGACTTTTCAGGACCAATTACTGACTCACAAGACAAAAAGACATGGTATGCAAAGTTTCAAATGATAAGGGTGGTAATTTGACCTGTGGGGTCAAAATTGTCGACATTTTGGTGACTCAACTAGGAAGCATGCTTGCTATGCTTGAGAACCAGAACATTTAAATGACTCTTGGACTCATAAATAAATGACAATTTTGATCCATGACTACAAACTCTCTTTTGATCTGGCATGAGACAACCTTCATCTTCCAAAACAAGAATAAAAACACACAAAATAGGAAAACTAACTAAACAAAACACTTATTTGGGATAAAATAGAACTAAAATAATGTTCTTAAACAACACTTTGAGGAAAAAAATTAACTAACCATGACAAAGCATGATCTGACTAGATCAAAAGGGAAATTCATAAACTCACTCACACCAAGATATGGAACAAGTTTCAAGGTAGGATGTTTATTAATCATAACCTTTGATGAGGCATTTTTCTTTCCCACCAACTCCCTTAGCATCTCCTCAAATGAGTCATCAACAACAAACTAGTCATGGACAAAGATAAACTCATCTAGTATTTCTAGATCTTTTTCATATTGCTTGTCATCTACAACCTTTTCAATTGATATCTCATCTATGCATTGTCCTTGAGTGACCTCATCCTTTTTATCAACTACTGCAAGTTCCTCCATATCTTTAAGGTGCTTTAAATAGGCAACCCAATATATATTATGATATTGAATAAGTGATTCTTGATCAAATTTCTCATAAATATGCTCTTCAATAGGCAACATACCCCCACATAGCTTTTTAATCTCTTGTAGATATTCAAGTTACAGCTACAAATCATATTTTTTTCTTCATTTTGATCAATTAGAATAATATTATCTTGAAAGTTATCTTGATCCTTCTCAATAGGAGATATCTCTAACTCATTTATGACTTCAATTTGTACCAACTCCTCTTGGAGTTCCTTCACATCAAGATCAACCTTCTCATTCTCAACTACAATTTCATTCTCAACTAAAACCTCAAGTTAAGTATCAATGAGAAACGCTTCCTCATACACACTTGAAGCATCCTCTTCACACTCTGCAAGAACTTGACTTATAACTACAACCCCTTTCTCAATCCTCTAGAGAACACACTCCTCTTGAAGAAGGGAGATGGTGGGAAGGTGATGAAATTCATTTGTTTGAGAGAAAATGAAGCATGGGAGGTTGATCATGATTATATTTTAGGATCTATAGGGAAATGGAATCATTTAGGGAGTTTTGGAAAGGAGGAAAAGAGAAACTCTTAAAGACCTCTACATTATGTTCCTCCCACTTGGCCATTAGCTCATTAAATTCTGAAACCTCCTTATCTTCATGGATAAATTGAACTTGAGGGATGATTGGTGAAGGGGACTAAAAGAAGGTTTAGTCTCTTGAATAGGCTCTTCAATAGGTATATGAGTTTGCTCTTGGCTCCAACTAGGAAGCTCCATTGGCACACACTGAGCATGGTTAAGAACTTCATGAGAATAAGGAAGACAAGAATCCTCTTGAGAAAAATAGTTCAACTCAATTTGTTTCCTCTCCCAAGACTCAATCTTATCCTATACAAAAATACATAACTCATTTATCTTTTCTAGATCATTAGGCACATTTTTAAAAAGACCATTCACTTCCTCGTATTGAGAGTTTGAACAAACTTTTCTTGCATATACTAGTATTTTGAGCTCTATCTCATCCATTATTTCTTGGAAACAAGGCTACTCATATGAAACATCATATCCATATGGGAAAGGTGAAATATGGTCATTAGATTGATATGATTCACAAAGAAGGTAAGAGACATGCTCTTGGTAATAAGGATCATGGAAAACTTGATAAGGCTCATCATAGCTTTGATAAAAATCTTGATAAGGTTGATTAGGATCATAATGAGGCTTATATGGATCAAGCCAGGGCTATTATGATCCATCATAGGGATGGTAACGAAGTTTGGCATAGGTTTCCTCATACACAACCATAAAAATAACATCAATATAGTGTAATGAAAAATAGGCTTACTTGGAAATTGTGCCTAAATAATTAGAAGCAATTGCTTGAGATTGGAATCACCAAATACTTCATTAAGAACCCATATGTAACTAAAATTTCACTAAGACCATCTCTAATGAGTCCCATAGGGCATGCCAAAAACTATTGTTAATCAAACTCGCACCCTTGTGAAGGTAGTTTTAGGTCTTCATAGTTTACTGAAATATGGAAACAATCCTAGGCTGTGGGTGGCCTAATCAGTGGATTAAATCTCTAGATTCTAAGGGCTAGCTCCCTTTGGTGTATCAATTATGATATCTACTCTACACTATAAACTCTTGGGAAAAGAGAAGAGGAAAAAGGAAAAAAAAATTGAAAGGAAATTCTATATAATGATGGTGATACACTTGTATTTTGGTTCACCCACTCAATTTGAACTTTTAAAACACTGATTAGACAAAAAAATATTGAATCTTCAACTCCAATTGACTCCTATGCATCATTATTTCATGAAAAGGTTTTATCTGGGGATCAAATCTTAAGGGAAATGATGGAATAAGCCTATTTCAAGGCACTAACCAACCACTTATATCCATTGTAACTTCAGCCAAAAGACATCAAACACAGAACATGACGTGCATAATCTGAGCAACAAGTAACTAGGTAAGAATCAAGACTTGACAAAGAATAAAATTCTATCACATATGCAAATCACTATCATAAATACACTATATCATCATCTTTGAATCTAAAAATAGTCATTCTATTTATCTAAAAAGGTTACAAAACTCAATGTTGATAGTGTCTAGTTTTATCAAGAGAGGGATCTATTTCAAGGCTGAAAACCCAACTTATATAGAAAAAAAACATACCAAAGCCAAGAGATTGAAATTGAAAATAGGAGAGGATATCAACTCCCACATCACACAAGTCTAACTTGATCTATCAAAAGATAACACAACCTTCAACTAATATCCTTTTGTCTTATGTCTTACATGAAAGAGCTCTTTGGCATTAAAAATGATGGTGGGCCCATCTTGGACTAATCTACTCCATGCATGAAATATATGCCAAATATTCAAATAAAAATTCTACTCGATATGTTTGTAAGTTGAGTTGAAACAAAATAAAGTCTTTCTTTGCATGGAAAACAAGGAAAATACATGATAAGCCTTGTCTAGTCAACTCCAAGTAAATCCATCTTACATGAGACGATGCTACGCTAATCCTTAGATGAAGAAATCTAGTTTGAACAAGTTAGAAGTGTTGAAAACCTTTAATTAATAATATAAATTAGAATAGATGTGACACTTTGACAAAATTCAACTCAAACTTAAGACTAATCAACTCCAAATGGCCTCTACTTGCATGAAAAGGGGCTTCAAAAATTGAAGCATGCATGAAATTCTATGTTAATCTCTCCTTGTAATTCCTTGGCCTTTTATTATCAGGTTCTTCATTTTTGCATGTAATCCTTTAGGCTATTTCTTTATGGCCTTTTTTTCCTATCTATTTCTTCAAACAATTTATTTTTATCTATTTTTTTGGACTTATTCCTTGTAGACTTTTATCTTCATTCTTTTCTTTCAAGATTTTTATTTCAGAGTTTTATCCCACAGGAATTGTTTCGGGCTTTTTTCCTGAAGGAATTGTTTCAAATTTTTGCCTTTAGACATTTTATCCAAACAATTTCCTTCAACCTTTTCTCCTAAAGGAAATCCTTCAAAAATCTGTTAAGTGCCTTTGCCCTTTTGAAATGCACCCTCTAAAAAGGAAAGAACCCTTTAGACTTCTTGAAGATTACCCTCAAGAACCTTGAAATGATCCCTTTTTGAAAGGAAATTACCCTTCAGATTTTGTGAAATAGACTTCAAAAAAGTTTTTTTGGTCTTCGAAAAAGTTGTAATGGTCTTCAAAAGTTTCAAAAAGGTCCTCAGAACTTTTGAAAAGGTCCCCAAAACTTTTTGAAAAAGTCCTCTCAAAAAAATGAAAGGGACTTTTAGAACTTTTGAAATACCCTTCAGAACTTTTGAAATTGACCTTCAAGATTTTTGAGAATGACCTTCAAAAAATTTGAAATGGACTTTTCCAAAGGAAAAGAACCCTTTTTACTGAGAAGTGCCTTTTGGATTTCTTGCAAAGAACCCTTCAGAATTGTTGAAAATGGTCCCTTCGACATTTGAAAATGTCATTTGACTTTAGAAAAATACCTTTAGAAAATTTTCAAAGGGCCCTTCAAAGTTTTTGTTTTCTTCAATTTCCACAAACTATTTTCCCACATACTTGACTCTTTCGGCTTATTTGAAAAGTCCCTTTGGTTTTTGAAAAATGGACAATTGAATTTTGAAAAAAAAGGACTATTGGATTTTGAAAAAATTGGACCATTGGCTTAGAATTTTATCTCAAAGAAATTCCCTTGGAAATTTTCCCAAAAGACCAATTCCTTTAGATTTTTTGAATTTTGCTTCATCAAGTTTCTTGAAAAACTTGCTCCTTTCATTGCTCTGATCAACATCAACACTTTCCTATAAAGAATAATACAAGTGAAATAGAAGACCTTAAATCACCTAAACAACCTTAACACTTATTAACCATGGATTATTCAAGGACTTTTCAGGACTAATTCTGACTCACAAGACAAAAAGGCATGGTATGTAAAGTTTCAAATGATAAGGGTGGTAATTTGACCTATGGGGAAAAATTGTCAATAGGTAGATGCCTAGTTGAGAGCCCACTTACTTGTATTCATACAAAATAATTCCAATGCATTATCTAAAATTATGGTGGCTTGAAGACCAAATCTGGTCATAAGGTTATCATAAAAGTCCAAAATTTCACCCTCATTAGCCTCTTTCAAAGCAATGGTTTCCACCCACTTAGTGAATTAGTTAGTTGTAGTGAGCACCCATTTATGCCCTACACTTTATGGTGGATTAATCATCCCTATGAAGTATAAACCCCATTGCATGAAGGGGTGTTCCACCTGAATTGGATTGAGTGGAAAGGCTGCTAGTTTTTTCTTTCCTACAAAGAGAGCACACTTCTAGCATTTTCTGATCCATGCATGAGGATCTTTGAAAATATTGGGATAATAAAAACTATACCTCATCACCTTTTATATTGTGGTTCTATGTGTAAAATGGCCTCTTACAATTCCATCATGGAACTGCTTCAAGATTTTGGTCACCTAATCATCATCTATGCATCTAAAGAGTAACCCATTAAGGTCATTTCTAAAAATAACTCCATCAACCAATGCATAGGGTATGGATTGAACCCTAAAATACCTTATTTTGGCTCTATCCAAACCTTGGGGGAACTCTCATGTTGCCAATTATTGAGCCATATCTTGAACTAGATATTTTAAAGTGGAGGTGCACCTACTTGTGAGTTATCTTGGGTCAACAAAATAACTTGCTTGTCCTCTTGGAGATCATTCACCATGTGCTCACACAAACCCTTACCTCTAACCAGATATGTGACCTTGATATCCACATCATATTCCAAGACTTTGATGATCCAACTTGCTCTCTTCTCATTCAAATATTTGCTAAGAAGGAAATCCCTAACTCTAGGGTGAGATACCATAAGATGGATCTTGCTATTAGAGAGCATGCGCCTAAACTTCTTGAGGCTTCTCAAGGATGTTAGAACTTGTTTCTCAATGAAAGTGTACCTCACCTAATATCCTTCCAATCCTTGATTAAAAAAGGCAATTGGTTTCTCCATTCCTTCACCATTTTTCTACATCAACATAGTCGATATGTTGTCAACATTGGCAAAGGTGTACAAGATGAAGTCCCTAGAAAAGTTAGGATTCAAGAGTGAGGGTGCTTTGGCAATGGATTTCTTGATCGCTTCAAAGGCCTCTTTTCCTTCATTAGACCAAAAAAACACTTGGATGTTATTTAGCATGGTGGTAATAGGTTTGACCAAGTTTGCAAAATTATGTTTGAACCTTCTCACAAAGTTTATCTTCCCAAGGAAGCTTTGGATCCCTTTCTTGTGATATTGCAAGGATAAGGCTAAGAAAGTACTTACTCTATTAGGATCACTAGATAATCCTTATTTTTAAATAATGTGACCTAAAACTTAACTTCATTCATAAATATCACACATTTATTTGGATTTAAAGAGATCCCATACTCTCTACACCTCTGGAATACCAGCCTTAGACGGTCCATGTGATCACTAGATTTATTGGAGAAGATTATGATGTCATCTAAGTAGACTAGTACCATTTGATTTATCAGCCATTAGAAGGCCATGTCCATTGCTCTTTAAAATATTTCTCTAGAATTGGACAATCTAAAAGGCATATTTGATAAGCAAATGTGCCCCACTTGGTGGTGAAGGTAGTCTTGTATTGGTATTCCTCTCTCACTAGCACTTGATTATACCCTGCATACCCATCCAAGACAGAGAAGTGTTTTGAACTAGTAACTACTTGAAAGAGTTGATCCATAGATGGTGGAGGGTAATGATACTTCAAAGAGACCCTATTAAGGCCCCTAAATTCCACACACAGTCTGATCTCCCCATTCTTCTTCCTGATAGGTACTAAATTAGCTACCCATGAGGAGTGCTTAATTAGGAAGATGATCTTGGATTCAATAACCTTGGTCAATTCCTTTCTTATGGGCTCTTCAATCTTGAGATTTATGGGCCTCTACTTTTGCCTGACAGGCTTGGCATTAGCCTCTAGATCTATAGTGTGTTTGGATAATTTAGGATAAAATCCCCTTAGGTCATTATATTACCAAGCAAAGATGTCTGCATATTCCTTACAAAGCTCTATAAAATCATGCCTTTCATCTTTAGTGCTTACCTTTCCAAACTTGAGGAGAGTGTCTTCAAAGATACAAACTCTCTCATAGTTCTCTTCATTAGTTGACAACACTACTTTATCCTTCCTCATATGGTCCCCTTTATAAAATATAACCTCTAGGATGACTATCCCTTTAAGAAGCTTATTAGACCTTAATTAAACAATCTACTCCTCATATTGATGCTACAATTTTCCTTGGTTATTGGAGAATTCTACTTCTTACTACAAGAAACATGTAATTTGTTAGTCATTTTCAAAGACCTACCAAAAGGCTTCATTATTTGACACTTATGCTCTTATTACCACTTTGACACATGGTTATACCTTGGTCTTTTTCAATTCATTAGGGATATCAAAATGATCCCCCATAGTTGTTAGTCTATCAACATGTTAATTTTGGCCCCTTGGCACTGATTAGATGTTGAAGGCCTCAAAGTCCTCAATTAGGTCCCACACTCTATTTTTTTAAGAATTCATTAAGGGTTTTTTAGTGGCATTATATCCTATGACTTGGTGTATAACTAATTCATTATCCCCATAGATTTTTAACTACTTAATCTTTCTTTTACTAGCCCATTGAAGGTCATGGATAAGGCCCTCATATTTTGATACATTATAGGAACAACTAAATTGGAACCTATATGAAGAGAAGTACTTGTCATTTGAATAGGATACTAGCATAACACTTATACCCATTCCTTGCTTTCTCCTTGAGATATTAAAAAATAACTTCCATAGACCATTAGGATCTTCTTGAGGCCTCATGAAGGATGGCATGGGCTGGCTTTTCTCATGCAAATAGTAGACACCTGAGTCCCTTTTTTCAACACCCTCTAAAGGTTCCATTAACTAGATATCATTCCATAGTTCATTTAAGAACATGTCTGGTACCTCTGCTATATGATTGTTCAGCTCCTACCCCATTACAAATTCATCCTCATCAATAATGGTGAAATTGATGTTTGTATTATCTAGACCATAGGGCTCGATGTGGAATTATGCAATGGGCTCAGATTTGATTGACACCTTGGCCCCATACCTTGTTTTGAATGTTGTATATCACCAATATGTTTCAAGGTCTTTATAGTGAAATATCGAGATAGGCATAGTGAAAAGTGAGGAGGCACATTTAAAATCAACACATCTTGAGCCACTGAGACACTATGACAAGTTTGTAGGGTCATATTGAGGTCCTTAATTATTCTAGATGGTTTGGTGGAAGAACCATCAAGTTGTAACACTCCTTTGGACTGAGGTTCATATTTAATGCCAAGATGATCAACTATGGATGTTGGCATCACTGAAGTACTAGCCCCACTATCCACTAAGCAATTTTGCACCAAAGAGTTGCTAATGATCACTAAAACATAGAAGGGAGGAGGCTTAACCACCTTATCTAGTTGCCTATCATTAGGCCCTTTGGCTACATTGGTGAGAACTTCATTCACCTTACTTGGTGGCCTATTTTCAACATTAATCTTGGACAAACCTTCCTAAAGAATGTCCACTTGTCCAGGCATAAAGAGGATATCCCATATTAGCACACTCACATTATATTTCTTCATTTGTTCAACAATGTTGATAGGTGAACCACCAACCTTTGCTTGTGCTTTGGGAGCCACAATTATTATTTGTTTAACTTGTTATCCTTGAATGACCAAGACATTTCCTTGATTTTGACCCCTTAGAACTACTATAACCTTGTGTTGACGTCTTACATGACTTCATGAGGAGCTCTCTTAATGGCAGTTAGTTTCTCTACAAGTTATAAATGGTCACTTTTTTCCTCAAATATTTTACACAAGGCTTCTCCTAATTGGTTCCATGTTTAAATATAATTAGTAGTAAGGCATCTATAACAATCTAAGGCCTTTCCTTTAAAATAAGTAGCTAATAACCTAATAGATATATTTTCCTTAGTGACATTATAGATATTGCAAAAATTGGCTATGTCCATGAGGTGCTCAAAAGGTGTTGTAGCTTAGTCACCAGCATAATAAGGAACACTTTTAATGGCTACAATTGGGATAGGATGATATTGGGAAAGTGCCAGAGGAATCTAGCCATTAAAATACATAAAATATCTAGGGAGCACCATGGTTATGAGAGGGTTTAATAAAGGCCTTCTTATAGGGGTAGGCCTTAAAAATGACTTAGGAGCAAAGTTTCCCTGATATGGATGTGTATTGACAAACCTTAATCTTTTTGTTGAATTTAAAGGTAGTTCAAAAAATTCAAAGGGAATACCTCTTGAAGCTGACCTTGTTGTCACCTTTGGCATGAGAGATAGCTATTGCTCTACACTAGAGTGTTTATTATTACTTTGGAGTCACCAGATGTTGTTGCATGAAGTTATGATTGCTAAAAATTTGATCAAACTAACATCAACTTTGACCAATCTTATCTTCAAATTGGGTCTCATTAAATGTTCCATAAACTATTGTAGGCTTAATTTGCACCGAAAGAGAGGGTTCTTCAGGCTCTCTCTAACTAAGATAAACAATGGGAATAACCCCAGGCTATGGGTATCCTGTAGTGAGGTTGAACCTCTGAAGTAGGTTAGCTTCCTCTTTGTTGTTCACCTAAAATTAATGCTAAATTAATGTTTCATAAGGAAAAAGGTTAGAAAGAGGATAAGGGATCCTAATAATGCTAAAATTATGATTCACCAAAGTTAAATGGATACTCATATAAGCTTGAAACCATAATGGATCAATAATAAGATAACTATAGCTTATACAACCTCACAATCTCACTAATTTCATAAATATTTCATAGAAGAGGTCCAATTAAAACACTAATATAAACTTGTAAGTTAGCTAAAAACACCTTCAAAGAGGTAATCAAAAGGATAGTGAACTAGGAAGACTCTCCTTCATAAATGCACCATGTACAAGCATACTAAGAACTGATTAAAAATAAGAGATAGGAAAAAAGTTGTTTTTTATTACTTCAAAATGTAGTTCTTACAATATTTTGATAGGGTTTAGCCATATCAAATGAGTACACTTTTGCAAGAGTCTCACTGAGTATCCTAGTCCTAGATAAGAATGGTAAATTCTAAGAATTGAGAACCCATTCAAAGGGAATGAGACCAGGATATATAGGAGAAGAGAGAGAGAAAGCATGTGGGGGCACACAATTAGAGAGGGAACACACCATCTCAGGTCATTAATTGAATTTGAACTTCCACATTTTGCTCCAATGAAATATTTTCCACCTTTTTGATAAATCAAAATAATGCACATGGTTTACCAAGTTGAAAATCCCCATAAGGCCCCAATAATGCATTAAATGCTCCTACTGTAGTTCCCAACACTAGACCTTTTCTTTCATTCTTTACACCATCTCTCACTTGAGGACAAAACCTCATGTTTATAGGTTTAACAAAAACATGGATTTGTGCATTTTAGGTGGTTATTTATAAAAAATATGACCATATTGAAGGACAAAGAGCTTCTTCAATAATCACAAACAACTACTTTCGATCAAATCTAGACCATATCCTTTCTATATATGGAAAACCAATCTCATTTATTGGTTTTCCTATAGCCACATATATCAATGTAGATTTAGAAACTAAATATCCCTTTGTGATCTCCATTAGGTCTAAAAGACCTATTTTTGCCTTTGATCATCTATAATAATCGAGGGTTCATTATATATAGGTCTCTTTTAAAGAATGGACACAGTCATAGATTAGACCCTGTATGCTACCAACCTTTGAATAATAGGTCTATATTTAACTTTCATGGCATCCTTTTATATCATTTATACTTGAATACATGGTTGTGGCCTTTTAATGGTGATTGAACAAGATTTAATGGTGGTGAAATGACCCTATAAAACCTATTTGTTTCCATCAAAAATGGCTTCTTTGTTTCAACCTTTCCCATCAAATATTGCTCAAGGAAATCAAAATTCTCCAACTTATCTTTATTTACATTGGCCTCATGGATCCCATTATTAGATTTTGATCCTTATAACCTCCTATGCACCATAGGATTAATCTATATGATTAAACATAAGCCTTTGATTTCTTGCCACAATGTTCCTTTGACATGTTGACTTGCTTGCACACCATTGGATCAAGATGTATGAAGAAATGTGAGCCCTTTAATTTATCTGGACCCACTTTCCTATCATCTCTCATACACCATTGAATCAAAATGTATGATTAATAGCTAATCATTGATCTTGATCAGATCTACCTTCTTGTTAATGAATATGCACCATCAGATCTCTGCTTGATGAAACCACACCATAGATCTTTGGTATGATTCTAGCTCTTTAATGGGATTTAACTTGGGGACCTTTTGATTTTTTTGACTCTAGTGTGAACCATTAGATAAATTATGTTAGTAAGTGATCTTGCATGGACCATTAGATCTTGACCAAGTTTAGACCCTTTAAGGAATTTTGAACCCAAATGGTCATTTTTTGAAGCTTAAATTTGGCACTTGTAGTAATGTCTCTTTCTGCAAGCCTATCTTTAAACACTTGGATTTTGAGGTAGAAAGCTCACATGGATATAAAATTTATAATGCATGTTCTCAATATAATAGACTTCATATCACTATAACTATTTGGCTTGTAAGATTTCTTGAAGTGCATTTATTAAATACATAAGTGACCAAATCCATTCCTTTTCTAAATGAAATATTTAGGGATGGCCTAACCTACTTAGGCTTATGCTTGACTTTTTACATTAAATTCCAAGGCTCGAATAAGCTCTCAGGGATTATGAAGGCTTATCCATGATTTTGAATTACTTGAAAACCATGAGACCTGTTTGGGGATGTGTTCTTCAAATTCTGTCAACTATACTTTAAGTTGACTCAAAGAGTTTCAATATCTTTGCAAACTATTGACCAATTTTTGACCCTATAGGTCAAAATTGGGCACCCCTATATGAAAATTTGGCCTTTAGATATTTTATGGGTAAATATCATGTCATAGAGTGATCTCAAGTTTATTAAATGTAATATGAATGCTATTAGTTTTGATCAGTTTGTTGTCTAGGTCATTTTACTTTCTTTGAGTCATGCTAATAGGTCTAAGCAGAGTTTAAAGAACATTTTCAAAGTGCCAGATATTACACATGTAGTAGTTACAAAATAAGTTGATCATGTGGGTTTATTCATCCTAGTTCAAAGTTATTATGTAATAAGTTTGAGGTCCTTCACTGAAGCATAATAAAAAAAATTCATGTTCAAAAACTTGATTCAAAAACATTTTTAGACTTAGTCAATCGAGCTCGACTATTCACTTCAAGTTTATCTTGGTTTTCAACTTCAGGTTTCCATAACTGTAAGACTTTTGGTTTTCCTATTATGCATATTTGATTCAAAGGAGGTGTTCCACTCAAAACCTACAACAAAATTACAAGTGTTCATTCTTTTAGAGGTATTATTTTTGGGTTTTTTTTTAAGTGTTAGGAATTATTTTGAACATTTTGTCCGAAGCAATTTTCCCAAAGGGTATCTTTTTAAGGGCTAAGGGTCAGAAGAATTTTAGGAAAATTTTCCACTTTAATTTTTCTAAAGGGCATCCTAAAATCCTTTCAAAGGGGTGTTTTCATAATTTTGAAGGTATTTTTCTTAGAGAAAGGGCCCATTTCAAAGCCGAAAGGTACTTTACAAAAACCTAAAGGGTATTTTCCTTTCAGATGTGAATTTTAAAAAAAACCCAAAGGGATAATTTTCCTTTCAAAAGGGTCATTTTCAATAAATTTGAAGGTCTATTTCTCAAAATCTAAAGGGCACTTTCCCTTTAGAAAGGACACTTAGCAAAAGTCCAAAAAAATATATGCATTGAAAAAGGGCTAAGTCTAATTCTTTCAAAAAAATTGTATGATACAAGGGGAAACAAAAAAAACCAAAGAAATTTGGTCAAAGACATTAAGTCCATGGGAAATTTTCAAACAAAACAAAAGTTTGGGGGAAACAAAATTCTGAGGGAAACAAAAAAATGTTTGAGGAAAATATATCAAAGGAATTCATGACAAGTCCACAGACATCAAATTTAGGTTCATGGGCTAGCTATTGGAATTAAAAAGCTTGGAAAGAACATGAGGGAAAACATGGAGGTGACAAATGGCATAATCTTGAGCATCTAATGTAGATAAAGCAAGCAAAATATAGGCAGGTTGATGGTTTGAATCATTACTGGTAGCTGACCAAATCAAAGGGCTTCCATAAAATCATAAATGCAGGTGTCTAGAGGATGGCTAGCAGTTAGGGAAAGCATTTTATAACTATTGAAATGAATTCCATTTCCCTTAAGAAATACTATGTGTTGGCTCCCCTGTTGATAGTTTCAAATGTTCATGGATGGTCTTTGATGGAGGTAGTTTCATGAAGGACAATAGAAGAGTCATTGCACTATTTAAAAAGAGTCTACCATGATTTTACATGGACATATATCTTAGGATACATTCATTATCTACTTCCCACTCAACCATACATGTAGCGTAACTATTTCTATTTTTAGGCTTGAGAATTTTTTTGTAACCTTTGAGCTTCCCTCTTTTCTATTCAAAAATTCTATAAATGAAGACATTTTAGCATTGTATAAGAATATCTATATTGGGTATGGTGAAACCCTACCAAATTTGTGCCTTAAACCAATAAATACAAGTACTTTTACCCCATTCAATGATTATACTAAGCGTAAGTGATAGTTGTTAGTCTTGTGCAAGTGTGGTTTAAATTGACCTTCACATGTCACTCCTATTAATACCCAGTGTTTTATGATCTCTTTCTTTCAAATCAATAAGAAGTGTCAAGGGAGGTTATAGATATAGTGAATATATAATTCAATAGAGTGTCTTGGAATGCTTATTGCTTAAGTATTTCTACCCTATGCTATGTCCTAGACCCCATGTTGAAACATTGATGTGTGAGAGAGAGAGAGTCGATATTGAGTGAAGTATATATGTAACTTGTTCTTAGTTCCAAGTATATATAAAAGATATGAGTAGAGAAAAAAATATTTGAAATATCACCCCCATAAAGTAGGTTTACTTTCAATCATTCTCTATCCCTTTTCATCCCCATGTTTAGTAGTACAATTTGAGCTCATTGATACATCAAAGGGAGCTAGCCCCTAATTTAGAGATCCACCTCCTAATAAGGATACTCACAGCCCTAAGGTGGTTCCATTATTTCACTTGAATGAGGAGAATCTTGTCCCATCTCCTCATTGGGTACAAGTTCAAGTGACAACAATTTTTGGCATGCTCGGTGTGAAAATTTATCTAAAGAGTTGAAGAATTCTTGGTGTGTTCTTATATCAATCAGCCTTTTGGAGGCATTTCAATCAGCACCAATGGTGACTCTAAGTTGAATCAGTTGGTTAAGCATCCCTAGTGCATCAAGAAATCATATTTGGCATGTATAATCCCATCATTTAGTAGTATGGACCTTGTGTTATTTCATATAGTTTTGATAAAGCTCATGTTATTCATGGAATCCCCTCAAATAGCTCTCCTAATTATCCTTATCCTAGTCAATCTAAGAGTGTTAGGGAGATAATGTTGGATTTTAAGAAGTAAATTATGGAGGTAAATAGGTTGAATGAGAAAAATAGGTATCAGTAAGAGCTTATTTACAAGGAGTGCTTGTTTAGGAAATATCAAGCCATGCAATCCATAAAGGAGAAACTAGTAAGATGGAGCAGTTGATCCACTCAAGGTAGTCAACCTTGTACACCTTATTCCATCTTAAGACATCCTTCTCCTATATAAAATAAAACATCCCCCTATACACCAAATATTTTTTTATCAAATAACACTTGCTCACCAAAATAAAATGAGCCAACCTTCTATCCCATCTAATGCATCTTTTCCTATGTCAAAATAAACTACCCCTATTATTAATCCTTTGCACTTACAAATCCAACACCAAAAGACATTAGAACATCCTTCTATAGAAACTAACTATTTCAATTCCTTAGATTTTGAGCCTCCTTTGAAAGAAGTCATCCTATTTCCTTTGGAAAATAACACATCCATCCTCAAGAAACTCTTCTTATGCATGTGCAAACTCTTCCTAGTCTCCCTCAACCTCCTCAAGTCCTTCAACATGTTGTCAAGATTCCAAGTTGGATAAATGTATATCATGAACCAGCTCAAGACCTTGATAAAGATGAAGTTGCTACCTGTCCTCAAGAAAAGAGTTCCAATCCTAAGATCATGAGTTGGAATGAAATAGTGGAATCATGGGATAAGAAATAAGAGAAGAGTATTTTTCAAGAGTGTGAAGTGGGAAATGCAGCTAGTCCTCCTCAAGTCCCTCCCACCCTTCCTCAAGAAACCTCTCATTCTCTATGTCAAACCTCTCATACTCCTCTTCATCATGATGATGTATATGATCTCCAAGAAATACTCTTTCAAGAGAATCTATCCAAGTAGATTTAAGAATTAGAGTCAAGAATGAGGTTGCTTAGTCAAGGTGTAATGGAATGTTTAGACCCAATAGAAGATCCCATGTCTAAACACACCCCATATACACACCTTCAAGAGAGTTATCAAGTTACATCTGATGTGGATAAAGTGCTAGTCAAGTGGAAGGAAGATAATCAATTTATTTTAGCCCAAGGTTTACTTCCTTTTCCTCATGAACCTAATTATTCACCCTTCACTTCATTCCCTTTTAAAGAGGAACCTATTTTGAGGGAGGCAAGTGAGCAAGATAAAATGCATTTTTTGGATGATAAAGAGGCTATTATAAGTGATGATGAAGATAAAATCATTATAGGTACCCCCCATGAGTGTCATCATGGTGATCATCATCATGAACATTAGGTGGAAGGCAAGATCAAAGATGAACAATGTAGTCAAATCATATTTCAATAGGTGGTTGTTCTAGGAGGTTTTCATGAGAATAAGGTTAAAGAAGTGACTCTTGAAGGTGGCATGATTCAAGGAGAATATATAGGTCACACATACATGCAAATATTCCATAAATATGAAGATGATATTGAAAAACTTCACTTGTCGATGTTGGATGGAGAATGTAAGCATGGTGATCTTTCTTTCCTTTATTTGATGAACCTTCGTATTGCTTTGATGAAGATAATGACCAGGCCATGATACCTAAGTTGGATGGGGTTTCATATCATGTTGTTTATTAGATAAATACTCTTTTTTATGAACAAGAAGGAGAGGGATCACATTTGTTTGATAGAAGCATTGAGGAAGGAATTCTTGAGCAAGAAAATGATGATTTTTGGAATAAGTTAGAAAGATTTTACCTTAGCTCAAACATCACACTAGCCACCCTTCCTCAAGAGAGATATGATGAAGAAAGAGACAATTTTTAAAATCTTCTACAAGATATAGAAAAGGATGAGTTGGTTCATGATGCATACCAAATGTCCATGAGCCAAATGAACCCTATGATGAGGAGATAACAACCATTGATCCATTGATGAACTACACTAGTATGAAGAACCATCATGAGACATGTATCAAAGAGAAGAATGGATACATGAAGTTTTAATACATTTTTTAATTTGATACATTGGAATACATTTGAATCAAAGTGGAAAACAAAAAGGGTGAGTCACCAAGTTATCACTCCAACAAGCTACCTGGTTACCACCATGAGGTTTCTTGTCATGAAAGAGACCTAAAAAGCTTCCCCTTTGATATAGGAAGAGGAGAAACATATCATGTTAGATTTACACATTAGTTTTATTTAATTTGTGTCTTTTTTTTCCCCTAATTTCTTATTCACATGTGTGTGTCTTATGAGTTTGATTTCTTGTTGTGTGTGTCCTTTCCCTTTGTGTGGTTGAGGTAGTAACTAGTTGTCTTGTTGATCAAGGCTTTAATTCATGGTCAAGGTTTCTTGTTTATTTTAGTCCTTAGATGAATCCATGCCAAATTGACTAATTAGGCTACTTTTATAGTTAGTATAGCAGGCATACTACCGCTTTGAGTCACTATTTTGTTGACCAATTTTTGACCCTGTAGGTCAAAATTGGGCACCCCTATATGAAAATTTGGCCTTTAGATATTTTAGGGGTAAATATCATGTCATAGAGTGATCTTAGTTTTATTCAAAATAATATGAATTATATTATATTTGATCAATTTATTGTCTAGGTCCTTTTACTTTGTTTGAGTCATGCTAACAGGTCTGAGTAGAGTTTAAAGAACATTTTCAAAGTGCCAAATCTTGCACATGTAGCAATTGTTGAAGAAGCTAATCATGGATTTTTTCATCCTAGTTAAAATTTCCTATGTACTAAGTCTGAGTTCCTTCATCAAAGCACAAGAATTTTTTTTCATGTTCAAAGACTTGCTTCGAAACATTTCTAGACATAGTCATTTGAGTTTGACCATTCACTTTGGGTTTATCTTGGTTTTCAACTTCAGGTTTCCATAACTACAAGACTTCAAGGTTTCCTATTATGTATATTTAATTTAGAGGAGGTGTTCAAATCAAAACATGCATCAAAAGTAAAAGTGTTCATTCTTTCAAAGGTTTTGTTTTTGGTTTTTTTTTTTTAAGTACCAGGAATTGTTTTAGACATTTTGTCCAACACAATTTTCCAGAAGGGTATATTTTTTTAGGCTAAGGGTTAGAAGTCTTTCGATAAAATTATCCACTTCAATTTTTCTAAAGGTAACTTCAATTTTTCTTAAGGGCATCCTATTATCCTTCTGAAGGGGTGTTTTCAAAAAATTTAAGGTATTTTTCTCAGAGAAAGGGCCCATTTCAAAGCCAAAAGGTAATTTACAAAAACCTAAAGGGTATTTTCCTTTTGTAAGGGCATTTAAAAAAACTTGAAGGGACAATTTTCCTTTCGAAAGGTTTATTTTCAAGAACTCTAAAGGTCTATTTCTCAAAATTTGAAGGGCACTGTCCCTTCAAAAAGAGCGCTTAGAAAAAGTCCAAAAACTTGTCTACATTGAAAAAGGGCTAAGTCTAATTCTTTCAGACATTTTGTCTGATACAAGGGGAAACAAAAAATCCAAATAAATTTGGACAAAGACATTAAGTTTGTGGGAAAGTTCCTAATGAAACAAAATTTTGAGGGAAATAAAAGTTCAAGGGAAATAGAAAAGTGTTCGAGGAAAATATCTCAAAGGAATTCATGACAGGTCCATAGATGTCAACTTTAGGGTCATGGGCTAGCCATTGGAATTAAAAAAACTTGGAAAGAACCTGAGGTCAAACATGGAGGTGACAAATGGTATAATCCCAAGTATCTGGTGTAGATAAATCAATCAAAAAATAAGTAGTTCGATGGTTGGAGTCATTGATAGTAGCCAACCAAATCAAAGGGCTTCCATGAAATCATAAACACAGGTGTCTAGCGGATGGCTAGTAGTTAGGGAAATAATTTTATAACTATTTAAATGAATTCCATTTCCCTCAAGTAGTGTTATGTGTCATATCCCTTGTTGATAATTTCAAATTCTCATGGATGGTCTTTGATGGAGGTAGTTTCATGAAGGATTATAGAAGAGTCATTCCACTATTTCGAAAGAGTTTTCCATGATTTTACTTGGACATCTATCTCAGGATACATTTATTATCTATTTCCCACTCAACTATATATACAACATAACTATTTATATTCTTAAACTTGAGCATGTTTTTCTATGACCTTTGAGCTTCCCTCTTTTCTATTTTCAAAAATTGTATAAATGAAGCCATTTTAGCATTGTATAGGAATCTCTTTGATGGGTATGGATAAGCCCTACCAAATTTTTTCCTTAAACCAATAAAGAAAAGTAATTTTACCTTATTCAAGGAATTCAATAAGTTTAAATCATAGGTTTGATTCTTGTGTAAGTGTGGTTTCAATCGACCTTCACATGTCACTCCTATTAATACCTAGTGTTTTACGATCTCTTTCTTAGAGGTCAACAAAAAGTGTCAAGTGAGGTTGCAGATATAGTGAACATATAATTCAATAGAGCATCTTGGAATGCCTATTTATTAAGTCTTCCTAACCTATGATATCTCTTATACCCCATGTTGAAACACTAATATGAGAGAGAGAGAGAGAGTCGATATTGAGTGAAGTGTATATGTAACTTGTTCTTGGTTCCAAGTGCATATAAAGTATATGAGTAGAGAAAACAATATTTGGTGTTTCACCCCCATAAATTAGGTTTAATTTCAATCATTCTTTATCCCTTTTCATCCCCAAGTTTAGTAATAGGATTTGATCTCATTGATACATCAAGGGGAGCTAGCCCATAATACAAAGATCCACCTCCTAATAGGGATACACACAACCCTAAGGTGGTTCCATTGTTTCACTTGAATGAGAAGAAGCTTGTCCCATATCCTCATTGGATGAAATTTCAAGTGACAACATAAACTATATGGTACCTTTGGACCATTCATCCCATCTATCATTCCATTTAACCTTCTACTCCACACCAAGACCTCTAGATCTTTACTACATCTAGGAAAGCTCTATATGTAGGCCAAATTTGGCCAACAAGAGTTCTTAGTGACCTCATTTTGAATCATTCATATTCATCAATTGGATGACCAAGAGTATTTAAGTGCATGCCTATAATATTTAAAGAGGCTATACAAGACACACACCCAAGCATGATGGAGCCAAAAGATAGATAAGTCTTGCCAAAAGATATGGAATGATAAGCACATCAAGCATAAGGTGTTTACAAAAGGTACACTAGTCTTATTATTTTATTATAAATAACTAAGGCACCTAGGTAAGTTATAGATCAAGTGGATTAGACCTTGTGTCATCCACAACATCTTGGATATTGGCACATGCAAGTTGTGCATGTTATCTGGTGAAATGCTCCATGGGAATTTTAATGGTAATAAATTGAAAGTATACCATCATTAGGATGGTGCTTGCACCATCTAATGCCAACTTCTTAATCAAAATTTGGTTGCTTGGTTTTGACCATAATAAAATTGGTGCAAGCTAAATCTTTTTCTTATGTTTTATGTTGTTTAAATAAGTGTGGTGCTTTCAATCCCATAGTATAAATTTTTTGGCACTTAAACCTACATAAATATAGTCAAATGAGTCAATATCGATCATTTTTAAGCACCTAAGGATAGACACCTAAGTTTCTATGTGTGTGTGAAGTCTACCAGGACAAGTAAACTGTAAATATGAATTAATGAAGGAAGGTACACAAGGTTTTCATACATAAGAAAATAAGATGAGACAATGAGGTGCTATAGGATTATCACAAGGATTGGTATGGGGTAGGGAAGGCTAAAGTAAGAGATAGTAAATCATAAAGAAATAAACTAAGAAAGAGAGGTGAACTTAAAAGGAAGCATAGTACCAAGAAGAGATGGAACCTAGGAGGATACATCATGTGCATGTGAAGTGATATGCCCATGTAACCATAAGGATTCTAAATCTTATGCCAAGATGAACAAAGTGCAAGATAATGATCATTGTAATAGTTTAAACCCACCCAATAGTCGATGAGAAGTGACCATTTGAATCACTTGTCACTTCACCGAAGAAACCATTAGTAGAGTTAATGTTATGGAAGTAGAAGAACAAATATCTACATTAAATTAGTAGTTGGTAGTGGATTTTAGTGAATTTTGTGAGTTTTAATAGATTTAGAGAATATAAACATTGCTAGCCATCAATGTGGTTGATTATATTAGCATATAAAAGGTTAGATGGTAGAAGTAGGAGGGTCACTTTCATTTTCAAGAGATCAAAATAGAGAAAGGAGTTGAAGCCATTGAATGACAAGATGCTAATAGATAAGAAATAAGCTACCCATAGCTTCCCAAAGTGAGAATGAAAGAGCAAGAAGAAGATTGTTTTTTGTCGTGAGGAGAAAAGGCAAAAAGTGGAGATAATTTGATAGATAAATAGGGAAGCAAGATTTTGGAAAAAAACTAGGCCACCATTAATAGGGTAGGAAGCTCAATAGACAAACACATAATCATATTTATCATGATTATAAAGCATTCTAGGCACAATTTTAGGCTTCAATAGGATAAATCGGCCATGCTTCAATAGTAGAAAGTTTAGGATGTGAAATAAATGATTGAGTAGTGAGCACATGTCCACCAAAAGTGAAAAGAGATGTGAAGAAAGCATGTGCAATAAGTGAAGTAGTTACCATAAAATTGGAGATGCAGATGGTGAAGGGAGTGAATGTTGTAGAGATTGATCCAACCATGAGCCCCAAGCTAGCATAGAGAGAGATGGAGCATCCACTATAGGTCATGGTGGGGGGAAAATGGGTGTCCTTCATGCTTGTTTTCAACCTAAAAGACTATAACCATAGGATAGGTAGTCACATATAGGAGTTGAACAAGGACTAGAAGGTAGATATAGACAAGAAGACCAAGGTAGGAACCAAGCTCTTCGATGTCTCCATCAAAGAGAAATTGCAAACCATGGGCACCACACAACTATTTAAACTACCATGATTTGTCATGCTAGAAGACTTGGTGTATTTCCTTCTCTCATGAGTGCATGGTGACTGATTCTATTTTTCTAGATGGTGCATGAGGATTTATGCAAGCCATTTAAGTAGAATCACAGGGCTACCTAGTGTAGTAAAAAATATTGGAGAGATGATGGAGGATGAGGTAGAGGTAGAAAGGATCATAAAGATCTTGGGATACTATAAGTTAGGATTTGATTTCTCCATTAAGGATATCCAAGACCCAGGCACAAGGGTAGTACACACCTTATAAGTACCAAACTTTTCCCCAGTAGTTGATGTTTTGACATTATTAAAAACATTCTTGTGCATTACCCACCATATGGTATAGGGAGTAATGTTCAACATCTCCAATTTCATTATAGAGGATATCATTAAGAATTTGCAAGAGTGCCATCGAGTGCATGAGACCTTATAGTGGGGATACATGTTTATCTTAATAGTGATGGAGGAGATAGGTGTGTCAGATGGTGATGATGACCACCTATGGGTGTTTCCACCAAGCCAAAATTCCCCAGTGATGAAGTACCAGGACTTCATCTACCCCTAGCTTTTCACAAAAATATAAAATGAGAGTGCAAGGGTGGTTTGAAAGGTATATAGAGGCCTTTGGGAAGGAGTGGTACATACCAAAATAATTCCCTTAATAAATGGTGGGAATGACAACCTTCATCATGATGAAACACTTCTATGTGGTATGCCTAGTACTCACATATGGTAATCTATCGGGTTGGATCTAGTTACCTTATGCGTTCTCAACCAAAGACTTCATGACAGTGCTAAGGAGAATCCCTAATGCACAACAAATTAAGATCTAGGCCAAGGGTGTGGATCAAGATAGAAAAATGATGAGGTGTAAATTTGTATACCTTAAAGTAAAGGCAATCAAGGATGAGGATGATGACAATGACATACCTGACATCCATCCCCTCTAAAGGGTAATAATAAATGGAAGTATTTTTAACCTTTACTTTGAGATGAAGTCATGAAATAAGGGTGTAAATCCTTGCAAGGATGATGATTTCCCCCTTATAACTAGCAATGAAGGGAAGGATGCATCAAATCCTCAGGAAAAGATGATCCAAAGGAACTAGGGTGAAAAATTAGAATATATCATAGAGCGCATACAATTTAAAATAGCCTCTAAATAATAAATTATGTCCCCTACCCCAAGGAAGTTCATGACATTCATGCAAGAGGGTATTTCTTCCAAAAAATATCCAAAGAAAAAGACTAAAGGACCTATAACATTCCTTACCAAGACCCTTGTAGATATGGAATGAGAGGTGTCCCTCATGCCCATAATAGAGGAGGAGAGTGAAGAAGATAGATTAGGGACCTATTCCTAAAAATAGTAGAAGGAGAAGAGGAAACTTAGTGCTTGAAATGTTCAGGAGGCCCTACAAAATAGTGTGACTACCATGCTAAAAGTAATAAAGAAAATGGTGAGCATCACATCCAGCATCACCTCGTCAATGATCCCACCAAGGAAATTGATGCTAACATCCAAGGATAAGGCCTTCCCTACAGCCCCTCAAACTATTGAGGATAAATGAATGGCCTAGAAGAAGATGGGACTGAGCAATGAAGATATCAACCAGGCTTTGGTACTCAAAGAGAGGTCCCCAAAGGTTCTCTCAAGCATAGGGCTAGTAGTAGAATTGGTCAAATAGGCACCAAGTGACCCCTCTAAAAAATCAAAGGAAGTTGTAAAGGCATGCCCAAGTAGTGAAGGGGTGTTTGATAAAAATAAGGTGATACTAGTGCCTTCAAGTAATAAATGGAGGCATTTAAGGAGTACTAGAATCAACAAGGTGACACCAGTGCCAAAGGAATAAATATAGAGGTAAGTATTAAAAATCCCTAAGATAAATAAATGGATGAGGAGGAAAAGTTTGATGAAGAAACCCCCAAGGACAAAAAAAGTAAATCCTTAAAGGAGCACATCAAAGATAGCAATGGTGATAGTGAAGAGGAAGAACACATAGAGAAGGTTGTCAATGAGAAGGATGAAAGAGAGCTTAAGATAAGGGAGATGGCATAAAAGAATTGGGGGGATGAATATCTATACTTATATGAAACTATGCCCCCCAAAATTCCACTACAAGGATGTGCAAGTAGCTCTCATTTTCATTGGATCATTATATGGACAAGCCCTAGTTTGAGGCATCAAAAATGGCTAACTTAAATATAGAATAATCTAATGAAGGGAAGGAATCCATTTTTATTGACACATGCACCATGAACCTAGTCTAATCTATGAATGCATTAATAAAAATGTCCATATAAGTAATGGACAAGAACATCATCAATGATAGCAAGGTGATGAAATTAAAGAAGTTCCTCAAAGAATCCAAAGAGGAGGTGAAAGCCAGTAGGTTCAAGTTATATCAGCTTTATGATCACGTGGAGGTGGTCAAATCATCTCTTCTAGTCAGCATCAACACTTCAACCCTTTCAAAGGTCAATAATATTTGTATATTGGTAGAGCAGATACTCTTAAGACTACATCCTGAGCTGGCATAAGAAGAAGAAGAAGAAGAGGAAGACCCCAATGTTGCAATAAATAAAGAGCTATAAGACAAGCTCCAAGAGGTAGAATATCTCTTTATGAAGTTAAAGAAGGGCATGGAAATAGCAGATTACATTTTCTTAAACTTATCTAACCAAGCCTCAATAATAGATGCATTTCTAAAGCAAGTGAAAGATGAAAAGGAGTAGTTTATGGCTTAAGTATACTCTATAAGTAGGGAAGAATGGTTAAAAATAATGGGTAGCATGAATGCACTAAGTAATCAGATCAAGGACTAAAAATGGACCTTGGAATAACTCTGATGTGTTATACAAACTAAGGCCTATGAGCAAAGGTAAACCTTAGACAAAAGGATTGTAAAGATGAAATCCAACATAGAATCCTTTAATAAGGAGATATATAAGATAGATACACTTGCGCTCACTAATACGTCATCCAAAATTGATAGCACCACATAATAAATCAAGTTAGCCATAAAAGGCTTTAGGCACTTCAATGCCAAACTCTAGGAGAATGTGCCTAAGTTATGTGCTTGCAAGAGTTTGATGGCTTAGTTTGAGGGAAAAATAGAGTTTTTATATCAAGTAAAATTTTGGGGCCCTAACCCATTAGTAGAGTATTTATGCCAACTTGACATCCACCTTGGTGTGAGAAGATATTTTTGGTAAGTGGTTAGCCTTATAATTTTTATAGCTAGATGGAGGTCATAATGCAAATCTTTTACTAGCTGGTAAATGGCTAGCCATCTCCTAGATATTTAGGGCATCAATGAAGATTTGAAGAGACATGGTAAGTGTAGTGTGGAGTTCACAGAGTCATGGAGCCAATGGTTATAATGTTGAAATTCTAACTTAGAACTCATCATGCAACTTCCACCCTAGTAAAGATGCTCTTGAAGGCTTATATAAAGAGCTTGAACTAGAAGATGAAAGTGAGAAAGAGAACTATAGCAAAGCTCTAGAAAAAAAACTTTGATGCCATGTTTTGTATAACTTAATTTAGTAGTCATTAAGGCTTAAAAATATAATGAAGGCCACTCTGACTCCACTTGTATGTGCCCAAGCTCATTTGTGAGCCTTTGGGTTGTTAATACTATGTTTTGAATATAACTCTTACTAAGGACTTTGAACAATGATAATAGTGTTGCATTAAAATGTGTTATGTGTCTAGTTTTCATATTTTATAAAATTATTAATGTGATGCAAAGATTTGTGATGTCATACTTTTGATCTAATTGTGTGAATTGATGTTCATGTATTTTACTGGTTTGTTAATGAAATGGAGTCTCTAAAATTTTTGTGACATCATCATCATATTGCATGGAGGATAAATATAGATCTCTGCCAGTAACCCATTCCATATTTAAATTACATCTATTTAGTATGAGTAAATTGAACCCCTTTAAGCACCTATATGACCCCATGCTTAATCTAAGAAAGGCCTACACCTATGGATCTACCAATTTATGTTTTTGGTACATTATTTAATTCCCCCTAGTTAATCTCATGCCATAGCATAAATATCCCAACATAGGCCCCGATTCATTCTCATTTGTGCTTTAGGTGAGCGCATACGGCTTGTGCATTCTGTGGATTGATGTCAGCATAGTCGAGTGTTTAAATATTGAGCACAAGGGGAGTATCTCATGCTTGCACCTGGTTGTAGTAAACTAAGACCTTATACTTTCCAAAATAAATATGAACTAAATTTTTGAGCCACTTTGACAAAGTTAGGCATGGGAAATGAGGAGTTTAAAGACACCTAGGCATATGAATGATAGTTGCCACATAAATGTCAGATCAGAGGAGTTTCTAAATGTAGGTAAGGTGTAAAATGAGAATATCTAAAGGAATCATAGAGAATTTATGATTGAGAAGGCCATTTTTCACTCTTTTTATGAAAATAAAAGTAGTTTTCAAGAATATGATCAAGGTGTCAAGTTGAGTTCTAACTCCTATGCCACGTGTAGGATGGAGCATCTTTAGATGAGACACACATAGATTTGGAAGTCTATTTGGATTGTTTCATAACTCCTCCTTGTTTTTAAATTCCATGTGGACACTTTGAAATCTTCTCCTTCTACTCCCATCTCTCTCTTCCCCATTATCTATACAAGTAGCCACTTTTAGCCTTGTAATATATCCACATATGGTATGGTGAAGCCCTACTAGTTTGAATATTGATTTTGCCTTTGAATAAAATATTTTAAGCTGGTTTTAAGTTCTCAAAATATTTTTTAAGTATATGAATTAGTTCATAGTTTAATGGTGAGTGATAGTTATCTCTCCTTTTGTTCATCTCACTCTTTTATGCTTTATGCAAGAAATATACCTTCTAGCAAGTCATGTGATGTGTACTTAGTTGTTTGTGTGTATTTAAGTGTAAAGAAGAGTACTAGTGTCTATAATCAGATCTTATATTCATCTACCTTGATAAATACATGGCATCTTACCTTTATGTTGAGACACTCATGTTAGAAGAACCTTGGGTGTTGATATCAATTTTGTAAATTGCCCTTTCATAGTGCAAGTTCAGGAAGTTTTATGGAGTTAATATTGGTGTATCACCTCTATTAGGTTAGTGTTAATATCCTTCTATCCATTTTCCTTCAAATCAAGTAGATTAGTGGCTACTTTTAGGTATGGTGCAAGGGAGTTATCCCTTCAATCTAGAGACTCATCTCTCCCATAGGTCACCCATTAATTGAGATATGTTTCCATGTTACATCAAAATGAAGGAGGCTAGAGTAAGCCTCCTTGGGGTGTAAATTTTATAGATAAAAATTTTGGTACACCCAATGAAATTCATATTCTAAAAAAATTTCAAATGTAGATGTTGACCTTGGCAAATTTGAAGTTGTAAAGATTCCTTCATACAATATCTGGCAACTCTAGCACTCATTGGCTCTTGGTTGAAAACTATTGCTTCATTTTCATGTCTAAATTAAATACAATATATTATACTAAAGGTATTCCATTTCAATTTTTGGAGTGACCTTACTATTCTCTTATATCAAAGAGGCTTACTAACACTCATCCATACTCCAAGAAATCTTTGGCTACTCACTTACCTATTAGGAGATTTTTTTTGGGTCTAACTTGTAAGATGGTAGCCCCAAGGAAACTACCCTTTTTTTCCTTTAATGGGTATAGTCATTTATCACTTTATCATGATAAATCCATCTCTATGTTATCCCTCAAAAGTGTGCCTTCATACATGGGAGAAGCTGCCACTACTCTTATTGAACACATAAGAAATATTGCCAATTTTTGCAATATACGTAACATCAATGAAGAGGAAATTGATATTAGATTATTGGATTTTTATTTCAAGGTAAAATAACTTGATTGGTCTAACACTTTGGCTCCCAACTCTATCACTACCTAGGATGAATTGGGTGATGTCTTGAGAAGGAGATTTGAAGATAAATTTGACCACTTATCCTTGATCAAGTAGCTGACTATAATAAAGAGAGCACCTC
The DNA here is from genome assembly GCA_037957365.1 of Torreya grandis. Taxonomy (NCBI): domain Eukaryota; kingdom Viridiplantae; phylum Streptophyta; class Pinopsida; order Cupressales; family Taxaceae; genus Torreya; species Torreya grandis. The sequence continues at coordinate 918,891 of JARHVA010000143.1, read as the reverse complement.
AAGAATCCATTCAAGACTTCATCATAAGATTCCAAAAGACTTAGGATAAGATCCCATTATTTTTAAGGCCTAATACCCATCATTATTTTTTTACTACCTCTAAGATTTAAATTGTGATATATCCATGATGATTCAATCCATGGGAGGGGATACTTTGCATCATACCTATGAGGCTACCATAAAAGTTGAGAATTGTCTTATTCAAGTTGATAAGATAGCCCCTAGACCTTCCATACTTTTGTTTCCTAATGTGAAATCTCCTATGTCTACCATTGCTTCTATTCCCATATCCAAGCATAATCAAGTTGTCCCTAATCAACCAAATAAGCAAAAGGAAGAATATATGATTAAGACTCTTAGAGAAGAGGTTCAAACTCTTAAGAGGCCACAACAGTAATAGAAATGGAGGTATTTTTAAGGCCCTTACTATCCCTACCAATCTTATCAAACTCTTATAAAACCTTTTTAAGTTCAATGCCAAGGATAGGGGTAGCTAACTCAAATGAGGCAACACAATGGACAAAATTAGAATGCTCCTTCTAATTCCAAAGTACTTTTACATGTCCAAAACAACCTTGTACAAGATAATGGAGAGAAACCTTCATGGTAGTAGCCTCATGACTCTTCTACTTATGCAAATGAAGCATTTAATCAAGCTTACATGGCTCAATGGGTAACAATTCCTTCCATTACTCAAGAGGAGATGCTCAATAAAATGTTTTTTTGATGAATCACTATCAAGAGGACTCATGTGCAATTAACTAGCAAGGTAACTTGAACATTGGATCAAGCTCCATAGTTGCAAATACAAGGTCAAAAAAGAGAGCGGTTGAGGAAGTATAAAGGACAAGTGATGGGCCAAATATGAACTCTCAAACACCTCAAGGATTAGGTATGTCAAATGCATCCCCCATTTCTTAGGTAAATAATAAAACTCATAATGTTAGATCTCCTTCTATGATTTCTCCTATGAATCAAGTGACACAAGCTAGTGGTAGTGCTATATCTCCTAAAGTACATGACAAAGTTGGTATCTCTCCTATGAATATTGTTGAGTAGATGAAGAAGGTTCATGTAAGCATCCCAATGTGGGAAACATTTTCCATCCCTAAACAAAGATACTTGCTCCTAGATGACCTCTCCAATCTCAATGCATCATCTAGGTAGCCTACTAAAAGAGGGGAAATTTTGACAAATGAGTTGAAGACCAAGGATGGGAAGCCAATCAAAAATGAAATAAAGGATAAACCTCCTCGATTTTACCTCTCTATCATCATTGAAGACTCATTGGTACATAATTGTTTGATTTATGATGGAGCAAGTACATCATTCATGCCTAAATAAGTAGCAAACAAGATGAAGTTGAAGTATGAGTCACACTCCAAGGAGGTGTTTCAATTGGATGGATCAATTGCCAAGATGGTTGACATTATCAAATGTTCGCAGCTCACTCTCCATGCTCATTTTACGTTTTATATCTCCCAAGGTGTGGTGGTTGTATATATGCCACCTTCATTTGTCCTTTGCTTATCAAGGGAGTTCACTACTAATATTAGAGGGTACTTTACATTAGATTGATCATATATGGAATTTTGGATGAGGTATGGTGCTAAAGTATCTATCAAGGTTGAACCTTTTCCCAAGTTTCATGTAGATCCTTATGTACCTAATACATCAAACATGAACTTCAACATCAATGAAGAAGACGACCATCCTAGTGACCAATAATATTTGACACCTTTTGATGGTATATCTAACCTATATCTTGATGAGTGGGGAGATAATAAACATAGGTTTAATCCATTTAATCTCATTAAACAGATGGGTCTTGGCACATACATCATACATGAAGAAGATGAGTATCTTGATGTAAGTCTTGATGATGCCCTTCAACAAGCAACATGGGGTAACTATTTTTTACATATGGATGATGATGGTGATATTACAAGTGTACTAAAGCATGATAGTAATAAGATGATGTATTTAAGCCTAAAAAATAAGAGGAGATTCATGATTATGATAGTATATAGGAATGTGATGACCTATGGTAGCAATACCATGCCATAATGTAAGAGTTAAAACATAGAAGTACGCTTGTTCCTCCTTAAATGAAGCATGATCTTGATGATAAGTTCAATGGTGGACCTAGTGAGCATAAATAATATTGTGAAAACCTTGTCAAGTAGATTGAAATATTGAATGAATGTAACAAGATCAAGGTATAAGTCTATATGGGTAAGAAGCAACATAGGCCTCAATATGATCTTGAGTCACTTGCAGATGTGTTTGGATAGAAAGAAGAAAAGTTTGATTCTTTTAAACATTAAACACATCATAATATAAATGAATTTAAAGTTGAGAAAGGTTTCATGACTCCCAAAGAAAAAATTGAGAAGTGCCAAAGGAGCATGAAAGAGACCAAACATGATGCAATGTCAAGTAGACCTCAAAGAGAGATAAAAGGACCATTCAAAGGAGTCTTAAGTGATGTACTTGTAGCTAGTAGAGGCCTCATGAGTGGTAAGTCATTTGATCACCTTCAAAATGAAGTTTTATTTGATAAACATCCATCATATGGTGATTTATTCTCATAGAGAAGTTGTGACTCTAGGAAAATTATTTTTTACCCTAATTGAAGCGATAAGGATTGTTTCATCACCTCAAACATGTTTTTAGGTTTGTATATAGTAGGTTAGGTTGTTATTTTGAGTCTTTTGTGTGTGATTTTTCCTAAATATATTTGTCATAGTGTTTTTGCTTGTTGTTTTATGGTGTGAAGTGAGTTTTAAGTCTTTAGAGGCATGTCAGTTTTAGTTTGTAGCATAAGGGTGACTCCATTTCCTAATAGGAGGATAAGGCCCCTGATCTATTATCATCATAGGCATGTTACCCTTGTGAATCACCAAATTGTTGACCCGAAGTCAAAATGGGTCAACCCCTATAAGTTGAAACTTTTCATAGGGTTATTAAATCTTGTATGTGTTCTTGTTATGGTCTTAAATTGTCCTAAATAGTCTCCATATGGTCACATTAGTCTTTGTCTAACCTTGTCCAAGGTTTGGTCTCATGTTTACTTGTCTATTCTTAGGGGTCATTCATAAGGTCTTGGTGTTATAAAATATATTCAAAGGTTTGATATGGTTTAGAGTTATTATACAAAGTTATTTATGTGTCTTTAAGGTCATAATATCTATGAACTAGGAATTTGACTAAGAAGAAGAGATTAGTATTATGTTAGTGAATGAAATCAAATAAAAAACACACTAAACTAACATCTTCATGCCTAGTTACTAGGGTGAGCTTAGTGATGAAAGATAAATAAACAAAGCACAATTAAAATGCAAGAAAACACACATTTCTTACCTTCCTTGATGCTCCAAGAGTATTATTTGATTGGATTGCTCAATTTGTGCTTATGAAGTCCTCATCAATGGAAGCTTGGCTACCTCCATCTCTCATTGGCACCTTTGGCTTTGGCTTGGCTTGGCTTGGCTTGAAATCAATTTAGCATGGTAACATTAGTTAGAATGAAGATTTTAGAACCAATCTTGCATTATAAATTTTCACAAATTAAGCTTTTGAATATATTTGAGCATAATAATTTTGCACCAAAATAGCTTATAAATGATGTGGTAAGGCCTCCTATTTATAGATTTTTGAGATTAATCAAAATCAACCTAAACCATCCATTTTAGGATTGAGATGTGTGGCTAAGGATTAATCTAATTTTGCATTTAATTTGATAAATAGGCTCATCAATATTTGAGATAGATGAGTAATTAAGAGGCGTGGAGGGCTTTTATGAGGCATGGAGGGCATGAATCCTGATATTTGTGACATTATGGCCTAAGGATGTCTTCCTAAGAAATGAGGTCACCTGATGATTAGATATTCAATATTCATTTCCAAAACAAATTATTCAACAAGTTTTCATAGAATTATTAATTAGGCTCTAATTTAGTTTAATTATCTCCTAAGCATGTTTAAGCACTTTGTGCATAAATTACTCAAATTGATCAAAATACCTTATTATTGGTCCAAAATTTGACTGGATTGGAATTAAAATGTGATGTCAGATGTGTTGGATCCATTATCCCATTTAAGATGTTACCAACACCAAATAATAAAGGTATACATCTCATACAATAAAATTAATAGGAAAGAGCAATCCAGAGCACCCAGGTGTAAAATTAGCATTTTGACTCAAAATGATCTAATCAAACTTAGTTAGCCCATAAATTGCATTGCCCATTTGGTGATACCCTGGCCAAAATTGGCACTTGAATATGTCAATCTCAACTCATTTAATGTGCTTTAGTGTTTTTAAGTCAAATTGTGCACTTTGATGAAAATTGGTTAAAAGCCTAGTTAGAGGTCATTGGTGGCCAGATTTAGGTGTCTATAGTTTTCCCCTATTTGGGAAGGAGTTACAAGATATAAGCACAATAACATCTTCTCAAAGAATGAAAAGGTCTTGTGTGCCTAAAATTACAATGATGATAAAATAACTGTATGATGCCCCCTTGAGGGAACGGTTGGCACAAGTAAGTTGGTAAACTATCCCACAAAAAGAAAGAAGTAAAATTAAGAGACTAAAGAAAGGAAAGATATGGGGTGAAAACATAATGATTTTGAAAAATTAGTCAAAATCACTAAGAATGCAAATTTGATGGTGTAAAATGGTTTTCCAAAAGGTGGTTATAAGCATTATACCCTAATAGTGCTAATGTGGTATGATAACACAATGATTTGCCCAAAGGCAGTTATAATCATTGAGAAAATAGAGCTACCCCAGTTATGATAGATAAATAAGATAACAATATGCCCCTGTATGGGTAGAAAAAAGGAAGTGGTGACAATACAATGGTTTTCCCAAAGGTGGTTATAATCATTGAAAAATGCAGGTGGGATGGTATGTAATGATTTTCCCATAGGCGGTTATAATAATTAGACCCTGATTATGGAAAACATAATAAACTTGGTCAAGGATGATGATAACTTAACATAGAGGGTAATGATGAATTAAAATAACCTACTAGTAGGGAGATGCTCATTTAAACTAATAAAAGTTGAAATTTTTTCATGGTTAATTACTCTATTTGGGCTATGATTAGGATTGAATCAGGATGTCGGTGCTAAAGAGATGTTGATGCCACCATTGATAAATAGACTTCTTGAAGCAAAGGTTTTTTATAACATGTGTCGATAGGTATCATGGTATAACATCATGAGGACTTAGCTGAAATATGCATAAGGACTGACTCCCATAATCCAATACTCAATAGAAAACAATGCACTAATGATAGAAACCATGATGACAATGTAAGCATATGAATATAGATATATTCAAGTGTAAGTGTGGGCAAGGAATCACCCAATGAACACATATAAACTAAATCAAGGAAACAGTGCTGAAAATAAACAAATAGGCACATAAACAAAACAACAAATAAATAAATAAAGAAACACTCAATAGAAACCATACAAACATTGCCCCTAGAAAATAGGTGATAAAAAATAAACAAAATCAGGGAATATAAGAAAATAAAGGGGGTGGTCGAGTTGTCTCCATATGCACTAGGCAAGTGGATGCTACCTACATAGTTATATGGATGTAATATCCAACAAAAACTTCAAGCCAAATGTAGTTCTCCCAAGGAATGGGAAGAAAAATGATAACTGGTGAAAATAAATAGAATAGATGTGATAGAATAATAGGAATGGTCTTTCAAAATGGCAAGTGCATGAGAGAAAAGGCCAAAAAGGATGGGGAAACTAAGTGACAAGTGGTTTACTTATAACTTAGTAAGGGTTCCTAGAATCCTTAAGGCAAAGAAATGGTCAATGTTTTTGGTTTTTTCTAACGATTTTACAAATGTTTTTGGAATTTTTTGAAGTATCTCAAATCAATCAAGAATGACAAAACAATAAACGGTTTAAGCTCACAAAATGGTGAGATAATTCAAACTTAGGTTGCTCATAAAATGGCGAGATAATTTAAACTTAGGTTGCTCACAAAATAGTGAGAGCATTCAAACTTAGGTTTCTCACAAAATGGTGATAGCATGGAAACTTAGGGTGCTTGTAAAATGGTGAGACTATGGAAACTTAGGGTGCTCACAAAATGGTGAGAGCATTCAAACTTAGTTGCTCATAAAATAGTGAGAGCATTATGAAAAGGGTGACTAAGCTAACCTCAAAAAGTATCGAGCATTACCTACATAGTCCTAGAGTAGGATCTCAAGTCACTATAGTTATGCCCTATAGTGAAGGAATTTGACTAGTGTAGCAATCAATTCAAAAAAAATAGGCACAGTTGGTAAAAATTCATAGTATGACATGGGAAGTGGCAAGTTGGTATGTCAAATCTTAATAAACAAATGTTTCCCCTAGTTTTCCCATAGGTAGTTATAACTTGGACACAAGTTCATAGATTAATGGTACTAATTTGCCTAAAGGTGGTTATGATTAGTAGCAAGACTAGTGATAATAAAAGAATAACAAATGAAGGATGCAATTTCCAAAACTTCTATCACACTACTCCAAAATATGATCTCTATCTAAAGTAATTGAACCAATTGATGAAATTGATCAGACTCCTCGATGCTAAATATGCATAATAAATGAAAAAAACAAAGGTCAAATAGGTTAGGCTTTAGAACACACTAGGTCGATAGGTCAGAAATGTAAAGTGTATATAGATAAGAAGATGGATAAGAATGATATTTGTACAAATAAGAATAGTGATAAAATGGCATAACTAAAATGGTCCTTATAGACAATACACCTTAGCACTCAAGCATAATACACTTAAGGTGAATAATATTCATTGGCTTAGGAAGTTCATCTCCATCTAGTGTGGCAAGCTTGTATGCTCTTGATCCATAATTTGTAGTAATGATGAAAGGCCCTATCTAGTTTGGTTTAAATTTACCTTTATGCTTCTTCTTAGTTGTGGTATTATTTTTGTTTTCTTTAAGAATAAGATCACCAAGTTCAAAAAATTTATATTTTACATGGTGATTGTAGTGGTCTTTGAGTCAGTTATGATATGCCTAAAGATTGTTGAGTGCAGCTATGCACTTCTCATCAAGTAGGTCTAGCTCTTGTATATGAGCTACTTGATATTCATGATCATCTAAGACATACTTGAAAAATATGTGCAGTGATGGAAATTTGACCTCAATGGGAAGGATGGCTTCAGTACCATAAATAAGTGAGTATGGAGTGTCTCTTGTGGGGGTACTATGATTAGCATGGTATGCCAAAAGGGTGGGTAATATTTGTAGGTGCCAATCATGATCGACATCATTGACAATATTTTTGAGAATATTGACAATGGTTTTATTTGATGCTTTGGCCTGGCCATTACCTTGAGGTTAATGTGTTGTAGAAAAATGTTGTGTGATGTTATATTTCGTACATAGTTGGTCTACATCCTTATTCTAGAATGATCCTCCATTATTAGATATAATGTCAGAGCGGATACTGTAGTGACAAATGAGATGGTTGAAGATGAATTTGGAAATTTTCTTTCTAGTCATGTAAGTGAGGGGTATAGTTTTAACCCACTTAGTGAAATACTCAGTGGCGGTAAGGATATGTTTATGGCCATCAGATGAAGTGGGGTTGATATTCCCAATGATGTCAAGTCCCAATGTATCAAATATCCATGGTGTCAACATCAATTTCAAATTTTGGTTTGGGACATGAATCAGATTAGCATAATATTGACATTTATCACACTTCTTTACATATACAACTATATCTACATCCATCATGGGCCAATAATAACTAGTACGCAATAGATTTTTAGATAGGACTACCCTGCTAGAATGAGCTCCACATACTCCTTCATGAACTTCTCTTAACACTAGTGTAGACTCTACCAAAGTTAAACAATGAAGTAGAGTTTCATCAAAACTACAGTGGTAAAGGGTGGATCCAAGTAGAGTATAATGATGAATATAGGCTTTAGTTTATTTTTGAGATAGGTTAGGTGGTATAAATTGGTCATGAAGGTAGTTTTAAAGGTTAGAGTATCAGATATAATTAGGACCAACAATATCATAAATCATTGCAATGGTTGACGGTTCATGAGTTGGTGCTGATAAATTCTTGATGAGGAATTGATACGCTCTAGCTTGATCTATTTGTTGAATCAGAGAACCAATAGTAGCCATGGCATATGTAGTTCTATTACTAGCCCTTGGTATGTGCTCAAACTAAATGTTGGAAATTTGTTGCTTAAGAGTGTCAACCATGGCTTTATATGGTATCAGATTGTCATCTTTGGTCTAAAAATGATCTGTGACCTGATTGATGATTAACTGAGAATCACCATAAACTTAGAGATGAGTTATGTTCCATTACACTACCTATCAAATTCTTACAACAATTGCTTCATACTTAGCCATGTTGTTTGTACAAGGAAAGTTAATTTTGAATAATTGAGGAATTAGATCCCCCAATGGTGTAATAAATAATAGGCCTACCCCTAATCCATGTGTAGTAAATGAACCATCAAAATACAAATTCTAGTGCTACTCCTCAAGAGGTGTGTCAATGATGGTCATTATGGATTCATCAGGGAAATGAAATGTGAGTGGCTTTATGTCTGCAAGAGGTGCTTCAGCAAGTTGATCTGTAAGAACTTGTCCCTTGATTGCCTTTTGATTGACATACTCTATGTCAAAATCACTAATAAGCATGATCCATTTGGCCATTATACCTTGTAAATATATTTGAGATAGTAGATACTTGAGTGGATCTACTTTTGAAATGACCATGGTCTTATTATTTAACTTGTAATGGCATAGTTTTTGAGCTACAAAGACCATGGCTAGATAATTTTTTTCAATAGGTACATATTTATGTTCATATGTGACCAAGGTACAACTTAGGTAGTATACGACATGCTCTTTTCCATTGTCATCATGTTGAGCCAAGAGTGCCCCTAGAGCATTGTTAGTATTTGATAGGTATAACAAGAATGACTTTCTTGACATAAGAGGTAATAAAATAGATGGATTAGCTAAATAGTCCTTTAGTTGTTGAAAAGTTATTTGGCAATGATCATCCCAATGAAATATAACTTCTTTCTTTAGAAGATGTGTAAATAGATGACACTTGTTTGCTAACTGAGAGATGAAGCATAAGATTGATTAGATATTACCCTACAAACTATAGAGTTACTTCAAATTGGTAGGTGAGGCATCTCAATTATAGCATGGACTTTATCTTGATTGAATTTAATACCTCTATAAGACATGATGAATCCAAGTAATTTACCTAAGGTTACACCAAACACACACTTTTTTGGATTGAGTCTGACTTTTTACTTCCATAATCTTTCAAATATCATACGTAGAACTATTGGATGGTCGACCCTATTCTTGGATTTTTCTAATATGTCATCGACATAATCTTCAACAATATCATGGATCATATCATGGAATATGATAGTCATGGCCCTTTGATATGTAGTTCTAGCATTCATAAGGCCAAATGGCATTACCTGATAAAAAAATGTTCCCCATGGAGTGGTGAACATTATTTTATGTTGGCCTTCTAGTGCTATTTTGATCTGGTTGTATCTGAAAAATCTATTAATGAGTGAAATCATTTCATAACCTACCATGGAATTGATGATCATATCAATATTAGGCAATAAAAAGTCATCCTTGGGACAAGTTTTGTTGATGTCTCAAAAATCAATATTAGGCCTTTTTATAATAGGTACAACATTAGATATCCATTCTGAGTAGTCAATGGACTGGATACATCCTACTTTTAAGAGTATTTTCAATTCTTTCTTTACCAAGATAGCAATGTGAGGATGCATATTACGTAGCTTTTGTTTCACTAGTTTGGCATCAGGATTGACCACAAGGTGGTGCAAAACCAAGGTGGGGTCCAAACCTAGCATGTCAAAATAAGCTCGTGCAAAGATATCTATAAATTCTCTCAATAGAGATATAAAGACTTCACATTCCTCCTTAGTGAGGGACACACCTAATTTTATCCATTTAGGGTTTGATGGAGTCTCGATGTTTACCTCTATTATATATTTGACAAGAAGGTTCAAACCATCTTCTAGGATAATAGGCAAAGACTTGAACTATTGGACTATATCAGGGTCCTCTACTAGGACTTGCTCATCAACTTCTCCTAAGCATGATGAATCTGAGTCCCCTAATGGGAGATCTAGCCATGTGACAAAAACACTTAAAAATTCTTGAAATTTTTGATCAAATACTTGTTATTGCATAAAACTAAACTCAGATCCATAGGCAAGTTCATTTTTAGTGGCATCCTTGTCTAAATTCAAAGAATAATGAACACCCCTGTCTAATGGCACCTAAAATAGGTTTTCACCACTAGACTAGATTTTATCTTTAATTTTTCCCTAGTCAGAGATTGCCTCAAAGAGATTTTCACTTTGGGACCTCAATGTTTTATTTATTTATTTTTGGCTAAGGGTGTTCACCCACTCTCCAAAATAGGCTCCAGGATCCAATGTAATTGAGAGTCTTGACTTGTGATCTCCCAATAGAATGTTGTCTTGAAGGCCTAAAAAGTAATAGAATGCCTCATCATTTTAAAACTCATCAATTGATAAATTGGATTCTTGTTGGTCCCAATCTATCAATTGGGGATAGTATAATGGTAATGGGTTGTGATGAATGACTAGAGTAAGGGTACAAATGGCATTATTGTCAAATAGGTTAGTCTTAGCTACGTCATCAAAGGTGAGGCTATGATCAGACTTTGCTTTGCTATCAACATCATCATCACTAGCCATTGGTGATAGAATTTGAATAAGATAAGTGGGGTCACTCCCACATGGTTTAAATCCAAGTCCATAGGGTCTTTTTTACTTAGTCATGGAAATTGGCTTGATGGTTCCTTATTTATTTGGTCAAAGGCATCTTCCTTCATAATCTTGATGCTCCATGAACATATTTGTAATAAGATACTTTTCACTTTTATAACAATCAGCTTGGTTGTCATTGTACAACCATGATTCATCCCCTTCAAGAGGATCTAGTTTTAGGCTAGATGTTGGTAAAAATATGATAGGTCCCTTATCTTTATTCCTTTATTAATAATGCATGTGTGGGGTGACTTTAAGTCACCCAAAGGTCTTCATATTTTGAGTAAGATTGGAAATATAGAATGTATCATGGGTCACATACTCCTTTGGTCCATTATCTAAAATGGTGAAATGATTAGAAGATTTAGGAGGTGGCATGTGGGAAAGGGAATCTAAGGTATTAAGATCTATGCAATTATCCTATGGTGGATCAATAAGTATGGCCTTTCCTTTATCTTGTTTGGAACTCAGATTCATGTCATATTGGTAATTTTAAATTTTAAACTCGACCTCAAGATGTTTGTAGTGTTCATATGGGTGTAAATCTCCTAGAATATTCACTTCCATCCCTGAGTGGGAGAACTTGATACATTGGTGCAACATTGATGGGACTACATGAATCTCATGTAACCAAGGCCTACCTAGAAGCATGTTATATGAAAACTCAAGATCAAACACATGGCAAAGTGTATCATGGGTCAAAGGCCCAATGATAACTAGTAAGTTAATGGTGCCTTATGATTCTCTTCCCTGATTATCATAGGCTTTGATAGTTATATTTTTTGGCTGGAGATCTACCATTGTGTACCCAAGAATCTTGATGAGCTTTAGAGACACTATGTTGAGGCCTGATCCATTATATATAAGGACATGTTTCACTTTATGCTACTTTATATAAACTTCTATATACAATATATTATTATGGAGTGGGCCAAGGGAAGACATATCACTTTGGTTGAATGTGACTTGTTGGGATGGAGCTAGGTGTCCAACTAAAGCTTGAAATTTATCAGGGGATATGCCACTATAAATAGTGAATTAGGTCAAGAACTCATTCAAGATGTTCTTGTGGATTGTTGACATTCAAAACAAATCTAAAATAGAAATTTTTTGTTGATGTCTTTTATAATTGTTCCACAATATCAAACTTCTTATCTTGGTCAAAGTGAATGGTTTATTCTGAGGCTGAACTGTTGGTTGGATAATAGGTAAAGTGGTATATGGTTGTGGTCTTGGGATAGTAATATTTGAACTTCAAGTTGTGATTTCACAATCAGGATTAGATACTAGAGCATAATTGCTAAAAAATGTTGGGAATGGTGTAGGACCAGATAAGACAAGTCTCAATTATCAGTGCACTTGTATGTGGTCACATGACAAGGTCAAGTTATCAGTGTAATGCCCAAAAGTGGAAGTCCAAATTTTTTGGTTTGCTTGTGTGCTATCCCAGGTCAAAAAAATATTGTCTATGTAATGTGGTTGAGTGTTATTGTTTAGAAATGGTCTAGATTGATTAAGACTCAGTCTAAGATTAATGGAGATGGTATTAATGCTACCCCTTATAATATGACCTACAATCCTATTGTAGTCATGTGCAACTGCATTGTAAGTTTGTTAGTTATTACCATTATGACTTTGGTTTTTGTCTATTATTATGACGTTGTGGGTTCTATTATTGATTCTTTTAATTTAGCCTTGGATTTTGATATTATTGATTTTGTTGTTGCACTAGCTAGTGTTGTTATTATTGCTACTTATTCTACTGCTACTGATCGTTATGTCAAGGAAAGGGGTTTGATAAATCCAAATAGTTTTATTGGAAGTGGAAGCACCATTATCCAATTTTATCTCCCCATTCTCTAACATATTCTTGATTAAATGCTTGATTTTCACACATCTTCATAGATTATGCCCGTTGACTCAATGATATTCATATAATTCATTTTCATGGTACCAATTAGGATAAGGAATGCCTTTCAAATAATGTTTTGGTACATGCTAACTAATCAAATTATAGTGGTAAGTTTGTAAAATACAAATTCAATAGGCTCTCCTAGGTCACTAAAGACATGATGCGTAAGCATAGTTCTCCTTGGAGGAGGGGTTTGCAGTGGAAAAGGTTGTTGTATTTATTGTGCATGTCTTATTTTTTGTGCTTGAGGCATTGGTGGGAGAGGTTATTGGGTAGGAGTAAGCTAAAAAGGTGATACATATGATGTTTGAACCATTTAGATATGACGTGACTCAGTTACTCCATTACCCACAACATTCCTATTATGGTTAAATTACTCTGGTATTTCTTTATTATTGGCCTATGTCAGTTATGATGATTGCACTTAAATTTGATGTTGGTTTTGGCCACTTCCTTGATTAGTATCTTGATTTTGATTAGTCAATATAAGCTTGATGATTCCCTTATTAATAAGAACTCACTCAATCAATAAGCCTTTATTGATGATCTCCTTAAAAGTATGTGCACATTGTAGTTCTATATGATAAGCTATCTCACTATGAAAATTTTTAATAAACACAACGGCTAATTATTTACTAAGTAAACTATGGGTGAATCAGCTTGTAAGAGCTCTCCATCATTGTAGATAACTTGCAAAACTCTCACCATCTTTTTACTTTGCTTATGTTAAGTCAACTAATGAAATCTAATGTTCAAGATTATAGGAGAAGTGCTACACAAACTTATCAGAAAGATCATAAAAATATCTTACTAGATTCTTGGGAAACTTTAAAACCCACTCCAAGGCTTGTCTAGCCAAGCTCCTTAGAAATAAAAAAAAAGGTATATATTGTTATATGCCACTGGTTGACATGCAATAAAGAAATCTATTAAATGAGCCTTAGGGTCACCTTTTCCTTTGTCTTTGTCAAATTTTGATGGTTCGTATCCTAGAGGAAATGGTATCTGTAAGTACTCCGTGTTGAATGGATAAGAACATGTCATCCAACTAAAACTTTTTAGTCTATTTCCCAGCCTGAATGGCAACAATTGCATTCTTCATCTATTGCAATTCTTGCAATAGGAAACTAGAAGGAACATTGGTTTGAGGGAGAATATTGGTTTGGGTAGATGGTTGGGAGGTCATAAGTGGGACACTTTAACCAGAGTATGATGGAGATATCTATTGGGGTACATTGGTTTGGTTGGGAAATAGACCAGGAATATGCATACATGGATTTGGATGTACTTATAATTATACATTTGGTTATGCAATATTCTAGTTTGGGTTGGTGATAAAGGTTTGAATTGAAGGATTTTGTGGTTGGGATGGAGGGATATAACTATACTATGCCTTTTATGATTGAAAAGGGACATGTTTCTAACTAATTTAACCTTTTTGTTGAGTGGAAACTTGTGGACCAAGACCCTATCTCTAAATTCATGGCACATTTTGAACCAATGGTTGACTAGTAGGTACTTGAGAAATATGGGAGCCTCATTGTTACACAAATTCCTCTAGGGAAGTGATATAAATTTGAATATTTAGCATTTATCACTGACTAATATTTAAATGTTGTTGACTAGTCATCGCTTGGTTTTGGATTGGTACACTAGTTTGTGATTGAAGAGGTATGTTTGTCATTACCTAGAAAGGTGGAACATTAGTTGCCCCTTATTGAGGTGGTAATATGTTTGGCCTCTATTGTGTTGGTACACTATATTGTGTCTATTTTTATGGAATACTACTCATCATTTGTTGAGGAGGAGTAGGATTTGTCACATTTGGCTACTGAGGTATGACATTAGTTACTAGTTGACTGCCTAATCAGGTTGGTTGCACACTTGATGAAGTAGCTAGTTGACATTGGGGTGAATAAAATCCAACTCCTTGGTATGATGGTTCACTCATGGTATTAACTATAGGCACATGTTGACTAGTTGTTTGTGCATTTGTACCACTTTGATTGGAATTGGATGTTGCTTGCACATTGTCCAATATATTTTGTTCATTATTCTACATAGAAGCAGAAGACACTTCTTCAATAATGGGCATATGCAACAAGTTATCTACTAAAGTGTTTCACATGAATGGGTCTAAACTCTGATTCTCTTGACCAACTAACTCTATCAAAAATCTTGTTGAAGAAACTAAGTCAATAAGAGGTTTGCTCACCATGTTCATCTGATTAAAATTGCATGCTAGATTCAAGTAGGTTTGATATGTTATCTACATTTGATTAAAGTAGTTTTCCATGATGTTTTTTCCTCTATTAGGTAGATTAGGGTCTTGATATGTTGTTTGTACTAAATCCAAAGGATTTATATAATAAGCCTATTGATCATAAATGATATTGTGGGGCATTCTTACTAGACTTGGTAAATTTTCATGGGGGAAGTCTACTAATAACTTGGCCCCTACCTCTATGGATCTAACCAAAATCTCAAATTTTTTATCCAATAAATGATGATCAAACAAAAATGGATCATATGTGGAAGGTGCATTAATAGAGTATGGATGTTGAAGAACTGGTTCATTAGTTGTGGGTATGGTAGCTACGTATTGTGTAGTTTATTCTTGGTCTTATTCTGAATAAGGTGGTCTATTAACCAAATAATTAGCCAATAGTTCTTATCTTTGCACCCCTAACTAAGTATTATAAGAGGGATAATAATCCATCTCATAAGTAATATTATCTACGTAGGGGTCTTTCACCATTTCTTCCTGCACAACCACATTACTAATCCCTAGATTGTACATGAATCCAATATGAGTGTAGGAATACATGTTGGGATCCATAGTCAATGCTTTTTGATAAAAGGTCAAATATTTTTACAAACTCTAAAAAGGAAAATATCTAAAATAGATGATGTTCCAACTTGGTCTAGATTCATCAAAAATATCAAAAGGTTTATGCAAATATTTTTGAGGAAACAAGCTAGCATGAAATATCTAACATTTTACTATTCACACAAAGATAAGTAAGTAAATGAACCAAAAATCAAAATGCCAAACTCTAAGGTCAAAGTGGTTCAAATCAATCTAATCTAGGAATTTAAAAGTTCTTAGGTCTTTTTGCCAAATGTGGCGTCAAAATCTTAGCTCAAACAAGGCATGTGTTAGGACTCTTGGCCAAACAATGTCAAAATTTAGACTTTGAAAATAGAGATGATTTTTAATCTAACGGATTTGAAACACTTCTAAAAAACACTAGGAATTTAAATTTTGGACATGAACTTGATCAACTAGGTATAAGGTATGAAACAAAAAGTCACTTTAGAGATAGTTTACTTTTCTCACAAATAATGGTATAAAGCTTAGTTCTTTGGACAAATTAGCTAGAAAAAAATGAATAGGATAATTGTGATAGACAAAGGTTCAGAAAATGTACACTTGAAATGGTTTGAAAATGTAGGAAAAATTTTGAACTCTATACAAAAGGTTTTATGAAATAATATCCAAAATATTTTGGGTAACGTAATGACACTAGATTACCCAAAAGATGTGACAATTTTTTTTTTCAAAAAATCTCTAAGGCAAAAATAGTTTCCCAAAATTTTGATAGCATAACACAACCTTTCTTGACTCAAAATGTTGTGGTGTATAAACTCAAATTTCAAGTGTTTATCACAAAATGGCTTAATTCTATCAAGTGGTGATAATGATCATGAGTCTTTAAACAACCTTCAACCTAAATTGAAAATTAAACCTAAGTTCCCTCAAGTTTAGTGAAAACATCAAATCCACTTAACACGCCAATTCTATGAACTTATAAAGGTGAAATTTAGAATTTGGATTATAAGTGAAGGACTTAAACAACTTTGGTAAAGGTCTAGACTCAATTAGGCATCATAATTGTGCCAAAGTGGATGATATGACTCCCAAGTTTTGATGAACTTTAAGCAAGGCCAATTGATGATTTCACATGGGTAGCATAGCACCTCTTTGTTCAAAGGAAAATAAGGACTATGTGTTTGGTTTAGAATCATTTGTTTACAACAAGTTTTTGACTCCAAACAAGACTCTAATTTAGGATAAGACCCTACTAATTAATCACTCTTCGATCTTGAACTAACAAGGTTTCTTGGTATTGTTGGAATCTATCAATATACATAATTTGAGAGGATTTTAAGTATTCATCCAAAAGTAAATGTGCATTATATAATAGGTTTTTTACACCCCCCTTCTCTCAAATGATAGTACGATGACATGGACCTTGAGGCACACCTTGCACCAAAAATACTTTCATAATAAGTGGGGATTTGTCTAAGATCTAAATGTTTTTGAATGTTCTAGGGGAATCAATTACACAATGACTTTCATGCCAAACAATGTAAAATAAAAGCATAGATTTTGGGTTTATATCACTTGGCTTGTTGTAAAAAGGTCTAGTCTTTTTTACAATCACTACATCCTGATGTTCACTCAATGTAGTGTGATGTCTAAAGTGCCATTACATCCCATGTGTAACTCCAATTAGGAGCCAAATGAAGTCAATGCTGGGAGGTGAAACCTCAGGTCAAATCTTCACTAAAGAACTCATGGGAGGTGATGAATTCCCCCTCGCAAGCCAAGTTTGCATAAAAATAAAGAAAGCATAAAATAAAAAGACTTTAGGGTCATTTTCAAGGTCACCCAATACTTTAGTGACTTTTTGGGGAGAACTTTAGACAACTTTACTTCTAAGCCTTGGACCAGGCTATTTGCAATAGGAATGGTGTTTTTGATTCCAAGGGTTCCCTAAAGGGGATAAATGGAAGAGCATACATGCGACATTCCTCTTTTTTCCAAACAAAATCTAACTTAAATAACTAATTTAAGATAAAAATCTTGGATATGTGAGTTCATTTTTAAGCCCAAATGGAAAATGGAGGTGGTGCTCATTTAACCCCTTGATCTTAATTGCAAACTTTGAAAAACATACTAAAAACTCACATAAGCTTTTAACTGTTACTTTAAACACCAAAATAACATTCATAATCCATTTTAATGTATGCAAAAGGTGATCTAAACATGTTTTTATCCACTTTCAAGCTTAATCCTATAACAAAAATGTTAGCATGTCATTTAGCCTTGAAGCTACTTTATTTTGAAACAATGAATTTGAAAAATAGATCTCTTGGGTTTTTTACACATAACAATCCCACTATTTCACATAGTGATACCTCTATTTGAAGAACAATACTACTACTATAAAAATTATGGTATTGTAACCCATACATGGTTTAGTAAAAATACTGTGACTCAATTTGATGATCCTAATAATAGCAAGATAATCTCACTACTTAGAGAGTTGTGGTATTGTCACTAAATAGATAATGATTAACAATATCGTGACTCAGTTAAATAACCTCACTAATAGTAGGACAATCCTGCTACTATGCCAATAGTGGTATTGTCTAACCTAAAAAAAAAAAAATAGTTTAAAAACAAAACATAAATAGCTAAGCACAATGCCTCTAGTCCAATTTACAATACTACCATTGGTAGGATAATATTGTGACTGTGTTTTTACAAAACTATGACTTACAAAAAAGTGTTTTTTACACAATTTTTTAACTCTTTTTGGCCTCCCACTCCAAGATTTTTAAAGAAAAAGATTAGTGAGTTGCTTGAGGGAGCCTTGTGACCATTTTTGCAAGGTTAGGGAGGTCCCACTAGGTGTGCCATTATGTGAACTAGGAATTTGACTAAGAAGAGGAGATTAGTATTGTGTTAGTGAATGAAATCAAATAAAAAAAACATTAAACTAACATTTTCATGCCTAGTTACTAGGGTGAGCTTAGTGAAGAAAGACAAATGAATAAAGCCCAACTAAAATGCAAGAAAACACACATTTCTTACTTTCCTTAATGCTCCAAGAGTATTCTTCGATTGGCTTGCTCGGTTTGTGCTCATGAATTCCTCATCAATGGAATTTTAGCTACCTTCATCTCTCCTTGGCACCTTTGGCTTTGGCTTGGCTTGGCTTGGAATCAATTTGGCATGGTAACACTCATTTGCATGAAGCATTTAGAACCCATCCTACATTATAAATTTGCATAAATTAATATTTTGAAGATATTTGAGCATAATAAATTTGCACCAAAATATCTTAGAAATGATGTGGTAATGCCTCCTATTTATAGATTTTTTAGATTAATCAGAATCAACCTAAACTGTCCATCTCAGGATTGAGATGTGTGGCTAAGGATTACTCCAATTTTGCAATTAAAATTGATAAATAAGATCATCAATGTTTGGGATAGAGGAGTAATTAAGAGGCATGTATGGATTTGATGAGGAATGGAGGCATGAATCTTGATATTTTTGGCATTTATGGCCTAGAGATGTCTTCCCAAGAAATGAGGTCACCTAATGATGCAGATATTCAATATTCATTTACAAAACAAATTATTCAATAAGTTTCTATGAAATTATTGATTAGGATCTAATTTGGTTTGATGATCTCTTAAGAATGTTTAAGCACTTTATGCACAAATTACTCAAATTGATCATAATGCCTTGTTATTGGTCCAAAATTTGACTGGATTGGAATTAGAATACGATGTCAAATGTGTTAGATATATTATCCCATTTAGGATGTTACAAACACCAAATAACAAAGGCACAAATCTCACACAATAAATTTAATAGGAAAGATAAATATAGAGAACCCAGGTGAAAAATTGGTATTTTGACTCGAAATGATCTGATCAAAGTTAGCTAGCCCATAAATTGCATTGCCCCATTTAGTGATACCCTAGCCAAAATTGTCACTTGAATATGTCAAATTTAACTCATTTAATGTGCTTTAGTTTTTTAAGTCAAATTGTACACTTTGGTGTAAATTGGTCAAAACCCTAGTTAGAGGTCATTGGTGGCTAGATTTAGGTGTCTACAATATCATGTATTAACCTTTTATTATGTTCTTATGTAATAAATTATCATTTTAGTCACCTTTTTGACTAATTTAGATTAGTTGTATGTACCACCTTCAAATGTAAAATTTTAAATAATTTACCTTAATTTACCTAATGTCATATAATGTTTAGGGATGGTCATAGATTGACAAACTTGTAGGATCAACAACTAAACTATGCAAAATACCCCTTTACAAGCATTTTTGGGCACTTGTACGACCTAGGAATATCATGTTTTAGTTGAAAATGGTTTTAGAGTGTTCTTTTGGATTCCAAAGATAATTTTTAGGATTTGGATCAATTTTTAGGTCATATATATGCATCAAACACTCTTTCTCCTCCATCACTGCCTTCACAAGCTCAAAAAGGCAAAAATCAAATACATGGTATGCCCATGAGAGATAGAGAGTTGGGAGATGAAAATTTGGAAATTTTTAGGGGTCTTAATGAGATTAAAATTAGTGTCATTTTTTTTATATTCATTTCCCCTCCCTTATTAATAATCGCTAAGAGTGACAGTAGGTCACTATGCATTATCCATCAAGTAGGGTTTGATTTTGTTTTTTTTCTCCACTTCAGAATTTAATGGAGAATAGTAGGACCCAAGTTCTATGTGAAGTATGTATAATTAGTGGAGAAGTATTATATATAATCATAAAAAACCATGTTACCCATGATATACAACATTGTATGATCAAAAGGCATTAATGGACTCATAGACTTTCACTATCAACACATAAACCTTACACATAAGTTAGCTATATACACAGTCCATACAGGTGAATAGATAATTTGATTATAACATTTGCTTAGTCATAAAGTATAATATTTTAAAAATGTTATAAGTAATTGATAATAGTTTTTGAAATATTTAAACTTCAAGACTTAGAATTTGGTTGTCTTTGCAGTCCATACAAGCAAAATGAAGACCTATAGGCCCTAGACCTGTAGGTCCTTATTTTGGACGAAAATAAACTGTCAAAGAAGAGTTGATGTGGAACCATGATTAAATATAAATTTATTAGTAAATTTAAAAATAAATTAAGTCACCTAAACCATTTGAAAACTAAATTAGAGTTAGAATATTGAGTTCACAAGCCTAATGCTTCTGTACATGTCTACATATGAAAGGAGAGTAGGGGTTTGAAAATGCTATGAAAATTCAAATAGAACTTTTAGTGTAGTGGAAATGAATATTACATAATATTTTAATATATTCAAGGTATAATGATATAGTTGAGAAGATCAAATTCCAAGGCTCATGATAAAACCCTCCTCTAATGACCACCTACAATCACCTTTTGAGAAGGCAATCTTGAATAGTGTGTATTTGTGAAGGTAGTGTTATGTAAAATTTGTAGAGGTTACAAAATAAAAATATAATAACAATCCATGTATATTTTAATTAATTGTAAATGAAATTCCTACAACCCAAGTATGCACTCAAACTACCCTAAAGACTACCTACAGGTCTACTAGAGAGATCAATCTAACTTCAAGTTAAAAAGAGAAGGTAGAGCACATATAAAAGGATCATAAGAGATTAATTAAGATTATAAAACAATTTAAAGAGTTAATTGAGGGTATAATTAAACTAAATTAAGGTTCAAAGAAGATATTTGTCAATACAAGTTCACCTAAACCCTGCATATGCAGTCAATAAGAGCATACATAGGCCTGCAGGCCTTGCTAAGAGAAAGTCATCTACAGTCAGTGTGAGAGGAGTTGGTTGATATAATAAATAGGTAATGAGACCATATGAGGTCAAGAAACTCAATGGACATACAAGAATAGTCATGATAAATAATACTAAACCAACTCACTTTAGATCTTTACACATAGTCAAATGGATACACAAGCCTGCCTAAGTTCATGAGAAGTATTTGCTTGTTTGAGAGGGTTAAGGATTTTTGAGAGGTTTAAGGTAATTAAAACCATTTTAGTATTTTTTAATGGTTATAATATGGTCCTATGAGATCCTTAGACCTAAAAATAAGGATGGAAAGAACTTAAGTCCTATCTAGGCCTAATGAGCCTATAACTAAACACACTGACCATAGAGGCATTCATAATAAAAAAAGGTAATAAGAGAGGTGAATAATTTTATATGGTTCATGGTGATTAAATGAATCCATAAGACCCTCATACTCAATCAAAATGATTAAAACACTAGAAATCTTGTCTAGGCCTATAAAACCTAACTCATACATAGGCAGGCCTATAAGGACATGTTGTCTCCAAATATTGCACCCTAGAAGAAAGTGTTCAATCCTCTTCCATATTTGGGAAATGTTGGGACATTTCTAGGCATGTGGGTATACCTATAGAGGAAATGAACCTCTAGATTTAAAGGGGCTAGCTCCCTGAATTTGTCTTTATAAAACAACCTCTATCTGAACCAACTTGATTGAAAGGAAAAGGGTTAGAAATTTCATAAAAGAAACCTTTTCTAATAATGGTGATTCACTAAGATTATCTTCCACATGAATAGCATATCTTAATGCATGATACAAAAAAATGCACAAACTCTTTTCAATCTCTAGATATTCTTACACAAATATTTCAGTATAGAGGTGAGATGTATGAAATAATAGAAGGTAAATGAACTAAAAGGCAAGTTGTACATTTTAAGAATAGTTAAATATTTACAGCAATTCAACAAACTTGGATACACTCTACATGACCTGTTAGACTAAAACTCTTACTTAGGTGTGAAGGATAAAGGACAAAAGGATGGAAAAACATCACTTACTATCATTATACATCACTTCTACACTCAAAAAATTATTCAAAACTTGAAAATAAAGGGACTTGTACTAATCCTTAAAGGCAAAACATGACATCAATTCAGTAGGGATTCACCATACACTGCGTGGTTATTTTTACACTAGCCCAAGGGTTGTATATATAGCAAAGAGGAAGTTAGAGGGGGAGGCCTTTGGGTTACAAAGAGAGAAATCAATTAGTTAGGAGTCTCTATCTTTAGCTACAATCATCTTTGCCAATGATGCTCATTCAGGACATCTAATTTATCCATGTCACCTCCCTTGAATACTCTTAGCCTACTCTCTCAAAGATGCTTCTCTAATGATTGCCCAATAGAATCAAGATATTTTGAGCAATGGCATCATTGTGATTACATAAATGAGTCCACCTATCATAGGTTTATCCTGATGTTAGAAGCTTCCAACTAGATCACTGAGGTGTGCAACAATGTAGGGATGAGTCATTTTCATTTTATTGTCCTTGTCTTCCTCATTTGATTGCTCATCAAAAATGACTCAGATCTTGATCTGATCAATGGTGAGATGAGCCCTCTAATCTACTTTGGTAGATGAAGAATATGATCCCTTAGATCCTTGAGCATTTGAATAAAGACTATTGATTTGATTGGGACCACATGTTTGAATGCCAATGGCTAGTCCCTCATCTTAAAGTTGACATCCATATAGTCATCACTCTACTAAGATCATTCCTTTAAACCATTTCTTTCAGGCCTTTCCTTTGAACATTATTTTTGAAAAATTTCCCATGGGCATTTTCTCTAAAATAAATAACCTTTTGGGACCCTTTTGATTGATCCATTTCCTTTCAAGCCTTTTGGAGTGTCCCTTAAGAAAGATTATTTCAAACAAAATTTCTGAAACAATTCTTTCAATATTTCTACAAGTGTCCCTTCATAAACTTTTTGAAGGAAAATTTTTCCAAGAATAACCCTTTTAAATTCTTATTTTTCCTCTTCAAAATCCTAAACATGCCTTTTGGCATTCTTGAAATGTCCCTTTGGAAAGATTGAAAAGGACACTTTCTCAATAAAATACCCTTCGAGAAAGTGTGTAGGGCACTTTGCATAAAAAAAGACCCTCTAAAATTTTTATAAGAGTCCCTTCAGATCTTTATAAATGACTTTTAGAATTTTTTTAGGGAACTTGCATGAGTAACAAATTCTTTCAGAAAGCTTGTTATGTTTAATTCCTTCATATTTTTGTAAATAACTCTTCTGAAGAATTGTTTCAAATAAAATGTCTGCAATAATTCCTTTGGAAAAAATTTAAGGATCAATTCTTTTAGAAAAATTGAAAGTTCCTTTCAAAAAATTTCAAATGAACACTTTTTTGAGAAAAAGACCCTTCGAAAAGGTTGAAAGTTCCCTTTTGAAAAGTATAAAGTATTCCTTCGAAAACTTGAAATGTGCCCTTCAAAAAAGTTGAAAACGTCCCTTCGCAAGAGAAAAAGACCCTTCAAAAAGATTATTTCAGACAAAAAAATTTCAACAAATCTTTCAAAAAATCTACAAGAGACAATTCTTTTAGAAAAAATGTAAGGGAAATTTATTTAAAAAATATATAAAGTACCCTTCAAAAAACTTGTTTAGGATACTTCGCAAGAGAAAAAGACCCTTTGGTAGAATAAAAATGTACCTTTCTGACTTTTGAAAATGTCCCTTCGCAAGAGAAATGATCCTTCAAAAATCTTGAAATGGAATAATTCCTTGGAAGAACAAACCCTTCAAAAAATTTACAAAGGACACTTTTCCTTTAGAAATCTTGAAGATGCCTTACAAAAATCTTGAAATGGACCGATTCCTTCGGAAATTTTGTTTCGAATAAAAATTCCAAAACAATTCCTTTGAGACTTGGACAAAAAACCTGAAGCAAAGCCTTGCCAAAATAAATAACACTTGGTATTTTTTCTATGGGGATAAACCAATTAAGAATGTTGCACTTAGCTAAAATGAAAGATGCAAAACCTGGGAGTGAAAAATGGCTAACATTCTTGGTGATTCCAAGGGGAGGCATGCCTATTATTTCTAAGACTAGTTGTTTAAATCCTTTCACTAGGCATGGATTCATGCATATAGTCACTAAAAAATGAGTTGAATAGACTTTTGGCCCAAAAACATAAGCTAGATTGATTCATATGCACAAAGTCAAAGACACACACTAAAAAAAAGGAAGGAAACACAATTGTGTTATAAAGCACTTAGGGAACACAATAACAAACCAAAGGAAACACACCTAAAATACTATTTACAATAGACTTGTAAGGACTAATAATAAAAATTTAGATGTATCCCATTCACAGGGATAAGCAATTCTTATCCATTCATCTTGGTCATCTGGAAAGAGTTACTTTGCTTGCACTTGTTAATGATGTAAAGGCCACTCCACAAAGTGTAAAACTTTGTATGTCTACTTGATTTTGCTCTATTCTCATCACATTTTAGAACAAATTCACCTTATTTGAACACTCTTTCACTTGCTCTTTTATCAAAAGACTTCTTCATAAGTACTTGGTGGTGTTCCATGGTCTTGTGTGCATTGTCTCTTGCTTCTTACAACTACATTAGTTCTATCAATTTGACTTCCATTGGAGTATTTTCAAGTAGTTCTAGCTGTTGTGCAAGTTTTAGAGTAGGGAGTTCTTGAGATATGGACAACCTAGCCTCTCTCCCATAAACAAGCACAAATGGAGAATTACCAATTGATATCTTAGGAGTAATATTTTCAGCCCATAAGGCTATCTTCAACTTGTTATGACATGCTCTTTGACTGTTCTCCAATGTTCTCTTAATGATCTTGATGAGATTCTTGTTAGGAGACTCAACCAACCCACTTCCTTGAGGGTAATAGTTGGATGAGGCACTCAAGTAAACTCCATTCCTATTTTCCCAATAAAATTTTTATCACTTGTGAAAGCAAGTGCATTATTAGAAATGATAACTTAGGGAGCTCCAAACCTTTTTATAATGCTATCATACAACTCCAAGATAGTATTTTCACTTGCCTCCTTTAATGCAATATCCTCTACCCACCTTTTGAAGTAGTTAGTAGTAGTCAATATCTATTTGTGTCCAACACTTAATGGAGGGTTGATCATACAAATGAAATCAAGGCCCCATTGCATGAAAAGCTGGTCTACTTGGATAGGATTCAATAGAAGGGCTGCAAGTTTTTGTTTGCCTACAAAGAAGGCATATTGAGGAAACTTTGTAGCCCATAGGTAATACTCCTTAAAAAGACTAGGCTAATAGTAACCATCCCTCACTATCTTTGTAGCGAACATCCTAATAGAGAAATGAACTCCATCTGCACCATTGTGAAACTTTTCCAGTAGCATATCAAACTGATAATTATTAACACACCTCAACAACACACCATTCACATATTTTATAAAGAGAATACCATTTAAAAAATAGTAAGGAATGGTTTTCAATCTAAAATACCTCATTTCAGACTTGTTCAAGCCATTGGGGCACTCACCATTTTGAAGAAAACTAATGATGTCTTGTGTCCAACCTTGAACTTGTTTGTGATCAGCTAGTTGGGGTTGAATTTGGTTGATCAAGACTTCCTCTTTTGGCTCTTGAAAATATCAAGATAAATGCTCACATAATCCTTTTCCTCTTAACAAGTTTCTAACCTTAATATCCACATCATACTCCATCACCTTTATAATTTACCCAGCTCTCTTTTCATTGAGGTCTTTGTTTAGGATAAACTCCTTGGTGCTAGGATAACAAATCATGATGTGTATCTTGTTTTTTGAAACCATGTGTTTGAATTTTTTCAATCCTCTTACCAATGTTAGAGCTTGCTTCTCAACAAATGTATATTTGACCTCATCATCTTCCAATCCTTGGTTGAAGAATGCAATTAGTTGCTCTAACTCTTCATCATTATTTTATATAAGCATAACTAAGATTGTATCAAGGTTAGCAAATGTATAGATTATGAAATATTTAGCAAATTTTGGGTTCAAGAGAGTAGGATGTTTTGCAATTTCTTGCTTGATTTCCTTAAAATTAATCTTACCTTCCTTTGTCCAATCAAAAGTTTGGTTCTTCTTGATCATGGTTGTGATAGGCTTTACCATAGTTTCAAAGCCTAGAATAAATATTCTTACAAAGTTTATTTTTCCCAAGAAGCTTTACAGTCCTTTTTTATGTTGAGGTAAAGAAAATCCTAGAATAACCTCAATCCTCTTGGGGTCAATAGACAAGCCTTTTTTTGAAATAATATGACCCAATAGCTTACCTTCATAGACAACAAATATGCACTTTTTTGGATTAAGGGATATTCCATACTCCCTACATTTCTCAAAAACCTACCTTAGATGTTCCATATGGTCAGTATCACCCTTTGAAAAAATATCTATATCATCAAGGTATACAAGTAGAAACCTATTGATCAAACCTTTAAAAGCCATGTCTATTGCCCTTTGAAATGTATCTCTAATATTGGATAAACCAAATGGTATCTTCCCATAGGTAAAGGTCCCCTATGTTTTAGTGAAGTCTATCTTGAATTGATCCTCTTCATTCACTAGTATTTGATTGTAACTTGAATAACCATAAAGAAGTGAGAAATGTTGAGAACCTAAAACCACTTGCAAAATTTGTTCCATGGAAGGTAATGGATAATGATCCTTAAGAGACATTGTCTCAAAAATCCATAAATTTTTAATCTTTCCATTCTTATTTCAGGCAGGTAGAATATTAGCCACCCAAGTTGAGTGTTTGATAGGAAAGATAATCCTATACTCAATCAACTTGGTTAGCTCTTTCTTCATGAGTTCCTCTATCTTGGGATTGATAGGCCTTTATTTTTGCCTAACTAGTTTAGCTTCAAGTTCTAAATTAATGGTGTGATGAGATAAAATTGTATCAAAACCTTTAAAATCTTTGTATTCCCAAACAAATATGTCATGGAACTCTTTACATAGTTCAATAAAGGCTTGCCTCTTGGACAGAGAACATACCTTACCAATTTTTTAGAGTTTGTCCTTGTAAATCATGACTCTCTCATAGTTCTCTTTTGTTGACATGTTCACTCTTTATTTCTTATTTTTATCATCTTCATTGAAAAATATATCTAAATTAATCAACCACTTAGGTATCTTATTTGTCTTCAACTGAATAACTTGTTCTTCATATTGATCATGCAGTCTCTTTTGGTTCCTTAAGGAGAAACCTGGGTCATTTTGTAACAAGTGTGAAATGTGTTCATCACTTTTAAGCACCTACCATGATACTTAATTATATATAATATAAGGCCTCATATTGACCTTGATAAGGGATTGATCCTTCTCTTTCCCTACATCAGTAACTACGTCAAACTGTGCTATTATGGCAGGTAATCTATCAGCATGTTTATTTGAATCCCTTTGTATGGGTTGTATGTTGAAGGCATCAAAGTATTAAAGTAGGTCCCATACCCTATGTTTGTAGGAACTAAGAAAGGGATTCTTGTCTATATCTTGATTTATCACTTGATAGATGACCAATTCACTATCTCCTTAAACTTTCAAATTCTTAATCCCTCTCTTCTTTTCCCATTAGAGGCCATGAACTAGGCCTTCATATTCTACCACATTGTAGGTGTAGCTAAAGTGGAATATATATAAATATTAGTATTTATTATTTGGTGTAAAAACTAACATAACATCAACACCTACACCTACTTTGCTTTTT
Source organism: Torreya grandis (assembly GCA_037957365.1). NCBI lineage: Eukaryota > Viridiplantae > Streptophyta > Pinopsida > Cupressales > Taxaceae > Torreya > Torreya grandis. The sequence goes on along the minus strand of JARHVA010000143.1, from coordinate 890,688 downwards.
GAGCCATCAAAAAACATTTCCCATATTCCTTCAAGTTCATAGCCTTCATTAGTGAATGAAGGGATTGAAACATCATTTTCATGTATACAATAAACTCCAAAATTAGTCTCTTATATGAATGTATATGGATCAATTACATGAATTTTAGTGTTTTACTTATCAATAAAAATATTATAAATACCTTCAAGGGGGGAGGATGCTTCACCATCAATGATACCTTCTTCTTCTTTGCTAATTAGACAATTCTAATTTGAACTTGTCTCCATGTATGGCTCAATATGAAACCTTGCTATGGTTTGAGTCCTTATAGTCACCTTGGTTCCATATATTGTTTTAAAAGTTATAAAATACTACTCATCAAAAAGGTACCCTCTTATATTAGCTATGAATTCCCTTTACATGCAGATAGCAAAATGAGCTAGAAAGTCTACCACCATAATGTATTGTAAAATGGGAAACTTGGGAAATCATGTAGAAATAATTTTAGACCTATAACCAATTCCAATATCTTGGTTTGAGTTCCATCAAGCTATAACACACCTTTACTATGTGGTTCATACCTCAATCCCAACTTATTAGCCACCACTTTAGGCATGATAGTGGTACTAGCTCCACTATCTACAATACAATTGTGAACCAACTTGTCTCCCACAATGAGTGTGAGGTATAAAGTTGGAGGATTTTTATATTTGGTGTAGGTCTCTAAGATATGAATTGGATAATTGGTAAGGGCCACACTATTGTGTTTTAAATTTTGAGTGGCTATATGAATGTTTGCAAGTTATTCTTGTAAGAGCTCCTTTTGACCATGCATATGCAAGACTTCTCAAAAAGATATGTTTGTCTTGGTATTCTTCAAAGAATCAAAAAAATTTAGAGAGGAAGTATTCACCTTTTCTTGAATTATTGAAGGTGGTGAGGGATTTTGAACCTACTACATTGTAGGCTTGGAAATCCTACTTACATTTTGACCTTGTTGAGGGGCATGATTGGTAGTAGGTATTACACTAGAATTCACACTTTGTGGCCTTGTAGAGGCATCACTTGGAGTCACATGTACTACCAAAACATCTCCTAGATCCCTCTTACTATATCTTGTGTTGGATTTAATTGATGTGCTTTTATTCAACACATAATCATCCTTAGCTTGAAATTTCATCATACCTACACTTTGGTTGCTACCTTCTCCATGAATATCCCTTTGGCTGGGATTCACTTCTTCTGATGTCATGTAAGGATTATTTTTTTCTTGTGTCACCAAAACTTGGTTGGCTTCTCCATCATCATGCATAAACTAACCTTGAGGTTGTCCCCATTGGTCCAAATGATCTTCTCATTGGACAAAGTTAACATGCATTGGAACAATGGCCTTCATGAAAGGAGTGGAATTAGGATTATAGGCATTGGGCTGCTTGTTGAAACTTTGTTGACCTTGTCCTCTTCCTTGGTAGTTGTATTAGGGTATAGATATATAGCCTTGTTGAGGATAGTATTGAGGGTTAGGTGGAGAACTTGCTTGAAACTAAGCTTACTTGAGTTGAGCTCATAATGACTAGATCTCTTCATATTTATCCACAACATTATCTATCTTCTTGGGAAAGTTTTTCAACTTGACATTGGTGTTAAGAACTTGTGTTATGCTTGGAGCTTCAATCAAACTATGAGAAAGTAAAGGCATGTAAACTATTGGAGGTAACTTTCTAGCTTGTATTAAGCTATTCTCATCTTCAATAGCTATCTCATATGCATTTGGTAGAGTGAATCCTCCCATTTAATATAACATCACTACCGCATTAGTAAAATACCCTTGAGATAAGTGGGGAACACAAAGATTGAAGGAGGTCTCATGACAAGTGGTAATCTATGCCAAGTCCTTTGAAATATTTCTTTAAAATCTCTCATGGATTCATTAGGACCTCTCTTTATCATGTTCAGCTAATGGATCAGTGAATTATGGTCACTCTTATTTTCAAATCTAGTCACCAACAATTCCCCAAAGCCATCCTAACTTGTAATGCAACCACCTTCCAAAGTCCTCTACCAATCAAGTGCCTTGCCTTTTAGAGACATAACAAGCAATCTAATGTCTATGTTGGCTCGAGTGACATTATGGAAGTTAAAAAAATTTGAGATGTCCCTAATATGCTCAGATAGGGTAATAAGACCCTCTCCATTAAAACTAGGGAGACTCTTGGTAGCATTGGGAGAAATAGGGTCATATGCAGGAAGGTCAATTAGATTTTGGGTGTTAAAGGCTAGGAAAGGTTTTTGCTTATTCATTTATATTCTTTCCTCTTGATCTCCTATTTCTCCAACTTTCTCGACTTCTTCTTCTCCAAAACCTCCTTGTTAAGGATCTCTAAGCACTAGGAATGGTTTAGAGCATTATTTTTCAAGAAAAGCTTCAACTAGAGGGGCTTGATCAAAAGTCTTGGATAACCTAGTGAGGACCATGAAGTATAATGTGGGAAAATTGATCTACAACTAGAGATTCTCACCTTTTGGAGTCGTCAAATGTTGGGTTAGGAATATTTCTACAACCTTAGGCTTGTCAAGACTAGTATTCACCTTAACATGTCAATAATTGACCCCACTAAGTGTGTCATAACTATTGTCTCCAAATATTTCACCCTATAAGAGAGTGTTTAATCCTCTTCTATATTTGGGAAATGTTGGGACATTTCTAGGCATGTGGGTATACCTATAAAGGAAATGAGCCTTTAAATTTAAAGGGGCTAGCTCCTTGAATTTGTGTCTACAAAATAGCATCTATCTAAACCAACTTGATTGAAAGGACAAGGGTTATAAATTGCATAAAATAAACCTATTATAATAATGGTGATGCACCAATATTATCTTCCACATGAATATCATATCTTAATGCATGATACAACAAAATTCACATACCCTTTTCAAGCTCTAGAGATTCTAACATAAATATTTAAGTATAGAGGTGAGATGTATGAAATAAAAAAAGGAAAATGAACTAAAAGTCAAGTTTCACATTTCAAGAATAGTTAAATACTTACAACAATTCAACAAACTTGGATACACTCTACATGACTTGTTAGACTAAAAATCTTGCTCAGGTGTGAAGGATAAAGAACAAAAGGATGGAAATCATCACTTGCTATCACAATACATCACTTCTACAATTAAAAAATTATTCAAAACTTGAAAATAAAAGGACTTGTACTAATGCTTAAAGGCTAAACATGACATCAATTAAATAGGGATTTACCATACACTACATGGTTATTTTTACACTAGCCCAAGGGTTGTATATATAACAAAGAAGAAGTGAGAGGGGCAGACCTTTGGGTGCCAAAGAGAGGAATCAATCTATTAGGAGTCTCCATCTTCAGCTATAACCATCTTTGCTAATGATGTTCATTTAGGCCATCTAATTGATCCATGCCACCTTCCTTGAATACTCTTGGCTTTCTCTCTCAAATATGCTTCTCAATCAAGATATTTTGATCAATGACATCAATATGGTTATATAATGAGTCCACCTATCATAGGTTTGTCCTAATGCTAGCAGCTTCCCATTAGCTCATTGAGGTGTGCAATGGTGTAAGGAAGAGTTGTTTTCATTTTGTTGGCCTTGTCTTCCTCTTTTGATTGGTCATCAAAAATGACTCGGATATTGATCTAATCAATGGGGAGATGAGCCCTCTAATAAAATTTGGTAGATGAAGAACATGAATCCTTAGATCCTTGAGCATTTTAATGAAGATCATTGATCTACCTAGGACCACTTGTTTGAAATCCAATGGCTAGTCCGCCATCCTGAAATCAATGTCCAAATAATTATCACTCTGTTGGGACCATTTCCTTTGGGTCTTTCCTTCAGGCATTCTTTCCAAATAATTTCCCATGGGAATTTTATCCAAAATAAATAACCTTTCAGGACCCTTTTGATTGGTCCATTTCCTTTTGGGCCTTTTGGAGTGTTCCTTCAGAAAGATTATTTCAGATAAAATGTCTAAAATAATTCTTTTAGGATTTTTGCAAGTGTCCCTTCAGAAAATTTTTGAAGGAAATTTTTTCTAAGAATAACCCTTAGGCATTCTCATTTTTACTCTCTAAAATCCTAAACATGCCTTTCAACATTATTGAAATGTCCCTTTGGAGAGCTCTAAAAAGGACACTTTCTCAAGAATAAACCCTTCGAGAAAGTGTGTAGGGCACTTTGCGTAGAAAAATACCCTTCAAAATTTTTACAAATGTCCCTTCAAATCTTTCCAAAGTACACTTTTGGACTTTTTGTAGGGCACTTGCATGAGGAACAAAATTTTTTAGAAAGCTTGTTGTGTCTAATTCCTTTATAGTCTTGCAAATGACTCTTTCAAAGAATTATTTCAGACAAAATGTCTACAACAATTCCTTTGGAAAAATTGTAAGGATCAATTATTTTATATAAATTGAAAGTACCTTTCAAAAAAATTTAAATGACCACTTTTTCAAGAATAAGACCCTTTAGAAAGGTTGAAAGTACCCTTCAAAAAAGTGTAAAGTGTCCCTTCATAAACTTAAAATGTGCCCTTCGAAAAATTTGAAAACATCCCTTCATAAGAGAAAAAGAACCTTCGTAAGAAAAAATGTCGACACCAAATCCTTCAAAAAAGTTACAAGAGATAATTCTTTTATAAAAATGTAAGGGACCTTTCTTTTTAAAATCTATAAAGTACCCTTCAAAAAACCTATTTAGGACACTTTGCAAGAAAAAAAGACCCTTCGACAGAATGGAAATGTACCTTTCAGACTTTTGAAAATGTCCATTCACAAGAGAAATGATCCTTTGTAAATCCTAAAATGGACCAATTCCTTTAAATAACAAACCCTTCAGAAAAGTTGCAAAGGACACTTTTCCTTCAAAAATCTTGAAGATGCCTTTTGAAAATCTTGCAATGGACCAATTCCTTCAGACCTTTTATTTCAGACAAAAAGTCCAAAATAATTCCCTTCAGACTTGGAAAAAAACCAAAGCAAAGACTTTTTGAAATAAATAACACTTGGTCTTTTTTCTATGTGGATAAAACAATTAAAAATGTTGCACTTAGCCAAAACGAAAGGTGTAAAACTTGGGAGTGAAAAATGGTTAATAGGACAATCATAGAAAGGATGGCCTAATGAGTGTAAAAATGAGATATGAAGGCATTTATAGGTGTGAAATGAAATAAAAAACATTTAAATACAATCCATGGATAGGGAAAACAATAAAAGTTCCAATTTGGCCTTAAGACCTCTTTGAGCTCCCTTTATACATGATTGCCATCCAAGACCAATTTTCTCTCACCTATTGTAACCTAAACCTAATGCATGGATATAAATGGTTTTCATGGATGGTATTGAGGTATTATAAGGTATTTTAATTATTGTCTTTGAGTTAGAGTGCCTTTTATAATAGGAACTCATGTTTTTAGCCACTTGAACAAAGTTAGGCGTGGGAAATGATGAGTTTCAAGACACCTAGGCATATGAATGATAGTTGCCACTCAAATGTCAAATAAGAGGAGTTTATAAATGTAGGTAAGGTGTCAAATGAGAAGGTATTAATTAATTCATGGTGAATTTATGATTAATAATCCCATTTTTCACTCTTCTTATGTAAGGAAAAGCAATTTTCAAGAAGATAATCAAGGTGTCTAGCTGAGTTCTAACTCCTATGCCACTTGGAGGACAGAGAATCTTCAAAAGAGAGACACATGGATTTGGAAGTCTATTTTTAATATTTAATAACTCCTTGTTTTTAAATTCCATGTCGAAACTTGGTAATCTTCTCCTTCTATGCCCCTCTCTCTCTTCCTCATTCTCTATATAAACAACCAATTTTGGCCTTGTAAGATATCCACATCTGGTATGGTGAAGCCCTACTAGTTTGACTATTGATTTTAAATTTTAATAAAATATTTAAAGTTAGTTTTAATTTATCATTTTTTTTTTATGTATGTTAATTATTTCATAGTTGAATGGAAAGTGATAGTTATCTCTCCTTATGTTCATCTCACTCTTTCATGCTTTGTGAAAGTAATCTACCTTCTAGTAGGTCACATGATGTGTAGTTAGTTGTTTTGTGTGTCTTTAAGTATAAGGAAGAGTATTAGTGTCTATAATAATACATTATATTCATCTACCTTTAGAAATACATGGAATATTACCTTCATGTTGAAACACTCATGTTAGAAGAACCTTGGGTGTTGAGATCAATTTTGTAAATTGCTCTTTCATAGTTCAAGTTCAGGTAGTGGAGTTAATCCTTGTGCATCAACTCTATTAGGTTAGTGTTAATATACTTATATCCATTTTCCTTGAAACTAATTATATTAATTTTTAGGTATATTTGTGGCATAAGGGAGGAGGCGTAAGGGAGCTATCCCTTCAATTTAGAGACTCATATCTCCCATAGGTCACCCACAACTTGAGAGATGTTTCCATGTTAAATAAAATTTAAAGAAGATAAATTAGGCCTCCTTAGGGTGAAAATTTGATTGATAACAACACATTTGGATGATTTACAACTTCTTTATTTACTATCATGTAATGTGATATATATTACTCATTTAAAGTTTTATGAAATGTTTCATATTATATGTTAAATATAAATGCAGTTCCCATAGATGTTACTAGCATACTTATCTTAGATAAATCTATGTAAAAGTTTCCAAGAGATATCATTCTCTAGGCAACTAAATTATATTGGATTTGTTACACAAGTGGAATAAGCACCTCGAGAATGATATCTCTCAGTGTATTTTACATTTATTTATCTAAGATATGCATTGTTAATTTTAAAAAGTAAAAATATCATCTCACTTTTAATGGATTAATACTAATGATAAGATAAATTTATTAATTAAAAATTACATGTAAATATAAAATTATTTCATATGAACTTGTCATGTCAAGTTATACAGGAATATTAGTTGACAAATCCTAGCTATCACTATGAGGCCCATGACTATCTATAAAGAGTATCCTTGGCTTAGTTATATGAAGGCCTATTTATAATAAAATATCCCTTAGCCTTATAGGAATAAATTTTAATGGCACAAGGGGGCATTTATATAAATAGGGGCCTTTAGCCTCCTTTCATTAGTGTGAAAGTATTAAAGGTCCCTAGCCACCCAGGTAGACATATACAAATCATGAGGGCCCTTGGGAAAATTTTAGTGGTGAATATTCATAGTTTTCTTGTTTTTTTTCAAATTAGAAATTGGATATTGTTTTAATTTCAGGTTTTTAAGCACTTTCCCAAAAAATCATGTAAATCACCATTGTCTATGAAAATAATTTCTAGGCCCAATGGGGTTTCTTTTTTGGATAGACAAAAATTTGATGGTCTAAGATTTTAAAATATGTTTGGATATCCAAACATTCTATGGACCCTTGGATACCATTTGATAAAAATTTATAGGGAAATTTCTATTTTTTATTTAAATTCACCATACTTATCCTTAAAATGTACTATACACACACACAAACACATACATACTTAAAATTAAGCACGAATCTTCTATCCTTGTGACTTCAAAATTATTTGAAATGTATAAAAAAATCTAATAACTCAATGATTCAACATACAAATAAATCAAGCATTTGTAGATGTTAATCAAGAAATCTATTGCTCTAATTCAAAACACTTCTAACATTGTAATTTATAGCATGTAGGCAAATATATTAATCCAATTCAAAATAATTACAGTATTATAATTTAGAAAAAAAAATTATAGAGTCAATTTTATAAGCAGGCATCATGATTTCACCCCATATAACATGTTTGAGATTATTTATGCACTTCTATTAATTCATGTAGTTTTTGTAGATTTCATTATTTTTTAGGCCTGTAATGTTTTCCAAGCAATCAACATGTTTCTAGGGTATGAAACTTTTCTAGGCCTACAATGTTTTCTTATGCCTGTAATGGTTTTCCAATCCTATGATGATTATTTAGGGTTGTGATGATTTTCCAATCATGTGATGCTTTTCCAGGCTATATTGTGACATGTTTATAGTCCCATGATGATTTTCTAGTCACATGATTTTTTTCCAAGATTGTGATGCTTTATAGGGCTACATTGTTTCTTTGGGACTGTGATGATTTTTTCAGCATGTGATGAGCTTCTAGTCCCATGATTATTTTTAAATCTTGTGACGTTTTCCCCATTTTATGATACTTTTTCCAATATTGTGATAATTTTCTAGGCCTACTATGCATTTCTAGGCTTGTGATGCATTACTAGGATTATGATGTTTTTCCAATCTTAGAATGTTTTTCGTAGCTTGTGATTCTTTTATATGTCTATGATGCTTTCTTAAGCTTGTAATGATTTAATAGGCTTGCAATGTTTTTCTAAAGCTACAATTTTGTAGATATTTTTTTCCATTGATATATTTTTCTTCTTGTAGTGATTTTTCTCTCTATTACAAATATTGGTAATAAATTTGCCATTTTTTACTAGATTATAAATATTTTCAATAGTCACCTTTTAATTTTCACCATAATCATGATTTTCATTCTCATAGGATTCACCACCATTGTGAATAGCCACCTTGATATAAATTGATATTTTATGTCCACCTTGACAAAAAGTGATATATTTTGTTAGTATATCTTCAAGATTGTGAAGGGATATAGCTAAGCTTGGTACAACACCTCGATTACACATGCACCAATGGTTTCAAGAGAGTTTTTTGGTCCATCTAATCCATAAATATATTATGTTATATAGTCTTACTCTATGAATTGGGAGGACAACATCACGACAAATATGAATTTAAATTTGATTATAACTATAAATATAATTGATATGGTCAATCTCAAATGCATTCAATGTCAGGCATAATGAGTAAAATATGAGGACCTCAAAAAAAATATTTTCACTCTATGAACTTTCAAGTGTATGAAGTGTCATATTATTGTACTTTTGGGGTGATAGAGACTCATTTGAGTGAATCTATGTCTAAGTAGGTAGACCTACACCAAAGAATCTTTTTGAATCACTTTGGGATTGATTCAGAAATTTGTTTCCATATATATCTATACGGTCATATTTTTGATTTCCATATATATCTATATGGTCATGACTCCACTCAATAAAGCACTAAAAACAAAGAATATGAATAATGTCACAACTACGGAACATGTTCAAATGTTGCATAAAATAAAGGGCCAAGGGCCTCAAAAAATAGACATGTTCAAATGTTATACATACCAAACAAAAATCTCATAGAGATGTTTAAGAAATTTGCATACAAGGGCCAAGGGCCATAAATAATATACAAGAAAATTTGTAATCTACTATGTACAAGTAATTTAATCAATAGATCACAAAACTAGAAAATAATCTACACCATATACATCTAATGTGATCATATCCTATAAAATAGCATATTCATGTACACAATGTAATATTGAGATATTATCAAGACATTTATAAAGAATATATAGCCTATAGTATATGAATCATAGAATGGTAACACCTATAAATATTATAACCCATAGATAAGATGCCCTCAATTTAACATGGCTCATAGGTAGAGGCAAGTCCTGCATCTTAGTCCATGTGAAATTGTATGCTTTACATAACACTCAAAAATACCATTGAAATTCATATGTGACATAAAAAGAGTGCATTATCTACCAATCGTGAGATAAATAACACATGATAATGATGTAAAATATATGTCTAATTATTCTCAGATCTTGATTTTGGATTTTTAGAATATTTTGAATGTTTTTAATAATTTTGACATATTGGAGTTTTTTCTACTTTTTGAATTTTGAAATTTAGAAAAAAATAAGTATGTACATGAAACCAATGGGATTGAAAGTAGAATAAAGTAAATAAAATATATATGTGGAGGAATGATTGTACATCATTGTCTCTTTAAATTCACACTTTTCAAAGTATTTAACATGCATGTATGAAAAATATATCACACAAAATAAATACTTTTGCATGAATAAGTATTGTTTTGTATATTTTAATTGAGTGAAATATCAAAAAAATAAAAGTATTAAGGATCTATGGGCTCAATTTCTGATTTGGTTGTGAAAAATAATATACAACATAATTGACTGGCTTAGGATAGTAATAGTTGTCATTTCTAATTGTTATTGTAAAATACTTTCTTTGATAAAAAAAATTAATTTTATTAGTTCAGACTATGAAAAATACAAGGGTAATGGCAAATGATGGTAGTATAAATCATTGTGTTGGATTTTTTAGATCTAGAAAGTGAAAAATAAGAGGCAAGAGGACAAAAATTTAGTAAGATCCAAGGGATAGAAGAATTTAATTGAATTAATTACATATTAAAGAAGTACAGGAATAACAAGATGAAATAATCAAGAAGCTATGTAAATCATATTTTTTTATTTTGTGATCATTTGAGCTATACTAAATATAATACATATGCAATTACATGATGTTTATAGTGGTTTTCAAAGGTTTTCCTTCTTGTGTAGCTAAATTATAACCCTTTGTACCAATTTTTATATAATAAAAAATGGACCCAACCAATTGGGTTTGAATTTGCATTTATTTTCCTTACTTTTATGTCTTTTTCTTATTTTATTTCAACACTAGATCCCCCACTTGAAACTCTTGATTACAAACCTTGTTTCTATATGTGCACTTGATACAATATGATATAATTTGAGGTGTTTAGTAGCTTGAATACACTTGTCCTCAAGCATTTATAATTCATGTAACCACTTTTCACAATATTTGTTATCTTTGATTATAGCTTTAAGGGAGAGTTGTAAGGAAGGAATTTCCAGCTCAAGTGGTAATATAGCTTCTGTACCATAAAAATATAATATGGTGTAGCTTTTATCAGTGTATGTAAACTTGTATGATATTACTAAAGTGCATAAATAATCTGATTATTTTAATCTATTCCATGCTTTGTAAATATTTTTCTCAAAATATTAACAAGAGGTTTATTTCTAGTTTCTGCTTGACCATTACCTTATGGATAATATGGTGTAGAAAATGTGTGATGAATTTTGCATTTTGCATAAAATTTATAACTATTTTATTTTTTAAGGATGACCCATTATCTATAACAATATCTAATGGGAATCTACACCTTAAACTAATGTGTCATTAATAATTGATAGATATATTCACCAATAGTAAACTATAAATGTATGGCCTCAACCCATTTTTTGAAGTATTTTGTAGTGATAATGATGAAATTATGATCATTTGATGATTTTTTATTTATTTTTATGATTAAATCAAATCTCTAGAGAGAAAATGGTTAAGGTGAAACAATGGGTTGTAATTCATATGATGGAGCATGATTAAGGTTTTAATGCTTTTGACATTATGGACAAATTTTTGCATATTCATGACATTCATATCCCATTGTAGGCCAATAGTAACCTTTTTCATAATAATTTATGAGACATATATTTACCACTAAAATGACCATGACATTCACTATCATGTACTTCAAGTATTGCTTCTTTAGATTCTTCATGACTCAAGCATAGAAGTAGTTTTCCGTCAAGTGATCTTTTAAATAAAGACCCACCAACATGAATGTAGTGTGTAGCCTAGCATTGTAATTTCTATTTTTCATTGTGTCTATCATTCTCTGGTATTATTATTTTGTATAAACATTTATATATATCAATGTACCATTATAAATTAATTACCCTACCAGTAATTGTTAATACTTATAAAACTTCAACCTGTGTTGTAGATATTGATGACTATTGTAACTATTGTATAGTAAAAGTAGCATGATCATCATTGATATTAATAGGGATCAATGAATTTGCACTATCCATGGAATCTACATGTTGATTGTCTTTTTGAGGAATGTTTTATATGAGAAAGTAATCAAAATGTGTCATAAATTATTGTACCTTTATTTTATGGAATTAGCCTTTCATATTTTGTTTGGTATATGTTTGATACTTGATTAACCACTAATTAATAATTTACATATACCCTCAATGATTTTATATATAGATTACGTATTGTATATAAACCCAATAGTAATACTTCATATTATGTTATGTTATTTATGCAAGACAACCCTAAATGATATGTAAATGACATAGGTTGGCCTTGAGGTGTAATAAAAACAATACTATCACCAACACATATGTCATATTTGGATCCATAACAATCCATGGTCCAATTATCATCATTAATATGATATGAAGTGAAATTATCTTTAAAATCATCATTAACTAGTAATGTATCTGTTAATGGAGTTACTGCTAGTTGGTCTGCAAGAAGTTGTCCTTTCAATGATTTTTGTCAAATGAATTTTAAATTAAATTTGTTGAGTAGCATCACCCATTTAGAAATAAATCCTAAAAAATGTGATTTAAATTATATAAATCTGAGGGGATCCACTTTTGTGATGACTTGTGTCCCATTTTTAGGATATAATGTCATTACTTTTATGTAGCAAAAACTAATGAAAGACAATTTTTCCATAGAATTGTAATTTTTTCTTGGTCAACCAAGGTGTGACTGACATAATATATTGCACTTTCTATATAATCATCATATTGTGACAATAAATCCTCTAAGGCATGATCTATAGTAGAGATGTATAATAATAAAGTCTTATCATGAATAGTCAGCATGTGAATAGGTAATTTTAGTAAATATTTAATGATAGCATCAAAACATTGTTGAAAATTTTCACCCATTCAAACTTTATGCCCTTTTTTAATAATCATGTAAAGGTTGTGTTTTATCTAAAAGTTGAGATAGAAAACATATAATTTCCTATATTTTTCCTTTTAAAGATTGTAATTTCTTTAACCCTTTTGGTGGAGGAATGTCTAAAATAACTTTTACCTTTTTCAGATCGAACTCAATGCCTCATTGAGATATAATATATCCTAATAGATTTCCAAAAGTGACACTAAAGACACACTTATGTGGATTTAAGCGTATATTATATTTACATAGGCACTCAAATATTTGTCATAAATTAATGGCATGATTTTATTGATATTTAAATTTATCCAATAAATCATCTACATAGTGTTACACTATATTTTGTATGTAATCATGGAAAATGTGTGTCATAAAACACTAATAAGTAGCTCCAAATCCAAAAGGCATGATTGTATAAAAAAATGTTCTCAAGGTGTAATAAATACAATTTTTTCTTGGTATTTGGTATTAATTTTTATTTTATTATATTCATAAAATCCATCCATGAATGATAACAATTCATATCTATAGACACCCCATTCTAGCCACAACTAGCTTCTAACCAGACATTAGACTGATTCCTACTAAACATTACAAATTAAGCCTAGGAATACTAAACCTCCCAATTTTGGCCATACATCAGTCATCAATACTCATAATCATGTTAAGACATTCCTATTTGGATTATTAGCCTATACGCAACAATAACCTCTTACAGATTCATCCTCATTCAACTTGCGACCTAATAACTGGTAGTTTGGCCTATGGACCCATTAAGTGGGGCACTTGAACAATTATCAAAAGATCTAAAATACTAATCAAAATTAATTATCTAATTAAAAAAAATTAAATGCTTAATTAAATTATCCATTTGAAATTAATGAATATCTAAAAATAGAAATTCTAAAAATCAAAATATCAAGCTTTTTCATCATTGCTTTTATGAGTTGTCAAGCTCTTCCAAAATATCTCAAAATATATAGTTTGAAAGCCATGTTGAAAATCATAATTACATGATAATTTTTAACTCAAATAGAGGCATCCTCAACTCACCTAGGGTTAGTTTGAACTCATTTCATGTTTAAACTCAACCTTAAGTCACCTTGGGTGAGAGTTAACTTTTAGAAGTTATAAATACAAGGCCATACCTATTGATATTTAAGCTTTGATAGTGTAGTGTTATTATATAGGATTTCTTTCATAAACTCTTTTAGTAATGTTACCATACCAAATTCGTAATCTAATTAGCCAATCCAAGGTGCCAAGGAGAGAAGGACTAAATATATCTTTATTTCTAAAACTTCTTGATGCACAAATTGAGAAATCCATTTCAACAAGACATTTAGATCTCTAAGGAAGGTAAAATAATGTTTTATTTTGTGTTCTAATTGTGTTTTCATATGTATATATGTTACCTATGCTCTCCCTAATGTCTAGGATAGAGGTATTAGGATTTTAGTGTGTTATTTTGATATGTTTTATTGGACTAAAGTAAGACTAACCTCCCCCCTATGTATTCCTTGCTCACAATATCTAGCCGTGGAATTGAAAATCATGTCTATATTTAGCAAATATAAGTCATCTTTTAGACAAATTTTAACTAAATCTTGATATTTTGTACAACATTTGATGTCTCCATCATGGTTTGTAATATGTTTTATGTTGGCTATCAATGGGGAATAGTTAATAGCTTGAATAAATCCTACTTTGAGTAACCTCTAAATTATTTATTAACCAAAACTGCCACTTTGGGATGCATTTTTAAAAAATATATATTCTTATAGGTTATGCATCTCAATATAATACTTATGCATTGATACTACATAATCTATGTCTAGCATATATGAAGAAGCCCAAGTTAATATTTACAGACAATCTTTTAAAACATGTCATAAATCTATATCTTCTTTGTTTTGGAACATGGTTTTTATTAGTACTAGTCATGGATATTTATATATTCCAAATTTGAATTTCATTATTTATTTATTTGGTACAGTTGATCTATTCTTGACATAAAGTTTTATAGGGATAGTATTAGACCATCTAGTTAGACATGAATATTAGATTCATTAGTCTCTCCAAAATATGTATGGGTATTAGTAATATGATGAAACCTATTCTTATGGTATAAGGGAGGGAGATCTTCATATTCACCCAAACATGTTAGGAGATCTTCATCATTATAAAATCATCCAAAGTCAAAATTTTTGGTGAAGTTATATCATCTATCATGTCCAAGTATACCAACTATAATGTATATATATGATGAGCCTCCTATGTTATCTTGGGCTATGATTTAAGAAAATGTGTATTAATAATGTTCCTTATTAAGGGAATACAACATGTAATGTAAACTAAAAAATATTTAAATAAACAATTATCATCCAATATATCCATAGATGTTTTATAGATTGAAAAGCAAACAAGAAAATTTTGAAATATAGAAGTTAGAAAGTAAAATTCTTGTGTATGGAGATTAGTATATTCCCTAAAATCTAAGGTAAAAGAAAGTGCTTGAAGTGTCAGATATCAAATCCATGGTCAAAATAAAGTGATTTTAGTGTCATCTATTAAATCAAAGGTCAAAAGCAAGTTTTTCTAGTTTCAAATATTAGATCCAAGGTTGAAATAAAATTATTGAAGTGTCAAATAGTTAGGAATTTATCTAAATACTAGGATAAAATTTTAAAGTAGTTCTTGAATAAAATTTAGGTTCACCAATATGTTATATCATAATTTGGAATTAACTTGGTGATTGACTCTAATTAAGATAAAATGAATATAAATATAAGGAAAGTTATAAAATAACTTATAACTAGCAGATCAAAATCAAAGTACTAAAATTGACAAAACTTGAATGAATGAAAGAAGGTTAACTATGAACAACATAAAAGACTTAGTTATATTATGTTTGTATGTTTACTATGTGTGACTGACATATGACTATAAAATATCAATTTAGACATGTTTTTCAAGTGCCATAAGAACTATGAATACATTTTTTTAGGGTTAAGAAAGTCAAGAAGGGGACAAGATCAACTAACACTAATGTCCTTTATTGGTAATTTTGTCCTTTCTAAAACTTCAATTAAATTAGGGCACAATAATTTATGGGATCTTGAAACACATATGTGTGTGTACAATGTTAGGTTATGGAGCTAAAAGCTGCAACATTGCAGACATGGAGGAGGTTGCTGAAGTTCCAAAAGTACTGGCATCGGCAGTGTGACCGACGTCGGTCATGATGTATGCAGAAGGCAATCGGCATCGGCAGGGAGTCAACCGACGTTAGTCAGAACCAATTAGACAGGGACCGACATTGGTCACCTGTGTGTTCCAGAACTATTCGTTGCATGAATAGTTAGTTTGTTGAATTGAGTGTTTGCATGTAAAGGCTACTTCGAGTCTTGAGCTACGTGTCTATTATTAGTAAATTAAGAGTCTAAGTTATTATTTAAGTCTAGGATCTATTTATAGACCCATTGGCATGTATTGTAATTATGAGCTGAAAAGGAAGGCAAGGAAGATCCTTCCATTGTAAGATCATTGAGTTGCAGGTTGTTGTAAGCTCATAGGAGATCTACATGTGTAAGTATGGTCTGTTGAATTGTAGGTTGCAGGTTCATGGGAGATCTACTTGAAGTACTTTAGAGTGCTTGGTGTATTGGTAGGGTTATTACTGACTGGTTGGAGAGGTGAACACCAATTCTGTGTGTGAGTTGTGTGTTGGGACCATTTTTGGTAGGAGAGTGAACTTTTGAAGAAGAATTACTGTACACTTGAGGTGTGGGAAGCCTCTGGAAGGTGGGAGAAGAAGTGGCATCTTCTTTATTGTATTCTTTTATGTACAAGTATTAATACAAGATTGTATATTGTCTCTCATATTCTGTGCTATGTGTGAATTCTAGTTACTTGTGCTTCTGGATATTTCCGCATGTTTAATTGCTTGTATGTGGTAATCATATTGTGCTCTTTCCGAGGAGCAAGATCCTAACAAGTGGGATTAGAACAGGTGTGTTTGTTCTTAGATTTCCCAACATACAATTGACCTTCAGACGTGCATAAATGTCTTGAAAATAACTTATTCAAATTTGAAACTCTAATAAAGCTTATAAATGGTTGAAAAACTATAAAAATAAAGGGGAGGTATAATTACTCGAGATGACCCAAATAACCCCCATGATGATTAATTATTGCCTACATATCCAATACTTTGAATATGGAAATCAAGCCCATGTTTTTCTCCCACTTACAGTGCTTTGTACTATCATGCTCCTTTTTCTACATGTATTCATATATAGATGGCTTTCATCCTTGATAATGATTTGATTTTGACTTGGATAAAATAGGCTTGTGACTTGGCTAAGGATTACTTAAAATGATTGGAATGAGATCTGGAAAGATTATGAAAGCTTTGCTCAGTGTGAAATAATGTAAGTATGCCTTAATATTGAAATTCCCAAGTGATAGAATAGGTGATTTAGATATGCCTTTATATTAATCTAAAAGGGGAAAACCCCATACTACCTATCTTAAAAATATGGACCACCCTATAAGTAAGGGTTTAAAATTGAAAACTATCCATTACTAATATCAAGGTCAAGATCAACCCATAGGGGTCAAGATCAACTGCCACTATTGACCCATATTGGTCAATCTTGTCCTAAAAGGAAATGTGTGAAAATTGGAATTTAGGATGTCCATATGCTTAGATGAGTTTTTAGTGATTAAGAACATTTTTTTAGGTGTAAGATAAAAACTTAGAAATTGAAAGGTTTGTATAGGTAATTAGGATAAAGTGAGGTGGTGAAATGGGTCCAAATTAAGTGTTTAAGTTAATTAAAGTGAAAGTGGAGAAAAACTCATATGATCAAGTATTCATGACCAAATTTGAGTGACTATAGGGTGTATAATGTGGGTTTTGGTGGGTCAAGCATTCATGTTGTCACACAACATGATATTGAGGATAAATATTGTGTTCCCTCACTTCCTCCTCACTTAAGTGCATATTGATCTAATGGGGATTACCACACCCTTAAGGCACCTCTATGATCTTAGAGTAGTAAAACTATACACTACATGTATAAAAAAATTCAATTTAAAGTTTTCAATTATATTTTTAAACATTTACATTCTTAATTCTATTATTTATTATTTTTTAATAGAATTATTGGGTATATATGCTTTGTCTACTACACATATGACCCTATATGAGGATGAGAGGGAGTATAGAATTAGGATGAGTTGGTGTTTTTCCTATACTATCAATTCCTACCATGGAAGCATAATTTATAGTTTTATTTTTTAATTGAATTATTTTAATTGATTCTAGTATTACTTTTTTTTGGTGTTTTGATAACAAGTGTAAAACTTATTAGGACCTATGGGATGATGATTTTGGTATGAGTCAACATCCTTAATATGCTTCTAGGGACCCATTTCAAGGGTATATATTTTTTGTTTTGTTGTTTAAATTGAATTATTTCACTCATTTTCTAATGTTTAATTTGAATGTCCACATCATTTATGTTTGGTGATCTTCCTACGTCGAGTGTGACATATGCATGAACCTCTCATCCTCATCATGATCATATTCTAGTTGGTTTGAGAAGATAAGAGGACCCCCATATATCCTTAATTAATTTATACCATGAGAATTAATAGGGGACAATGAAGGGGATTTACCACACTTTGATGATGATTTAACCTCTCATTTAACACTTGAGGAGTACATACATTGAATGTTTGGTTCTCTTCAAGTGAGGTTATGTGTAAATGGAAATATGGAAATGTTGTAATTTTTGGGGGGGATTAAGTATTTGAATTTATGTTATTCAAGTTTTCCAATTCATTTTATTTAAATTTTTTGATTTTAGTTTTTTTTTTTTTTGTTATTTAACTATTTTAATTTGTGTTATTTAATTTTTATAATTTTTGTATTTTTAATTTTTCCATTTTTTTAATATATATGTGACATTATTTTTATTTTTTTATTTTAAATATTTCAAAAAAAAATTCTGATTAAAAAATATATTTTAAAAATATTGTAACCTTGAATATGAGCAATTTTTAGCTGAACATAGATTATGGCTTACCAAATTAATTGAAAATGAATTTTAAAATGATCATTATAACATAAAGATAATTGAAAAATATATATCAATTATGCTTAGGAGGATGAGGATGCATGTGAGGGCAAGGTTTCCTAAAGACATTAATAATTATTTTATTGTTTTATAGACTTTTGATATTATTTGAAATCTATAATCTGTAAGTAACATACATGGGAAATACAGTTGTGGAGAGGACAAGGCTTTGACCTCCCAATGTAAAAATAACACCTTGGTTGCCAAATATGTGCAATGATTGGCTTCAGAAAGAAAAAAATGCTATGTGTTAGTTAACAAATTAAATGAGGTGTAAAAATTTATTCATTCTTTATATTTGACTAATTATTATTCATAAATTATTGTAATAGTGTAGGTAATGAAAGTAGCTAGGACAAGGCCCAAAACCAAGAATGAGTTAGGGGATCTTGATGACTCATCACTTGGGTAAAATTATCAACAATTAGGTTTCACATAACTTTGTAATTTTTTATAAATTATTAACACAATTTTTTAAGTTTTTATTTCTTATTTTATAAAAAAATATTATATCTTAATTTAAGATATACATTTTATTGTAAGAGATACAATATTTTTATTAGATAAGGTAAATAAGCATGTTTTAAAGGAATCCTACAACTGCTAGCATAATAAAAGGAGTATAAGAAAAAAATAGCCAAAGTACAACAATAGTTCAAGATAAAAATCCTTCAACCTAGTATAGAGTAATGATAAACTAAAACAAAAAACAAACCAACTAAACAAAAATGACCATAGACTAATTAACTACTAGACTCATAAAACTCCTCAGAGCTTTAATTTTCCTAGCTAGTCTCTTGCTCTTCCTCAATCTCTGAGCTAGATTCCTTCAACAAAGTCTTCCTAATTCTGCCCTTGGTCTTCCTCGATGGGCCTTCATCTGAGGTTAGATTGGTCTTATCCTGCATATGGGATTCTTTCAAAATTTATATAGGGTCTATTTTCTTCTTGGGTAGAGTATCTTTCATCTTTTGAACAACATTTAGGTCATTATTTTGTCTTAATTATAGCTACCTTTAATCTATTCTAGTCCATGATGAGGTCAGACATAACCATACAACATGTTCTAGCTTGTCTAACAAAACCCCAATTCTCTATTGTGATGGTTCAAAGAGTCATTTGGGGATAGCATAAGAGTGACATTATGGGTGGGTATTTCATTTATAGGAGTGGAGATGAGCTTGAATTTTTTTTCAAAGGGTGGGGAGGGGATGATCTAATGGTTGAGGGGAGTATGAAAAAGGGTGGTGGAGTTGAAAAGGAACCTAGGATGGGGGAAGGCTACACTTTGGCCACAAGCTCAGGGGCTTGTATAGGGTAGTCTTCAACAAAGGGGAGGGGTTTGCTCAAAATGTATTGTCATTTTTTAATTAATAAAAATATCAATCCATAGTGTATGGTTTCATTATTATTTCTAACCTGAAATGCTAGAGTTGTGCTCTCCAATGATTTTAACAGGTAAAAAGGTAGATTAATTTTTATCCTTTAAAATGATTGAGTATAATGAAATGGTGAAAGAATATGACTATGAATTTACCTTCTAAGGTGAGATATTTCATCACCTACAAGTAGATGGAATCCAACTAATATTTCAAGAGGTTTATTCTAGGGAAACCTTTTTTGTCAATTTGCATCTCTCCATTTGTCTTTAAAAATTGCATGATCTCTAGCTTCCTACTACTATCTTTAAATGATTTTGTTCTGGTGCATGACATTCCTATCACCTCCATGATATTTTACTTTGAGACCTTGGTGTACATCCCTTTCATCCTGAAAATTCATTTATTCCATACAATAACAAAGTCCTTTGATAGGTTTTCATCATGATTGGTGATACGTTGCATAAATTATGTTGAACCCCCTTTATGGAGTTTTTTTTAGACCTTTATATCATTATAAGCATCTGAACATGATAGAGGTTCTATTTGATCTCTATTTCCCCCATTATCATTTAATTACAAGGGGAAATGCCTATAATAATTCTAGAGGATTCAAGAAAAATTAGGTTCCCAATGGTTATTAATGCAAGAATGGGTTAGAAATAATTAACCCACTCACTTTGCATGTTAATCATTAAAACATCAAATGGGACTACCCAGGATAACTCAAGGAAAAGACAAGGTGAAATCATGATTGAGGATGTGCAAGATATGGGATCAGATATGATTATGACTATCTCACATGACCAGATTGGTAGCACCAATGTCAAAATTTGTAAGTCAATCCATCATAAAGTTCCCCTCCCTAAACACATGGATTATGGAAATATGTGTAGAAGAACTTAAAAGATTATGGGCATCATTAATCAGTTGTTTGATGGTATGGGATGGGTTCACTTTACCATGAAGGGAATAAATTATATTAATGGAGCCCCTTCAATGATGGTGTTAGGAATTTGGAGGTGAGAAGTAAGTTGTATGACCCAAAAGGTAGCCATAAAATTTGTCACATGGTTGGTTTGGTAGCCCAAAGGACCCACAAAAGAAATAACAACAAAACCATGATGATTCCAAATCACCCCCTAGCTAACATCAGGTTACCTTTTAAGGCACCATCTAAGTTGAGCTTAATCTACCTCAAAAGGGGATTCAACCATTTAGTGTTATAATGATCTGCCATCGATGGTGTCTTTATCACCATTTGAGACAAATTCCATGACAAAGAACTAAATGTTCAGATGGGGAGCTATTAAATTTGTCTTTAGGAATAAAATATTTCCAATTCTCCACTATAGAAGGACATAGGAACTTGAAAATTGACCCAAGAGGGGAGATCTGATTGTTGAAAATCTAATTTTTCCTAGCCTTCTAGATTGTCCAAAAGAAATGATGAAGGGTGAGGTTAGATAAGAAGGAAAGAGATAAAATGGTCTAGGGAATTTTCATTAATGAATAAGTTCTTGAATGGATCTTAGATAGGCCTAAGAAATAAGGAACTAATTAATCAACCTATAGAACATAAAACAACTGAAAGGGTACTCTAGAAATAGGTGTTGAACTAACTCTACATTGGTAGAATAGAGAAAACAATGATTTGGAATTGTTAAACCCCTCTTGATAAGATTATTTATAGTGAGAATTTGGTTCTTAGCAGCTAGCCAAAAGAAAATATTGATCTTAAGGGTAAGATTTTTTAACCAAAGAGGTCACTAAAGGTTCCAATGATCCTCCAGGTCTAGGTCTACTAAATAACCTAATTTTACCAAGTAAGCCCCACTAACTTCATTAAAATAGATAATAACATCCTTCTTGGGGAATCAGAGTATGTGAATTTGTTTGATTTTAGAATTGAGGTCGATGAAAGCCTGGTATTCATCATGTGAGATGTTTTCTAGATTAATGGATTTCCATTCTAGGGAGCCTCTTCAGAAGTCCTAATAGTCTTTAACTTTAGTGCCCCACTTTGATTTGAAGATGGTAAAAAGGTTGGTCCATTGATTTTGAAACCCAAAGGGGATTTTATTTAATAAAGGTTCAGCCCATAAATCCACCTATTCCCCATTCCCAATTTACCACTTGTACCCTTTTTGAATGATTTTATTACCATAAGAGACCACTTTCCAGAAGGATGAACCATCTGTGGAATCTTCCTCCCATAAAAATCTATCCTCATTATTACCTTCTAAATATTTGGCCTTAATGATTTGGGTCCATTATTTATCCTCTTTATGTATTTTTCCATCCCATTTTTGGTAGAAGAGATTTATTCATATCTCTAATTTTTTGGAACTTGAGTTCACCATTTGATATGGGTAGGTAGGCCTTATCCCAATGAAAAAATGGGAATCTAAACATTTCCTCCAACCGTTTCCATAGGAAATTGCATTGCATATATTCAATCTTATCTACAATTTCTCTTATAATTTTGAAGAGGAACATAAATTAAATAGGACTACTCTGAATAGTTCTCTTAAGTAGTTGGATCTTACCAACTTGAGTAAGGAGATGACCTTTCCAGACTACAAGTTTCTTTTAGATTCTATCCACCAACGGGTTCCAATATTCATCTTTTAATTTACTTGTGAAAAGAGGAAGTCCAAGATGAAAAGAGGGAAGCTTCCCAATCTGGAAGCCAAGAATGTTGGCTAGTTTCAATTGAAGGCCTTTTTGGGTGTTAATGAAGAAGGCAAACAAATTGTTGAAATTAATGATATGATTGGACACTTTCTCATAAATTAGAAGGATCATTTTTAAGTTCTTATCTTCATCTATTGTTGTTTCACTAATTAAGAAAGTATCATCAATAAATTATTCATGTGAGACTAGTCTGGAACCTTGGGTTATTTTGATTCCCTTAATAATACCTATGTTTTAGGCTAAATTTATCACCCTTAATAAGGATTTAGAAAGGATGATGAATAGATAAGGGGATAGTTGATCCCCTTACCTTAGAACTTTGCTAGATAAAAAGAATCCTTTTGGGATCCCATTGATAATGATTAAGAATTTGGGGGTGGAGATGCAATTTTGAATGATGGAACATAAAAAGGAATTGAATCTAAACATGTCTAAGATTTTATCTAAGAATCTCTAAGAGACTATCATACACTTTATTCATATCAAGCTTGATGAACATACCATGATTATTATTCAAATGTGTGGAATGGATTGCCTCATGAATGGTGATGACCCCATCCATGATTTATTAGCCTAAGATGAAAGCTCCTTGGTTTTCTTCTATGATTCTCTCTAGAATGGCTTGAATTCTTCTAACCAAAGTAATAGAACAAATTTTATACACTATAGAACATAGGCTTATCAATCGAAAGTCTTTGAGCTGATTTACTCTATGTTTTTTGGGATTAAGCACAAGAAAGGTGTTATTTAAATCTTACAAAATTGTCCCTTCTCTGAAAATTCCTTTACAATAGATTCCACCTCTGAGTGAATGACATCCTAGAATTTTTGAAAAAATACTAGAGTAAATCCATTTGGTATTTGGGCTTTGCCTCCATCCATTGAGAACACCACTACTTTGATATCTTCCATTAAGGGAGGTTTTAGAAGATAAGTCTTGGTATGTTTTGAAGCATGTTTTCCTCTAGAACTAGTTTTGGGGTGCCACTTTCTTTGAGCAGATCCCAAAAATATTGAATAACATGATCATCAATGTCTTACAGGTTTGTACATTTCCTTCCATCATCCTGTATAAGTTCCTGAATAAAAATTTTGTTCCTATTTCTAGAATCTTGTTGATGAAAAAAATTAGTTTTTTTCCCCCTCCTTTAGCCAAAGGCATCTATACTTCTATTTCCAAACATATTTTTCTCTAGATTCAAGATTATGATAGGTACTAAGGAGATCCTTGTCGAGAGCATCAGTTTGTTTATTATTACTATGAATCAAGGAGAATATTTCAAGATTTCTAAATTCTTCTTCTATGTGTTTTTTTGAGAAAAAATATTACCAAAAACCTCCCTATTCCAAGCTTTTAGTTTGGTTTTTAGGTAATTGAGTTTCTTTACCAGGATAAACATGTGAGATCCTGAGAATGGTTCTTGCCACCAAGTCTTAATATTTTCATATAGATTTGGGTGATACATCCACATGACTTCAGATTTGAATGGGACATTTTTCAATTTAGGGATGATGTTTCCTTCAAAAATAGTTATGGTCTGATCTGATTCTACGGAGGGAATATAAGGAACTACTATTATGGAGGTCCCAACATAGGGATACTAGACATCTATCAAGCTTGACCTTTATTATATCTTCCCCTATCCTCCAGTTTGTCTATGTGAAAGGATTTATTTTGAGATTAAAATACACTAGTCTAGCTTCTGTTATAAAATCATTGAGGTTTGTCATGTTATTTTTTAAATCCTTAATGCCTCATTTCTTTTCCATAGGAGACTAAGGGAATTGAAATCCCTTCCCAAAAGCCATTTCTAGTTGTTATTGATTTTTATGAAAGCTATCAATTCATCCTAAAGTTTTATCTTGACCATCCTAGAATTGGGAGCATAAATGTTAGATATTATCCATTCTTTTTTAGATATTTTACTTTTGAAGAGTATAGCTATATGATAGAGTTTTTTGATAAAATATTCACTTTTTAGTTCTTACAGGTTTCATAAGGTGGCAATTCTACCAGAGGTGCCAACCGAACTCATACATAATGAATTTGATTATTTCTATATGAAGTTACTACTTTTTTATAATGATTCTTTTAACTTTTTTTGTCTCCTATAAAAGAATGATCATTAAGTTGTTTCTATTTATTAAGTTACCAACTAGTTTCTACTTTCTAGGGTTATTCATTCTCCTTACGTTCTAAGAAATGAACTTAATTGCTTTTATCTGGTGAAGTGGTTTTTAAGGGTTCTTTGAGAAACCTTAGATATTTCATTAATAGTCTCCTTATTTTATACTACTTCTTTGGGGTTCTACTAGGTTATTTTTGTCCTTCTCTGGTGTCTGATTTATTATTGCCTCTTTTTTATGTTGCTTGTGTCCAATTTGCCTCCTCTTTTTCTACTGGAGTGGAACATTATCCTTTATCCTTCTTAGACATGGATATATTATTACAAGTGGGGGAATAAATATGAGTGGATCCTCCACTGTGAAGCATCCCCAATCTAGTGGTGCTTGGTGGGCTTTGAATTGGTTCCAAATTCACCACACCTAGTTGGTTCAATGGTGATATAACCAAAGTGTTAGAAGAAACCCTAGGATATTTTGAGGTGGGATCTATAAGGATCATATCAAATAGGGGGATCTAGTTAAGCATGGATTTAAGAGAGGGAATTTGTAAGGGTGCATCTATAAGAGAAACATTATGACTACAAGGCCATAAAGCAAGTGTGGAAACACTTGATATCCTTAGATTGGGACATATAATCATTTAATGAGTGGGCCTATTCTTGAGGGTATGTGTAGGTGAGAAATTTATTATTTAATTATTTTAAAAGAACTAGGGTCTACTAAATATAATTTGTAATTGTAACTATTTGTGTAAATTATAACAAGAAACACTTATATGAGAATGAAATTATGTCTTTTTAGGTACAAAAACCATCTATCCTAATTGAGGATCTTCATATTTATGAGGATGATGAGGAAGATTAAAATTACATTTATTACGTTAATGTGGATATTGAGTTAGAGGATGCCTCATATAAATCTGACCCTGATGTTAAGATATAAGATGATAATGATGATGACATGGAAGATGACTAGGATTTATGAAAGATATATATATATATATATATATAAAATTTCCAAGGGAGATTATATTTATTTAACTTCATTTAATATTACACTTCAATACATAAGAAATGACTCAAGTTCTCATCCAAAACATTATTTTAAATATAATCTTCATAATTTATATATTTATTGTTTATTATAGATAATGTTTTTCAATATAACTATGTCAATTTTTTTGATACAATTTTAAAATATAATTTTTAATGTTCAAATGTATAATAATTATATAAATAAATACACATGATATATATTTAAATAATTATATATACATATTAATAATATCATATATAAAAAAATTAAAATATTACAAAAAATTATTATAATATTATTTTTTTAAATAATAATTATTAATTTTTATGTTTTTGGGTGATGGCTCAATGGTGAAATAAGGGAAATATACGAGAGTACATTTGCATCTAGGTTGATGAACATAATCAAGTAGCAAGGGAGTCAATAAACCACAAAGCTTTATTTTAGGGGAACTGAGTCATTCGTCCATGATGAGATGAGTAGTGAAAATACCTCAAAAGCATAGAAGTATGAATTGGTTGGAAAATAAATTAGGGCAAGGGATCCCCTTCCAAAGGACTAAGCGGTAGTTCTCAAATAATTTTGGATTAACTTTTGAGTAGGAAATTCTAATTCGAGTGGACTTGTCTTAAGACATCCTTTCCAAATAAATTAAGTGCCTATCAAATTATTCCCTAATTGGTAAATTTATTATAAATTGGGCATCAAGGGAGAATTCTTAGAGGAAGTTACTAGATCTCTTTATCTCATTTTTTTCCCTTTTATTTCTTCCTAGGGTTTTTTTATAATGATTTTTAATTAGAAGGAAAGTCATCTAGAATCTCTATGCTTTGGGAAAAAAATTATAGAGGTAAAAGGCTTACATATCCAAAGTTATATGCCTAATTTTGATGCCCTAACTGAGGATCCTATGGTGGCCCCCAAGTGAATTTCCCTATATGCTTTACCCTTAGAATTTTGATAGGAAAGCCTACTTCTTCATAGGGGTAGTAGCCTTATGAAAGTGGTACACATTGATCCAAAAACTAGAGTCAACTTCATGGATACTTTTACTTTAATATACATTTGTTTGGACCCTACCAAACCCATTCCCAATTCTATTTATTTGTTTTCCTTTGAAAGATCATGGAAATACTAAGTGGATGTTATATTTCCAAACCCTAATTTATTTTTTTGTTCTTAATTGGGACACCTAAAAATAAACTTCCTCAATCACATCAATTATTCTTTCATCAAAGTGTGGTTCCTAAAGTAGTGATAGACCTTTGATGCTTTTCTTAAGCATAATTATTTACTCTAAAAAGAGAATCTCCCTCTGATTCTTTCAAGTTCTAGTGTAGTCTAGACATCCCACCCTCTAAATTACTTAGCTTTTGAGACCCTTTAGGACTCTTAATGTCACATTTAATTTTGGTGGATATGGATTATATAGTTAAATAATTCTCAAATATTGATTCTCTTCTTAGATATTCTATTGAGAATGGATCCACACCGAATACTCTTTAGGATTTAGAAGCTTGGGATTCTTGTTGACTATGATAATATCCTGAGGATGATATTGAGGTCAAATATCATGGTGAATTAGGAATATAGTAGACTCTTATCCTAATTTTATAATCAAAAAATAAAAACAAAGCCAAAAGAGGATGAAAGTCAAAATTTGATAAGGCTCAAGGGGAAGGTGATGTCGACACTCAAGAAATCATTAACCATTTATTTTCATCTAACATATGGGTGGTGGAAATACCCCTCCCTCTTAATGAAATTTATTTCATGTAATGTTAGTGACCTTAATGCCCCTAACAAGTAATGCCTATTAATTTATTTTGTTTTAGAATAGTAGGCATACATTGAATTGATTCAAGAAATGAAGATGAGTTTTGTGGAAGCCCATCAAATTTTTCATAAATATTAAATAAGTTGGAATGGATTATTTGTTGATGCAGTAGGAAATTCAAGTGGATTAGGGATAATATGGAGATATAGTAAGGTGTATTGTGATTTGGTTCTCTAATTCATGAATTAGAAATTATGAAAAATTCATTGTTTGGTAACTAACATGGATTTTTATCATCAACATCTACACTCTAAATATCATCATTCATTTAAGTCATGTTTGGGAAGAATTATCCCTTCAAATACAATACATAAATCAAGCGACAATATTTATGGGTGGAAAATGAAATGATATCCTTTTGGATGAAGCTAAGTCAGGTGGTGGAAGTTTTACCAATCAATCCCATGTCAAATTCAAAAAAATTATTATACTCAATTCTTTGATGGACATAGAACTGAAATGAGGCTATCACACCTAGATGAATTAGATATTAGGATTTATCAAGAATTCTAAGTACCTCAATTGATTTTTTATAAATCATGAGTGGTTGGGTGTAGATTGGTTTGTAGAATGTAGTGTCCTTCCCTCCTCTGCATCTTATCATTGTCTAATCCTTCTCTCCTTTGATTGTGATTCAGCCCCGATAAGTTTCCCCTTTAAGTTTAAATTTATGTGGCTTCATGATTTCAGCTTGTTTAACCTCATTAAATGCTATTGGACATCTTATAATTGAAAATGTGTATCAAGAAGAGGAAATCATAGTTATAAATTAGGCTATTTTTCAAAATAGAAAGGATCAAATAGTCTTTCTAAAGGAGAAGGTCCTTTTGTTTGAATTAGATGAACTATTACTTAGAAAATAAGTTTATTGGAAATGAAAATCCTAGGAAGGTTTCTTGAATAAATGAAATCATAATACTCGTTTCCTCCATAATTTAGTGTACTCCTTAAAAAAATTAATCAAATTTCCTCTATTCACAGTAACTCAAGAACTTTGCTCAATAATTAATCTAAAATCAAAGTTGTAGTTATCTCTTTCTTTGAAAGTTTTTTGGTTGTTTTTGCTCCCTCACCTCACTAGGCACAATATTTAATGGTACAATTCATCCCTTGATTGGTTACTAATGAAAAAAATGCCATGATAATACCAAAATGGTTTTAGACTGACTGGTGAGGATGATGGTTACTTATATCCATCCACTAGGGTACAAATCCCTCTAAGTACCTGACATAAAGAGTTAAGCGGTTAAGGATAGGATCATACCTTAGGTTATTTTGACAACATGAATGCCCCTTAATTGTGGTTGCTTAGCCAAAGGAGCTCACTAATTTAGATGTACACTTACTCATCATTATAATATGTTATATGTTTATTTTTGAAATATGGGTTGAGATGCTGACATTCTATGTAATTCAGTAATTCCATATGAATGTTGTCTATTATAACACATGCAAAAAAAATACCATGATAACAGTTATTTTCTTATCTGTGTGTTTTTTTCTATATTTATCAAGATAAGGAATCAAGACTGAATGGCTTCCCAAATACTTTTTTTTAAGTTTTGGGAAGTGGTTGAAGTGGAGATCACCATTATAGTGGATAAATATAGGCAATAAAAATGAGGTTTGAAATAACTAGATGAAAAAATTATCTCTTTAATTCATAAGTAAGATCAACCAATATATTTTGTGGACTTCCAAGCCATTACTCTCTGCAACATAGTATATAATATTATTTCCAAAGAGATTAACCTTAGGCTGAAATGCTTACTCCCTCTTCTGGTTTCACATAAATAAGGTGGGATTTTTTGGGCTACCTAATCTTGGAAGGCATCATCATTTATCATGAAGTAATTCATTTATTTATCAACAACCATCAAAAAGTTATGTTTTTGAAATTGGACATTAATAAAGCCTAAGATCAAGTAAATTAGTGATATAATCTTAAGATTATTGATAGTTTTTGTTTTTTCATGACTAGTGTGACTAAATATTTGGTTGTATCTCAACCCTAAGATTTTATATCTTGGTGGATGGATTCATAAATGGATTTTTTAAGGCCACAAGGGGCCTGTGATAAGGAGATGCTCTATTTCCCTTCCTCTTAATTTTAATGATTGGGGCCTAAAGGTACTCTATTATTTAGGCCCACTAGAGACTGGAGATAAAATAAATCCAATCCACTTTGCATATGGATTCCTTCACTCATCATTTTTTCACTAATGAAATAATTTTTTGAGGTCAGCTTACAATCACAAAGCTAAAGTCCTCAATAAATTATTAGATGACTATGCAAAATCTTTAAAATAACTTATCAATGAATTAAAATTCAATTATATTTTGTTTCAATAATCTTTACCACCTCCATACCCAATTATAAAACATATTTTGGTTCAAATTAGGTACTTTTCCTCACATGCATCTAAGTATCCCTCTATTCAAAGGTGTAGTGAAGGAAGTTTATTAGAAATCCTTGATTGAGTCCTTAAATTGACTCAGGTCCTGGAAAGAGATATTCCTCTCACTCTCTATAAGAATCACCCTAATGAAATTAATGATCAACACTCTTCCTAGTTATCTTATTTTTATGTTTTGTATTCTAATTGGGGTTGAAGAACAAATCCATAAAATCATGTGTAGTTTATTAGGGAAAGGTACTCAAGATCAGACAAAGATACCTATATTTCATTGGGATAAAGTATGTAGCTACAAATATTAAGGGGGTATTAGTCTAAGGAATCTTATCCTTCAAAATAAGATGTTGGGGGTTAAACTTGTATGGTTGATGTTTCACAACCCATAAGCTAAATGGTGCAAGCTTTTGTATCATAAATATGTGGGAGTTGAAAACATAATTTAGATGTTATATTCTATGAATCCCCTATTTGGTTCCAATTTATATAACTTCATGGTTTTTTGCATGGATTTCATCTCAAAGTATATGTATGGGGAGGTCTGTGATGGTGTCTTTGCAAACTTATAGAAATATTATTAGAATGGATTGCCTCCTCTAAACTCTTTTGCTAATTTGTTTGATGTTAGAGACATTTTCATCCAATATCATGGTTTAGAGGTGAATAATTATATTATTCTAAGTGAAACTTATGGTTATTTAACTATTGCATTGAAATATTCCAATACCCTTATCATCTTGCATGACCAAATCATGATCCTAGAGGAATTATTGATCCATTGTGAGTTGTATTTTTTCCCTAAAGAAGATGTGCTTGGATGGATGGTGATATATTCATATCACTATTATGTTAATTCAAGATTTAACATTTTCTCACATTCTAAACTATCACAAGAAGGTTGGTGGAAGCTATGCTAGTCTAAAGAGTGTCTTTAGAAGGCTAGTGCTTTCACTTGGTTAGATTATTTGGGTAAATTTATCACCCGAGAAAAAAGTAAATTTTTGGGATTAATAGGCTCAACCATTTTATTGATGTTTCATGAGTAAAAGGAGTCTATTGATTACCTATTTATATATTTATCCTTCAATAGACTTTGCTAAAATTGGCTATATGAGATTCTCCAACTGAGTTGGCCCTCTCCTTTCTATGTGAAATAATCCTTTCAATATTGGCCCACCCTTAATGCCTCCTCACTTTTGTCTTCCATCTATATTTTCATCCCCTCAATAGTCATTCAAAATATTTTTTGGGAGTGCAATAGGTGGTTGTTTATAAATGAATCAAATTATATCTTCAACGTCATTATTAAAATAGAATCATCTATTTCCAAAGTGGTTTTTTCTAGTGTTGTTACTTCCTCTCTCCCTCTCTCTACTTGGGACATTGAGATCCTCATTGCCATTCCACTTCTCTCTTCTCCAACTATGAGCAATATAGTATTAAAAGTTGATAAAAAAATGAGCTAAACATGGCATGTTTTCTTATTGGATTCCCCTAAATCTAGGATTTTTTAAGCTTAATGTTGATGTATTTATATGGAAAATCTTGGGGTTTTTGGTGTGAGATATGTCATTAAGGAATATGTGGTCTCTTTGATTAGATTTTCTTCCTTCTACATTGATGACATAAATAATGAAGTTGAATCCTAAGCTTTAGCATTGGATATTTAGGTAGTTAAGGAGTGCAATATCAGTGATTCTATGGTCATAGTTTTGGCCTCAAAAATAAATATTCAACTAATTGGAAGTTAAGGAACATTCTCCACAAATGTTGGTTGATTTAGAGGATTTATCTTCTTTTTAAGTTCACCATTTCTATATATAAGCAAAAAATTTAGTTGACTTCTTGGTGAACTATGGTGATGATCAGCCTTAGGCTAATATGGTTGAAAACACACTCTCCCCTTAGTCATATTTGAAGCTAGGTTAAAACAAGGTTTTGCTCATCCATTCTAGTACTTAGCCTATTTGAGGGTCTCCCTAGTGTGTTCTTTTCTAAGATGTCTTTCTCATTGCTCCTTTGATCCAAGCTTCTCATCTTGTTGTCATCATTTTTCACATTGTTCTTCTAATTCCTTAGTGGGAAAGGGAACCCTTAACCCTTATTCATCGATAAAATATAATAGTAATAATTACTTTTTAAATTTAATAGTGTTTGAATTGTATTGCAAAAGTTTAATAAAATGAGAAGCATTTCAAACCCCATAATTTTTTTGGTGATAAAAATTAGATTGAAATTCAATGATACTAATAATGATTCACTTCACATCAATATTATACCAACTTTGCCTCACCAACATCAATGCAAGAAATTAAAATTTTTGAGACAAAACACACCCAAAAAATTTAATATTTTACATGACTCTAACTCCAAAGGTAATGTTAATTTCACTTAGTATAGTAGATAACCCAAGGGATCTAACACATAAAGTACATGAAAAATATTTGGAAAGCAATAAAAAAATGTTCATCAAAATATGATATCTTAGGAGGGATACGACAATAATTTTCACTAAAAAATCTTAATAAGGGTACACAAATCACGTTCACCAAATGTAGTATATAAAATATACCTATCAAAAATTA
The DNA here is from genome assembly GCA_037957365.1 of Torreya grandis. NCBI lineage: Eukaryota > Viridiplantae > Streptophyta > Pinopsida > Cupressales > Taxaceae > Torreya > Torreya grandis. The sequence continues at coordinate 857,767 of JARHVA010000143.1, read as the reverse complement.
AATTTTATAAAAATACACAAAATTACATTAAATAATTCCTAATTAACTACATAATCAAACATATGTGAAGATATATTACTTTTAGCTTTTTAAAATGTTATTTATCTAGTGAAGAAGATATTTCACAAGTTTTTATTCAAAATGACCTAATCTTATAAGTCTTTAATGGTTAAATATTGGTTTTGTGGGTTTTCATAATAGGGTTAGTTTCTAGTATGTGCTAACTACCCCTTTTAAGTTTTTAAACATTAAAAATTAACAATGAATCATCAAATAATAATTATAGAACATAATATTCCATACATGCATCCAATATGTATTTTTTATAGGTATGTTATTGATTATCAAATGAACCTAATTACTTATCTATTTATAAATGATTAAATTTAGGTTTTGAAAAAATTGGCATGCATGTTGACCTATAACATTTAGGGGTTAAAAAGGCATATGGGTTGGCCCATATGACCTAAGATAATGGTTGCATAATCAATTATGTTAAGATAATCATGAGGTTAATATAGTGGTTGCATGTGAAATAAACCAAAGCATTCCAAACTACAAATATCTTAGGTGTTAACAACAAAACGTCATAAGGAGAATCTAAAAACATAGAGTTTCTAAATCTATATATAGAACAAATGATAATATTATATAATATATCTCTAAAACTTCATACAATAAGAATGATATTTCCTTGTAAATATAGGAAGTAAGATCAAATATGTCCATAAGATTAATTTAAGAGATAAACTAGGGATATAAAACATTTAATATCCACACCTAAGTGGGTAGAAAAAAATAAATAATGCTTAATTAAGTAAAGAACCTAGAGAACATAAGCTAAGGTAAATAACCTAGTCTAACACCCACCTTAAAGTTAAGATAGGGGCAAAAAATAAATTAACATATCCATAGTATAATTCTTGGTATCCAAGACTGATTAGGTACTCACATACAATATATCCATGAAGAAATGAAGAAGGAAGATGTCCTCATGAACAACCCCCAAGGATAAATTATGAAACCCCAAATATGCCCCTATAGAATAAGTGTCATAAAAACCCTCAAATAAATATATTAAGGAATTATGATAAAAAAATACCTTGTGAAAAAAGTGAATGATTCTCCAACAAGGTTTGAATTTCAATGCCTTGTGGTGTGAAAGTCTTTGTCTTTCCGTAACTAGAATAACAAATTTGATAAACAAAAATCAAATTTGTAGTCATGTTAAGAACATATAGTGCATCATTTATGTGGACACTAGTAATTTTTATGTCACCCTTTTTCTTAACAAAATTAAAGGAATAATCTCTGACCTCAACTTTTGAAGTAGAAATCAAACTAAGAGATACAAAAGACTCGTTGTCAGAATCTATAATCCAACTATCTACAATAGGTGACTGAGATCTCCCAATAAAATTAATTTTTTCCCATTCTCATTGGAAGGAGGTGTAGTGGATATAGATATATTTTATTTTATGGTTGAATCCTCTAAGTATTTCATTCTATTCTAACACCTAGTTTCTACATGACTAGTCCCCCCACAAAAGGAGCATGAAAGGCTAGACTTATTCTTGGATTTAGAAGACTCTTGGTTTTAGAGTTATTATCTTTGGGTTTGGTGTCACTTTGAGATGGAGAAGTGGTTTTGGGTTTACTTTTTTTATTTTTCCTTACCCTTAGGATTAGATGCTACCAATTATTTTTGAGAGGTGGAAGACTCAAGGTTAGATAATTTGGATTCTTCCATAATAAGTCTTTCATTAAATAACTTCAAATCAGGTATTTTGAATGTGGCACCCAAGACATCCATGATAGATAAAAAGGTAGAATTAAGATTTGGAATGGACCTTTCAAATTGGATAGAATTAAGTAAACATGCTCTTCATATTTCTTATCTCTTCCACTCCCTTTCAATTGTATCAACAAGTGTTTGAACTTAGTAAGATAGTCTACAATGGATGGAAAATATTCAGGATTGAGAAAATTGATCTCTACTTCAACTTTCATGGCTCTTGTGTGAACCACCTTACCAAATAAACCCTTTAATTTTACCTATATTTTGAAAAGAGAGTCACATCCTTCCAAATGAAATAAAATACTATTACTTACATAAGTATTATCAAACCCATACACTCATCAAATTTGCATTGGTGCTAAAATTTTTGATATTATTTAGTAAACACTAATTGAAATTTAGTCATTAAGACCCTTAATCCTTTACATTTAATGATTATTTACATTCTTGGTCTCCATGTGTGGTAATTATGTTTTGTTAATGGTTCATATTGATCTAATGCAGAATAAGAATCACCAAAGAGTAAAAGAATACAAAAAGGGTGTTTAAATAGATACTAAAATAGCCCCCCTCAAAAAATTATTTTATTAGGACCATTCAAATTTTTAACCTTATAATTGCATTTAACAATAGATCAGGCATAAAAAACACACACCACTGAAAAAAAATGGCACTTAGTTTTGAGTTCCCAATCAAAAGGTATAGTTATTACAAATTTCCCATCATAAATGGGTAAAATAAAAAATATACAAAATTTAAATTCTTGGAGAGATTTTTAAAAATGGCCTTGCAAAATATTTGACTTAAATTTTTATGGAAAAATTAAGCCCCCTTAGGTTGGTTGTGACTAAGGGCTTAATTTTCATGTGACCAGGGGTTAAGGGAGAGGATGAGTGTGCCCCCTTGATTGATTTGATTGATGTGAAAGTGACATAACCCTAAAAATTCCTCCAAGTTTCATATGAATATTTTTTCACTCTACTATATTTAATTTTACACTCTCTCAATTGTCAATCTATCATTTTGTTACTACTCTAAATTTGACACTCTCCTACTTGTTAATCTACTATATATGGGAGATCTAAAAAATGTGTCACTCTGGCCACCACAAGAAATAAAATTCCAAGAATTAAATTTATCCTAAGGGAAACAAAGTCTACTCAAGGATGAATTACACAAAAACTATTACATATAACCTCTTCCTCTCTTACTAAACAAACCCTTTCATGCAACAAGGGAAAAAAATGTAGGAGTTCAGTACAAAAAATCTTCCTATTACACCAAAGAAACCCTTCTACACAACAATAAAAAATATGTAGAGGTTCCTTACAACAAATAAAAAAATAAATCAAAGGTCTTCCTCCTATTGTCATAGTAAAAAAAATAGATATATAAAAAAATTAAGCCCTTGTAGTAAACTCATATATGGATGGATACAAAACCCAATGCTCTCATTACATGAAAGGGATGAAAAATAAAGCTTTATAATCCATAAATATATCAAGTGTTAATAAAAAAATATCATAAGGATAATATAAAATCATAGACTTTGAAAATATATATGTAGAACAAAGAGCAATATCATATAATATATCTCCAAAACTTCATACAAGTACAATGAAAATGCCTTGCATATATAGGCAAAGAAGATCAATCATAAATGTAAGATTAAGCTAAGATATAAATTAGGGATAGAAAACATTTAATATACACACCTAAGTGAGTGGAAAAAAAATAATACTTAACTAAATAAAGCACATAGGGAACATGATCTAAAGTAAATAACCTAATGTAATATCATGGAGGAGGAATCAAGTCTTCCAAGTGGCCCTAATGATTTAAAAGCACCTAATTTATACTAACCACTCATATATAAACAAATGAATATAATATATATATAATAATGCTAAATAAATTCTAAGGTGATAGTTTTAGGTGTCTATAGCTACATACATCTATTAAAACTATTGGAAATGTGATGTATAATTTTCATGAATTACACTCACCTAAATTGTACATGTAGAATAGGGGGACCACCTTCCTAATGAAATGAGGTGATAACCTTGGTTCAAATACCACAAAGTATTGATAATTTATTCATCCATAGGTTTGGGGGTGGGGACCCCAAAAGGGTTTGAGGAAGCACCCCAAATTATTTTGATGGATATTGGGTGGTTTTAGCCCTTGCTTTATATAGCCAATGGTTTTGGTACCCATTGTATTATAATACAGCTTGGATGGTTTCCTATTGATATACCTAAAAATACTAATACATGCATTAGGGTAAATTATCACTTATAACTATGTTATTGTATTATAAGTAGTTGAGCCAATATAATGAGGAAGAATATTACCATGTTGGGTTCTTTTATTAAAAGAGTTTTCCTAGGAAACAAATATTGCATGTTGTGAGTGTGTGCCATTTTTCATTTTTATTATATATATATATATATATATATATATATATATATATATATATATATATATATATATATAAAATTAGCATTTATTCTCTTTTATTATTTTATCAATCTCTTTTTTCTCTTCATTTGGTATCAGAGCTAGTTTTAGCTTTGTTTGAAGAGTTGGGGTTTCATTTCCCTATGATAAATTATTCCTTAAGCAATAGTTTTACATGTGAAAATATTTGTGTGAATCAAAATGATGGGGAGTATAAGTTTAGAGATAAAAAAACATAATGGCCACCACTTTGAGTTATGTAAGCTTAAGATGGAAGGTCTTCTTGTGAACAAAAATCAGTGGGTTGTTGTATTGAAAATACAACCTACAGGTATGAAGGTAGAAGATTTGGAAAATATCGATAAGAAGGAATGAAGAGTTCAATCATATTTTTCTTGTTATATGAAATTCTATTTAATGTATCAATAGATATAATAAATACGGATATATGGGATAAGTTGGGGATTTTATATCAAATAAAGTCTCTAATGGAAAAACTCTTTCTCTAAAAGAAGTTGTATTCATTAAGGATGAAATAAGGTAACTTTATGGAAAAACATACGAATGCCTTAAATAATGTGGTAGGTTAGTTAATATATATTTAAATTAAAAGAGATATAGAACAAAAGTGTATTATTTTTCTTTGTTCTTACCTAACTCTTGTGATAATCTTGTTCTAGATAATACTACATCAAAATTAAAAGTTGAGTATGTAGTATTAGCCTTATTATCTAAAGGAATGTGACAAAAATCCATTGAGTATTATAAAATTAAGGATTCCTTATTTATGAGAGGTCATTCCCAAGAGAAAAAAATAAATAAATTAGGGGACAAATAATCAAATTCTAGAGATAGATCTAAGAATCTAGGAAAAACTCAAAGGAAATTTTGGAATTGTAGTAAAACTAAGCATTTCAAGAGGAATACAAATCTAAAATGTTGAAAAGGGTAATTCATTTGATGATTCCCATTATATAGTATCAAATATCTCCAATTAATACTTGTGGGATTTATCCTTGACATCTTCAAGTACACATGCATGCCATGATGTATAGTTGATTGACTCAGGTGCCTCATTTATGAACTCCATAGGGAGTGGTTCTATTAATATTAAGATTTCAATAGAGGTGACTTATACTTAAGATACAACTCAACATATAATATATTGTGCAATATTCATGACAATTTGGAAGGTTCAAACCTTGTTTATAAGAGGATGGCTATGAGCAATGGTGAATAAGAGTCATGGATATGAGCATCTATACTTAAAATTAGTACAAGCCTTGTTTAAAATTTTATTTTATATGACTTTGTATATATCAACCTCAATTATGAATTAGGAATTTATTGGTGCATTTGTCTTAATATTTAGACATAATTTTTACTTACTTTGATTGAGATATTTTATCATATCACTTTTAACTTTATTTACTACATCACAAGGATCCCTAGTCATGTTGTACTTGACTTTACATTTTCTAAGGATTCTGGATGATTTCATTAGTTATAGATGATATAATCTAGATAGTATTGTCTGGGATGGACATAATTGTTATGAGTCTTTTTTCAAAACTATTTTGGGTGTGTTTCACTTATTGACCATTAGGTTTGCATGTTTAAACATCTTTGGGTTAGATTTTACATGCCATTAATTCCAAAACTCAAAATTGATACTTTTATATATGCAAATCCCCTTAAAGGCACATAGGATGGGAAGGCATTATTAAAAATCTTGCATACCAAGTGTACTCTATTCCTAGCTCATTTTTTATTACAAATATGAAGCATTATAAGGTCAAATTATATTATCAATACTTGTATCAAGGTTGGGCCTAGGAGAAATAACATTTACTCTTGCATCCACATGATTTTGCACTTAAATTAAATGGAGAACTATAAGTGATTTGAGCCCTTTTCAAATTATTTGCAATGTATGCAATGTTTAACTAGTCAATGAGGATTCATTCAGGTTATTCCAACCCAAAAAATTGACCATTTTAGAGGGTTTTGTAATCAAAAGTGCAAGAGCTAGGGTTTAAACAAAGGAGGAATAATGCAAGAGTTTATATTCAAGTTTGATAGTGAGTGAACATATAAAAATCACCTAAAAAATTATTCATGCCAATTTAGATGGAATTATTAGGTATTTTCCATATCAAAAAATATCATTAGATTTGGAACAGGTTATCTAAACAGTAAAAAACCTCAGTGATATTTTTGTCTATCACCCTAGTTGTCATTTCTAGATTTAATTATGCACAAAAGTAGTCAAAGGGCACCTAATGGACATTAGAAAAGTCAAATCATAGAAAAAACTTGAAAATAAGATAAGAGATCTTAATCCATTGATTGCTTTGTCCATTCCATATTTAGTATAAGGTATAATTAGTCAACAATATTTAGTTTATGTGGTTGTAATTATGTGGTATAATATAAACTATTTCAAGTAGAAGTTTCTATCTTATCTAGATTTATTTAATCAAATTAGGGTAAAACATATTGGTGAACCTTTTATAATGTATAATCTTAAAAAACCTTAGGTCCCCTTCTATCACTAGGGTTTTAGATTTCTATATTTAGATGTTTTGTACAAATATGATTTTTGATTTCCCCTTTTACATGTGACCTAAATCTTAGGGTTCATATCTCCTAAACCTTTAGATTTGTATTTTTTCTTATCACTTAGAATTAGGATTTGTTTATTTACTCCTAACTATTCTAGGGTTTGTAAATTTCAAAATGAATACTCCATATGAAACCCCTAGTAGCCTTCATCCTCTAGACTTTTTGTTTGTTACATATTACATGTCTTACTCTTAAGGTAATGAATGGACTAATATTAAAACTTGTGTGAGTAATAATGCTAAATGGGTGAATGAGGAGTATGGTTATGAATGAAATGAACATGATTATGATTATGATTATGATTATGGTTATTATTATGGTTATGATAATCAATAAAGTTGGTATTATAATTATGTCTATAGTGAACAAGAGAATGGAAAAGCTATTTCTAAAATAAAGGATCTTAGTTCCCCCACTTCATCTTTTTATTCCTCTATTAATTATTCACTATTACAAGAGGAAAATAATGAATTATCCCATACATTTTATAATATCACTATCAATCCACATATTGAGGAACATTCAATAGTACCATGTCTTAATTCAAATTTTCATGATGTTTTACCTTGCATATTTGTGCCTACTTGTAATGATACTTTTAATCAAATAAAAAATTTGGATGTACCTTTGTCTCAAATTATAGTTCTCCTTTGTAAATTATTCATATATTCCTTCCTCTTCACTTGAAATACAAAATAATGATATTATTACAAAATAAAGTGAAGTATATTTCCCTTCTCCTAATATACAAAATTATACGGATGTGTGTGATATGTCTTCTCATTCCCTTAAAAATGTAAGATGATTTAATATAAACAAAGGAAAAAAAATCTCTCTCTTCCCTTGAAGTATAAAATATTATAAATAAATGTGATAGTGTTGAGTGTGGAGCCCTTTTGGGTTATCACATGACCATGGTGGTATATTTTGGGGGCTTAGAGAACTCCACAAATGTGAGGAGCACATTTTTACCCACTCCACCTTTTATGGAACCTTGATTCCATGTGATTGGAATATTCTTAGATATTTTTCTAATTTTTATGTCTTCCTTGTTTTAGGGAGTTAGTTGTTATATATCTATTTTCCATGTTGACTTCCATGTTTTGTGGAATTAGTTGTTATATCCTTAAAAGTTGTGTGAGCCTTTTATGGAGGAGAGACGAGGATGGTGTATTCCTCCTTAGGTGGAATTTTTTATAAGCATAGATGGGTGAAGGATGGATGTTTCCTTATAGATAAGGCCTTCTTGGATAAGGATGGCAAGTTTCTCCTTCTTTGGTGGGTTTTCTCCTCATTTTTTTATATATAGGTGTGGTGTGCCTTTGTAGAGTGATGGTGTTTATTTTACAAGGTGTGGTATAGTAACTTGTGGTGTGTTTATTTATAGGTATAGGTGTGGTATAGAATTTGTGACATATTATTGATAGACTTCACATTTAGATCAATAATTCAAAGAATTTTTGTGTGAATTCTTAAGAATATTTTCAATATCTATGAGAGGTTCTCTTTGGAGAGTTTTTGCTCTTGTTCTGTTAATTTTATTGAGGACTTTATTTGTATATTTAGCCCACATTGGGTGAACCATAGTATATCTGTCTTATGTGTTATTGCTGGTTTTACTTTTCTCCATTAAAGCATTCATTTACTGTGATTTGAGGAATTGATTCCATGGTGTAAGTAGTGCATAGTGAAATCTGATTTTACACATTTAAAATCTGATTTATGTATTTTAAATTACGATTTTATGATGAATTAAATCTAGTTTGAATTAATTTAATTCCTAACAAATGGTATCAAAGCTTTGGTGGTGCTTTTTTACTGAAGTAGAAAATCAAAAGAAGGGTTATTAACTTGAGTGCAAGCTATGGGAGAAGAGGCCAAATTCAGAGTTGAAAATTTTGATGGCAAAAAATTTGGTTTGTGGAAAATGCAAATGGAATATTACTTGTATCAAAAGGAACTTCAACTCCCCTTAGATGGGAAAGGAGGGCAACCTATATCTATGAGTGATGTTGATTAGACATTGCTTGATAGGAAGGCATTGGGAACTATATGGTTATGTCTTGTATCTTCTTTTGCATTCAAAATTTCATATGAGAAATATACAAAAGATCTCATGGATAAACTTGGAAAGTTATATGAGAATCCCCTTGCTTCAAATAACATATTGCTTATGAAAATATTGTTTAATATGAAAATGTTTGAGAATGGTTATATTGCTAGTCATTTAAATGATTTTAATATGGTTGTAAGTATGCTCACTTTTGTTAGAATTAAATTTGAAGATGAAGTTAGAGCTTTGTTTATTTTGTGTTCTTTAATTGATAGTTGGGATAGATTGGTTGTGGCTATGAGTAATGCAATCCCTACCAAGGGAAGTTTACATTTTAAGGATGTTGTAGGTATATTCTTAGTGAGGAAATGTGAAGGAAGAGCACTAGTGAATCAACTTCAAGTAATGCTCTATCTATTAAAACTAGAGAGACATAAAAGGATAAGAGCAAAGGAAACCATATAAATTCAAAAGGTAGATCTAGATCTAGATCTAGAGCCAAGATGATATGCTGACATTGTGGAAAGAGTGGACACTTAAAGAAGGATTGTTGGTCACTTCAGGATAAGAATGCCAACAAGGAGGAAATGAATGAGGTAAATGTGACATCAGTTAAATCATGTCAGGATGCCTTAATTATTTCTTTGGATAATTTTTTTGAGTCTTGGGTATTAGATTTAGGGGCCTCTTTTCATGTCACCCCATATAGGCATTATTTTACTAATTATGTTTAAATAAATTTGGGACATGTTTATCTTGGTGATGATGAACCATGTGAGATAGTAGGGAAAGGTTATGTTCAAGTGAAAATGTATAATGAGAACATGTGGCTACTTAAGGATGTCAGACATGTGCCTATGTTGATATAGAATTTGGTTTTATTGGGGCAATTGGGTAGTGAGGGCTATTCGGTAATGTTTACTATAGATTCTTAGAAAGTTACCAAAGGAGCTCTTATGGTTGAAAGAAGTAGGAAATTTGGTACTTTATATTTGAATATTAGTGTTTATTCTTATGATTTAGTTGCTACAGATGGAAATGGAACTATGTGACACTATAGGCTCAGTCATATGAGCCATAAGGGCATGGGATCTTAAAAGACAAGTTTCTTGGATTAAAAGACATTGATTTAGACTTTTATGAGGATTGTATGTATGGGAAACAAAAGTGAGTTAAGTTCTTAAAATTTGGACCCATAAAGAAAGAGCATAAGTTAGAGGTGGATCATTCAAATGTATGGGGACCAGCTCAAGTATCTTCTATTGGTGGTTCTAATTATTATGTCACTTTTATTAATGATGAAACTAGGAAAATTTGGGTTTATTGCATTAAAAGGAAATTTTATGTATTTGACACTTTTAATAATTGGAAAGACTTGGTTGAGAATGAAATAGGTCTCAATTCGAAATGTCTCAGATCAGATAATGGAGGTGAGTATTGTAGTAATGCTTTCTTTGATTATTGTTCTAACAATGGAATCCATAAGCAAAGGATGGTTCTAGGAACTCCATAGTAGAATGGGGTATTTGAAGGGATGAATATAATAATAATGAAATGTGCTAAGAGTATGAGGTTACATGTAGGGTTGCCTTTACAATTTTGGGTAGAAGCAGTTTGCACAACAATTTATTTGATTAACAAAGGACCTTCAATGCCTTTAGATGGAGTCATTCCTAAACAAGCTTGGTCTAGTAAGAATCTTGATTATTCTTTTCTTAGAGTCTTTAGAAGTGAGGATTTTTCTCTTATTAAGAAAGAGGATATGACCAAGTTAGAGGTAAAATTATAAAAATGCACATTTGTTGGTTATGGTAAGGATGACTTTGGTTTCCATTTATGGAGCATTAGAGATAAGAAAATATTTTTATCTAGAGATTTAATCTTTAATGAAAAAGTCATGTATAAGAATTAGTTTCAAGAATAGGAACAAGAATAGAAAGAGTACATAGTATTGGATGACATTATGGATGGCAAAGTATCCAATGAATTAGTTCAGGAACCTTCTACACAAGGACCCCAAAATCCTATGGTAAGAAGGTCTTCTAGGGTAGGAAGAGTACCGAAACATTTTTCTCCTTCTTTGAATTATTTATTACTCACTAACAAAGGAGAACCAATGTGTTATGAGGAAGCAATATGGGTAGATGTCAGGATGAAGTGAAATCAAGCCATGGATGAGGATCATAGATCTCTCATGGAGAACCAAATATGGGACTTGGTAAGGCTACCCAAGGGCAAGAATGCATTGCCAAACAAGTGGATTTATAAAATAAAAGAATGATATGAAGGGAGAAAAAGGTATAAGGCCATAATGGTGGTCAAGGGGTTTACACAAAAATTAGGTATTGATTCTGATGAGATTTTTTCTTCTATTATAAAAATGACTTCTATTAGGATTGTTCTTGGTTTAGTTATAATTGAGAATTTTCACTTAGAATAGTTAGATGTGAAAATTGATTTTCTTTATGGTGATTTGGATGAAGAGTTGTATATGGAGCAGCCACAGGGATATGAGGTCAGAGGGAAGGATAACTATGTGTGCAGACTAAAAAAGAGTTTGTATGGCCTAAAACAAGATTCATGGCAATGGTATAAGAAATTTTATTATTTTATGTTAGAACAAGGTTATCAAAGGTGTAATTTTGACCATTGTGTGTACATAAATCATTTTGATTATGGTTCTTTTATTGTATCATGCTTGTATATGGATGACATGTTAGTTGTAGGAAAGAACATACAACATATTCATATACTTAAGAAACATCTTAGTGACTCCTTTTCTATGAAGTATTTGGGTGCAGTGAAGTAAATCCATGGTATGAGGATTACTTGTGATAACAAGGAGAGGAAGTTAATTTTATCCCAATCAGATTATGTGAAAAAGGTCTTGGAAAGGTTTAGCATGTTGGATGCTAAATCTTTGGTACTCCTTTGGCAAGCCACTTTAAATTATCAAAGGAGCATTGTCCCAAGATAGAGGCTGAAAATATTAAGATGTTCAAGGTACCTTAATCATCAATAATTGGTAGCTTGATGTATGCCATAGTTTGTACTAGGTCAGTTATTGCCCATGTAGTGGGAGTTGTGAGTAGGTATATGAGTGATCCTAGTTATGAGCATTGACAAGCAGTGAAATGGATTCTTTGGTACTTGAGAGGAACCATGGATGTTGCATAATGTTATGGTAGATTAGATACACTTTACATGGTTCTGTGGACTCAAATATGGTGGGTGATATTGATAGTAGGAGGAGTATGATAGGTTATATATTTACTATTAAAGATACAGTAGTTAGTTGGATTTCTAGGATACATAAGGTTGTGTCTTTGTCAACCATAGAGGTAGAGTATGTTGTTATCATAGAGGCTATCAAGGAGATGATTTGGTTATAGTAGTTATTTCAAGAGTTGGAGCATGAGTAGGAAGTTAGGAGACTACATAGTGATAGTCAAAATGTTATTCATTTGGAAAAGAACTTTGCTTTCCACTCAAGGACAAAACACATTCAATTACATTACCACTTCATCAAGACAGCTTTGGAGGAGAATTTAGTGAAGTTATAGAATATTCATACTAGTTATAATCATATGGATATGATGACCAAGGTGGTCACATTAGACAAGTTGAGACTATGTTCAAATTTGGTTGGCCTTAGTGGTTATGGAGCAATGATCGATTCTATTCAGGAGAAATGGTCTCCAAGTGGGAGATTTTTTAGTGTGGATCCCTTTGGGGTTATCACATGACCATGGTGATGTATTTTGGGGGCTTAGAGTGCTCCACAAATGTAGGGAGTGCATTTTTACCCACTCCACCTTTTATGGAACCTTGATTTCATGTGAGTGGAATATTCTTAGATATTTTTCTAATTGTTATGTCTTCCTTGTTTTAGGGAGTTATTTGTTAGATATCTATTTTCCATGCTAACTTCCATGTTTTGTGAAAGTGGGATTAACTTCCATGTTTTATGGAATTAGTTGTTATCTCCTTGAAAGTTATGTGAGCCTTTTGTGGAGGAGAGATGAGGATGGCATGTTCCTCCTTAGGTGGGATTTTAGATAAGCATGGTTGGGTGGAAGATGAGTGTTTCCTTGTGGATAAGTCCTTCTTGGATAATGATGGTGAGTTTCTCATTCTTTAGTGGGTTTTCTCCTCATTTGTTTATATATAGGTGTGGTGTGACTTTGCAAAGTGATGGTGTTTATTTTATAGGGTGTGGTATAGCATCTCATGGTGTGTTTATTTATAGGTAAAAGTTTGGCATAGCATCTGTGGCATATTGTTTACAGACTTCATATTTGGATCAGCAATTTAGATAATTCTTGTGTGAATTCTTGAGGAGATTTTCAATCTCTTTGAGAGTTTCTCTTTGGAGAGTTTGTACTCTTGTTCTATTAATTTTATTGAGTAATTTCTTGGTGGATGTAGCCCATATTGAGTGAACCACATTATATCAATCTTATGTGATATTTTTTGTTTTACTTTTCTCCATTAAATCATTCATTTACTATGATTTGTGGAATTGATTCCATGATGCATGTAGTGCATAGTGAAATCTGATTTTACACATTTAAAATTTGGTTTATGTGTTTTAAATTAAGATTTTATGGTGAATTAAATCTGATTTGAATTCATTTAATTCCTAACATAAAAAATTTGGATGTACCTATGTCTAAAATTACAGTTCTCCTTTGTAAATTATTCATATATTCCTTCCTCTTCACTTGAAATACAAAATAAAGTGTACTATATTTCCCTTCTCTTAATATAAATTTTTTTATAAATGTGTGTGATATGCCTTCTCATTCCCTTAAAAATTCAAGATGACTTAATATAAACAAAGGAAAAAACAATTTCTGTCTCTTCCCCTAAAGTATAAAACATTGTAAATAAATGTGATAGATCTCTATGTTCTCTTGAAATACAATTTTAAAATGAATACTTCAGATTTCTATGTTTTCTTGTCTCTTAGAATTAGGTTTTGTTTTTTTACTCCTAACTATTATAGGGTTTTTTAATTTCAAAATGAATACTTCATATGAAACCCCTAGTATCCCTCATCCTCTAGACTTTTTTTTTTTGCTACATATTACATGCCTTACTCTTATGGTAATGAATGGACTAATAATCAAACTAGTGTGAGTAATAATGATAACTGGGTGAATGAGGAGTATGATTATGAATAAAATGAACATGATTATGGTTATGATTATGATTATGATTATGATTATGATTATGATTATGATTATGATTATGATTATGATTATGATTATGATTATGATTATGATTATGATTATGGTTATTATTATGGTTATGATAATCAATAAAGTTGGTATTATAATTATGTCTATATTGAACAAGAGAATGAACAAGCTATTTTTGAAATAGAGGATCTTAGTTCCCCCACTTCATCTTTTCATTCCTCTGTTAACTATTCACTATTACAAGAGGAAAATAATGAATTATCCCATGCATTTTATAATATCAAAAGCAATCCACATATTGAGGAACATTCAATAGTACCATGTGTTAATTCAAATTTTCATGATGTTTTACCTTGTATATTTATGCATGCTTGTAATGATACTTTTACTCATATAAAAAAATGTCGATGTATCTTTGTTTCAAATACCAGTTCTCCTTTGTAAATTATTCATGTATTCCTTCCTCTTCACTTAAAATACAAAATAATTTTATTATTAAAAAATAAATTGAAGTATATTTACCTTCTCCTAATATACAAAATTATACAAATGTGTGTGATATGCCTTCTCATTCCATTAAAAATGCAAGATGATTTAATATAAACAAAGGAAAAAACAATTTCTCTCTCTTCCCTTGAAGTATAAAATATTGTAAATAAATGTGATAGATCTCTATGTTCTCTTGAAATACAATTTTAAAATGTCTCTTCTATTGAAATACAATGTGATGTAAATCATACTCTTTCTTTAAAACTAAAAAATGATGAGATTATTATGGCATGTAATGATTCTATATTATGCAATGATATGTCTATATAGTGTGATTTCATGATATGTGATGATAATAATGATACCCTTACACTACCTATGTTTAAGGTTGGTAGTGATTTAAGACCAATGAATGAACCTTTTTAGACCATTATTATTCCCATTAGCCATATCACATTTATGAAGCAAGCCAGAGGTGATTTCCAAAAGTAAAAGATTGATCTCACTATCCACACTGGATCATATAAGGATAATGAATGATAATGTCATTCTAGGCCAACCTATTACACAGTTTATATTTGAGTCCAATTATCTAAAGGGTTTTATTATTTGATGGCCATGGAGACCCCATTATTCATTTAACTAAATACACACTTTATTTTGGTAAATATTGTAATGAGGGATGACTTTTATTAAAAGCCTTCCATAAAAGTCTAGAAGGAGATGCCTTAGATTGGTTTTATAGCTTCCCTAGTGGATTTTTACCTTATTTTAAAAAGTTATAAGACATATTTTGATCTGATTTAAATATATATAAGATGCCTAAATTAACTTTAGAACATATCCAAGCCCTAAATAAAGGCCATGGTGATCTTACTCAAGATCACATTTGGAGATTTAAGAACACTTTTCATTCTTTGATGTATCAACCTTTGGATTTTTAAAACTAATTTACCTTTAGTAAGGGTCTTCTCTCTCCACTCAAATAAAGAGCAATACACAAGCCTTACACTTATTTTGAGATGTTGTACATGGATGTTTTCAACTATGCATGTGATCTTAATTCTGAATCACACAAGGCTACTAGTGAAAACAAATTTAGATCACCTTCACCTAAAAAGGATTATACCCATAAGGAAGAAAAATCTGATGTAGCCTATACCAAAATAAAGAGTCTAGTTAAATTCCTTTATAAAAATAATAAAGAAAAAGGAAAATTCCAAAGAGAAGGTACTAAGACAAAGAGGAATCAACCCATTAATTTTGGTAGTGTCAAAGATTGACTAAGAATAATTTTATGGAAATTATTGGATAAAATGCTAATTTATCTACCACCTAATTATTACCATCCTCCCCATCATTTAGAGAAAGTAAGGACCAAATCATTTTGTCATTGTCATCATATCAATGGATATAATGACAATCATTATTACGCATTGGGACAAAGGATTGAGAACCTTGTAGATGAAGGGGTTATTAAATTTGGAAAAGTGGACACTAGGTCATCAAAATACCCTTCATCTTCTCTTACTACTTTTTTGATAGAGACCAAGATATCATAATGGTCCAATGGTCCATCAGGATCCTAAGAATGATCATATTAATAGAATACCATATTCTGATTTACATTCTATAAAAAATTATGTTTCCCAAAAATATCTATTAAGGATCTAATGGTCATTTGAGCCTTTATTATAAGTGAACTTAGAGAAGGAATTTTTATTAAACACAAGCAATAACGCAATACATGCACAATGAGACTTAGTAAGAGTGTGGTATACAATGAAAAAGATTTGAAGAATGCATCTGTGGATGCCATATGACACATTATTCTAATTTATTGGGGACCAAACAAATTTGACATGTTATTACATGTACGAGGAGAATGTACAAGGAAAATTTATATTAGGATAATCATGGTTACAACATATGAGGGAAATTTTGATAGTGTTAAAAAGACTATCTATGTTTAAAAAATATAAATATAGCATACATAAAAATACACTTACATCATCCCAAAAATAATTATATATATCAAAACCTAAATAAGCAACTCAATATCAAGAGTTAGAACTAGTAAGTTGTGTTATATAACAAAATCAAGAAATGAAACCATTTTTAATTGTTACACAAGAGGATTGTCTACCAGCCACATATGATTATAATGCAGTTTTATTTCCCAATGGTTTTTATTAATCCATAAATTATTGATCCCAAAGAGTTTATAATTATATCCCTACATACATTTTATGTGCTTATAAATTTAAATCATTAAATGTAATACATTTCCAAGCCATAATTTAATGTAAATACAAATATATGTACTAAATTCACTCACATATACAATGGAAAATTAAATTATGTGAATAATGTTAGGTTGTGCAGCTAAAAGCTTCACTGATGCAGACATGGAGGAGGTTGCTGAGGTTACGAAGGATTGTTGAGTTGTAGGGCAACCGACGTCGGTCTAATCAACCGACGTTAGTCATATTATAGTGTAAAAGCAACTGACGTCGGTTATAAGTCGGCAGACATCGGTCAAGAAGGAGCCGACGTTGGCAACCTATGTGTGCATGTAGTTTGCATGCGGGTTCTGGACTGGTCTATTTTTGGACTGTCAATTTGCATGTAAAGACTATTTTTGGTCTTAGAGTTGCGAGTCTAATTATTGTAATTAAGAATGTCTAATTATTGTATGCATGAGATCTATATAATAGACTCATGGGCTGTATTGTAAAAGTGTGCTAGAAAGCCATTGTGCTTGAAGAGAGAGCTAGAGTAGTTCCTCCTACTTCTAAAGGGGTGCTGAGTGTGTATGATCAAGGAGAGTTGCAGGTTGTGCAAGTTCTACTAGAAGATCCACCGGGGTAATAGTTGAGGAATCATGAGGACTTGGTGAGGCAAGGACAAGGGTTCTTTAGGGTGTAGAGACATCTACATGGTAAGTAAGGTCTGTTGATTTACAGGTGGCAGCAAGGAAAGGGAGATCTACTTGGAGTACAATTGTGTACTTGGTGTAATGGCAGCATTGTTACTGACTGGTGGAGGTGAACAACAACTCTATATTTGAGTTGATTGTTGTGACCATGATTGAGAGAGTGAACTGTTGGAGGAGAATTACTGGTGAACACTTGAGGTGTGGGAAGCTTCTGAAAGGTGTGGAGAAGAAGTGGCATCTTCTTTATTGTATTCCCTTCTGGATAAGTATTAATACAATTATGTATTGTCTCTCATATCCTGTGTTGTTTCATATTTCTAGTTACTTATCATTCTGGTTAAATTATGTGTTTAGTTGCTTATACAAGAGGTAATCATATATATACTCTTATTGAGGAGTAGGATCCTGACAGTTGGTATCAGAGCATCAGGTTGGGTTGACTAATAGGGGGTTCAGATCTAGTTAGTATTTGTTGATTACAGGTTACTCACAGGGGTTTCTGATTGAGTGGGAGTATAGCAATGGTAGAAAAAATTAAGCTACGAATGGAGAAACTGAATAGCACAAATGGTCTGATTGATGGAAAGAAAGAGTAGGTAAAGAAAGATTGTTGGTTGATAGAAGATCAACATGAATAAGAAGTAGATGTTGCAGGTGATGTAGCACAGGATGCTCTAGATAAAGTAGAATCTTCGTTTACAGATTCTTTTGCCTCTTTCCATGCAGCCTGAAATAGACCATCTTTTCATGGGTATGTCTTTAGAGACTTTGGAGAGATTTATTTAGGAGCTGGTGAGCCTTGTTAGATTGTTAGCAAAGGGGAAGTGAAGCTAAAATTGCAAATAGATAACACACAGGTGTTGAAGAAGTTCATGCAGGTTTCAGTCTCGGAGATGAGTCTAATTTCTTCAGGAAAGTTGGGTGATGAGAGATGCACAATAACTCTCACAGTGGATGCACTTGAATTAGACGGTGGTAATAAAGTAGGTATTTTTTATCTATCTACTTATATTACTGATTCACCTTCTGTTGCAGAGATGTGGCTTTGTAGGCTTGGTTACATATGTAAGAAGGGAATGCATGTTCTTAAGCGGAAGATAGATATCTTTGACAAACTTAAGAACTGGAAAGCCTTGGTGTTCATGGAGGAGATGATGGACAGAGATCAGCTAAGGGGATTAAATTATTCTAAGTAGAGCTATGTTAATATGGATGAGGGTTTGATCTAAAAGGATCTCACGGGTAAAAAATTATCACTCACAGGTGAACACAGGTACCAGTGTCAGTCAAGAGGAACTAATGTCGAACAGATAGGCACTAACATCGATCATGTGCAGATCAGCAGATTCAATGATGTCGGGTAGCAAGAACTGATGTCAGTCATACAAGAACTAATGTCGGCAAGAGGTACACTGGCATCACTCAAAAAACTAATGTCGGTAGACAGGGTCAGTCGCAGGGAACCAACGTTAGTCAGGTGCAGATTGGGAGATGGCCGAGATCGGTCACTGAAATAGATGTTGGACAGATAGCAAGCTATCAAAGAGTCTCAAATGCCCATATGGAAGTCAAAAAGGGAAAGTGAACCTCATATTCATTGTTCACCTTCTTTATATTACTTGTTGTTTACTGATGGTCAAGAACTAGGAAGATGTGAAGAGGCAATGTAGGTAGAATCCAAAAATAGTGGGAGCTTGGCATGGATGAGGAATGTGATTCCTTGGAGAAGAACCAAATAGGAGTTTGTTAGTGGAGTTGTCAGCTGGAAGAAAACACTGAAAGATAGATGGATTCCCAAGTTAAAGAAGAGATCTGATGGATACGTGAGATGGAAGGCCAGGGTATATGGTCTTGAGGAAGCTGCAAGATAGTGGTACAGGTTTTGACAGGTGGATGATAAAGTAGGGCTTTAGTCAATGTCAGTGTAATCATTGTGTTTGTCTTAATAGGGTAGATGATGGTCGCAACATTATCCTGTTACTGTATGTGGATGGTATGCTTGGAGCAGGTTCGTATATACAGGGATTTGTTGAGCTAAGGGTAAGGTTAGTTTAGAGGTATGTCATGAAGAATTTGGGAGCAGAAAAATTCTTTGGCATGAGATACATGAAGGATCATAGGTTGATTTAGTCTCCAGTGGGAGATGATGTGAAGATGGTGTTGGTAGGGTTCAAGATGTAGGATGCAGAATCGGTAAGCACACCAAGGGCTGGACAGTTCAAGCTGAGCTTAGAACAGTGTTTGAAATCACATAAGGTCTAGTGTAGGCCTGAGTTTTCCCAAGCAGTGGGAGTTGTCAGAGAGTTTGGAGTCAATTCGGGGAAGGTAGATTCTTAGGTATATGAGAGGGACCAACAACAGGTTAACATGTTATGCAGGGTCAAGGTCTTAACTACATGGAGTTGTAGGTTCAAATGTGGCAGGTTACTTGGATGACAGGAGGTGCACCACAGGGTGTGTGGTGATTGGTCTTTAAGATTGAGCATGAAGAGAATACAAACTAGAAAACAAATTAGATGGTGTACAGGTATAGGTACAGTGTAGCTATTTATCTCCAAGTGGGAGATTGTTAGGTTGTGGAGCTAAAAGCTTCACTGATGCAGACATGGAGGAGGTTGTTGAGGTTGTGGAGGATTGCTAAGTTGCAAAATGAGTTATAGGGCAACCGACGTCGGTCTGATCAATCGATGTCAGTCATATTACAGTGCAGAAGCAACCAACGTCAATTATAAGTCAATCGACATCGGTCAAGAAGGAGCCAATGTTGGCAACCTATGTGTGCATGCAGTTTGCATGCAGGTTCTAGACTGGTCTATTTTTGGGCTGTCAGTTTGCATGTAAAGACTATTTTTGGTCTTAGAGTTGCGAGTCTAATTATTGTAATTAAGAATGTCTAATTATTGTATGCATGAGATCTGTATAATAGACTCATGGGTTGTATTGTAAAAGTGTGCTAGAAAGCCATTGTGCTTGAAGAGAGAGCTAGAGTAGCTCCTCCTAGTTCCAAAGGGGTGTTGAGTGTGTATGATCAGTGAGAGTTGTAGGTTGTGCAAGTTCTACTAGAAGATCCACCGGGGTACTCGTTGAAGAATCATGAGGACTTGGTGAGGCAAGGACAAGGATTCTTCAGGGTGTAGAGACACCTACATGTAAGTAAGGTCTGTTGATTTACAGGTGGCAGCAAGGAAAGGGAGATCTACTTGGAGTATGGTTGTGTACTTGGAGTACTGGCAGCATTGTTACTGACTAGTGGAGGTGAACAACAACTCTATATTTGAGTTAATTGTTGTGACCATGATTGAGAGAGTGAACTGTTGGAGGAGAATTACTGGTGAACACTTGAGGTGTGGGAAGCTTCTGAAAGGTGTGGAGAAGAAGTGGCATCTTCTTTATTGTATTTCCTTTTGGATAAGTATTAATACAATTGTGTATTGTCTCTCAATCTTGTGTTGTTTCATATTTTTAGTTACTTATCATTATAGTTAAATTTTGTGTTTAGTTGCTTATACAAGAGGTAATCATATATATACTCTTATTGAGGAGTACGATCCTGACAGTTGGTATCAGAGCATCAAGTTGGGTTGACTAACAGGGGGTTCAGATCTAGTTAGTGTTTGTTGATTACAGGTTACTTACATGGGTTTTTGATCGAGTGGGAGTATAGAAATGGCAGAAAAAAGTAAGCCACGAATGAAGAAACTGAATAGCATGAATGGTCTGATTGATGGAAAGAAAGAGCAGGTAAAGAAAGACTATTGGTTGGTAGAAGATCAACATGAAGAAGAAGCAGATGTTGTAGGTGATGTAGCACAGGATGCTCTGGATAAAGTATAAACTTGGTTTACATATTCTTTTGCCTCTTTCCATGCAGCCTGAAATAGAGCATCTTTTCATGGGTATGTCTTTGGAGACTTTGGAGAGATTTATTTAGGAGCTGGTGAGCCTTGTCAGATTGTTGGAAAAAGGGAAGTGAAGCTGAAATTGCAGATAGATAACACATGGGTGTTGAAGAAGGTCATGTAGGTTCCAGTCTTGGAGATGAGTCTAATTTCTTTAGGAAAGTTGGGTGATGAGAGATGCACAGTAACTCTCATAGCGGATGCACTTGAATTAGACGATGGTAAGAAAGTAAGTATCCTTTATCTATCTACTTATATTACTGAGTCACCTTCTATTGCAAAGATGTAGCATTGTAGACTTGGTTACATATGTAAGAAGGCAATGCATGTTCTTAAGTAGAAGACATATATCTTTGACAAACTTAAGAACTGGAAAGCCTTAGTGTTCATGGAGGAGATGATAGATAGAGATCAGCTGAGGGCATTGAATTATTCTAAGTAGAGCTGTGTTAATATGGACAAGGGTTTGATCCAAAAGGAGCTCACAGGTAAAAAGTCATCACTCATAGGCAAACATAGGTACCCGGCGTCGGTCAGGAGGAACTGACGTCGAACAGATAGGCACCGACATTGGTCATCTGCAGATCAGCAGAGTCAGTGATGTCGGGCAGCAGGAACTAATGTCGGTCATACAAGAACTGATGTTGGCAAGAGGTACCCCAGTGTCAGTCAGAAAATTGACATTGGCAGATAGGGTCAGTCGCAGGGAACTGATGTCAGTCAGGTGCAGATTGGGAGATGGTTGAGATCGGTCATTAGAATAGATGTTGGGCAGACATCAAGTTGTCAAGGAGTCTCAAACGCCCATATTGAGGTCAAAAAGGATAAGTGAACCTCATATTCATTATTCACCTTATTTATATTACTTGTTGCTTACTGATGGTCAAGAACGAAGAAGATGAGAAGAGGCAATGCAGGTAGAATCCAGAAATAGTGGGAGCTTGGCATGGATGAGGAATGTGATTCTTTGGAGAAGAACCAAACAAGAGTTTGTTTGTGGAGTTGTCATCTGGAAGAAAGCACTGAAAGACGGATGGATTCCCAAGTTAAAGAAGAGAGTGGATGGATATGTGAAATGGAAGGCCAGGGTATATGGTCTTGAGGAAGCTGCAGGACAGTGGTATAAGTTTTGACAGGTAGATGACAAAGTAGGGCTTTAGTCAATGTCAGTGTAATCATTGTGTTTGTCTTAACAGGGTAGATGATGGTCGCAACATTATCTTGTTACTGTATGTGGATGGTATGCTTGGAGCAGGTTCGTACATACAGGGATTTGTTGAGCTAAGGGTAAGGTTAGTTTAGAGGTATGTCATCAAGAATTTGGGAGCAGCAAAATTCTTTGGCATGAGAGACATGGAGGATAATAGGTTGATTTGGTCTCTAGCGGGAGCTGATGTGAAGATGGTGTTGGCAGGGTTTAAGATGCAGGATGTAGAATTGGTAAGCACACCAAGGGCTAGACAGTTCAAGCTGAGCTTAGAACAGTGTTTGAAATCACATAAAGTCTAGTGTAGGCCTGAGTTTTTCCAAGCAGTGGGAGTTGTCAGAGAGTTTGGAGCCAATTCGGGGAAGGTAGATTCTCAGGTATATGAGAGGGACCAGCAGCAGGTTAACATGTTATGAAGGGTCAAGGTCTTCACTACATGGAGTTGTAGGTTTGGATGTGGCAGGTTACTTGGATGACAGGAGGTGCACCACAGGGTGTGTGGTGGTTGGTCTTCAAGATTGAGCTTGAAGAGGGATACAAGCCAGGAAACAAATTAGACGGTGTATAGGTATAGGTACAATGCAGCTATTTATCTCCAAGTGGGAGATTGTTAGGTTGTGGAGCTAAAAGCTTCACTGATGCAGACATGGAGGAGGTTGCTAAGGTTGTGGAGGATTGCTAAGTTGCAAAATGAGTTGCAGGGCAACTGACATCGGTCTGATCAATCGACATCGGTCATATTACAGTTCAGAAGCAACTGACATCGGTTATAAGTTAGTTGACATCGGTCAGGAAGGAGCCGACGTCGACAACCTGTGTGTGCATGCAGTTTGCATGCGGGTTACAGACTGGTCTATTTTTGGACTGTCAGTTTGCATGTAAAGACTATTTTTGGTCTTAGAGTTGTGAGTCTAATTATTTTAATTAAGAATGTATAATTATTGTATGCATGACATTTATATAATAGACTCATGGGATGTATTGTAAAAGTGTGCTAGAAAGCCATTATACTTGAAGAGAGAGCTAGAGTAGCTCCTCCTAGTTCCAAAGGGGTGCTGAGTGTGTTTGATCAGGGAGAGTTGCAGGTTGTGCAAGTTCTACTAGAAGATCCACTGAGGTACTGGTTGAAGAATCATGAGGACTTGGTGAGGCAAGGACAAGGGTTCTTCAGGGTGTAGAGACATCTACATGATAAGTAAGGTCTATTGATTTGTAGGTGGTAGCAAGGAAAGGGAGATCTACTTGGAGTATGGTTGTGTACTTGGTGTACTGGCAACGTTGTTACTGATTGGTAGAGGTGAACAACAACTCTATATTTGAGTTGATTGTTGTGACCGTGATTGAGAGAGTGAACTATTGGAGGAGAATTACTGGTGATCACTTGAGGTGTGGGAAGCTTCTGAAAGGTGTGGAGAAGAAGTGGCATCTTCTTTATTATATTCCCTTCTAGATAAGTATTAATACAATTATGTATTGTCTCTCATATCTTGTGTTGTTTCATATTTCTAGTTACTTATCCTTCTGGTTAAATTTTGAGTTTAGTTGCTTATACAAGAGGTAATCATATATATACTCTTATTGAGGAGTAAGATCCTGACAGTTGGTATCAGAGCATTAGGTTGGGTTGACTAACAGGGGGTTCAGATCTGGTTAGTGTTTGTTGATTACAGGTTACTCACAGGGGTTTCTAATTGAGTGGGAGTATAGCAATGGCAGAAGAAAGTAAGCTACGAATGGAGAAACTAAATAGCATGAATGGTTTGATTGATGGAAAGAAAGAGCAGGTAAAGAAAGAATGTTGGTTGGTAGAAGATCAGCATGAAGAAGAAGTAGATGTTGCAGGTGATGTAACACAGGATGCTCTGGATAAAGTAGAATCTTGGTTTACAGATTCTTTTTCCTCTTTCCATGTAGCAAAAAATAGAGCATCTTTTCATGGGTATGTCTTTGGAGACTTTGGAGAGATTTATTTAGGAGCTGGTGAGCCTTGTCAGATTGTTGGCAAACAGGAAGTGAAGCTGAAATTGCAGACAGATAACACACGGGTGTTGAAGAAGGTCATGCAGGTTCCAGTCTTGGAGATGAGTCTAATTTCTTCAAGAAATTTGGGTGATGAGAGATGCATAGTAACTCTCACAGTGGATGTACTTGAATTAGACGGTGGTAAGAAAGTAGGTATCCTTTATCTATCTACTTATATTATTGATTCACCTTTTGTTGCAGAGATGTGGCTTTGTAGGCTTGGTTACATGTGTAAGAAGGGAATGCATGTTCTTAAGCAGAAGACATATATCTTTGACAAACTTAAGAACTGGAAAGCCTTAGTGTTCATGGAGGAGATGACAGATAGAGATCAGCTGAGGGGATTGAATTATTCTGAGCAGAGCTGTGTTAATATGGACAAGGATTTGATCCAAAAAGAGCTCGTGGGTAAAAATTCATCACTCACAGGCAAACACAGGTACCGGCATCGGTCAGGAAGAATCGATGTCAAACAGATAGGCACCGACATTGGTCACGTGTAGATCAGCAGAGTTGGTGATGTCAAGCAGCAAGAACTAACATCAGTCATATAGGAATCAACATTGATAAGAGGTACACCGACATCGGTCAGAAAACTGATGTCGACAGATAGGGTCAGTCGCAGGGAATCAACATCGGTCGGGTGCAGATTGGGAGATGGCTGAGATCGGTCAATAGAACAGATGTTGGGTGGACAACAAGCTATCAAAAAGTCTCAAATGCCCATATGGAGGTCAGAAAGGGTAAGTGAACCTCATATTCATTTTTCACCTTCTTTATATTACTTGTTGCTTACTGATGGTCAAGAACCAAGAAGATGTGAAGAGGCAATGCAGGTAGAATCTAGAGACAGTGGGAGCTTGGCATGGATGAGGAATGTGATTCCTTGGAGAAGAACTAAATAGGAGTTTGTTGGTGGAGTTGTCAGCTGGAAGAAAGCACTGAAAGATGGATGGATTCCCAAGTTAAAGAAGAGAGTTGATGGATACATGAGACAAAAGGCTAGGGTATATGGTCTTGAGGAAGCTATAGGACAGTGGTATAAGTTTTGATAGGTGGATGACAAAGCAGGGCTTTAGTTAATGTCAGTGTAATAATTGTGTTTGTCTTACTAGGGTGGATGATGGTCGCAACATTATCCTGTTACTATATGTGGATGGTATGCTTGGAGTAGGTTCATACATACAGGGATTTTGTGAGCTAAGGGTAAGGTTAGTTCAGAGGTATGTCATGAAGAATTTGGGAGTAGCAAAATTATTTAGCATGAGAGACATGGAGGATCACAGGTTGATTTGGTCTCCAGTGGGAGCTGATGTGAAGATGGTGTTGGCAAGGTTCAAGATGTAGGATGTAGAATCGGTAAGCACACCAAGGGCTGGATAGTTAAAGCTGAGCTTAGAACAGTGTTTGAAATCACATAAGGTCTAGTGTAGGCCTGAGTTTTCCCAAGTAGTGGGAGTTGTCAAAGAGTTTGGAGCCAATTTGGGGAAGGTAGATTCTCAGGTATATGAGAGGGACCAGCAATAGGTTAACATTTTATGTAGGGTCAAGGTCTTCACTACATGGAGTTTTAGGTTCGGATGTGGCAGGTTACTTGGATGACAGGAGGTGCACCACAGGGTGTGTGGTCGTTGGTCTTCAAGATTGAGCTTGAAGAGGGATACAAGCTAGGAAACAAATTAGACAGTGTACAGGTACAGGTATAGTGTAGTTGTTTATCTCCAAGTGGAAGATTGTTAGGTTGTGGAGCTAAAAGCTTCACTAATGCAGACATGGAGGAGGTTGTTGAGGTTGCAGAGGATTGCTGAGTTGCAGAACAAGTTACAGGGCAACCGACGTCAGTCTGATCAACTGACATTGGTCATATTATAGTGCAAAAGCAACCAACATCGGTTATAAGTCAGCTGACATCCGTCAAGAAGGAGTCGACGTCGGCAACCTTTATGTGCATGCAGGTTCCAGACTGGTCTATTTTTGGGCTATCAGTTTGCATGTAAAGACTATTTTTGGTCTTAGAGTTGTGAGTCTAATTATTGTAATTAAGAATGTCTAATTATTGTATGCATGAGATCTATATAATAGACTCATGGGCTGTATTTTAAAAGTGTGCTAGAAAGCCATTGTGCTTGAAGAGAGAGCTAGAGTAGCTCCTCCTAGTTCCAAAGGGGTGTTGAGTGTTTATGATCAGGGAGAGTTGTAGGTTGTGCAAGTTCTACTAGAAAATCCATCGAGGTACTGGTTGAAGAATCAAGAGGACTTGGTGAGGCAAGGACAAGGATTCTTCAGGGTGTAGAGACATCTACATGGTAAGTAAGGTCTGTTGATTTGTAGGTGACAGCAAGGAAAGGGAGATCTACTTAGAGTATGGTTGTGTACTTGGTGTACTAGCATCATTGTTACTGACTAGTGGAGGTGAACAACAACTCTATATTTGAGTTGATTGTTATGACCATGATTGAGAGAATGAACTGTTGGAGGAGAATTATTGGTGAACACTTGAGGTATGGGAAGCTTCTGAAAGGTGTGGAGAAGAAGTGGCATCTTCTTTATTGTATTCCCTTCTGGATAAGTATTAATACAATTGTGTATTGTCTCTCATATCTTGTGTTGTTTCATATTTCTAGTTACTTATCATTCTGGTTAAATTTTGTGTTTAGTTGCTTATACAAGAGGTAATCATATATATACTCTTATTGAGGAGTAGGATCCTGACAGTTGGTATCAGAGCATCAGGTTGGGTTGACTAATAGGGGGTCCAGATCTAGTTAGTGTTTGTTGATTACAGGTTACTCACAGGAGTTTCTGATTGAGTGGGAGTATAGCAATGGTAGAAGAAAGTAAGCTACGAATGGAGAAATTGAATAGCATGAATGGTCTAATTGATGGAAAGAGAGAGCAGGTAAAGAAAGACTATTGGTTGGTAGAATATCAGCATGAAGAAGAAGCAGATGTTGTAGTTGATGTAGCACAGGATGCTCTAGATAAAGTAGAATCTTGGTTTACAAATTTTTTTGCCTCTTTCCATGCAGCCCGAAATAGATCATCTTTTCATGGGTATGTCTTTGGAGACTTTGGAGAGATTTATTTAGGAGCTGGTGAGCCTTGTCAGATTGTTGGCAAAGGGGAAGTGAAGCTGAAATTATAGAGAGATAACACACGGGTGTTGAAGAAGGTCATGCAGGTTCAAGTCTTGGAGATGAGTCTAATTTCTTCAGAAAAGTTGGGTGATGAGAGATGCACAGTAACTCTCACAGTGGATGTACTTGAATTAGATAGTGGTAAGAAAGTAGGTATCCTTTATCTATTTACTTATATTACTGATTCACCTTCTATTGCAGAGATGTGGCTTTGTAGTCTTGGTTACATATGTAAGAAGGGAATGCATGTTCTTAAGTGGAAGACATATATCTTTGACAAACTTAAGAACTGGAAAGCCTTGGTGTTCATGGAGGAGATGACGAATAGAGATCAGCTGAGGGGATTAAATTATTCTAAGCAGAGCTGTGTTAATATGGACAAGGGTTTGATCCAAAAGGAGCTCACGGGTAAAAAGTCAACACTCACATGTGAACATAGGTACCGGCATCGGTCAGGAGGAATCGACGTCGAATAGACAGGCACCAACATCGGTCATGTGCAAATCAGCAGAGTCAGTGATGTCAGGCAGCTAGAACTGACATTGGTCATAAAGGAACTAACATCAGCAAGAGGTACACTGACATCGATCAAAAAATTGACATTAGTAGACAGGGTGAGTCACAAGGAACTGACATCAGTCGGGTGCAGATTGGGAGATGGCTGAGATCGGTCACTGGAACGGATGTTGGGCGGACAACAAGCTATCAAGGAGTCTCAAATGCCCATATGGAGGTCAAAAAGGGTAAGTGAACCTCATATTCATTGTTCACCTTATTTATATTACTTGTTGCTTACTGATGGTCAAGAACCAGGAAGATGTGAAGAGGCAATGCAGGTAGAATCCAGAAATAGTGGGAGCTTGGCATGGATGAGGAATGTGATTCTTTGGAGAACCAAATATGAGTTTGTTGGTGGATTTGTTAGCTGGAAGAAAGCACTAAAAGATGGATTGATTCCCAATTTAAAGAAGAGATTGGATGGATACGTGAGACAGAAGGCCAGGGTATATGGTCTTGAGAAAGCTGCAGGACAGTGGTACAGGTTTTGACAAGTGGATGACAAAGCAGGGCTTTAGTCAATGTCAGTGTAATCATTGTGTTTGTCTTACTATGGTGGATGATGGTCGTGACATTATCCTATTACTGTATGTGGATGGTATGCTTGGATTAGGTTCATACATACAGGGATTTATTGAGCTAAGGGTAAGGTTAGTTCAGAGGTATGTCATGAAGAATTTGGGAGCAGCAAAATTCTTTGGCATGAGAGACATGGAGGATCACAGGTTGATTTGGTCTCCAGTGGGAGCTGATGTGAAGATGGTGTTGGCAGGGTTCAAGATGAAGGATGCAAAATCGGTAAGCACACCAAGGGCTGGACAGTTCAAGCTGAGCTTAGAATAGTGTTTGAAATCACATAAGGTCTAGTGTAGGCCTGAGTTTTCCCAAGCAGTGGGAGTTATCAGAGAGTTTGGAGCCAATTCAGGGAAGGTAGATTCTCAGGTATATGAGAGGGACCAGAAATAGGTTAACATGTTATGCAGGGTCAAGGTCTTCACTACATGGAGTTTTAGGTTCAGATGTGGCAGGTTACTTGGATGACAGGAGGTGCACCATAGGGTGTGTGGTGGTTGGTCTTCAAGATTGAGCTTGAAGAGGGATACAAGCCAAGAAACAAATTAGATGGTGTATAGGTACAAGTACAATGTAGCTATTTATCTCCAAGTGAGAGATTGTTAGGTTGTGGAGCTAAAAGCTTCGTTGATGTAGACATGGAGGAGGTTGCTGAGGTTGCGGAGGATTGTTGAGTTGCAAAACAAGTTGTAGGGCAACTGACGTTGGTCTAATCAACCGATGTCGGTCATATTATAGTGTAGAAGCAATCAAAGTCAATTATAAGTCAGCTGACATCGGTCAGGAAGGAGCTGACATCGGCAACCTGTGTGTGCATGTAATTTGCATGTGGGTTCTAGACTGGTCTATTTTTGGACTGTCAGTTTGCATGTAAAGACTATTTTTGTTCATAGAGTTGTGAGTCTAATTATTGTAATTAAGAATGTCTAATTATTGTATGCATGAGATCTATATAATAGACTCATGGGATGTATTGTAAAAGTGTGCTAGAAAACCATTGTGCTTGAAGAGAGAGCTAGAGTAGCTCCTCCTAGTTCCAAAGGGGTGCTGAGTGTGTATGATCAGGGAGAGTTGCAGGTTGTGCAACTTCTACTAGAAGATCCACTGGGGTACTGGTTGAAGAATCATGAGGACTTGGTGAGGCAAGGACAAGGGTTCTTCAGGGTGTAGAGACATCTACATGGTAAGTAAGGTCTGTTGATTTGTAGGTGGCAGCAAGGAAAGGGAGATCTACTTGGAGTATGGTTGTGTACTTGGTGTACTGGCAGCATTGTTACTGACTGGTGGAGGTGAACAACAACTCTATATTTGAGTTGATTGTTGTGACCATGATTGAGAGAGTGAACTGTTGGAGGAGAATTACTGGTGAACACTTGAGGTGTGGGAAGCTTCTAAAAGGTGTAGAGAAGAAGTGGCATCTTCTTTATTGTATTCCCTTCTGGATAAGTATTAATACAATTGTGTATTGTCTCTCATATCCTGTGTTGTTTCATATTTCTAGTTACTTATCATTCTGGTTAAATTTCGTGTTTAGTTGCTTATACAAGAGGTAATCATATATATACTCTTATTGAGGAGTAGGATCCTGACAAATAAAATATGACCATAATTAAATACATCACATAAAAAGTAAATAATTATATATAATGATAATCAATCAATAATTGGAGCATCCTGATCCTCATAATCTAGAACATCTACATCCATTGCACCTATATTATAAGAGGCACCACCATCCACCCTATGACCATGAAAGTGAGACGTATTATGACTTAATCGATCTAAATACATAGCTAATTTTCCTACAATTGGCCTCAATCCTCTAATATTCTAATGTTATCTCTCTAGAGATACACATTTGATAAACATACTATGACCTAAATCCCCTACATCTGGTGATGGGGACATTTGATGCCTATGTAGTTGAGTTCTTAACTCATCCATCTCTTCTAAATAAAATAATATATATTGTCACCATAATGGATAATCAATCACATAAAGTTGCATATACACCTACATTATCATCCACACACTCCAAAAATCTACTACTAATATCATACTTGGGGATGTTTTGTGTCAATGTACTAATAACAACTCTAACATCACAAATGGATCACCCAAATTACATATGACATCAATAAATTCTCAATCAAAAAAATAAAAAATCCCAAAAATATAAATTTAAAATGTGTAAGTGCATATAATACTTATGATTAACACCCCCAACCACATTAGGTTGTATAGGAGCTAGTTATGCAACTATAGACTATGGTCACATTAGATCATCTCAACCATATCCTCTATTATGCATCAGTGCCTAAAGAACCTATGATAAAACATAAAAAATAGGGGCCATATAGCATGTATCCACCAATAGGTATACTCCATTATGCACTCAACATCATATGTATCTGTAATAAATATAGGTGGGTCTACATCCCTTACAGGGAGGGGAGCCAAATATGCACTACTTGACCACTCATGTTACTAGGATGGATGGTGGATATCAAAATATGATTCCATGGGTAACCCACTAGGGGGCATGTCCTACCAAATACCAAACTAACACATCACTATTTCAAACTAAAATCTCTTAATTATTCCTAAAAACTAATCATGTAACCACTCTATAAATTTAACCCTCCACAACTTAGTGGCATCATCAAGCTACCCTGTAAAGGCTTGTTATGGTCTATAGGTAATCATAGTTTGATTCAATCTATCCAAAATAATGTGAGCATCCATTATAATTTGAGATCATCATCTCCTACTAACCCACCTCTCTACAAATATTTAAGGATGTGTCACAAAAAGGGTATTCATATGACCATTAATACAATATATTAATGTATCTTAACCCTCCAATATGATCCTCTTAGCTAAAATTGTATAAATTTTGATACAAATGGGCTACCATAGTACAGCTCAAAATATATTGTGTCATGTTCCTCGATATCCCACATAATATGATACACATGGTATGAAATAGACATAACATCTCCATCCATCACTATAAAATATGCCAATTATATACATATATTTTTTTTTAATCATGGAAAAACTAATAATATAATCTTAGTTAGATGGATGGTAATATCCCCATCCTTATACTTATCTCCCTAATCATGTCTTATTGTGTATCTATGGGTTTATAACACATAGCCTAGCCTCTCATTACTATCAAATACAACTCACATACCAATTATTGGCATTCTCAAAATAAACCATACATCTCCCAATGTAACCATCATCTCTCAAGTAGGTAACCAAGAATTACATGTATCATTATTCGACCTCTTTCATAATGTGGTCATGAGGTGTATGCCATATAGAATGTATCCTAACTAGGTTTCATGGCTCAAACCAACCCTAGACAATGTTTTCCTATCTCTAATTCTTAGATCCAAACTTCGCATGGTCTCTTTGTGATGACCATACCTAAACTCAGTAGATTCTTATCTCTACAAAAAAAATGTAAATAAAAGGTGTTAGATTCACAAAAGATAAAAAAAATTGTATCGTCAATATGCACAATTCAATCTACATACACTGGTTTTGGTTTTAGATGAAATCATCAGACCAAAAACTCTAACATAAACTCATGTGTTAGATAGAACCATCCATATTTTGGATAGAAATTTCAATCATGGGATGATATTATCACATATTAGACAATAATATCCAAATTTAAATCACTCCCTACATACTCAAATGTGGCTAAAATATAAAAATGGAAATTTTCAATAATTTCAAATATTATTCAAAATAAAAAAAATTAAAACATACTAAATCCAATGGTTGTTCCACATAAATGGAACTTTCTAATCACTTGAATTTTATGGGAATGATGTCTTGTAATACATGTATTTTTATACTAAAAACTCAAAACCCTAATTGAAAATAGTCCAAATCAATTGTCAAACCTCAAAAATTTAACCTATTTAAATGAGGTGACTTTAAGCTATAACTCCCAAATTTATGTACACGATATCTCCACTTTTGTATATAAAATTTAATCATCAATAGTTGTATTATAATACATGTGAGATGTTATTTGACATGGTAGTGTTTCTATAAACATTCATGACAATGTACTTACATGAAATTTGTGATTTTTATCTTTATACACTTATTTTTCCTAATTCCAATGAGTTTAGGTAATATTCCTACCAATTATGGTGATTTTTTTACTATTGGGGTATAATTTATTAACATTGTACACTCTATAAATTGACCGTGGCTAGTATAGTATGTATACATCAAAATATAATCATTGGTCAAAGTATGAATAATTACAAATAATATAATAAAAGAGATAATTCAAATTAAAATATCCTAAATATTAGCATATCATGAATAATTCCAAATAATATAATAAAATAGATAATTCAAATTAAACTATCCTAAATATTAGCATTATCAATTCAATAAACATGTTATCATCACCTTCAACATTAGTCATGCATTATTACACATAGTTCCTACTAATTATTCCAAATTTTGTGTATATGCATTTTAATATGATTGATTTGATACTCTCGTCCCTCTTGTCAAAAGGTGGTATACAATGGGATTTCTCTAATTTACACAATTCCTCGGATGGGTTTAGTTACTTAGAAAATATGGTTATTTAGATGGGTTAAGGTTTATACACATTGATGGTTCATTCAAATCACATGATCCAAAAAAAATAGATTAGTTTATATTTATTTAGATACATGATTGGGATAGTTATATGCAAAATTCAATTATATTTGGGGGTATATACACTCATTTTGTAGCTTATGGGTTATAGATTCTCATATTTTCTTTAGATATGAGACACACATGGCATATAGACCTATGCAATTTTGTATCAGATTAGCACCAATCAAATTAGATTATGCATAACCATTATTATAATTTACCAATGATATCATTGAGCAGTAAAAATTATGGGGCATGGAATTTTTCCATGAACATTCACACTTATGTATTTTATTTCCAAATATATCGAATATTACCAAGTAGTGAACACCTGTGAATATATAAGTTCATTTACAACAATTGATTCAAGTTTAAATTGGTAATGTGATTAATTTAATGTGTTTATTAATGACCTAATAATTAATCCATAAGCCCATCATGTGGTTTTCACCTTCCATATTGGGATTACAATATCACTGCAAGATTAGTTCCAATTTAGTTACAAGCATAATGTGGTTGAGTTTCAACATCATTACTTGTAAGTTTGTTCATTTCACTATCTGGTAAGTGAACAAGACTAAATCACACTTCTCCAATTATTTAGGTCAATTATTGACCCATGTCACTCCATTATCAACAACATGAGCATACTCCAGGAGTGGTATAGTATTGCATACAAACAAGTGTAGTTGTTATTTTAATATCATTTGATTTCTTATTATGACAATTATTTATACTTGGACAATAATTTATCTGATTACCTATATCATATTTTACATGAACAAATGGACACTATGGAAAATGAACATGCAAGTTCACAAACACCAACATAGGTTTGCATTCTCTTTATCCCTTTAATTTTAGTATTTACAGTTACATTAAAAATGCTAGATTAAAGGGGGTAATTTTCAGATCATAATTGGTTCAAGCCTTGTTTACAACATGATTTAATTTGAATTTTCATATATTGACCCTCAATAGAAAATTAGGAACTTATTGTCAAATTTGTCTTAATCTTTCAACATCTTCCTGACTTGGTTTGATTTAGTACTATTATGTTTTATCACTTTTAGATTTATTTACTATGTCAAAGGGATCCTTGGTCATGTTATGCTTGAATTTACATTTTCTAAGGCTTCTAGATGATTATGTTAGTTACAAACAATACCATTTATATGGTATTGTTTTGGATGGGATAAATCATCTTGAGTCTCTTTTTCAAAATTATTTTGGACACATTTCACTACTTGACTATTGGCTTTACACTTTTGAACATATTTGGGTCAAATTGTGCACACCATTAATTTCATAATTAAAAATTTAGACTTTAAAATATAGAAATCTCCTTGAAGGTAATTAGGATAGGCAATCATTATTAAAAAGCTTATACCATGTATACATATTACTAATTCATTATTTATTATAAAACCTAAAGTATTATAAGGTCAAATTCTATTCTAATTTCTTATACTAAGGTTAGGCCTAGGAGAATTAACATTTAGTATTGCATCCACATGATTTGACACACACTCAAGTTAAAGGGAGATCTGCATGTAGTTTAAACCCTCTTAGGAGTATTGGCAATGTAGGCAATGCTCAACTGGTCAATGGGGATTGGTTGAGGCTAATCTAAAGTAAAATACTAACCCTTTAGTAGGTTTTTCTAATCAAAAGTGTAAAATATAGGGTTTGACCAAAGGATAAAAAATACATGAGTTTATATGTAGGTCTGATAGTGAGTGAACATAAAAAAGGCACCTACAAAATCAATCACACCAATTTAAGCAGAAATAATAGGTATTTGTAATCTTATACAAGATCATCAAATTTAGAAAAATCCATCTATATAGTAACAAACTTGAGTGACAGTTCTGTTTGGTGCCCAAATTGTAATAATTTATAGATTTGAACATGTACGCAAGTATTTAAAGGGAGATGGCAGACATCAATAACATAAACTCACATAATAGTCCCAAAAATAAGCTAAGATTTCTCCATACCTTGATTAATTTGTTTATTCCATATTTAGTATATGTTATAATTAGTCAATAGTATTAAGTTTTGATAGATGTAATTATATGTATTGTAATCTAAATGATTTCAAAAGTTTTTTATCTTATTTATATTTAGTTAATTAAAATGGGATAAAATAGTGAGCACAAGTAAAGTAGGTTAAGGTTTGGTCAAATTACACGTTTTCAAGTTTCCAATACCTTTGCACACCCTTTATTCTAGTAATGAAATTACTAGAGTAAAAGGATAGAAGGTGGTACCTGGGAATAACCGTATGGGTGTTACCCAAGTATGTATTATGTTTTATGACTTGGTCCATGAAAACTTGTAATGAAACATGTAGAAATCAATTTTTACTTATGATGTAAGATCAAAAATTAACAACATTAAACATCTGTAAAATGAAATATAAATGAACGAATGCACCTATAGGCATTGTGAACCAAACTATATTCTAGAGATAATGGAAAATGGGGTGATATTTCCCCATTGGAGATGCTTGAGTAAGAACATGGGTTGATTTGAATATGCCCCAACCCTCATTTCAAACAAACAAGTGCCTAAATTTTATGTTTTGCCTAACCTTATCCCCACATAACTCCAATAAATCTGAGTAGATGGAATCCACTATGGGTTCCAATAAATTTGAGTAATGCCTAAGATTCTATGTATAGTTTTTAAGTCATCCATTTCAGATGAATTATATGATTTTTTTGAGTAATTCTTGAGTATAATTTATTGTTTGAAATAATCTTAAGTAATACTAAATAGATAATGACTTGAATTTCCATTCCATCTAGTAATTTGAGTAACCTAAGTCATATAAAATATGTTAATTTATCATGTTATCTAAAAAAATATGAACTTTTCTTAGGCATATGCCCCCATTGTAATAAAGTGTGTAATTCTGATTCCTTTAGTATATGTAAAAATCTCACAAAATATATGACATATGTTGCACATATGACCCTAATTTGACTCAAAACTATCAAAATATAAGTAAAACCTCTAATAATATGTATGAACTTGTACCATTATGAAGTAATGTGTGCTCAAATTTTGAATTTTATGTATCGATAAAAGCTTAATCTATAAGGCAAGCCACTATGTATGCCCCCATTTTGAGGTGAGGAAAGAAGTCTATGAATTACATATCTCAAAAGATAGTAGTTAAAGGACCATGGTATATATAAAATATGTAAGCAGTGTAAAACATATAATAGCATGTGATGAATATGTCATCATAGTTAGAATAAATCATATGTGCATGTATAAAACATGTATCCTAAGAATCCATTTTATTTTTAAGATAGATACATCAATGAGAAATGTAGTGAATAATAAACATAGTAATGAATATCCATAAATTGAGTAATAACTATGATAAAAAGTGCATTTTATGTATCATGGAATAAAAATAAAAAATCCAAGTGTGTGATATAGATCACATTACTAACAAGCTGAACAATCTTAGTAGACAATCCTAGAAGTGTCCACACAACAAAAATTCCAACAATCAAAGATGGTCTCATGCCTATGATTCAAACAATAAATCACACGTAATAGTACTTGATGTCACACAAGGCTTAGGGCCACACACAATGGACAATCTAATGTTTCACACCCAATAGACAATCTAATGTCACACACACAATGGACAATTTAACAACCCACACATAATAAAAAATTTAATGTCACACACATAATGGACAATTTCATGTCACACACAATGGAAAATTTAATTTCACACACACAATAGATAATTTAATGTCACACACTCAATGGAAAATCTAATGTCACATAATAAACATAATCAGAGAATAACCAACAACATCAATAATGGATAAAATAAACAAGGATAATCTACATAATTAAAGTATGTCATCATTATATATAAAAAATAATAATATCTAAGTAGTATGAGTCATAGTAAGTCATGTATAATCAATGTAAATTAGTGTACTATGATCAATGAAGATAGTCATAGAATGATAAAAACTATATAAAGCAACTATATACTCCTAGTAAAATATTTCCTATTAAGATATTTCTCCCAATGTAGGAAAGTAGTTCCTAGGTGTAGACAAGTCCCACATCTATGTGCCAATGTCATAGATGTCCTACATGTCCTGCACATCACTCATGTATACATAATGTATTATGTGTGATCAAGCATAAAAAAACATGTAAATAAGCAATACATGTTGTGCATAGGTCTTAGTTTTTTTTTTTTGTATTTTTCAAGTTTTTGAATCAGAAGCTCAAAGACCTAGAATGAAATATAATGGATGAAATAACTCTTTGGGGACTCAAATGATAAATTAATAAAATCTAAGTATAGGATTTCAAAAAAGCATCCATATGTCCTCATCATAAATAATCATTATACACATTAACTTCAATTACCTTTGATTTTCATTTTACTCTTTATCAGATGTCATGCATACATAGTGCATTTTATTCAATTGTAAATGAGGGCTCACAATATTTTTCATTAGATAATGATTTCTCACTTCTTTTTTAATATTTTGTCTTTTGGTAATCATTATTCCCATCATGTTTAATCTTGATTATAAGCCCATAATATAAAAAGGCTATATGTTTATTTGGCTTGTTAACTATAGCTTTCATTTATTGTAAACATTAATTTCCAAGTGTAGCCTACAATCGGTCACTAGGATGCATAAAAAATATCAATGTATCAAAAACCTTGGGACACCACAAGTGAATGGTAATGTAATATGTCACATCAATTCCTAAACATGTATATTGTGTTGTAATTCCTTTGTGTTATGACCTAATTATTGTAAGAATACAATTTTACATGCATTTCATCCTTCTTCATCAATCTAAATCTATCAATGGTATATACCATTATGTATACCATAATAGTCAAAATTTCATGTCATTGGCACTTTCAATCTTTATGTCATTTATTTATAGATTAGTTCTTGTTAGAAACCACTACTTGTGGTTTTTTGTATGTGTTACTATAATGATCTCTTTATCTTTAATCTTTTGTATATTTGGTGTCAATATTGCACAATTGTATATTTGGTGCCCTCTTATTTTTTTATAATTACTTAATGGCATTCCTTCTTGAGTTGACAATCTTCTAAGATTTTTATGTCAAGTTGTGGGTAAATTAATCAAATGCCTATCAAGGAACATCCATACATAGTCCTCAGTGTATTTTGTGCAATAGTAAGTTGTAATCTAACAATTGGTTTTGGATTCATGGATTTTATATTATTTACTATATTTGTCACTACTAGAAAAATAATAATAAATGACTAAAAAAACTACTAAAATTGAATATAAATGACTAAGCTTGGTCAGGTGACCATTAGTAGTTTATTGCCGATCATTTATAATGCAACCAAATTTATGACTAAACTAGTTTTAGTCATTTATTGGTTATTTTGATTGATCAATTTGGTAGTATATTTAGTCATTAATGTGGTCATTGATTGTTTTTAATTGTTCATTTATTTAATCATGGTAGTCATTTATTTAGTCATTGTAATTATTAATTGCCATCAACTGGTAGTATATTTAGTCATTTTAATAATTATTTTGCCATCAACTAGTCATATATTTAGTCATATTTATTCATTCATTTATGTCAATTGGTAGTATATTTAGTCAATTTAATTATTAATTAACATCAATTAGTAGTATATTTAATCAATTTAATTGACTAATTTCTATTAATTGGTAGTAAATTTAGTCATTATAATTTTTAATTATCATTATTTGGTAGTTTATTTAATTTTTTTTTCACTAATTTATGTCAACTAGTATTATATTGATACATTTTTTATTAATTACATAATCATTATATTTACTACTAGTTTAGTAGTAAATTTTCATTTATATGATATGAATAATTTATTAAATACCATAAATTGTATAATGCAGAAATAAACATATATTTTTTTGGTTCAATACTTGAGAATTATAAGGGTCCTAGGCCCTTTGACAAAAAATATTCAACAAAAACAAAATAGTCTTATATGCTCAACATCCTTCCATACCAAGGCATATGACTGATCTATTAAAAAAACAAAATATTACCAAAGCATCCTTAGATACATACATATTTCTATTACTATCTTACTATTTTAATAACTATTAACAGCCAAAATCCAACAAACTAACCAACTATTATAGAATTACTAATTCCATAAGCTTCACCTAATTTGTGCAAATTTTCTTCTTATTTAGCTCCTCAATCAAACTGCCTGTTGCTGCACCCAAAGCCATAAAAAATTCTCTTGCCTTTGAATGATTCAAATCCACCATCTTTTTATCCTTCTAAATGCCTATAGATTGCTCACAGGCTAAAAAAATAGTATTTTCTATACTTTACCAGCTACCTCCCCATGTTCATTATGCTTGCCTTTCCACCAACACAGAGACTTAAAAGAGCCTCTCACCACTCCTTTACCCAATATTTTAATTGTATTTACCCTATCTTTATCACACCTCATCACCCTCCATTCTACCAAGTTGGGAATGGGTTTCAAAAGATCTTTAACACAAGGCAATCTAACTCCTTGCATTTCTTCCAACTTCAACTGCACTCTACAGGTTGCTTCCACATCCGTGGAAAAATCAACCAAAGCTAGGAATTAAAATTCAATCTCTCAAAACATTTCCAATAGGATAAACTCTAAATAGTCTCTCTCTAAAAATGGTAAAAGAGGAAATGGCCCAAGTGGCAAAGATGATAAAGCCTCTACCAACTCAAACTTGTATTCTGGCCATATGAAGAATTCCACCATTGCTTGAACCTGGGATCTATCCATCATAACTAGGCAAATATTAGAAGCAAACAAAGAGGCCAAGTTAGAATTAACTCTAACTCAACAACTCTATGCTAGAAAATCCATGCCCAACACCAACTTGATATATGCCACCACTTCAAGAGGATTTCAAAAAACATTCGATAGACGTGTCTTTGAGACCATTCCAACAAAGCCCATCTCACAAATTTTGCCTTTGCCAAAACCCATTGGCCAACCAACTGATTCCAAACAAAAGTTGTCCATCTCTACTACACCTCAAACTTAAACACTACCAAACCAAGAAGCTTATCAACCATCTGTCAAAATGCCTCTCTAAAACTATCGTAAGTCATAAATATCCAAAACATGAGAAAAGATATGGCATAAATGCTCCAAATAATAAATGATCTACATCTCAGCACCATCAAAAAATCCTTCTGCCAGCTTTAAAATACATCAACCTTCACACTTGGGAAATGTTGAAGAATGATTACCCTAAAAACTAATCACTTTCTCATGAATTTGTAATCTTTTGAAAAATATTTCAAATCATAAAAATTCTCTATATTAACAAATATGGAGACATCATTAGTTTTTTTTTAAAATAATTTAAATAAAATACCATAATATCAATATTAAAATTGCATTTTTATATGTTTTAAATAGCAATATAATATTGATATTTCTCAATTAAAAACCTAAACAAACCATATTATCAACATTAAAATTGCTTTTTTTAAAATCAATATAATGTTGATATTTATCAATTTAAAAATCAATCTGATCAAAAGACTGGCAATCCTCCTAGCTCTTATTAACATTATCCATCATTTCCTCCTCACACTAATCAATCACTGCATTGGCCAAAAAATCAACCACTTTATTACTTTCCCTGAAACAATTGTAAAAATATTGATTCAACATCATGATTAAAAAAAAAGGTAATCTACAATTAAAAATATAATGTAATTTTGATGAACTGTAAGATGTTCATATATATATATATATATATATATATATATATATATATATGTGTGTGTGTGTGTGTGTGTGTGAAAGTCTAAGAGTTTTCAACTCTTGCAAATACACCATGATAAATATTCCTAAACAACACATTCAAACTACTGCATAAAGTAGTGGGCCAAGTTGTCTAACAGCTAGTCATGATAAAGATCAATTACGTCATTTTTTTCAAATATTTTTGTGGCCACCATGTGAAGGTTCCTTCTTTCTCTTTTAGATGGATAGATCCATCTATTTTTTCTTCATAAGGGGTATGTTACTTTTGACCTTTAAAGTATTCACATTTCTATCTCCTATTCCTTTCAATTTGAATCCATGTATAATATATAGTGAGTGAATCCATCTAATACCCATAGTAGCACCATCAAATGGATCCAACACCCCAACTTTATCCCATTCTTGGAGTTTATCAATACATTTCTACAAAATAATAAAATATATACATTATATTGAGATATAAAACATTTGATAACACACAGATAAACATTCGATAAATATTTATAAGAAATTATAAAATGATGATAGGAAACCTGAAACCATGCACCTGACATATTAAACAAAAATTAACTTCCTTCTATTTGATACAGAATGGATGTTACATATAGAAGGTGTTAATATGTTAGTAGTCATGTGCCATGAAGATGTGGATGCTACAAAGACAACAAGTGCCATTCCTCTAGTTGTCATGGGCTATTATGTAGTTGTTATGGGAACCTTCCTCACCATTGGGCACAACTTTGTAGTGGATATGGGCTCAACCTATAGTTGTTTTTGATACATCCTATTTCTATGCAAAATTGCTTTCTACATTCAAAGAAGAAATAAGAAACTAAAAGAAATGGTCAAGGCTAGAAGTACCTGATAAAGTCGTGCGCACCAAAATCAGACGTTGGAAGATTCTCCTCTTTGGCTGTGGAGGAATGACACCTGTGAAGAAAAGGCTAAAACATGGAAAAATGTTAGTCAAAGATATGGTGGGCTGTCAGGCGAACGCCCGATCCCGAAAGTACGAAGACTTCCTAGAAGGATATCAACCCACTGATAAAAAAGTAGAATATTAGACGAAAGTAGATAATAATGAAAGATAAAATGACAGAAATAAATGACAGAAAATAAAGTGCGTACCTGATATGTAGCACTGTTCTGCACAGTCACCGGCGTCGGTCTCTGTAGTGCCGGCGTCGGTTAGGGAAGGTGCCGGCGTCGGTCGAGGTGCCGTCGTCGGTCGGGGTAGAGACCGGCATCGGTAGGGGCAGGTTCTGGACGAGTTGCAGAAGCCCTGGGAGAGTCGGGACAGGTTCTTGATAGGGTCGGGACAAGGTTTAGACAGAGTCGGGACAGGGTCTGATAAGGTCAGGGCAGGGTTTGGACAGAGTCTGGGGGTTTTAGTCGAGTCTAGACAGAGTTATGGATGCGGATAGTGGGCAGGGATGTAAAGGAGAGATGCAAAACTTGGGTCTGTGGTTTGAAGATTCGGGATGACAGAAATAATGAACAAATAATAACCAAGAAGAAATAAAACAAACAGAGTAAATACTTACCTGCCAGAAGACGTGATGAAAGCCATAGTTGAAGTTGTCTGTGCAGTGCCAGATTGAAATGAATGCAGATTGGTTGATGCCGGAGTTGGTTGATCATGAAAGTATTAATTGCCAGGGTCTGTGAGTGTCAGAGTTCGCAGGTCGATTGAATGATTGATCGGGTTCAATTGATTAGCCTTTCGAATGGTTGGTGGAGGCTGATGAAGGCAAGGGACAGTTTGAGAGACGGTTTGACAACCATTTCGGGAAACCAATCGGGAACCGAATGATAACTGATAATGGATAACGGTAAGGTGACTGACGTCGGCAGGATTACCGACATCGGCCGATAAGTGACCGACGTCGGCGACATCGGCCGGGTAAAGACCGTCGTCGGCAGATGCACAATGGGGATAGAGTCTAGCTTTAGCTCTGTGCTCATTTTTACATGCTGCCAGGGTCAATGCTAATGGAAAAAGTGATAGACAAGGGTTAAATAGGTGAAGAAGAATAAGACGGGGAATGACCAGGGGAGTCGACACGATTTTGGTGTCTACATTTGCCCCTTTTTGTCTTGTTGGTTATTCTAGACGAACTGCAAGACAAAAATAGGAGTGATTGCCCCAGGTGAGGGATAAGGTTGATTTCGTCTTGTTGGTTGTTCGAATGAACTGCAAGACAAAAACAGGAAGCGGATTGCCCTGAGTAAGGGATAAGGTTGATTTCATCTTGTTGGTTGTTCGAATGAACTGCAAGACAAAAATAGGAAGCGAATTGCCCCGAGTATGGATAAGGTATTCCCCCTCAAAGTAGGAGTCGAGGGAAGGGAACCGAGAATCGGGTGCTGATTTGATAAAGAGTGGATGAAAAAGGGGTGAGGGTGAGCGCTACAAAAGGCGTGATGCGTGCATACCACTGCATGAGATGGTTAGGTCAAAAGTGTCACAGGTCAAGGGTCGAGGAGTGCCAAAATTGAGATAATCGGGCCCCAGCATTTAGTCATCTACTGATCGGGTTACTCAATCGAAGCTGAAGCTCCAAATGGGTCATCGCGGTCTAGGTATCCCGGGCTCAGGAAGTGCTCCTAGAAACACGAAAAAGGCACAAGTAGGGCGGAGCAATCGGTTTGCGATCCTATACTTGTGAGGGTCCAAAAAAGGTCTGCGCACAATTCTGCTAACCAGTCATGAGGTAGCATACATGCAAAAACAACCAAGGCAACAGTGTCTTGGAAGTGGTCGAGGTCGGAGGAGATAGGCATGATCTCCAATGGTTGGTGGTCGATGGATGGATGAATGGACGAAAGGATGCGGCCGAGCTATCCTCAGAAGACCCCATGTCAACTGAGTGATGCCTACATAGCCCCTGGTGATAGGGCCTCAGGCCAATGTAGTTCTCCCTAGAAGGGAGGAAGGGTCAAAGGGATGGAAATGGGTCGTGGTGAAGGGCAAGGTTATGGTTAAAAGAAGGAAAGAAGGTTTGTTCATCAGAGAGACGAACAAACGAGAATGGTCGAGCTAAACCCCAGAAGACAGTCGTGTCATCTGAGTGTTGCCTACATAGCCCCTGTAGAAGGGCCTCAGACCAATGTAGTTCAGACAAAGGGTCCGAGTAGTAGACAGGTGGTTAA
This sequence comes from Torreya grandis, assembly GCA_037957365.1. Taxonomy (NCBI): domain Eukaryota; kingdom Viridiplantae; phylum Streptophyta; class Pinopsida; order Cupressales; family Taxaceae; genus Torreya; species Torreya grandis. The sequence continues at coordinate 813,142 of JARHVA010000143.1, read as the reverse complement.
AATAGTTGAGATATTGGTCTTGGTTATGATGAAAGGAGGAGGAAAAAAGATGTTGCAGCCTTTTCCAAATGGTGTATTCTGCAACATTGGTTGAGGGGTTTTTCATCCCTAGCAATACTCCATATTCCTGATGGATGTATGCTAAAAATGAATTGAGGTTTATTTATGCTTCAGCAAGTATTGGTTTATGCTGAACATAAATTGCAGCGGGTTGATAGTTTCTATGTGTATTGGTGTCCATAGAAACTAGGGTGAATAGGCTAGGTCATGTTGATGGTCTGAAAAGAGAGTTGAGTTGAGTCGATTGACAAGTGATGAAGGTGAATGTGACCAAAGTGTAGAAGAAGTGAAAAGCATATTGCTCTTTCATTGACAAGGACCAAAAAGATAGCATAGATAGGGGTTATGAGAACCAAGAGCCCCAGTCATGCGTGACGTCGTTGACCATAGTGATGTTAGAGCGGTAATCGAATCACTTAGACATTAAAGTGAGCTCGAAGTCCCTTGAGCAGGTGATAGGAGGAGGAAAGAGGGTAACCCGTGTTAAGAGCAGAGATAACTTTGCCCCTTTTTATAGGAGACCCTGAGACAACTATAAGTCAAGTCCATGACTCATTTTTTTTTTTTTTTTTGACGGTGAACTGATCGATGCGGGAAGCCTGCATAGAGATGTCATTTGCTTGGTGGTCAGGTTGTGAAGCTGATCAATGCGGGAAGCTTCTAAAATAGTGTTGTTTATTGCCAGATTAGTCATAGCCATCCTTTGAGGGAGTGGTCTAGATTTTTGTTTAATATAAGGGCTTTTGAATAGCTGTCCTTCGAGGGAGCAGTCTATTAATTACAGCAATGATAGTACAGCTGTCCTTCGAGGGAGCAGTCTATTTTTTTTTTGATTTGATATTGATATAGTGACCATGGATATGTTGTGACATCTTGATTTATTTTTACAGAAATTTGAGTTGTGGACAAGATTATAGAAGGTCGAGGACTCCCTTTTATTAGGACAAAGCATCCATACAGCATAAAAGGGTTATAGGAATTGTTAAGAGGAATAGGGTTGAAAAGAAGTAGGATTAAGAGGACAGGGATTGCTCAAGGGATGAGCTCAAGTTAAGTGTCAAGTAGATGAATACTCGACTAGCAGTAAAATGGTCGCAGATGCAACGCATTAAGAGGCTCAGGTTCTGGTCGTCCATCAAGAGAAGACAGACGGTAAGTCCCTGATCCATACTTGTGCATGATAATAAAAGGTCTGAGCCAATTAGGAGCAAACTTGCCCCATGTGCCTCTTTCCAGATTGGTCAGGTGTTGATTGATGAGTGGATGTGAAGTTGGTTGATATGGTTGTTGATTGATCGAGACTGGTTGGATGTTTTAATAAAAAGGTTGGTTGAATGTTTGGGTGAGATTTGGTCATGTGATAGTTGTTCAATGGTAGGTCGAGGGTTGATTGGTTGGTATTTGGTCTTTGGTTGGGTTGAATGTTTAGTTGAGGTTGGGTTAAATGTTTGATTGCTGGTTTAATTGAGGTTAAGTTGAAAGAGTGATTGATATGTGGTTGAGACTGTGTTGAAAAATTAGTTGAGGTTTGGATGAAGGTTGAATTCCCCCAGCGGCTAGGGAGAATGTTTGATGGATTGGTTAAGGTCAATTGAGGTTTAGTGGTAAGATGGATTGTGTTGATGTCGAATAAGGGGGTTAAAGGTGGTGAAGGGACCCTAGTCTGGCGTGGAGATCCTGATTTGGGTGATGAGGTTGGAGAGGCATGGGTTGGTGTTGATGATTTATCGGAGGGGTGGTCAAGAGGATCCTTGATGAGAAGGGAATCCTTTCTCCATTGTTGACGAATGACAGCTTTAAGAGTGCAACAACACTCAGTGTCATGTCCCAGAGTGTGATGATAGTGGCAGAATGTAGAGTTGTCAAACCGAGATGGCCTTGATCCGAGAGTTGATGAGTGGGGTGATGTTGAAGGTTTATTGATGATGTGGTTGAGAAGAAGGGTGTCATTCCCAAGACATTGGTGAATGGCGACCTTGAGGGCACAACAATGCTCCGTGTCGTGCCCAGGCATGCGATGATATGCACAAACTTATGTGTTGTCGAACCAAGGTGGTTTTGGTCTGGGAGTTTGATATGGTCTAAGTGGCGGGAGATAGATACGAGAGGACTACAACAATTGCCGTAACAGCAAGGCATAAGAACCTGCTAATGGGTCTGAGTGTCTTGTTGCAGTGAGGGTTGGTGATTTTGGTTTGAGAGGCGTAAGGTGCATTAATCGATGGTTTGGAGGAGCTATAAGTCTAACGGGTTGAAGGAGTAATGGAGGCGATGTGCCTCTGTGAAGTATGGGAGTGGGAAGCATTCCGAGTAAAGTAGACGGATGTGGGCCCAAGATTGAAGGTAATGACGAAGATAGGGGAGGAGGCCTCCGGTGTGTTTTAGTAGCCTTCTTTGGTTTGGGTTGAGGGCCACCTTTGTGCGAGGCGAGGTTAGATGTGGGGCGAGCACCAAGAGGTTTAATCGCTTTGGGCATGATGGACGCTTGCGCGGGTTTGGACTTAGATGTGGACGGTTCTTCTCTCGATGGAGAAGAGATTGAAGGTGTGGGTTATTTAAGAGGAAAGAGTGCTGGAGTAGTCATGGCTGCTGCGTGTGGTTGAGGAGTTAAAAAGGTATGATCATCTATGGATGATAATAAGGATGAAGGCGAGGCAGCTGGTGTTGATGTGGTCAAAGCGTCCTCCAATATGGGAGAAGTCGATGGAGGACAAGTAGGAGAAGAAAGTTCTTCACCATGTGGAGGTGGTATAGGGGAAGAAGGGTCTTCAACCTGTGAAAGAGGTTGGTCAGGGATAAGAGAAAAGATAGTGTCGATCGTGTGTATATCATGGTCTTGAGGGTTATTGATCATGGTTTGGACATTGTCTTGGGTAGGCGGGTGATTAGAAAAGGGTTGCTTGAAGATGTCAAGGTTTTGGTTGGGCGGTGCATTCGAGTTATCTAAAATAAGATCCCCTTTATCGAGCATGTCCTGTACGATATTTTTGAAAGTTCGGCAGTTGTCGATGTCATGGCCTTGGATGTGATGAAAGGGACAGAAGTCAGCCTCCCTATACCACGTAGGGATAGCTTTTGAAGGGTCAAATTGAGGTGGTCATATTGGAGGGAGATTGAGGACCCCCTGCTTGACGATTTTATCCAACACAGAGGTATATGACTCTCCAATTGGAGTGAATTGACGCTGTATGGATTGACGTTGAAAATGTTTATTGATGTAGTCTAATGTTGAAGATGCTGGTCGGTTGGTTATTATTGAAGATGATGGTCTAAAGATGACAGTGTTTGCCGACCCCTTGGATTGAGAGTGGGCAGAAGAAGGTCTAGAAGAAGAATGGTCATTGGTTCTTGCATTGGTGTTACGCAATTTGACCTTATCTTCTTCAATGGCACGGAGTTCAAGCTTTCGGGCCATGGTGAAGGCCTCATCAAAAGTGTGGAATGTTTGAACCCGTAAGGTGGATGAGATGTGACTGGCACATGCTCGGGAAAAGAGCTCAATGAGCTCGGGTTGAGGCAAGGAGAAAGAGAGCTGGTTAATCAGGCCTCTCCAACGGGTGACAAAATTGACTATTGATTCGTCGTCAAATTGTCTAATTGAGTAAAGGTCTGTGATCGAGACTTGTTTAGTGATATTGATAGAAAAATGGTCAACGAATAGTTGGGCGAGTTGAATGAATGAAAAGATAGAATGTCTGGCAAGAGAGTTATACCAGTCAAGGGCAGGGCCAGAAAGAGACATAGGAAATGTGCGTAGAAGTAACGCATCGTCGTGTGTGATAAGGTAACAGGCATGTTTGATTGCCCGTAAGTGTTGTTGTGGGTCTTCCTTAATCTGAAAGTGAGTAAATTTAGGAAGCTCCCAATGGTTGGGGTATGGTCGGATAGGGACAGAAGGATGGATGGGCTCGTTGTAAATCTGGTCATATGAAGAGACATTGCTTGAACTGGAGATAGAAGCTTCGAGACTGGACATTTTATCCATCAGCATCTTGATGACGTCTGCTGACGGATTGGTGGACAGAGCACCCCCTAGGTTGTAAGGCGCTTGAAAGAGGCTATAAGAGGCGTACGATGTAGTCGGTTGTACAAGTAAGGGCGCAACGTACGGATGACTAGTCGCAGGGGCAGAAGTAGAGGCTAAGGGTGGTTAGGTTATGAAGGTAGAAGGCATAGGCTGACCAGATATCGCCAAAGGTGGTTGTGTGGCGGCATGGACAAAAGAGGAGGTAGGCACTCTTGCATATATAGGTGCAAGAGTGTGTGGGGTCGAGACAATCAAGTTCTGGTATGATGTAGAACTTGGTTGAATTGAAGGTGGTTGAGGGGGTAACAAAACCCCAGTGGAGGTCGGTCTAAAAATAGATGAGGAGGCCAAACTTTGCGTATAGGCCATGGTCGGGTTAATGGTTGAGGTGAAAGGCTGAGTCGTAAAAGGTTGGGTGGCGAACGGTGTTGATGTTGTCACCACGTCGCCCGAAAGGTCCCGCGTTGGGTTTCTCGCGAGATAGTTTTGGAGGGCTGCGGTATTGAGGTCCAAGAATCTTGAAAAATCTTGGTCCCCTTCTGGGATGATAGGCGTCTGGGTTGGAGATGGTCTAGTAGGAATTCTTTCGGTCTCCGAGTAGAACTCCATTATAAGATTGTTTATAGATGGGGTAGGCGAAAGCAATTGATGGCTAGCGTGGTCAAGAAGAGCCTTGGTTTGACTGCGTGTCAAAAACCATTCAAGGCAAGGAAGAACGTCCTCACAAGCTCAAATAAGCAGATAAGAATGAAAAAGATGAAGACACAAGCAGATCCTAAAACCCTAAGAGTAAAATATTAGGATTATAGTGGCTTATGCCTTAGAATGTGTGTAGAGGAAGATTGGTTTTGTGAGTCGGGTCCTAGAAGAAGCAGTCTATGGATGGTTTCGGGTTTTGTTATGGTGCTCAAGAAGTCTATGTTAGCTTCCGTACAGGCCTGGTGCTAAGGAGCAAGCTCCCCTCACTTCACGATTCCAGTGGTTAGCTGGTTTCGCTTAGCCAAAATATACTTCCACTATAGTTTAGACTCTGCCAGAGAACAGAGTTGGCTTTCCCCTTGGTGATGAAATCCAAGTAAGATCGTCGGGACGGGTAAGGTATCCGCTGGGGGATGAAATCCCAGTCGGGCCTTGTCTCAGGTAAGTTAAAATGTTTATTTTGTGCAGGTGGTTTGGTCATGTAACATCAAGTGATCTAGATTAATTCAATATGCATTTTAATTACTGTGTGTGATCTAAGAGATGTAGGCAAACAGAAATGAATGCAAAGTGTTTTAATGCCCAAGTCGAAATGTTTGTTCGTATGAAGATGAATGGAGAAAGAGTCGAAGAATATGAGTTTTAGCTAGTCTAGAAGTGCAAGAAAGAAAGAAATGTTCGTTTTAGTCCTGCTTATGATGTCGTTTAAGAAGAGACGAAAGGAGGTGAAAAGGAAGAAACCTAATGCACCTAAATGAACGAAAGAAAGAAAGAACCCAAGGAGGACCTAGGGTCCCACCGGGTGTGCCAGAATGTTTCTATGCAAAATTGCTTTCTACATTCAAAGAAGAAATAAGAAACTAAAAGAAATGGTCAAGGCTAGAAGTACCTGATAAAGTCGTGCACATCGAAATCAGACGTTGGAAGATTCTCCTCTTTGGCTATGGAGGAATGACACCTGCGAAGAAAAAGCTAAAACACAGAAAAACGTTAGTCAAAGATATGGTGGGCTGTCAGGCGAACGCTCGATCTCAGAAGTACGAAGACTTCCTAGAAGGATATCAACCCACTGATAAAAAAGCAGAATATTGGATGAAAGTAGATAATAATGAAAGATAAAATGACAGAAATAAATGACAGAAAATAAAGTGCATACTTGATATGTAGCACTATTCTGCACAGTCGCCGGCGTCGGTTTCTATAGTGCCGGCGTCGGTTAGGGAAGGTGCCAGCATCGGTCGAGGTGCCGTCGTCAGTCGGGGTAGAGACCAGCGTCGGTAGGGGCAGGTTCTGGACGAGTTGCAGAAGCCCTGGGAGAGTCGGGACAGGTTCTTGACAGGGTCGGGACAAGGTTTAGACAGAGTCGGGACAGGGTCTAATAAGGTCAGGGCAGGGTTTGGACAGAGTCTGGGGGTTTTAGTCGAGTCTAGACAGAGTTATGGATGCAGATAGTGGGCAGGGATGTAAAGGAGAGATGCAGAACTTGGGTCTGTGGTTTGAAGATTCAGGATGACAGAAATAATGAACAAATAATAACCAAGAAGAAATAAAACAAACAGAGTAAATACTTACCTTCCAAAAGACATGATGAAAGCCATAGTTGAAGTTGTCTGTGCAGTGCCAAATTGAAACGAATGCAGATTGGTTGATGCCGGAGTTGGTTGATCGCGAAAGTATTAATTGCCAGGGTCTGTGAGTGTCAGAGTTCGTAGGTCGATTGAATGATTGATCGGGTTCGATTGATTAGCCTTTCGAATGGTTGGCGGAGGCTGATGAAGGCAAGGGATGGTTCGAGAGACGGTTCGACAACCGTTTCAGGAAACTGATCGGGAACTGAATGATAACTGATAATAGATAACGGTAAGGTGACCGACGTCGGCAAGATTACCGACGTCGGCCGATAAGTGACTGACGTCGGCGACATCGGCCGGGTAAAGACCATCGTCGGCAGATGCACAATGGGGATAGAGTCTAGCTTTAGCTCTGTGCTCATTTTTACATGCTGCCAGGGTCAATGCTAATGGAAAAAGTGATAGACAAGGGTTAAATAGGCGAAGAAGAATAAGACGGGGAATGACCAGGGGAGTCGACATGATTTCGGTGTCTACACATCCTAACCCCTATATACACCTCTCTAGTAGCTGTAAGTTAATTCCTCAAAAATAATGAGCTATGGCTTTGGCTATGGGCTATTAAAAAAATTATGCAAGACACCAGACAAGCTAGAGGAGGAGTGAAGGAAGATTAGAGTAGAAACTTCAAGCATTGCTAAGGAATAACCATATCCATGAATAACAAATTAAGTGCTACAATAAAGGCATACACTTCTAATCTCCATTTGGAGTGTTGTAGACCAGAATTTATGACTACAAGAATACAAAAGAACCATTCTCAGCTTTTGGTCACTTCATGAAAAATAATTTCACTCTAATAATAAGAGAGATTTGGGATTTTTTTGGAGCACAGGTCCCAATTTTGATAAAACAACTGATTACCAAATTAAAATTTCACTAAACAAAGAATCCATTAGTAAACATCCTCATTTACTGGGAGTAAGATAGAAGAGAAACAAGCCATCAGTAGGCTCATACAGAGGAGATCAATAGAAGTAAATGCCATCACCCACCCTCCATAATTATAAAGGATCTAACTTGGATAACAAACAAATATCTGTAGAAACTACCTTGTGGAAGGATGGCAATAGTCTCTCATACCATTACAAGACCACTATTCAAGTGTTTTGCAAGTCATCATGATTGCATGTAAGTTGTTTAGGGTATAATTAAAGGATAGGACACTATGATCACATAATTTCCCACGGGTAAAAATACAACAAAATCATGACTACCAAGGTAATAATTGCATGAGAAAACAACAAGCTAAGCTTCTATTCAGATAAACACTCACATGCAGATTTATTATGCCATAACCTTAGGAATCAATAGTTAAAAAGGTGTGGTGTATCTTTTAGTCATAGAAAAGCACTTTATTTTTTTAATATAGCATGCATTATATTAAAAAGCATATTTAATCATTAAAACATCATTCATCAAGTCTTGTCATGAGCTATGCCAACTCACCACTCAAAACCCTCATTACGACCCCATCCTATCTTTTTACATCCTACATGTACCATGTTACTTGGGGACAAGTGACACTTCATGTGGGGGGAGAATATTGTGGGAAATCAATCACATGATAATCTATGTAGGTAGATTGAAATCCCATGATTATGCCATAATTACACCCATATTTGATTGGGGAAAACAATCAATTTTATTGTTTTCCACTTTGAGATCATATCTCATTCACAAAGACCTAAGCAAGACATTGCTACAGCCTACAACCAAAACTACCATTATTGAAGAAACTTGCTTCACTATAGGCAGTAATTTGAAGGTAAAATTGAGTGTTTTGAAGAGATATTCATTTTAAAAAATTGACAGGAAGATAAACTAGCCAAAATGGGAGGTTCAATAGTGATAAGGGAACCCTCATACCACAAGGAATTGCAAGGAGATCCAGATAGCTAGGACATCTTTAGTAGGGTTAGATGGGATACCTATTTTGAGAAACTATAGGATTTTTTAGAACATCTCACTAGAGAATTTGCATGGCCTTTTACAAGAGAATAGGTGATAGTATTTGGCATAATATTTGGTGATTGTAGAGTTAGGGCCTATGTATTTCTCTTATTCTATTTAACAAAATTACATCAAAAATCTTTGATATTCCTATATACCTAATATTGTAGAGATAGGAAACCTAAAACCATGCACCTGACATATTAAACAAAAATTAACTTCCCACTATTTGAAATCTATGTATGCACTCTATTACAAACTAAGCTCTAAGCTTCCATATGTAAGTTAAATATTCTCCCTTATTTCCATAATATATGTATACTAGCTAATTACACTTCACTACTATTTTAACCATCTTCTATCACATAGGTAATGATTACCCTTATTTACATAATAAAACAACCATTACTTACTTAAATATTAATTACTTTCATGCGGTTTCATAGCACTCACCTCGAGTTCAATACCACTACTATTATGAATATCATGCACATGCTCATCAAGTTCAACATAATCACTATTAACATTGACATAAAGTTGTGTAGCTTTGCAGATAACTCTATTGACATGGCCTTTTTTATTTTCATTCTATTTTCATATAATTTATCTACATGTGGTTTAATCATCATGCAAAAATTAATATAAGTTAAGTGAAGAATGCAAAAGAAATACATTTTTGTCCAAAATAAGAATGACAAAACATTGGGATAGATAAACTTACAACTTAAAGAATGTAAAAGCTATAATTTTTATCCAAAAGAAAATTTTAATCATGAAGAATGACAAAACATTGGGATAGATAACTGAAAACAACTATTATATTACCTCAACTTCAGCACAACTATGACTGTGTTGCACATTCTTGTCTAGTTCATCATGATCAATTATCAATATCGGTAGCTCTATTGACATCAAGGCATTTTTGTTTTTGTGCTACTTTGATAAAATTACTTTTCATGTGGTTTAACCATCATTCAAAAAAATATACAAATCATTCAATAGTCAAGTAAAGAATGCAAGCTATAAATTTGTCCAAAAGAACATTTTCTAGATCACTCCAACAATAAATAAATTGAATTGGATTCTCCTATGCTTAGATTTCAAACTACATATTAAGAGGCATTTATATAAATAATTTCCAAAAAATAAGAAATGAGATCAATAAAGCCTCTTACCTCATATAAATCTATGGAATTATGCTCATTCCATGTAGAAACTATAGGCTTAATAGAGGCAACCAACTACAAAAATTTCTCAGTGAAACCATATATGCAAATCATTACATGTGGTACCCTTCATTTGAGTTGACATGATTTGGAGAGGCTCTTACTGGGTGTCTAATATATGGATATGAAATCTTTGACAAACTAGATTTCCACTTCATCATACTCTTAGATTTATTAGGATCTAGTGATGCCATATAATTAACAATATATTTTGCACCTTCTCTTCTACTATTTTCCACCTAAAATACAATGTTAATTTCAACATATAGTTAGTTCAATAAAAAATTAAAATAAATAACATAATGTAAATTAAACCAAAAATCCATACAATTACTCCAAATTTGTTGACTTTGGCCTACAACCCATCTCAGCCAAATGTATATCCAGCCCTCACATTATCTCTTGCTCTCTTGCCTCTATTACTCTTTGTCAAATATTCTTCAAAATGCATAATTTCTTTCAATGCCTCCCACTATTTGGGATATAGAGTGGATTCTAACCTCTCTTTTCCCTCCATGATTGTTTTTTTTATAATTGTATTTAAAATTGTTCATCAAAAGTCTCATCTTTTGCTTGTAATATGTTTTAGAGATTTGTCCACCAGTAGTCTCAAAAGAATTTTCCATTTTTTGTATAACATTTTCCACACTTCATGGATCTTACTATACAAATTTTGATTTGAAAATATCCAAATAGGCCCTACATCGTACACCCAGCTTGGAGGCCCACTTTGTAGCATTTAGCCTAATGAGCTCACCATCTCTCGATACCTCAACCAATAATAAATTTTTGCCTTCTAATTTTATTTATTTTGCATTCCTATTTATATATATGTACAAATATTGACTCAATCTTTGTCTTTTGACAAAATTAGACCCATCCATTAAACCACTACCAATATTTTTGGCTGATCCACTAGTTCCATCAAAAGTTGTAGATGCAATAGGGGCACTCTAAGGCACACCAGATGCAAGTGATCTATCTTCATGAATTTCATAAACTATAAATTTGTGCTCATTTTCCACATTAGGTGTGGCATGAGTAGGTAGATTAGTACCAGTCTCCATACATTTAACTTCAAACACATCGTTTAATCTTGAATAAATCATCTACAAACTTATTGTTCCTTTGATCTCATGTTTTTCAATAATATCTCTTAGACTTTGTGATAAGAGATCATCATGACATTGCATATCACCATGTGATATATTAGGTTGCACATCACCATGTTCTATATCAAGTTACACATCACCATGTGATATATCAGGTTGCACATCATCACAACTATTCTTTTCACTAACTGCATTTGTTGAATCAAAAATGTGTTAGCTTCTACGAGTTGGTGGCATTGTATCTTTTCTTTCCTTTTGTTGTTTCTTCACATTTTCTTTGCACTATTTTTCTTGCCTATAAAACAAAAAATATATATCATATTATGTCTTATATACACAAATTTCTTGGCTATAAAACTTCATTAAACACTATTAAACAAATAATATACTACTTAGTGGATTTATAACTTGCCTATTTGTCAAACCAAGATGTGATAAATATTCATTATTCTTGGCCACATTTTCTCTACAAAACTACTCATAATTTGTCACTAAAATTTTATAATTATGATCACTATCATCTAATTCGTGCCTTAAAGTCTTTTTCCTCATTTCACGAAGTCCAAATACATAATAATGTATAAATCAACAACTTGAATCAGTAGAATAGAAGTGGAATATGAGTTTGAATCTCAAATTTTGGACATCAAATGGGCTTTTAATTTTAGAAAAAACTCATTAAAAGTGACCATTTTTGAGGGATTAGAAACATCTACTTTCAACATTCAAGAGATGGTTGCTGGGGAAATAAAATTAAACCCTAGAATGATCAAAAGACATCAAGATAACATTCATTAATTCACTTCAATAAATAATTGAAACCAAAATTTGGACACCAATTATAACTTCATGCTATTGATCTTAAAAAATATTTTACAATACATTTCAAAATTTTATCTTAACTAAATCCCCTACTAATGATTATCATTTGGTCTTGGTTTCCCTTTTATAGGTGGGTAAGGTAAGAGACAAGCTTGAAACTATTACATGTCAAAAAGTGTCTTTTTAGTTACCCACTTTTAACATAAATCAAAAATTCTTAATTGTCATTGTTTACATAAGATTACATAAAAGCAATGAAAGATGAGAAATGAAGAGAAATGATCAGATATTGAAGTCCAGATCACTCACAAGATACCAAAGTCTATTAGTCATCATAAGGTACCCATGATCATTCAGATTTGGTAAGGTTCTCTCTCCATGATAGTACCTCAAAGGCTTGGTACTTCACTGTAAGGCCTATTCTTCTGGGGGAGATAGATATGTTTGTTCCCATTGGTACACTATGTAATCATGAGGCCATTTGTACTCCTAGATTTTTTGTGTGTTGGCCAAGTGACTCTTCCATCTACTATCTAATAACCCTCTGGTGTTTGTGATGAATTTTGAGAACCCATCATCTAGTGCAATTATTCCATCCAAGATTAAATTGAGGCTATAAAGATTTATCTCACCATCTTTCTATAAATTAGTGAGGTAGTTTGGAACAATTTGGCTAAACTCATCTATCCAATCCTTGGAGACTTTTAGTATCTTAGGCATAAACCATTGCTTTAGTGTGTGAAATGAATCCATTCTTACCTTGATATTTTGGTCTTCTCTAGATATGTAATTAAATTCATCTATGACCATTTGGACCATTTGGCTAGTAGGCTTTAAAGCTATGGGGGCCTCAATACTCCTTTATAAAAAAAATTCACAAAGTTATTAAGGTGTGATGTATATGTTGCCATTTCTTGAATAAGGGGTCCAATATAGGTACATAGGCCCTCATTTGATCAGATGCTTGTGATAGGGAGACATAACATTCATACACATTTTCTTATTTGTCCACAATTAGATTAATCCTATGCTCTATGATCTTTTCCAATACCCTAAGGGTTTATCCCTTTGCTCCTTCCTTTGTTTCTTCATTAGACTTTTTCAACTTCTCAATTTCTTGTTTTAGCACATTTACTTGTTCAACAATGATTGCACTTGTATTAGTCTAGATGGTAGGGAGATGGTATAATGTTAATTTTATGCTTTGGGAAGGACCTATTCCCTTCAACTGCTCTTTTAATTTCACATTTTCTATGAATAACCTATTCACTTCATCATTAAGATCAGTTTATGCTCTCTCATATTCTGCCAATCTAAGCTCCATACCTTTAATTGTAGCCCTAGTAAACATTGCTAAGTGCATTGTCATAGTAGCTACCTCTTATGTTGATGTGTCTTCAAGTGTCTTTATCATGGTAGTCTTTCTCATTTCTTGTACAACATCAAGCAATATTGGTTTTTATATTCTTTTTTGCTTTGTCCAAAAGGTTAGGGTTTTAATTATTAGATTATAACATGTGCCACTCATTGCCTCATCTAAATTGAATTCAAAAATCAACATGGGATCTTTTTATATTCTTACTTGATCTAGTAAGAATATCTTTTTCAACTCCATCCTACGAATGATCATTATGTTGGTCTCCAATACTAATTTTCTAGCCTCATGTGGGTTGATATTTATTTCATTGATCCTAAGCTCCTCAAATGTCTGAGAAATAATCTAATCATGTTGGGACTCTTCAATATCCATCTTATTAATCTAGAGACTCTCCTCAAATTATATTATTTTTACCTTGATCCAAAATCTTTAAACTCAGGGGTTTGGATAAATTCATCGTCTTCAATAAACCTAAGAGAAATGACCACTCTTTCATCATCATACATCTCTTGATCATTATGTGCATGCACATCCACCCTTTCTTCCAGTCTGTGAGCCTCAGTTACAAGCTCAAGGAGTGGTTGATCCACTTCATCATCATCTTTCAAATTCATTAGCACATTGGCTACCTCCTTTGTATCCTCCACCTCTTCACTTACTTCATATGCAACTAAATAGTGTACTTCCTATGTCTTTTGCTTCTTAGGCTCTAATTGCTCTAGATGTGATTTTAATTGTATTGTAATAGTGTCTGGAAGGGGTTCTACAATCACAACACTGCTTAGCCTCTTGATGGGCAACTTGGTGGGTTTTGGAGATTGCCCCTTAGGTTCCTTTTTTGTCTAAACATATAACCTTTTAAATTTGTAAATTATCAAATGTATCCTCTTAAGAGGATCCCCTTATTACACATAAAAACTTAGGAATTTAGTGTCTCTATTTTTCTTCTCTTTCTCAAATATTTTTATGATTTCCCATTTCCTTTTCCTCTGAAACACTTCATGAGGGGTAAGGAAATTTCTTATTACATCTCCTTCTTAATCAACCTCATGGGTAATCCCAACTCTAGTGAGTAGTGTTTTCCTTAACAAAGTTTATATGTCCTTCAAGTTTAAAGACACTTTCCCCTCATGACTTAAAAGAATACCTTTTCTTCAAATAACTTTGTAGCTCTTCTAGAGTATCAGACCTAATGGGAAATTCCCCACATATAGTTAAGTTAGGTAGGAATGTCCCCTTTTTCTACTTCTTCATAACATCCTATTCCATCCATAGCCTTTTCCACATAAATTCCAAAAATGCAATTCAAATGGAAACAAACTTAGGTAGAATGTGTGAGGCTTGAGGACACCCAAAAACTCTTATCATTGTTTGGTCTACTAGAAAGAACCAGTCACCAAAATTATGGGTATGTCCCTATTCTAGATTCAATGTTAAGGATCTTAATAATTATCTAATTTCAATGGGCAATCTTGGTGAAATGTGACCAAGAGTGGCCATGACCCTTACTACAAAATCATGATGAAATGTCACATAATCATTATTCCTACATCTGTTATCCCAAATGTAACATCAATGGTATATGAGTAACCTATTTCCTTATTGGTTAATCATCCCCAAGCAAATATTCTTAGTCCATTTATCTTTGTTTTGATACAATAGTAAATGACATAGCAAGGAATAATTTTTGAAAGTGATAGGGGCTAGGTTTTATCTCACTTGTAAGAATCCCTCATGTAGCCCTTTCTCAATTAGAGCAGCAAAGTCATACTCAACATTCACTTTAGGGTTTTGAATCCTCATTTCCATCATCATGAGACTAATTGGCATCTTCTCCTGAGCATCAATCCCAAGAACTTGGCACAAAGAAAAATAAGTTCTTTTAAAATAGACTTGAAAGTTTTTCGTGGTAAATGGCTCATTATTAGAAGGGGAAATAGGTATCCTTTTATTGTTTGGACCCTTTTTCATTTATAGAAGAAGTTCATCACTCCTATAGGTTTTTCTCAATCTCATATAGTCTTCCTCGCTTTTATCCAATTCAATCTTGGTGATGGATTGCTTATTCAGCATGAAACACTTTACAATTACTGCTTTGGTCAATACCACTAATGGTGAGCTATTTGGCATTCTTACAGTCCTAGTAATTAGGTGGTAATGTTATGCCAGTACTCTAATAAACTCAACATATATTAATACATTTGGGACTATTAGTTTGGCTAAGTCTAAGGCCCAAGGATTCGAAACTAGAATCTTACCATCCCTCTTATCATAGAAGTACCAAAACAAATCCCACCCTGAGATATGAATAATTAGGTCTCTAGATCCATGAGCTACATCTCTAAACACCTTTTTGAATCCCTTATTTGTTGAATTGGGTAACACATCAAGTATGGACTATTGTAAAGTTCTCTTTTTCATTTTAGAGGTTGTGGTTTCTTCCTTCTTACTCATAAGTTCACTTATTTTAGGTGGCATAATGAATAATTTACTCTTAATTAATTTATTTAAGTGTCTTCTTGTATAATTGAGGAAATTAAGTTCTTATACACTTGTTACATAGGGTTTTTATGAACTTACCTAGCAAAATAATAGCTATAGAGTCTTCTTCCTTAAACTCTCTTACCTCTGGTATGCTGAGCTATGTGAATGAATACAGAAATGGCATCGACTCCCAAGTTTTTTTTTTTTAGCTTGGTTATCTCTCTATTAATGTCAATTTGTGTAAAATATTTCATAATCTATCCATATTTCAAGTTTGAATACATGTGTATGCTTATGATCTTGGGAAATCAAATAGTTCATGTTTAGAGGTGTAATAATTACCACTGATGATTTAAATGATTTGAAATCTTATACTTTAGTACTGATCTATCATATGAAGACCATTATAGGGGTAGCAGTATGGTAGAGTTAGCATTTACTCTCCCTGATATACCACACACTTTCACTTTTCTTGTTGCAAGATAGCAGGTAAGATAGTCTCATACCGCCACCTCGTGCACACCCCTTTAAACTCCCATGAGATGGTGGGTTAATTATAGTGATTGAGTGATTTTTTACCACCATATGATAGTGTCACTATTTACCCCTTGCAGGGCTATGGTTTACTTTAGTTATTATCATGTTCTCACTGCCACCCCACACTATTCATATTTAGTTGCCATGGTATTACGATAAGTATTTGTACATTGACCTATATGTCTCTCCATCCTATGCATACCTCTATTGACTACTGTGGTAGTGTGATATTAGATTTTTTATGTATTTTAGGTGGGAATATAGGGGTATATTATGAATACAGTATTTTAGATATCATTTTATTGAAAATATTGAATAATTTTCTAATTTTTCAATCTCTTAGTTTTAGATTTTAGTGTCAATTAGACCTAAGAGATCATTTATTTAATTTTAATGAGGCTTAGTCAGGTACAAAGACTTTTAACATAGGAATCAGGGCTTTAGTCATTAGGCTCAAGGCTAGTTATGATAATAAAACTAGGAAAATTTTGGAGGTTCTAACATAGGGGTTGTCATTTTTCAAAATTTTACCTAAGTATGGAACCCTTGTACCTTGAGGATTTTGGTCTTATAATTTATTGTTGACCTCTTGTTCTAGTTCTAGTCTTTTAAAGTTATCACACTATAAATTGATGAGAATATTTAAGTTGGGGGGTTAATTGATCGGAACCTTTTCCATTTATGTCAAAGGGGGAGAATTGAAGTAGTAAAACATAGCATGATACAAAACAGCATAAAAGTACTAAAGTTAGGGGGAGCATAATAGTAAGGGGGATCATGACAAGGAATTATACTTGTCTTTTCACACAAATTGTTTAATAGTATAGGTTAAATATTTTATTTGCCTAATGTTAAGATATCTATATGTATTATTAAATCACAGATGTTCATTATTGTTTCTTTCACGTAAGCATATTCAATGCATGTGGAGGTTAGAAGTTGTATTCCAAACTAAAGCTATCCAAATATCAAAGAAATGACTACAATTTATTGCTATAATTTTAAAGAGTTATTTACTTTCATAGTTATCTTGTTGCATTATTTGATACATTTAGACCTTGCTTTCTTTTTTTCATATCTAACGGTTCTAGAGAAGTTAGAAAAGTCTAGCATCTAGAAAACATATAGGGCATATAATAAATTATATTCTAACTAAAAAAAATTAATTTCAACCAAAGTAAGAAAACTAAGAATAATGATTGAACCTAACTTTAAATGCACTTCAAATCAGCAGTGAACATCTCAATTTTTGTATACAATATACCAATAGAATAATGATGATTATATTCAAAAATGTATCAGTAAAATAGTAATGAATAAGCACACCTATACTCAGATCTTTATTACATTTAATAATAAATTACACCATAAATATAACCAGTGTTTAGGTGACAAGCTAACAATTTAAGGTGATAGGCTAGTTAAGGTGACAAAACATCATCATAATCATCTACATTGCTAGCAAGATCAAAATCCTAATCACTTGTGTCTGCATCTACTTGATTTTTTTCCTCATCCTCATCTATGATATGCAATACATTCTCTCTCCCAATGTCTCAATTGGTAATCAAAATCTCTTCTTGAAACACTCCATCATTGTTTTCATCCACTTCTTTGAATGTTTCTTGTAAATTAACATATTACTCATCAGGCATTATATCAACAACTTCCATGAATTTTCATTTTAAACAAGAACCTGTTTGAATGACATATGACCATCTTAGGCCTATTAAATCATCAATTAGAAATGATTGGTTAATTTGAAGAGGGGAACATACAGCTCATCCATCTCTAAAAGAAAAAGAGGTTACCCTAATGATTAAGGGTGAATATACTGATTTAGAAGCTATAATAGAATAATGAAATACTTTTATGAGTCTACTAATACAGGTTGATTGTATCAACTACAAGATTTCACCTATAGGTTGCCTATAGCAACTACCAAGATATAGTCTCTCCACCTAGAGGTTTCCCATAGCAACTGTAGGTTTTCACCTACAAGTTGCCTGTGGTAACTATAAACTTTCACCTATAGGAGCCCATAGCCACTACACAGAACCAACTATTATTGTGATAATAAGTAATTATTTTTTAAGGACACATCTAGCTATCTTAGAAACAAAGTAAATGATTGAAGAGGATCCTCCATAGCAACTTTATAGATCCCTCACATGCATAGAAACTTGGATATGCTACCAAAAGATGAATAAGATAAGTACAATGGAAAGGAGAAAAAGAAGCAAAATAAAAAAATAGAATATATTGTCCTTTACCTATTCAAGGCTAAAAAAAATTAACTTTAAGTTACTAACCACCTAAATGTTTATTGGGTTAGTTGCAAAGTATTTGTACCTTTCCTAGTTTAGTGTTTTTGGTTGGAGCTAATAAATTGCCTTATGTATTTAATGGTAAAGCCTAGATTAGATTAATGATGATGGTATTGTAAAAAGTAATTGCATTCTAATTTTTGAAATATTTTAATCTACTATAGCAATCTTTAATTACTACAAATCTGAGTAATGAAAAGGTTGATTCTATAAGAATCTTTTTTAAGTCTCTCAAAGAAATATTGGAACTTAGTTTTGAATGAGGAGGGCCCCCTCAGAAGGATTTTTAGTGAAGATACTGACCCTTCTTAGATTAAAGTATGTTGTGTGAGTTGATTTCATTATTATTTTGATTATATGAAGTATGATTCATGTGTGACTCATTCTCTTTAGCACTCTTCAACACTTACCTAGAATTTAGAGCATTTCATAGAATTAGGATATAGAGCACTCTAAAAAATTAGAATTAAAGTACTCTATAGGATATAGATCACTCTATAGCAATTCAAATTAAATAAATACAATTGGGCATCACTCTACAGAATTAGATGTTCTACCTGTACATAAATTCTATGGTTAGTTTTATGCATTTTTTACTTGTAGGATTCTTAGCTATCAATGGCTAATTAGCAAGAAACATAGAGACTACTCTACCCTCATTTTTTTACCCATGTGCAAGAGGTATATATTAAAAGTATATGTTTTAAACTATCTATTACTAGCACCTCACCATTTATATTTCTAATATAAAAAATATCCATTACAGTTAAAAATAATAATATTGGTCAAACTGTAATACATAAAGATAATAAAAATGTGGGGTGTTTGTATACTATTTATTTGAATTTATGGGAGAATGTTGTAATAATAAAAATCTCATTGATTATATAGACTTATTTCAATTTACATGTCATCTAGAATGTGCATAAAAGAAGACTGTGATGACTAGAAATAAACATATGTTATTTTTATCCATGTTTTATTGAGGGCCTTCCTTGTCTAAATGATAATTAAAGAAATGAATTAGAAATGGAATATAGAATTTATGCTTGTTTTATTGATAAACCACAATCATTTAAACATATGGTAATCTTGTCAATGTTAAGGAATACAAAAATACTAACAAACAGGGTAATGAATTATTTGTTGTAACTTTGAGCATTACTTACTAGCATACATTATTAACATGTTGAGCTAATATGACTTGTTCTAACAATTGATATACTCCCATGTGTGGACATATAGTATCAATTAAAATAGATTGGTGACCACACTAATTTGATGAACTAGCATAACTTTCAACTATGCCATATGAGACCATCTTCTAGGATTCTATGCAATTAATAGATTAGACTTGAACACAATGTTACCCAAGCATTTAAGTATAGGATAGGGACATAAGCCCATGGTTTAATGTCAAAGTGATCAAAGGAATTTAAATTTGGATGTATGTTACAAGTTTAATTCCCATATGCTCCAAAATGTGTAGAGGAAACTAATGAAAAAATAGTCTGATAAAATTAGAATTATATGTATGATTCTAGTATTCAATTGCCTATGTAACTATTGTAAATTACACCAACCAATAACAAAATAATTATGATGTACATGCACTACCCATGCCATGAAGACTTAGTGAAAAGGAGCATCAGGGATTAGGTTGGTTAATTGGTTACAAAATTAGAAATTAATACCATACCCATGCATGATAACATGGAACACAAATAGACAACTTCAAGATATGGTCACTAAATTATATTGATTATAAAATGAATAAAAACATCAAATTCTTTCACAATATCAAGAACTCCAAATTTTTACATGGTATTCAATGTCTTAATGACAATATACCCTCCTATTTATGTAACTCATCTCTTATAATACACTAATTTTGTTCTCCTAACTAGATACAGTTACCAATCAAAAAGCTATAGATTTTGTGTTTAATGTAATGATGGTTTTTAATTACCTCTAAATTCACTGTAAAGGGCATCGCCAAATTTAACTTCACTGTAAAGGGCCTTGTTGACTTCAAATTCATTGTAGCAAACTCGAAATTCCTTTCCCACCTTTTCAGAAGTCTCCAGGTCCTCTCCAAACAAGCTTTATCATCCATGTAAGTAGTTGTTATACTTATATGCTAAAACCCAAAATGCCTCATGCCATCAAATTGGTACACAAACCCTCTCTAGTCAACTCTAAATTTATTAATAATTAACAAACCCTCCTTCTATTTATAGAGGTGCATTTCACAAATAATGCCTATTGTACTCCCCACTCCCCCATCAAATTACCTTTGCTAAATTATACACTTTACTATACTCCCCACTCCCACCAATAATTTCTCAATTTGTGATTAATTTTGTGTGTGCAATACAACCCACTTCTACCAATAATTTCCCAATTCAAAATATTATTTTTAATTACCCACTTTAATATCATATTGTTTAATTTTTATTTATGTACTAATTATTTAGTCATTTTTATTTGTGTGACTAATTATTTAGTTGTGTTTTTTACCTGATGATCAAATTAGTCATTTATTTAGTCATTTATAGTTGTGTTGCAAAAAATTAGTAGAATTTAGTCATTTTTAGTTATTGTGACTAAAATTTTTAGTCACGTAGTCATTTATTTGCCAAATTTTACTAGTGTGTCAACAATTATGAAAGTGATATTATTTTCTCTATACTGACATTGAATTTTATGAATAATTTCCTTAACAAATATCTTGTGTTGATGGATGTTGTTGTAAACATATACTAAAAGAAGTATTGGTAATATCATCCTTAAGCATGCCTAGAATAAATGCCTTCTCTTTGTTCAACTAAGTCTTAGCTACTAGATTTGAATCATCTTGGTATTCCCCTTGATCAATAAGTGTGAAATTGAGACTACACAAGTAATCATCAATTTTCATCATAATTTTAATCTCATCATCAATATCATCTTCTTCTATGGATATCTAATTTAGATTCTCTAAATTGACTACTAAAGGAAGATCTAGAATGATCTAGTTATAGGTTATCTAAGGTTAAATGGGATAAATATAAATTAAGGTACAAGGGTGATAAACTATCTCTATAGTAGACAAATTAGATGTTAAACTAAGATATAACATATTTTGAATTCATTAAACTAAGATAGGTTTAAAATAGTAAGTAAAACTATGCTAGTTATGTAAATGACAAAGAAGTAATATATTTAGCTTATTTTAATGCTAATATAGTTTTGGATCTAGAACAAGTAGGAAGAATATTGGAAGATAATTCTAGAATAGTCATCATATTCTAGATTGAGTGCTTCTAAAGTTGTAGACACTGGCATCAGCTTAGAATAGTTACATAAATATTACTATCTAAACTTGATGCAAGTGTCTTATATAGAATATTTACTAAAAAAGGATCCAACCACCTAGATGTTTTTGGGTTTATCTTCATCTTTGCTCTATTGCATTGAGATTTAGGTCATGGATTATCACTCCTCATAAAAATTTTAAACCCTAGTTATTCATCTTTATAGTTACCTTAGGGGAAAATGGGCTAATGGGAACATAGTGTTGAACTGACCCCAAATACCCCTATGTGAATGAGAACTACCTAATATCTAATACTCTAAAGATGGCCTCAGACTGATGTAGCTTTCTCTTACGTGTTGACTTGTGTGTGAATCATGTAATATGTGCAAAATCAAGTACAATAGTGGCCTAGTTTATAACTTATAAAATATAGCTCTTGGGTTGTTCCTTCAATAATTAAAACCTATGTATGTGTTATCCCTATGATTGATGAAGAAATACAAAAAAATAGGTAACCTTTATTCATTTGAGTACTTGATTGAATGCCTTTTTTAATTTGACTGGTAAGTAGGTAAGAAATTTCTAAGTGAGGAATGAATTGGGATTGATATTATATTTATATCAAACCCTTTGGAGAAATAACTTGCATTAAATCACTTAGGCAAAACATTATGATATATTTTCATTTATAAATTATATCACTTTAGGGAATTGGACACTTGCATCAATGAAGGTGTTTGTCCTAGATTCTAGTGTTTAGGGAACATGAAAGTAGGTACAGACTCAAAACTTATAGAGGTTGAAGATAAATAGGTTTTAAGCATTATGGGCAAAATAGAAGGTTTGGGTCACTAACATAAGACTGATCAGACCAAGAGATAGGCCAAAGGGCACATGATAGAACAAATGTGAGACTTATGAAAGTTGGAAAGGTCCAAAATTAAGAGGAACAACCAAGGTCTAAGTATGTCAAGTGTACAAGACTAAGGTGCTATATAATCCATAAATATCATCTACATTTCCTTATTTAATATAGTAATGAAATTATTCGTTTAAAGGAAAAGAAATGTGTACCTAGGTGTGTATAACACACCTTACCTTTACGTGAGCCCAACTTGAGTTCTTTGATAATGACTAACCTATAACCAAGATCATGTTATAGTATATAATAAGTGCATATAATATAAAATTAATAGTATTGAAAATATTGAAATTGAAAGAGCAAGGTTTATGAGTACACTTGTGTATCGATGTAACTACCTTGCCTATTGGCAAGTTGATTTGAAAGATATATCATTATAAGGATATAAAATTGATATTATGATAAATATGTATAAATATGAAAAGTGCATATATCTAAGGAAATAAAGAGAGAGAAATATTAGAAGGCACTTGCCCCCAACCTTGGACAAAAGGTGAGTTTCTACCCAATAGTTGAGATTGGCTCAACTATGAAACCCAATAACCCTGTGAGTATGAGTGAAAAAATTCAACTCATACTATCAAATTGGTAAGTTTAAATGATATGATTAATTCCAACCTAAAAACTTGGTAAGATTGAGTGATTTAATCACCTCAACCATACCAAAAGTGAATCAACTACTATAGTAGATTGGCTCAATACAGTCCACAAAACTACATCATGGTGGGTGATGATAGTCCTTGAGAGTGTTTTTAAATCTAAAATTGATTTGTATTTTTCAATATTAGGTTCACATTGCATAGCATATGCACTTTATATGTGTCTCATCCTGAAACTGTGTAAAACAATGGTATTAATATATAGAATTATGCCACAACTATGAATCTAGTTTATATAATTATGTGTTTTATCCAATTTATAAGTATGTAAGTGTGGATAACATGATCATAAAGCACACCCCTAATATATATGGATAAATATAAAAATTGGAGTAAGTGACAATGTAGAGGACATGTTTCCAAAAAATGCCCCCATTGTAATCTAGAGATGTTAAATATTGAACAAGTGTGGATAACATGCTTTTGAAGCATGCCCCTAATAAATCTAAAAAATTATTAATGTGTGCAATACATGCCTATATGACGTGCTCCCATTGAATCTAAAAATTGTTATAAGTGTCAAATATTGAATAAAATTGGAGAACATGCTTCCAAAGCATGACCCCACTAAATTTAGAAACTATGCCAAATGTGGATAGCATGCCTCTATGACATGGCCCCATTGATATTCCCTTCATTTAAAGTGACGGAAGAATATAAACTGGTAATTACCTCACCTCAAAAGGATAAGATAATTATATAATCTGTGAATGTAACCATGTAGCATATAAAGAACATGTCTAATTAAATATATCATTGAAGTGTGTAGAATAATGTGATCATATGAAGTCCTAATATGCATAATAAAGATCATGGAAACATATAGATAGTAATAATACAAGATCAATAATAAAATCAAGCACAAACACAAGAACACTCAAAAGTAAGTCAACATACAATATTCTAAAGAGACTGTAAACAAGGGGCATGTTCAAATGTTTTACAAACAAAGGGATGTGACTTAGTCAAATGCCCACAAAATCAAGGATGACATATTCAAATGTCCATAAAATAAATAATGGATAATAGAGGTGGATTCCCCTAAAGACTTAGTGATATGAGTAGATGGAAGGCCCAACATATGAAATATGAATAGATCATGTATCTATGTATGCTTGTATCACACTCAAGTAGAAGTGTGACACACATGTGTATGTAGGAGTAACTGATATGCCATCCATCAACATGGAACTAACACATATATGTCAAGGAGATAATATAAATGTTTTATGTTGAAATTGTTTTTTTTTAAATGTTTTTTTTATTTTTTTGGTATTTTAGAATATATGAAGAGACTACCATATGATCCCAACCAAATAATGGTCATATGTATCTCCCCACTTGAAATCTAGCACAATAAATTTATTTTACTACCAAGGAACATGTGTAGGTGTAATATATTTCATTATAGTGTTTGTGATGCTTTTCGTATGTATAAGAGAACTTTGTGGTCATGAAGGGATAATAGGGGTAGTAGGGGTTTTTGGAACCCATCTCTATCTGCTATGTAATTTCTTTGGAATATAAATAGTATAAACATGTTTAGGTTCTCTGGATGTTTGAATATGAAATGTAATAGAAGATGTGGATTCATTTAAATCCAATGTATTTCACTAATGTAATGGTCTCTCAATTATTGGCCATCTAATAAAGGGAATTTTTTGTTGCTTAATTTTTACAGTGGATTAACCTTAGTAAGTTTGATAATTATATGCTTACGTATAAGCTTTTCTTGTTCAAGAGGATGCTCATATGGGATTCTAGAAACTGTAATTACCCGATTGGCATGAATGTATTTAACACACCCATGCACTATAGAATGTATTGATAAAAGTTTATGGATCCAAGGTATTACTAATAACATATAAAGTATTCCCATGGAAGGCATATTTGAAAAGGTAGTAACCACATGTGAGGGACCAACCTATAAAGGTAGGTCAATCTTGTGAAGGACCTTCTAAGATGTGTCATCGAATGATCTAACTAATCTAGTAGAAGGATGAAAATAATGATGAATATAACCCAAATGCACAAGTAATTTCATGGTGCAAAAATTTCCATTTGCACTATTATCAATCATAACATTGTGTATATGTTGGTGATCAATAAATGCTTGAATGAATAAATAATAAATATTAGAGTCATCAGCCTTGATCTCAGTATCATCAAAAGAAATAAAAGGTATCTAAACCATAGGAAGTATATGTTGTGTATAAGTACCAATAGTCCCATATAATGGGTGCCCATAATGTGATAGAGGAGTATGTGCATTATATGTCATTTTTAATTTTGGTTCCTTTTTAGAATGGTCTTGTAAAAGATTGTTAAATATTTTATATTTCTATTGATCACCAAGTTGTGAACTAGATTCCTAGGGAGGAGCATCAAATGTAATATTTTAGTCATCAATGAGGTCTTGGATTTTATTCTTCAAGGTAAAATATATGTTCATAAAATATCCTAGTCCCTGGTGATAATCACAATAATCATTCACATCATATCCTTTAGGTAGAGGTCTATTCATATCAACCTCTATAGTAAGAGGGAGAGATATAAGATGACACTCTATTAGCTATGGGAGTAATGAAGTGGGAGACTCATGTAAGTGTGTAAATTATTTATTTGGTGCATTAGATAAGACAAGTTTATTAGGATACTATAAAACTATGTTAACCATGCTAGTTTTTTCCTTTTCAGGCTCAGGAGGCTTTACCTTATAACTTGGTTTGATTGTAAATTTGGCATTGGATGTAGATGTATCTAGTGTGTTTGCTACATAATTGAGTTTATCCAATGAAATAAGATTAATTTCATCATCCCGTATAACATGGAATGAGTCATCAAAATATTTTAAACTCTTAAAAATAATTGAATCGTGTAAAATAAAAATCAAACTTTGATTTAATATGTATTTCAACTTCTTATGTACCATATGATTGGTCATTTTAGCCAACATTATCTTGTACCTCAATACATATTCATTGATAGGTTAATTAATTCCTTGTTTGATTTTAAAAATTTGAGCATAGAAAACATTTTCAAAAATATTAATGTAAAAGTGTGCTAAAAATTGATTTGCAAGAGGTTTGAATGCTTTCACGGATTAGATAGATAAATCATCTAACCAACTCAAGGCATAGTCCTTGAAGATTATTGGGAATAATTTGGTTAAAATTTTATAATTTGAAGCATATTCAAGGCATGCTAGATAAAAGGATAAAATATGTTGTTTAGGATCACCCTTTCCATCATAAAATGTGAATTTAGGTGCAACAAAACTAGTTGGCAAAGGGTGCAAAGATATCATGACTGCAATAGGGTTATGTAACACATCTTAAGAATCAATAACATGAGGATAATTTAAAGCATTTTGTT
The DNA here is from genome assembly GCA_037957365.1 of Torreya grandis. Classification (NCBI taxonomy): domain Eukaryota; kingdom Viridiplantae; phylum Streptophyta; class Pinopsida; order Cupressales; family Taxaceae; genus Torreya; species Torreya grandis. Next base: position 786,632 of record JARHVA010000143.1, on the reverse strand, counting down.
CAATTTTTGTAACCTTTTACTCCAAGGTCTTTATAACTTAAAGGAGTGTTTTAATTGTAGGCCCATTGGGATTCAAATTAGCAAGTTGATTAGTCACCAAAGGGGATGTAATAATGGGTTGAATAAGGATAAAAACCATTATTTGATTTGAAACATTTGTTATCCCCATGGTAGATGTAGCAATAGTATTTTTAGGAAATAGAATTTGAGATACATATCTTGTACCCCCATTATATGTATTAGGTTGTAATGTTTTTAAGGGGAGTTATTGGTATATGAGGATGGCCCATAGTTATAATAACATGATCAATATATGGACATGTTTGGTCATCTATTTTTTTTGTTTAGTTTCTAAAATGGTTTTTAGGATTTCATAAATATATTCAAGGTTTTGATGAATACACTCATGAAATAATGCAATTTATTTCACTTTATAATGATCTATTTGCATATGTTCATTGGTTTCATTAGACTCATGATTTTCATTATCAGAATCTTCTTCTATGATAACCTCATTATTATGTTTTTCATTCTTGACATTGGTATCATCATGATCCATATGATTATATTCCTCATTGGTTTGAGAAATATTAGGTGGTGGTATGGGAATCTCCATGTGTTCAATAGGCACACCTCCCAATCTAGGGCTATGCCTAAGTTACAGGAAAAATAATATAAGCAAAAAATGAAAAAATACAACAATCAAAAACCCTAGATAACTAAAGACCCTCAGAATTAAAAATGTTTACATTCATATAAAATAGGTTCACCAAATGTTTAAACCTAAAATATATATATATTGGGGTTATCTAGGGTTAAATTGGATAGAGATAAATTAACGTACAAGGGTGATGTTTATACTATATCAGGCCAATTAGATGTTAAACTCAGATATAACATATGCTAAATTATTTAAACTGAGATAAGATAAAAATAGTAATTGCAATTGTGATAGATATGGAAATGATAAATAACTAATTTACTTAGCTATTTATGATGTTAATGTAGTAATGGATATAGAACAGGCAGGAAGTAGACTAGAAGATGATTCTATAACACCAAATTTTAGATTGAGTGCCTTTAGAGCTATAGACACTAACATTAGACTATGATGGTTGTATCAATGTTATTACCTAAACTTAACACAAGTATCATGTGTATAATACCTAATATAAAAGGATGTAACAACTTGGATGATTATGGGTTTGTCTTCACCTTTACTCTAGTGCATTTAGATTTTGGTCATGGACTATCTCTCCTCATGAAATTATAAAACCTTAGTTCTTCATCTTCATAGTGACATTGGGGAAAAATAGGTTAGTGTGAACATGGTGTTTATTTGACCCCAAAGACCCATTTTTTAATGAGTTTTACCTATATATCCAATAATTTGAAGAGGGCCTCAAACCGATGTAGCTCTTCCCTATGTGTTGGCTTGTGTGTGAATCAATCAATATGTACAAAAGTAATTACAATAGTGACCTAGCATGTAACTTGGAAAATATATCTATTGGGTTATTTTTTTAGTAATTTATACCTATGTATGTGTTTTCCCTATGAATAATATGGAAATAGGAGAAAGCAAGGAAGCTTTTCTCACTTGAGTGCTTGATTGAATTCCTTTTTTAAGTTGTCTGGTGATTAGGTATGAAGTTTATAGGTGAGGAATGATTAAGGGTTGATATTATATTTATATCAATCCCTTTGGAGAAGTGACTCATATTAAATTACTTAGGTTTATCATTATGATACGTTCCATTTGAAAATTAGATTAGTTTAGGGCACTAGATACTTATGTCAGAGTAGGAAACATGCATCAATGTGAGTGTATATCTTGGATGCTAGTGTCAAGGGAATAAGAAAGTAGGTGTAGACTCAAAACTTGCAGAGGTGGAAGATAAGTAAGTTTAAATATTCTAGGAAACATAGAAGGTATGGGTCACCAACATAAGACTCATTAGACCAAGAGATAGGCCAAGGGGCACAAGATAAAGCAAATGTGAGACTTATGAAAGTGAGAAAGGTCTAGAACTGAGATAAATAACCAAGGTTTGAGTTTTCCAAGTGTACTATATTGAGATGTTATTTAATCCATAAATATCATCTACACTTTTCTTCTTATATATCTCATGTCTATTGTTGGCTCGCTACACTTGTAATTGGCTCGTGTACATTAATCTTTCTTAACCCACCAATTTCATAAGCATGTATCCATTGGATTGGTATCATCTATGATGGACATATAATAATACACTAATAAATATCTAATTTTAGAATATATTCATTAGTAGAATCTATTATTTTATAGTAAATAAATGGTTGATTATTTATAAGGCATGTATATAAATGCCCCTTGTGTATAAAATTTATATTATTGATGCATAATATATGGTATATATTGTCTATTTAATTTATCCATGGTATACCTAGGAGTAAGTTATAATGCAAGTGATTAGACATTACATGATATATAGTAGATATAGTCTTAGGTCCCAATGTGATATCAAAATTAATGGAACCTAGAACCTGGTGAGGCACATTTTCAAATCCTCTAATGTTATTATATTATTTTTTAATATAATCCTTATTGATAACCAATGTTTTTAAAAATGTGATTTTGCATATATTGAATTGTGATCCATTATCTATGATAACTCTATTGATTCCCTTGTTTAATTCTTTTAATTGAATAAATAATGGGAGATGTTGATCAATAATATATTGATTATGTAGATTGTCTCTTTAAAAATATATTATATCTTCAATATGATTCAATGTATTAAAAAAATGAAAATTAAGCATGTTCTACATCATTATAAAAAGTTGTGTCATGCAAAGCTATAATTGGATGTCTTTATAGACATGTAACCTCTTAAGTAATTCTAAAATGTAAATCCTAGTTGAGGTATTTAGAAGTTGATAAATGATATCATAACCCTTAGTTTAATTGGTTGGCACTATAAGTGATGTTTGGGATGAGGAGGAATAACTTGATTTCCTTCATTTTATTACACATGATGGGCACCCTACCTATTTTATTTGTGACATAGACCACAAGAACCAATATAATATTGGGGAAAATAATGAGATCAAGATGGTAATTATCATGACCTTAAGGTCTAGGCAGAGGCATTCAAGGAGTCATTTGTGCCCTGTGACATCTAGTGGTGATAAGAGACATTTGAATTAAATATTAAAATAATATGATTTACTAAGGAGGGTAAACTATTTTTCATCATTTATTTCAACCTTAGTTGTATTAGTTGTTAACTCACCAAACTGCACCCTTAGGAGAGGATTGTTCAGACCTCTCCAAGTTTGGGGTAATATGGGATTAGCTCAAGGCTATAGGTGACATGTGGATGGGTTAAACCTCTAGTCAATGGGGATTTCTTCCTTGGTATATCAATTATGGCTCAAATCCTAAAAATAATAACTTGTTGTAGTGAAAAGAGATAGATAACTATATTAAATTAAAACTTTTACTACTGGAGGTGATGCACCAATATGATTTTTCCACTCTATTTGACCTCTAACAACACTAATGAACATTACATGAACTAAACTACCTCTCCAAGGCTTCTAAGTAATAGTTTTTCACATAAAGGATATAATAGATGATCAAAACATGAGGATAATGAAGGGAAGGTCTGATTCAAGACACTTACCAGTCAAACTTCCACTCTAAGCTTAGCCACTAACACCTTCACACACCATGTGATCTGCATAGAATCATGTACTAGAAAATAAGTGAGGCAAAGACCTATAAAGGGAGAGAAACCTACCAAATATGCAAATCAAATAAGCATAACACACTAAACCAATATCAAAGAATCTAGAATAGTCTGTGTATTAGTTCAAGAGGTTTACAAGGTAAAAACTTAGGTAGAGTTTCCTCATACCCAGCCAAGGGATCAATATAATAGCCTTAGAGTATAAATTTATAGAACCATGAGAAGATGAGATAGGGAAATTTGGCTTATAAGTGTGTATAATAGGTATTGATTACCCTCATTCACTCTAATAATTAGTTATAACTTGTATAATAGTCTATTCATCTCTCCATGCATTGCCTTCATGATTGGTGGTCTTCAATGAGCCTTCTGGGCATTGAGATGGAGTAGTGGAGGCTAATTCAGCCTTGGTTGACCCCATTCAAATCATTTTCATGATAATTTTTTTAAGCATCCTCTCCTCATGACATTTACAATGGTGCATTATGCTCCAATTAGACTTCATAGATCATTAAGTAGCCTCATTTCTCCATGCATATTAACTAAACAAAAAAAAATTCCCAATCCTCCATAATAGCCATGAGAAGTGTGATTTTTATCAACTTAATAAGGTAATTACATCATGTTATAACCCTATAACTACACATTCAACATCCCTCTATTCCAATATGAATCTTCTCTTATCTGATCAAGTAGGCCTAATTTCTAAGTATTAGGTGCTTGGTTGACCATGACACCTATATATAACCTACAAAAATGGATAAATGAGTTTTAATAAGGTATAATAAATCATTTCACTTCTTAACTTTTACCTTTCCAATAATGCACATCATGAAACTTTACTTATCTAGGTGACTAAATCACCTTTCACTAGCACTTGTAGACTGGCCATTTTAGTGAACATCTACAGAAGCTTATCCAGGAATAATTGTGAGTATTTTATGTTTTTAATGGTTAAACATGTCTCATACTACCATTTTCCATGATATTTAACCCTTCATCAAGTTTTTTACCCTAAAAACATCACTAAAGCCTACAAAATAGTGTTTTTGAGGGGTCCATACAACTATATGTATAACCTAATAACATGAACAAGACCTCCTCAGAGTGTATCATGTGATTTAGGTGTTTTTATAACTAATATAGGTCATTTTATTTCAAATTCCTTAGGTTTTCTTCTAGTGTGTCTATATTAGGGTTTATACAAGGTTTTAGTGGACTACCATCTTAATGATGGTTCATAAATTAAAAGCCTAAAACCCAAAACTTATGGCCATGGATGTTGAGCCCATATACCCCTAAAAAATTCTTGAACTTATCTTGGTCCCATGAAACTTTTATGGTGATATGTGAATGAATTTTGGTAGCCCTCAAGCTCTTAGTAAGCAATCTGGGTGGGTTAACAATCTTAGGGATTATTCATAGATTTGGGCTCTTAAATTCCACTCTTTATTCCATGTATATTAAGTTTATAAGTTTCCCTAACTCCACCCAATATCATTGTGTCTGAGTAAACCTACCATGTAAGATATGAGAATTAGAATTGGAAACTTGACCTAGTCGACTAGGGTAGTGCAATTCGAGAGAGGTGATAAGACCAAAAATAACACTTTATTTCCTTAATTTATTTAAAAACTATCCTTAAGACCTTAAATATAATAAATAATCTATTTATGACCTCTTTTCTATCATGGAATGTATAAATTGTCACTAATATTGAGGTGGGGTCTTGAGTGGTTAAGAATGGCTTCATATCTCATATGTTTAGACTAAGATATAAAAATTTGATTCATATTTAGGTGAATTGGTGACCTTAGTGTAATTATATATCCATTTTTCCATTTCTTCCACCCTTTTACAATTGTCTCCATCTTCCCAAACTACCACCTTAGTCCTTTTCTCTTGTATGTCTTTCTTGAGTGCCATTACTGCCATGCCTAGTCTAAGTGTTTGACCAGTCGGTGTTAGAGACCTGAGTAGTCTCTTTTACCCTAATTTTTATGTATTTTTTACTCATTTTATATGATTTCATGACCTAGTAACATCCTTTTAATATGACTTCCTTTAACCCTGTTTCATGCATTCTCTTACATAGGGTTTATGAGAAACTAGGACTGTGTAGCCCTAATGCTTGGTTTGGTGTCATCTTTCCTAACCTTGAGACTCTTATCACATTTAAAACCATTATTTCATATTTCTAACTTACCATTCAGGTTTTTTTTAACCTCAAACATCCACCAAAACATGTATATGTCATCAATTCATATGCACATGCTTGTTTAGGCCCATTTAGGCCTAATAACCCTATTTAAGCCATTAGGATCTTCCTATCTCAATAATGGAACTATATAAATGAGAAACATTGATATAATTTTATTAAATAAGTGAGATATGTTTTTTTCACCTTTATGTTTCACCTCCTCGTAGGGTTCTACACTTTCACTCTCTTACTCATGACCCTGCCTATTGGTGCTCAAATGGGGCCTACCTAGAATATGAGTATGATTTTATACCTTCATGCCTTGATATTTTTTTTGATAGTATATCATGAGTAATATCACCTATATTCTATTCAAATCCCCTTTGAATTTCCTTTTAAGGTCACTTTCCATTTAGCTACCCTGTTTCCTTATGAGTGGCATGTGTATGGCATCTTGATCTTGACTATGTGTAAGGAGGTGAACCTCCTCTTCATAGAAATTTCCTCTCCATTTATCATAATTTATTATATATTATATTAATTTTCAACCCCAATATATCTAATATCCTTAAAATCTCCTTATAATGTGCTCTCATTCTCAACTTGATTTGTTTCTACAGCATGTAGGTGGTGATTCTAGGCCTTTTTAACTATGAGTGCTTCATTTGAGAGGTGGGATTTGATGTTACACTATTACCATGGGTTCATTTAGCATTTTTTTGGCATATAATTTCTCATTTTTACCCTTTTAACATTCTTATTCTCATCACACCATCAGTGTCTCTCCAAACATGCAGTCATAGTACTATTTGCATTGAAGGCTTGACTAAGCTTATCTCTCAAGGGATTCAAGATAATTTGATGATATTGGTATATATTTTAACCTATTTCATCCATACCCATAATTATTTATAGGTTAATATTACTCTTAAATATTCCTCAATATCTTCATCACCCATCCCAATAGTCAACACCCTATTTGTTTAGTTTGCATAATAGGTTTGATGTGACTGTGAGAGTTTATCTTCCTAGGGTTGAGGATGAGAATGGTTTTTTAATATGGGGTAGTTATGGGCATGAAGGAAACACAATATAACATAACTAAGTGTTTATTTACATGTATTTATTTAAAATAACTTAATGACTCTCTATAGTAACCTATTTTCACTTTGTAAAGGAGATCACAATACATGAATGACAGTCACCTTGGAGACAAGAATTTGAAGGATTTGTTTGGTATGATTAATCAAATAAGTGATTATTTTATACAATTAATACTTTACTTTGACTCAAATTATCTCACCATCTAACCTAAAACCACCACACACTTTCATTTTTATGTGTTAAAGGCTCTGCAATCTGAGGAAACATTGCCTGCAACTTGCAAATGTGACATCTTAGAGGTTTTTTTTATCTCTAGGGATCACAAATGTGAAATAATAGTGTCTAATGGCTTATATTGACTATTTAAACCCATGTAATACACATACAATCAACAATTTTTAAAACCATTCCAAGAATGCACTAAAATTATTATAAAGTTGACCCTTGCACATATGAAGAATGCAAATCCGATTGCTTGAGTTCTTAAAGTTTATTAATAAATAATATGGGATCAATATATAAACTAATTCCAAATATTGGAAGGTCATTAGACCCCCTTATTCTATCCAATATCTCAAGTCACCATCTTCTCTCTCCTATCCATATTAAGCAATAAACTAATTGGTTGTCCAAGGTTACCAAAGAACTCGATGGAGAAATATAAATGTTTTTTTGGATTGTTTTGCATATTTTGGACATGTAAATTTTATCAGATACCTACCATTAACCCTCATGAATTTTTTGAACTCCCTTTATACAGACATGACTGTACAAATCCATACAAGCCTATAAATGCCTATAAAAAAGCTTATTTTCTACATTTTTCCAAGTTTTAGATATTTAAATGTCATTACAAGATTATAAGAGTGAAGATAGAGGGAAAAAAACATTTAAAAACATAAGGTATATCTAGGGGAGATGAGAAGTCACATTTTCACACATGTGGGGCCCATTTGGTGATTGAAAGATGGGTTTGTCTTCTAAAATGAATAACTTTATGCATATAAACACCTTATCATGATAATAAGATGGAAATGAAACATTTATAAGACCCCTTAATACAATGTGACATCCAAAATGTACCCTTTTCAAAGGTTTATAATGTGGAATTTGACTCATATAACATGTTTGACAATCATTTGATGACCTTAAGGGTTTATTAAAGCTTGAAACATGTTTGAATAAGCATGTCATATAATACAACCTTAGATACATTATTAGACCTCATTATATGACTAAAATGAGGTTTGGATACCCTTATATCATGCTAACAAGGTCCCTTCTAAATAAATGGCTAAAACAAACCTAAATACCATGATAACTAAAAACCTTAATTTCCCCAAATTACCTTAATTTTTGCATAACCATGATAACTAGAAACATTGATATACAAGAAAAAGACCATTCTATAGGATTCAAAAGACATTTAACACCCCTCCACTCACCCAAATACCATCATGACAACTTATTACACCATCTAAAGACTCAAAATAGGTTATGACATGAGGATCTTCTCAAGCAGTGTCTAACCCATACCATGATGCCTCAAACAATAATAGAATTCTTACAAAAGAGACCAAAGAAGACATAAAAATGCATGACTATCACCATGTGTAATCTTGGATAGGTTTCATGGAAAAAAATTTGGTTATAGGGTTTGAAAATTGGATTGTGAGGCCAAATTATCAAGATTAGCTTTGATTGGTTCCATGACATGATTGTGAAAGATTTTATAGATTATAAGAAAATAACATGTAATTATGAATCATATAATGAATTATAAAATAAACACTATGAATATCCATGATCTCCATGTGTAATGTATTAATGAGTAAAATAAGAAATTGGGTCTTAAAATTAGAATTAAGCACTAAAATTTGAAACCCTAGGGAAATAAAATGAAACCCTAATAAGACTAGGGTTTGTTACGCTTGATCTAAGGAAAAATTTCACCAATATATTTTATATTTTTTTGAGATTTATGTGGACCAAATATCATAAATTTATTGAATAAATCAAATTGCTTAAGATATATAATTACTAAACAAATATGATTATAACTAGTTAAATATATAAACTTGTTATTTTTGGAAATACAATAGAAGAAGAATGCACTTAAATTATTTATGATACACATAGGTCTATGACAAAGTGTAGATACTAAAAATAAATATTTATAACATCTTAGTCTTATACATTTTACAAATACCAATCAAGGTGCTGCCCTTTAGTTTTAGACCTTCCTACTATCAAAAGGCTTGCACTTGCCATCTCACTATGCCAAATTGCTTATCTTATAGCCCAATATTTATAATTTGTATTACATATATCTCATGTACTTTATAGAAATCTCAAAAACTGATATACATCCCTCATTGTTAGTTTCAAATCCTTAACTATTTTATATCCTTTTAGACATCACTGACTGCAAAGGGACACTAACATCAATGCTAGTGTTCAAATCCTTATCTAGTGTCAAGTACTCAAAAGTCATACAAATTGAAAATTATTCAAAACCTATGGATAGCCTATTTGTCTTATTAAACCCTATCACAATATATTTTCAAAAGGTGCATTATAAATATAAATATAATCCTTCTCATTATTATTCTCTCAAATATCAAGAAAACACATATTTAAGCTCATTTAATTAATTGTACAAGTAAGTTATACTACCCTATTCCTCCTTATTTTAATATCAGTCATAAGAATAGTCATAAAAAAGGTCTAAAACATCCAAAAATCAAACCATTAGTGGTATATTCAATTCAAAATATAGATCATTGCATCCATCTATATACACATAATATTTTTAAATTTTATCATTTACAGATGCTTTATCTCTTGTAGTAACCTATCGAGTTTCAATCTTTTTGAGTGCATGCCTTAAAGGATGCACTGATAAAGGGGTGGGTAGACTATTGGTGCTTCATAATATTATTGTCTAAATATACCATGCCTATATCTACTATAAAATCCCACTTATTTGATTTCCTAAGAAATTTCCCTATAAATAGCCCCTAATTAAGCTAAGACCTATCTTTTTTGACTATATCAGCCTAGGTTGTTGAAGTATTTCCACTTCCCATTAAAATACAAACTACAACGACCCAAGTCAATGTAGTTCCAAAAGTCATAGTACATGATTCACAATTAGGTTATCCCATGTTGACCTAGTTTGAGAGTAAATGATCACTTTCTAACTACATTTAGGCTGATTGATATTATTAGTAAGAATTTTGAAAGGGTTTAGGGTCAACTCACCTCAATAAATACAAGTCTCATTTCAATCCAATATAGAGTAACATTAATGTTCACACTATTATTTATCATAATTATGTTTTTAATCTACATTTGGGAGAATCCATTACTTATATATTGTCTTGAAGAGAAATTGCTTGTCTTTTGGAGTCTTGGATGTTAATAGAAGAAATATTGTAGCCTAGATCTGATTTCAACCATTTTGATCCTTACAAAAAAAACCTCTTGAAAAGCACATTGCCCAAGGGAGAGATTTAGGCTCAACATGTTCTATTCAAGGTAAGTATTTATAACCTTATCTCTTTCATTTAGTAGATATATTTTACATAATCAATGATTTTAAATATATAATTCCTTATTTGGATCTCCTCTACACTTAAACTTAGTGTGGTTGTAGAGTTATTCAAACTTTCCATTTTACACCCTAGGTAACCTAGGCCTCCATTTTCTTACCATGGTTCCTTACCCATTTTATTTGTGTTGTAAACATCCCCCTTATTTGTGTTAGAAGCTTTGGTAACACTAGATTAGATTAATTACATTATTGTTAAGAGACATAGTTAGGTTTATTTCATTATATTGATTACCTTGAGGATTTGGAATCCTCTCCATTGATGTTGTGTGGAGCCAAATTGATCATGCCCCAATATAACTAGGTATCCAATGGGTTTTAGTTGATTTACCTTCTCTAAGTATAGATCCATTAGGTAGGATAGGTTACAGGTCTATCTTATCTCTTACATACATTTTGGTGAACCTGACTTGAACTGACCATTATTTTTTCTTCATTCAGTAAACTATATCATCATGGGTCAATACACTTTTATTTTTTAATTTTTCTATAGACTACATTGATGTGGGTCGATCTAGTCTAACTTTTGTATATCCATAGAAAAATTACATTGGCACAAATTGAAAAAAAAATATCTCTTTATGTATTTCTCAATAGGCTATATCAATACAAGTCAATCTAGTAAAATTTTATGCATTTCTCTATTAGCCAACTATATCAGCCAAGCCCAATCTAGTTTTATATTTATAATTTATTTTTATATATTTTTTGAATTTATTGTAAACTACATTGACCCAATCAATCTGATCTAAATTTATGTGTGTTTTCTAGGAAACTACATCCACCTAGGTCTATCCAATCTGATTAATTTTGTGTTTTCTAGGCAACTACATTAACATAAATTGATATAATGTTAATTTAATGTTTTTCTAACAAGTTACCTTGACACAAGACAATCTAGTTTTCACACTTAAATTATATTATATTTAATCATCTAATTAACTGAGCCTAGGATGATCTAGCTCTATCTTCCAAGTATTTTTATTTTAACTGTATTGACCCAGATTGATATAGCTTTATTTATCTTTATAGTTAATTTCATTTAACAAAATAGTTCAGATCTGTATTTCAAAATTTTACGTTATATCCAAAAAATAATTCTTCACATGAAACTTTGTCGACCCAAGCTAATATAGTTATAAATTTATTTTCTTCTCTATTAAATTACATCAACCCAGGTTGATATTGTCCTATTTTTGTATTTTCTATTAGTAAACTACATTTACTCAATCTGATCTAGTTTACTCAACCTATTTTAGTTATTTTTACATAGATTGCATAAACCTACATCGATACAATTTTGTATTGTCTAAACAACTACATCAGCTTATGTTGATCTAGTTATTCATGCTTACATTTTTTTTATAAATAAGGCAAAGTAACTTTCCTTTTTAGTAATTATCAAACACTTAATTTCAATTTGATCATTTTTTTATTTCCATTCCGTACAAGCTAGAAATTAATTTTTGGCATTGATTTTCACCTTTATTTTTTATTTGATTGCCTGTCCTTAGAAACTATGTTCTAATAGTTTTCAAACTACTTAACTATTATCATGAAGGGATACATTATGCTCTATTTACAAGGTAACCATTTGTCTGATTATATAGTGCACTGATTAGTAGTTAGCATCAAGAAGTTATTCTTAGCTTATCCTTGAAATTAGGTTTAGTGGGTTATGGGAATGGTAATTCCTCCATAGTCAGTGCTCTAAAATATCAAGCTACAACTATCTAATGGAAAAACAAGTATCTTTGAGAGCCCATAAATTAGTCACATCCTTTGAGCACATCTACACAATCTTTATTTTAGATTAAAAAAGTAGCAAAAATAGTTAAAATTTTAATTTTTTATTTGTTATTATATTTTATATTACAAATTATATCGATCAACATTGATATAGTTTTGTGTTGTGTGTCCCAACTACATCGATCAGCATCGATATAATTTTTTATGTGAATAATATGAGTTTACATTCCCTCTGCTTACTAGAATTCATTGACTAAGCTTAATATAATTTGTTCCCTCATCCCTTTACCTATGTAACTAAATAGACTAGGTTTGATAAAGTACATTTACTATTTCTATAAAATTATTTATAGATCAAACTTCATCGACCAAGATCGATGCAGTTTGTTCTCTCATCCCTCTACATGTGTAACTACATCAACCAAGATTGATATAGTACATTTATATTTTATATAAAATTATTTCTAGATCATATTTCATTGACTTGTCTCGATATAATTTGTTATTTCGCATCTCTATATATATAACTAGATTGACTAGGCTTGATATAGTTCATTTATTATTTTTGATAAATTTTCTAGACTTGATTACATTGACCCAACTTGATACATTATGTTCTTTCATATATTTGTTTTTATAACTATATTGACTAGACTAGATATAGTTCATTTAATATTTTAGTTAATTTTTTTAGACCTAATTATGTTAACCCAGCTTGATAAAATCTATTCTTCCATATCTCTATCTATATAACTACATCGACCAGGCTCAATATAATTCATTTACTATTTTATAAACTTGATTACATCCACCAGAATCAATTTAGTTCATCTTCATGCTCAACCCTAAATTTTTAGATAAGGATCTTAATGGGGTTAGGATTAAGGATATAGAAATGAATAACCATAAGGGTGATAAATAGATCTATAATAGGTCAATTAAGTGAAAAACTTAGAAAAAACATATATTTAATTTATTATGTTAAGATATGACAAAAATAGAAATTAAAAATATGTTAGATATTGAAATGATAATAAAAACAAAATACTTGGTTCTAATGCTAATATAGATCTAGATCTAGAATAGGTGAGGAGCATATTGGAAAAGGATTTTGGATCAATCATTAGATTATGTAAAAATGATCTCTTTTTTTGTGAACACTTGCATCGACCTAGGATGGTTGCATCAATACTACTATTTAACTTAGACATAAGTGTCTAGTATGAAATACCTACTAAAACTAGATGTGACCACCTAGAATATTTTTGGTTCTATGTCAACGTCACTTTGGTGTGCTTAGATTTAGATTATGGGTCGTTACTCCTTATAAAATAGCAAAACCCTAGTTCAGCTTCATATTGGTTGTGTAAATTTGGGATAGTGGGCACATAGTGTTGATCTACCCCAAAAAACCCTCTATTAATGAGAATTTTCTACATAATTAATACTCTGAAGAGGGCCTCAAACTTATGTAGTTATATCCTATGTGTTGGCTTGTGTGTGTTTCATATAATGTCTGATAATCAAGTACATAGAGTGAATTAGCTCATGGGATGCTCCTTCAATACTTTAGACCCATATATGTGTTGTCCCTATGAATGATATGGAAATAAGAGAAAATAGGGAAGGTTTTCTCACTTGAGTGCTTGATTAAGTGCCTTTGATAAGTTGTCTTGTGAGTTGTTTGGTATATGCTAGGCTTGTGTTAAGTGAGGAATGAACGAGGGTTAATCTTGTATATATACCAATCCCTTTAGATAATATCTCATATTAAATCACTTTGGATAACCATGGGAATAATTTTTATTTACAAATTGGATTATTTTAGGTCACTACTCAATTGTGTTGGGGTAAGACACTTGCATTGATATAAGCATCTCACTGTGATGCAAGTGTTTGGGCAGCTAGAAAATAGGCATAGTTATAGAACTTAAAAAAATAGATGGTAAGTAGGTTTATAACATTTTAGAAAAAACATAAGGTCTTAGTCATTAGAATAGCATTAGTCAGACTAAGAGATAAATAATTTGGCATAGAAAGATAGTGTATGGGAGCCTTTTGGTAGGGGGGAAGGTTTATAAGCTGAAGGTACATCCATGATATGTATTTTTTAAGTGTATAAGACTGAGGTGTTATATAATTTAGAAATATTGTTTATACTTTCCCCCCACTTTAATCTAATAATTAAATTTCTAGTTTAAAGGAAAATAAATGTGTATCTGGGTGTGTATAACACACCCTACATTTACTTGAGCCCAACTTGAATGATTTGTTGGTGATTGACCTACAACCAAGAGCATGTTACAATTTATAATTAGTGCATATAATTTGAAATAAAAATCATTGAAATGGTTGAAATAAAAAGAGAGCAAGGTTTAGGAGTACACATGTGTGTTGATGTAATTGCCTTACTTTTTGGCAATTTGATTTAAAAATATGTATCATTATGAATCATTAGAGATATGATTAGGATAAATATAAAATCTATAAAGTGCATATATCTAAGGAGATAGATAAATATTGGAGGACACATGCACCCAACTTTAGATAAAAGGTGAGTTGCCACCTGGTAGTTGAGATTAGCTCAGCGATGTAACCAAATCATACTTATAACCTGGCGAGCGTGAGTGAACTAAGTTAACTAACATTATAAAACTAGTGAGATTGGATGATGTAATCAAAACCAACCTATAAAGTTAGAAATATTGATTGATTTAATCCCCTTAATAATACCAAAATCAAACTAATTACTATAGTATATTGGCTTAATATAGTCCATAAAATTCTAACATAGTGTAATGACAGTCCATATAAGTGTTTGAAATCTAAAAACTGATTTGATTTTGCAAATTTTAGGTGCTCTTTGCATAGCATATGCACCTCAGATATGTCTCATACTGAAATTGTGTATAATAATGGTACCAATATATAAAAGTTTGCTATAAATGTGTATTTGAATCATATAACTATGCAATTTGAACAATTTAAAAATTATGTAAGTGTGGAAAACATGTTTCCTCTATAATATGAAACTAAAAAATGGTGTATGGAGAACATTTTTCTATAACATGCCCCCACTGTATATCTAAAATTGAGACTGGTATGAGTGTGGATAATATGTTTCTAATACATGCCCCCATTGTATATAAAAATATGTGAAGAATGTAGAATTCATGCCTATATGGCATGCCCCACTAATATGCCCCCCATTTTGAGATGAAGGGATGTAGAAAATGGTAATTATCTTACCTCAAAAGGATAAGATAACCATGAAAATTGTGAATGTAACATGTAGCATTTAAAAGGAACATTTCTACATAGATATATCATGGAAACATATAGAATGTGATCACATCAAGCCTAAGATGCATGATATGGATAATAGCAATGTCTAGAGAGTAACAATACAAGACCAACAAGTAACCAAGAATACACACACAAGAGCACTCAAAATCAAGTCAAAATACAATGGTCCATGGAGACCTCAAGCAAAAATCATGCTTAAATATTGCACAATCGAATGGACATGAATTACTCAAATGTCCACAAAATCAAGAATAACATATTCAAGTGTTAAAGTGGAAAATAAATGCATGGGGTCACAAATAATGGATTGTATTCAAATTCTCAAATAAATAAGACAAAACACTCAAGAAAGTGCCTAAATAAAAAGTTTAAGCAACCAACATAAACATATCATACTAGTCCCTAGATATATGTGTTAGTAAAATATGTTAAGTGAATAACATATCAAGTACATTATGAAAGATATATAAATGGATAAATACATGTGTATGTATATTAGACCAAACATGATAATGTAAAATTACTATAGAATGATATAACCTAGATGTATCATGATCAAAGAAGTAGATGCCCCTAATGTCCACATGATATGAGTAGAGGGAAGGCCCAACATCTAAAGTGCATAGATCATGTATATGTGTATTGATGTATCACACTCAAAATATGTGTGAAATACATGTATATAGAAATAAATTATATGTTATCCACTAACATGAAACTAACAACACAGATGCCAAGGAGCTAATAGAACATGTAAATGCGGAAAATATTTTTGGATTTTTGAATATTTTTTATATTTTTAGAATATTGATAGTTATTTAGTCTAACAAGTCTTCAAATTTAGGAGTCAATATATGACATGGTGGCCTTGCCAAAAAAATTATATTACATAAGTGCCAAAAGTGTTATGTTTGTTGATAACTCATGACTAGCTATCATTACTACCTAGCCCCCATATTCTTTATATGGTATATGAACCTCTTTATTATCATGTTAAAAAAGAAGACACCGATTTGTAATACTAAAAACTACTTTTATATCAGTCAACCATTATTGTCCAAGATGCAAAGTCAAGTATGGTTGTTGGTCTATTACTCATATAACAAGGTTCACTTTAACTATGTTAAAAATGGAAGGTATAGTTATGCTAGATATTGTAATGAAAATGAAAATAAGATACTTAGCTAGTTTTGATGGTAATATACATCTGGATATGGAACAAATAGGAAACATATTACAAAAGTATTCTAGATCAATCTTCAAATTTTGGAAAAATATCCTCTTTTACTATAAATACTTATGTTGACCTAGGATAGTTGCATCAATACTACTGTCTAACTCAGATGCATGTGTCCAGTATAGAATACCTACTAAAATTGGATGTGACCACCTAGAATATTTTGGGTCCTACATCACCTTCACTCTAGTGTGATCAAATCTAAATCATCAGCTATTTATCCTTATCAAATAGCAAAACCCTAGTTATTCATCTTCATATTGATTATTGTTAGGTTGTGGAGCTAAAAGCTTCACTGATGCAAATGGAGGAGGTTGTTGAGTGTCAAAGCAATCGACATCAGCCTGATCAACTGACATCGATCATATTTAGTGTGCAGAGCAACCAACATTAGTTAGGGGTCAGATGGCATCGGTCAAATAGGAATCGATGTCGGCAACCTGTGTGTGCGTACGTTTGCATGTGCTTCCAAAACTGGTCTAATTTTAGACAGACAGTTAGTTTGCATGTAAAAGACTAATTTTAGTCTTGAGTCTACATTTCTAATTATTGTAATTAAGAAGTCTAATTATTATTTTTATGGGATCTATTTAAGAGACCCATGGGGTTGTATTGTAATCAAGGACAAGGACAAGGACAAGGAAGAGATCCTTCCAATTGTAAGATTAGGTTGATATGCAAGTTGTGCAAGATCAGTTGATTTGCAGGTGTGCAAGATCAGGGAGATCTACTTGGAGTACTTTGAGTACTTGGTGGTACTGGCAGTATTGTTACTAACTAGTGGAGGGTACAACTCTATGTTTGAGTTGTGGTTGTAATTGGTTGAGAGAGAGACAATTCTTGAGAGAAATATTAGACACCCAAGAGGTGTGGAAGAGTGTGATTTCTTCCTTGTATTCTATAAGAGTATCAATACAAGATTGTATTATCTCTCATATTCTATGTTGTTTATGAATTCTAGTTACATTTAACTTTTGGTTAAATTCCATGTTTAGTTGCTTATACAAGGTAATCAATTGTGTTCTTAATCCTAACAAGTGGTATCAGAGCTTTGTGTTCTAGATCTTGACAGCTTGTATCAAAGCTATGTTTGCTCCAGTTCCTAACAAGTGGTATTAGAGCTTTGTGTTCTAGATCCTAACAGCTAGTATCAGAGCTATATTTGTTCTAGTTCTTGAAAAGTGGTATCAGAGTGAGGTTACAGGTTTATTAGAGCCTGGTTCAGAGTAGGTTAGTGTTTGTTGATTACAGGTCACTCACAGGGGTTTCTGTTCGAGTGGGATTAAAGCAATGGTAGAAGAAAGTACACTAAGAATGGATAAATTTAATGGAAAGAATTATCAATTATGAAGGATGCAGATAGAGGATTATCTGTATCAAAAAGATCTATACTTACTGTTGGGTGGGAGTAAGCCCACATGTATGCAAGATGAAGAATGGAAGGTTCTTGACAGAAAGGCTCTAGGAGCTATAAGGCTGACCTTGGCAGCTTCTGTGGTTTCCAACTTATCTCAAGCAAGGAAAATAGTAGAGTTAATGGAATCTTTGACAAATTTATATGAAAAACCCTCAGCTTTGAATAAGGTATTTCTTATGAAGCAATTATTTAATTTGCAAATGCTGGAAGGTGGATTGGTACATAGTCATCTTAGTGATTTCCATGGTTTGGTAAACCAGTTAATTTAAGTCAATATAGCTTTTGATGATGAAATTAAGGCTCTCTTAATCTTATGCTCTTTACCTGAAAATTGGAATAGCTTGGTAATGGTAGTAAGTAATACTGCGTCTGCTTCAAAAATCTTGAAAGTTGATGATGTTGTTAGTGTAATCTTGAATGAATAAATTCATAAGAAAAGCATAGGTGAGACATTAGGTAATGCTTTAAGTGTTGAAAGTAGGGGAAAGCAAAGAGAGAAGGTTGAGCAAGGGAAATCAAGGTTAGAGATAGGCAGTGGATCCAAATCCAGGTATGGCAGTATAATCTGCTGGAATTATGGAAAGAAAGGACATGCAAAGAAAGATTGTTGGTTGAAATAAAATCAGCATGAAGAAGCAGATGTTGTAGGTATTGTTGCATAGGATGCTCTTATAGTTTCTTTGGATAGTCAGGTAGAATCATAGGTTTTAGATTCTGGTGCTTCTTTTCATACAACCCCAAATAGATAATTTTTTCATGATTATGTCCATGGAGACTTTGGAAAGATTTATTTAGGGGATGGTAAGCCTTGTCAAATGGTTGGCAAAGGGAAAGTGTAGCTGAAATTGCAGATGGGAAACACATGGGTGTTGAAGGAGGTCATGCATGTCCCAGGCCTGAAGCATAATTTGATTTCTGTTGGAAAGTTGGGTGATGAGGGTTGCACAGTTACTCTCACAGTGGAATCTTGGAAAGTTTCCAAGGGTGCACTTGTTTTAGAAAGAGGTAAGAAAATAGGTACACTTTATCTATCTACTTGTATTACTGATTTTCCTTCTATTTTATCTACTTCAGATGTAGATGCAAAGATGTGGCTCTGTAGGCTTGGTCACATGAGTGAGAAGGGAATGGATGTTCTTAAGTCAAATGGTAAGAGTTCAGATTTGAAAAGCATAGATCGAGATTTATATTAGCATGGTATCTTTGGGAAACAAGTGAAAGTGAGGTTTCTCACAACTAGGTCAACAAAGAAGAAGCACAGGTTGGAGCTTGTTCACACAGGTGTGTGGAGACTAGCTCAAGGAGCTTCTATTGGAGGATCACAGTGTTATGTTTTTGATGCTACAAGAAAGGATTGGGTTTATTACATAAAGAGGAAATCTAATGTTTTTGACATATTTAAGAACTGGAAAGCCTTGGTTTTCATGGAGAAGATGATGGATAGAGATCCGCTCAAGGGGCTAAATAATTTTGAGTAGGGTAGTGTTGATTTGGACAAGGTTATGATCCAAAATGAGCTTGTAGGTAAAAATCATCACTCATAAGAAAACACAGTTATCGATGTCAGTCAGGTGAGAACCGACATCGAACAGGCAGGTACTGACATCGGTCATGCATAGACCCAAGTCAGTGGTTTTGGGCAGGTGGATACCGATGTCAGTCAGGGAATCGACATCAGTGACTAGGTGGATACAGGTGTCAGTCAGGGAATCAGTGTCGGTGATCAGGTGGAATCGACATCGGTTGGGTGTAGACCAGGGTCGGCCAAAGGTGACCGAGATCGGTCACTGTCAGAATGGATTTTGGGTGGACAGCAAGTTGTCAAGGAGTCTCAAACACCCATGTGGAGGACTAAAAGGGTAAGTAAGCCTCAAATTCATTATTCCCCTTCTTTACACTACTTATTTCTCACTGATGGTCAAGAACCAGGAAGTTTTAAAGAGGTAGAGCAGGTAGAATCTAAGAAATAGTGGGAGCATGGCATGAATGAGGAAATTGATTCCTTAGGAAAGAACCAAATGGGAGATTTGGTAGAGTTGCCAGCCAGAAAGAAAGAACTAAAAGATGAATGGATTCCCAGGTTAAAGAAAGGAGAGAATGGACACGTGAGACAGAAGGCCAGGTTATATGGTCTTGAGTAGGCTGCAGGATAATGGTGTTTAAGGTTTGACAGGTGTATGACAAAGCATGGCTTTAGTCAATGTCAATGTGACCATTGTGTTTATTTTACCAGATTAGAAATATTAGCTACATTATCCTATTATTGTATGTAGTGTATATGTTATTTGCAGGGTCACACATGCAGGGAGTTGCTGAGCTAAAGGTAAAGTTAGTTCAGAGGTATGACATGAAGGATTTGGAAGTAGCAAAGAAATTATTTGGCATGAGTATTTCTAGAGATAGGGAAAATCATAGGTTGATGTTGTCTCAGGATGATTATGTGAATAAGGTAGTGGAGAGGTTCAATATGCAGGATGCAGAATCGGTTAGCACACCTATGGATGGATAGTTCATAGAACAGTGTCCCAAATCACATGATGAGGTTGAGTACATGTGTACTAGACCTAATATTACCCAAGCAGTGGGAGTTGTCAGCAATTTTATGGCCAATTCGGGAAAGGAACACTGGAAAGTAGTTCAGTGGATTCTCAGATATTTGAGAGGGACCAGCAGCAGGTATTTATGCTATGCAGGGTCAAGCACTTCTCTACATGGGTATGTAGATTCGGATATGGCAAGTGACTTAGATGGCAGGAGAAGCACCACAGGATATGTGTTCACTGTTGGTGGAACGGTGGTTAGCTAGATTTTAGAGATGCAGAAGATTTTTGTAGTCACAGTGGCTAGCAAGGAAATGATATGGATGACTCAGTTCATGGAAGAGTTAGGAAAGGAGCAAGAGAGTTGTAGATTATACAGTGATAGTCAAAGAGCAATTCATTTTGTAAAGGATTTAGCCTTTCATTCAAGAATCAGGTATATACAGCTTAGGAACCACTTCATTAGACTGGTATTGGAGGATGGTGAGTATAAGCTGGAATGGATCCATACAGAAAGGAATCCTATAGGTATGTTAACAAAGCCAGGAACAAAGGAGAAGTTTAATCTTCATTCAACTTCTATTGGTCTTCAAGATTGAACTTGAAGAGGGATACAAGCCAAGAAACAAAATTAGAGGATGTATAGGTACAGGTATAGGTGCAGATGTGTATCTCCAAGTGGGAGATTGTTAAGTTATGGAGATAAAAGCTTCACTTATGCAAATGAAGGAGGTTGCTAAGTGTCAGAGCAACCAACATCAGTTTGATCAACTGACATCGGTCATATTTAGTGTGTAGAGCAACCAAAATCAGTTAGGGGTCAACTGGCATGGTCAGACAGGAACCGACGTTGGCAACCTGTGTGTGCGTGCATTTGCATGCGCTTCTTGAACTGGTCTAATTTTAGATGGATAGTTAGTTTGCATGTAAAATACTAATTTTAGTCTTGAGTCTGCATTTCTAATTATTGTAATTAAGAATTCTAATTATTGTTTGTATGGGATCTATTTAAGAGACCCATGGGGCTGTATTGTAATCAAGGATAAGGACAAGGACAAGGAAGAGATCCTTCCAATTGTAAGATCAATTTGATCTGTAGGTTGTGCAAGATCAGGGGAGATCTACATGGTAAGTAAGATCAGTTGATTTGCAGGTGTGCAAGATCAGGGAGATCTACTTGGAGTACTTTGAGTACTTGGTGGTAATGGCAGTATTGTTACTGACTGGTGGAGGGTACAACTCTGTGTTTGAGTTGTGGTTGTAATTGGTTGAGAGAGAGAGAACTATTGAGAGAAATATTGGATGCCCAAGAGGTGTGGAAGAGTGTGATTTCTTCATTGTATTCTGGAAGAGTATTAATACAAGATTGTATTGTCTCTCATATTTTGTGTTGTTTCTAAATTCTAATTACATTTTACTTCTGATTAAATTCCATGTTTAGTTGCTTATACAAGGTAATCAATTGTGCTCTTAATCCTAACAAGTGGTATCAGAGCTTTGTGTTCTAGATCCTGACAGCTGGTATCAGAGTTGTGTTTGCTCCAATTCCTAACAATTGTCATAGAAATGGGTTAGTGTGCACATGGTGTCAAGCTACCCCAAACATCCCTCTGTTAATGAGTGTTAATGTTGATTATTTGGCCTCACAATCCAAATTTTAACCCCTATAACCATAAAACTTCCCATGACACCTATCTGATATTACACATGGTGATCTTCATGCATTGTGATGTCTTATTTGGTCTCTTTTGTAAGCATTTTAGTATTATTTGAGGTGTCATGGTATGGGTTAGACATTGCTTGAGAATATCCTCATGTCATAACATATTTTGAGTCTTTAGATGGTGTACTAAGTTTTCATGATGGTTATTGGGTGAGTAAAGGGGTGTCAAAGGTATTTTTAATCCTAGATAATGGTCCTTTCCTTGTTTGATAAATTTATGTTTTCTTAGCAAAAACTAAGTTAATTTGGGGAAATTAAGGTTTCTAGTTATCATGGTATTTAGGCCTATTTTAGCCATTTCTTGATAAGGGACCTTTCTAGCATGATATAGGGGTGTCCAAGCCTCATTTTAGTCATATCATGAGATCTAATAAGGTATCTAAGGTTGTATTCCATGATATTCTTATCCAAACATGTTTCAAGCTTTAATAAACATGTAAGGTCATCAAATAATTGTCAAACATGCTATATGAATCAAATTCCACATATAAACCTTTGAAAAGGGTACATTTTAGATGTCACATTGTATTAAGGGTCTTAAAAAGGTTTCATTACCATCCTATTATCATGACAAGGTTTTCATATGCATAAAAGGTATCCTTTTAGAAGACAAACCCATCTTTCATTCACCAAATGGGCCCCACACATGTGAAAATGTGACTTCTCAAATCCCCTAGCCATACCATATGTTTTGAAAATTTTTTGACCTATATTTTATCTCATCTCATCCTCCAATGACATTTAAAGATCTAAAACTTAAAAAAATGTAGAAAATAAGTTATTTTTTAGGCTTGTACAGGTCTATAGGATCAAGTCTATACAAATGGAGGTCAAACACTTCATAAGGGTTTATGGTATGTATCTTAGAGAATCTCCACATCCAAAATATGCAAAACAAGCCAAAACCCATTTCCCTTTCTCCATCAAGCTCTTTGGTAGCCTTGGATAACCAGTCGGGTTCTCACTCAGTACAAATAGGGGAGAGAAGATGGTGACTTGAGCTCTTAGCTAAAGAAACGGGGTCTAATAGCCTTCCAATCCTAGGTATTTTTAATATCCTATATTCTAAAATACAAAAAATCATACAAATATTGAACATATATTATTGTGTTCTTTTTATCGAAGGAATCACTCACTTGCCACTTCAAGGGGGCTACCTTCTTATCAGAGTAATACTCCCATTGATATATTAACTTGGATGTATTATAATAGCTTATGCCCATTTATTTATACTATTCTAATCTATCCTATTCTTCAATTTTATGGATGTGTAATTATTAATCTATAATACTCTATTCATTATTATATTATTTATGCTACTATTATACCCCTCCCTAGGTATATTACATTCCATCCCCCTTGAAAATGTTTCACCCTCGAAACATGCAAAAAATTACATAAAAAATATGTGGAGGACTAGATGGAATCTTGACCATGCATATTTTTTTACTTCTACTTCTTCCTCTTGTGCTTGGAGATTAGCAAGTACAATATGAAATCAAGTACTATAACATAAGGGTGAAATGCACAAAGAGATATGGATCAAATAAACTCAACTTGAAACATGACAGTCATGAGATTAGATTTGAGCTCTAAAATTTGAAACTTGATGATCATTACCTCAAAGCTAGAACAAGGATACTCACAATGATCTACTTGGTGAGTCAATGGAGGATACATGCCATACCCCTTAGAATTTTTCTTTATACAAATGTTTTTTTGGAGTACCTAACCCTAATAAAGAATTTTTTTTTAAGCATTAATGGTTAGTGTGGGATTGTCAATGGCATGCTCAGGTGCTTGCTTGGGTGCATCCAAATGTGAATTAGTCATGGCTAAATAAAGGAAATTAATATACCAGGTTTTTAAAGAATCCTTAAAATATATCCATGTAGTTATGTCCATCTCATATGCTTCAACTATAGGAAATAAATCCCCATACCATTCACTATAGTTATTTTCCCAATCTAGCCATGCATTAATTTCTTTATCATACTTTGTCAATATATGGGAGTGAAGCTCAAATATATTTATATTAGCATGCATATTATTGATACATTTATTCATATCATTTTTTAATTGATGCATTGTTATAGATAAAATGGAAAGCTCCATTTTTTTATTTTTTTCCTCTCTCCTTTTTTTATTTTTTATAAAGAAGTAGTTACTAAAATTGTGATAACTTTTACAATATTAAATGAAAATTAAAAATTAAAAATTTTATATAAATATGGAAATGATACACATAAAACCCAAAAAAAAATTGGCATAATTTGTTACTATTTGAAATAAGTATGAAGAAGAATAGTCATGATTTTGAGGGTAAAAAATGAAAATTTGCACTTGTAAATGATGACTTTTAGCTTCAAATTTTGATTGGAACAAGAAATAAATATGTGGATATGAATTTTAAAAACCTTAAATATGAAATTAATCTCCAAAATTTGAGTCTCTAAAATGTTTGTACAACAAATATCACAGAAATGGCCCTAAAAAGTGTTATGATACCAGATGTTAAGAACAAGTATGCTAAAATACACAAAATCATCCAAATACTGAATATATATTATTTTATTTCTTTTATAGAAATAATCACTCCAAATCACTTTCTACTTTGATGGGGATACCTCCTTATCATATTAATACTCTAGTTGATATATTTTCTTGGATGTAATATAATAGCTTATGCCCCTCTATTTATACTATTCTAATCTATCTCATTCTTCCATTCTATGCATGTGGGATTATTCCTCTATAACATTCTATTTATTATTATAATATTTATGATACTATTATACCCCTCCATAGGTATATTATAGGAATTTTTTTCTATATTAATCCCCTGTGATTTATGAACAAACATTAAGAAGTCAAGCAACCATATTTGCATTCTTCATATGTGCAAGGGTCAACTTTACAATAGTTTTAGTGCATTCTTGGATTGGTTTTACAAATTGGTGATTGTATGTGTCTTAAAATGGTTTACACAATCCATATTCACTATTATCCACTATTTTTTCACATGTGTGATCCCTAGATAGCAAGGAAACCTCTATGATGTCACATTTGCAAGTTACAGGCAATCTTTCCTCAGGTTACAGAGCCTTTAGTGCATAAAAATAGAAGTGTTTAGTGGTTTTAAGTTAGATCATGATCTCATTTGAGTCCAAATAAATTATTAATTATCTAAACTAAGCCCTTATTTAAGCAATCATACTAGACAATTCCTTCAAAGTCTTGTCTCCAAGGTGACTAGCATTCATGTAATATGATCTCCTTTACAAAGTGAAAATAGGGTAGTTGTAGAGAGTCATTAGGTTTTTTTAGAGGAATACATGTAATTAAATTATTATTCATGTTATATGGTGTTTTATTCATTCCCATCACTACCCTATATTAAAAAATCATTCTCATCCTCAACCCTAGGAAGACAAATTCTCATAGTCATAGTAATCCTATTATGAAAACTAAACACATGGAGTGTTGACTATTGGGATGGGTATTGAAGACATTGAGGAGTCTTGAACAGTCATAGGAGCCTATAAAAAATTATTGGTATAAAAAATTATTTTAAAATAAATACCAATATCATCAACTCATCCTGAAGCCCTTGAAAGATAGGCTCAGTCAAGCCTTCAATGTAAATAGTACTATGGCTATAGGTTTGGAGAGACAATGATGGTGTGATGAGAATAATAAGGTTAATAAATTAAAAAGGAGAATTTATTTGCCAAAAAAATTCTAATGTAATCGATGATAATAATGTAACATCAAATCCCACCTCTTAAATGAAGCATTCATAGTCAAAAGGGCCTAAAATCACCACCTACAGGCTTGACTATATAAACAGATCAAGTTGAGTATGAAAGCCCATTATAAGGATATTTGAAGGTGTATGAGATAAATTGGGGTTGAAACTTCATATTATATATTATAAATTATAATAAATGGATATGAAATTTCCATGAAGAGGAGGATCACCTCCTTACACACAATCAAGATCAAGTTGCCATACACAGGCCACTCATAAGGAAGCAGGTAGCTAAATGGAAAGTGCACTTGAAAATAAATTCAAAGGGGATGTGCACAATTAATTTCATATCCCTCATTATATACTATCCAAAACAACCCCAAGGTGTTAATTAAGGCATAAACACATACTCACAATCTAAGTAGGCCCCATTTGAGTACCTACAAGCAACATCATGAGTAAGAGAGTGAAAGTGTTAAACACTACAGGGAGGTGAAACATAAAGGTGAAAAATGGATATCTCACTTTTTTATTAAAATTATCTTATTACTTCCCATTGACATGGTTCAGCCCTTGAGATAGGAATATCCTAATGGCCTAAACAAGCCTATTAGACCTAAATGTGCCTAAATAGGCATGCACATATGAATTGAAGACATCTAAATGTTTTGGTGGATATTTGAGGTCTAAAAAAACCTAAAGGGGAATTGAGAAATATGTAATAATTTTTTACAATGTGATAATATTATTAGGTTTAGGAAATAAAGGACTAAACCAAACATTAGGGCTATGCAGGCTTGGTTTCTCATAAACCCTAAGCAAGAGTATACAGGGAACAGGGTTGAAGGAAGTCTTGTTCAAAGTGTGTTACCAAGTCATGAAATCATATCACATGAGTCAAAAATCCATAAAAAGTAAGGTAAAATAGACTACTCAAGTCTTTAACACCAACTTTTCAAATACTCAGACAAGGCATGGTAATAATGGCACTCAAAATAGACCTAAAAGAGAAAGGGATTGAGATGGTAGTTTGGGCAGTTGAAAACAATTATAGAAGGGTGGAAACAGATGGATAAAGGGAGATATAGTGATAGTAAGGTCAAAAACTCACCTACATAAGACTCAAATTTATTAAATTTAATTTAAGCATATGAGACATGAATCCATTCTTGACCACTCAAGACCCCACCTAAATCTTAATGATAGATTTCAAGCCCATGGTAGGCCAAAGGTCATAAAGAGATGATTGATGATGTTTGAGGTCCTAAGGAGAGTTTTTGAAATAAAGTAAGGAAATAATGTGTTAGTTTTGGTCCTATCACCTCTCTCAAGCTGCACTACCCCAATATATCAGGTCAAATTGCCAATTCTAATGCTCATATCTCACATCATAGGATGACTTAGACCCAATTCTCATAATGGGAGTTTGGGACACTTATACACTTAATATCCATGGATGAAAGAGTGGGATTTAGGAGCTCAAGTCTATAAACAACCCCTAAGACTTTCAACCCACCCATAATTCTTACCAAGAATTTGAGGGCTACCAATTGTCACTCACATCTCATCGTACAAGCCTCATGGGACCAAGATAAATTCAATACTTTTGGAGGGTTCTATAGGCTCAACATCCATGGCCATAAGTGAATATGCTAGGCCATTAAAACCTTATATAAACCCTAATACAGACTTGATAGAATAAAACCTAAGGAATTTTTAATAAAATTCCATGGATTGGCTAATAAAATACTTGAATCATAATACACTCTAAGGAGGTCTTGTTCATGGTATTAGGTTGTATGGATAGTCATACAGACCCCCCTAGAAAACATTATTTTGTAGGGTTTAGTGATTTTTTTAGGGTTAAAAACTTGATAAATGGTTACATATCATGTATGAGGATAGTATGAGGCATTTTTCACCATTTTAAACCATAAAATAATCACAATTCTTCTTGGATAAGCTTCTATAGATCTAGTTCAAATGGCCAGTCTGTAAGTGCTAGTGAAAGGTGACCTAGTCACTTAGATAAGAAAAGTTCATTGATGTGCACTATTGTAAAGACACAAGTAAATATGTGAAATTAATTATTGGACCTTAATTATAATCCCTTATACATTCCTAGATTTTCTATATAGATCTCATGGTCAACTAATCACCTAACACTAAGAAATTAGGCCTAATTGCCTAGTAGGCCTACTTAATTAGATAAGAGAAGATGAATATTGGCATATAAGGTTATTTAAGGACTAATTATAGGTTCATAACACTATGTAACTACCTCATTAAAGTGATAAGGCACAATTCTTATGGCCATTATGGAGGATTGGGGTAGTTTTTTTGGCCTAGTTAACATGCAAGGAGAAAGGAGGATACTTAATGATCCATGAAGTCTAATTAGAGAATAATTCACCTTTGTAACTATCATGAGGATATGTTGATTAACCAAATTAGTGTTACCATGATTTTAATGGGGTCAAATAAGGATTAATTAGCCTCCACCACTCCATCTCAACACCCAAATGGCTCATTAAAGACCACCAATCATGAAACTAATACATGGAGAGATGATGGGATTGTTATACAAATTGTAACTGATTATTGGAGTGAATGAGGGTCATTAGGATCCCTTCTCCACACTTTCATGAAAAAATCCCCTCTCTAATCTTCTCATGGTTCTATAAATTTAGGCTCTATGGCCATTGTATGGATGCCTCAATTGGGTATGAGTAAACTTTGTTGAGTATGAGGAAACTCTACCTAGGCTTGTACGTTGTAAACCTCTTAAGATAATACATGGACTATTTTATATTGATTTAGTGTGTTATGATTATTTTATTTTCATATGTGGTAGGTTTCTCTCCCTTTGTAGGTCCTTGCCTCATCTAGTTGTTAGTACATGGTTCTATGTAGGCCACATAATGTGTGAAGGTGTTAGTGGTTGAGATTAGAGTGGAAGTTTGACTAATAAGTGTCTTGAATTAGAAATTTCCTTAATTACCCTCATGTTATGATCATCTAGTATAGACTCTATGTGAAACACTATTTATTAGAATCCTTAGAGAGATAGTTTAGTTCATGTACTATTCATTAGTTTTGTTAGAGTTAAAATAGAGTGGGTAAATCATATTGGTGCATCACCTTCAATAGTATAGGTTTCAATTTCATGTATTGATCTATCCCTTTTCATCAAGACAAGTTAGTGGTTTTAATATTTGATCCATGATTGATGTACCAGGGGAGCTAACCCATAAACTAGAGGTTTAGCCCATGTATGGGTCACCCACAGCCTTGGGTTAATCCTATGTTACTCCAAACTTGGAGAGGTTTGAAAAATCCTCTCATAAGGGTGAAGTTTGGTGAGTTAATAGATATTACAACTAAGGTTGAATTAAATGATGAAAAATAGTTTACCCTCCTTAGTAAATCATATTGTTTGAATATTGAATTCAAATGTCTTGAGTCACTACTAGATGTCGAAGGGCACGAATGACTCCTTGAATGCCTTCTCCCCCTAGACCTCAAGGTTGCGATAACTACCATCTTGCTCTCATTATTTTCCCTAAGATTATATTAGTACTTTTGATCCATATCATAACTAAAATAGGTAGGGTGCACATCATGTGCAACAAAATGAAGGAAATCAAGTTATTCCTCCTCATCCTAAACACCACTCACAGTGCTAGCCAATTAAACCAAAGGTTATATATCATTGATCAAATTAGAAATAACTCAAATAGGATTTCCATTTTATAATTAATTAAGAGGTTACATGTCTATAAAGACATCAAAAATCTAGCCTTGCATGACAACTTTTTCTAATGATGTATAACATGATTACTTTGCATTTTTTTAATATATTGAATTGTATTAAAGATATAATATATTTTAAAAGAGAAAATATACATAATAAATATATTATAAATTAACATTTCCCATTATTTATTCCATTAAAAATATTAAACAAGGGAATCAAGAGAATTTTCATAGGCAATGGATCATGATTGAATATATGCAACATCACATTTTTAAAAACATTGGGTATCAATAAGGATTCTATTAAAAAATAATATAATAACATTAGAGTATTTTAAAATGTGCCTCACCAAGCTCTAGGTTCCATTACTTTTGATATCACATTGGGACCTAAGACTATATCTACTCTATTTCATGTAATGTCTAATATCTAGCATTATAACTTACTTCTAGGTATACCATGGATACATTAAATAGAATCTATATACCATCTACTATGCATTGATTATGTAAATTTTATACATAAGGAACATATCTATACATTCCTTATAGATAATCAACCATTTATTTACTATAAAATAATAGATTCCATTAATAGATGTAATCTAAAATTAGATATTTATTAGTCTATTGTTATATGTCTATCATAGATGATACCACTCCAATGGATACATGCTTATGATATTGGTGAGTTAAGAAAGAGTAATGTACATAATCCAATTACAAGTGTATCAAGCCAATAATAGACCATAGGAGATATACAAGAAGAAAAGTGCAGATGATATTTATGGATTAAATAGCACCTCAGTCTTATACACTTGCCAAACTCAAATCTTGGTTGTTCCTCTCAGTTCTAAACCTTTCCCACTTTCATAAGTCTCATATTTACTCTATCTTGTGCCCCTTGGCCTATCTCTCAGTCTGACCAGTCTTATGTTGGTGACCTAGACCTTCTATGTTTCCCAAAATGTTTAAAACTTACTTATCGTCCACCTATGTACGTTTTAAGTATACACCTATTTTTGTGTTCCCTAGACACTAACATCCAAGATAGACACTTGCATCGATGCATGTTTCCTACTCTAACATAAGTGTCCAGTGCCTTAAATTCATTTAATTTTCAAATGAAACATATCCTAATGGTCAACCTAAGTAATTTAATATGACTCACTTCTCCAAAGGGATTGATATAAATACAAGATCAACCCTCATTCATTCCTCACATATCAAACTTATTACCTAATCATCAAAAAACTTATAAAAGGCATTCAATCAATCACTCAAGTGAATAAAGCTTCCTTATTTTCTCCTATTCCCATATCAATCATAAGAATAACATATATATATTGGTCTAAAATACTAAAGGAGCAGCCTAATAGCTATATTTTCCAAGTTACAAACTGGGTCACTATTGTAATTACTTTTACACATATTGATTGATTCACACATAATCTAACACATAAGAGAGAGCTATATTCGTTTGATGCCCTCTTTAGATTATTGGCCATATAGGTAACACTCATGGACAAAGAGGCCTTTGGGGTCAACTCAACACCATGTGCCCACTAACCTATTTTTCCCCAATGTCACTATAAAGATGAAGAACTAGGGTTCTAAAATTTCATGAGAAGCGATCGTCCATGACCCAGATCTGAATGAACTAGAGTGAAGGTGAATATAAACCCATAAGCATATAGGTGGTCACATCCTTTTCCAATAGGTATTATACATAAAACACCCATGTTAGGTTTAGGTAGTAGCATTGACACAACCATCCTAGGCTAATGTTAGTGTCTATAGCTCTAGAGGCACTCAATCTAGAATTTAATGGTTGTTATAGAATCATCTTCCAATCTACTTCTTTCCTATTCTAGACCCATTAATACATTCAGATCATAACTAGATAATTACTTTACTTCTTTATCATTTCCATATTTAACATAATTATACTTATTATTTTTAGCATATCTCAATCTAATTAATTTAGCATATGTTATATCTGAGGTTAACATCTAATTGGCCTGATATAGAGATAATCATCACCCTTATACCTTAATTTATCTCTATCCCCTTTAACCCTAGATAACCCCAATATAGATATTTTTTAGGTTAAACATTTGGTGAACCTAATTTATATGCTTTGAATGGGGTCGACCAAGGTTGAATTAGCCTCCACCACTCCATCTATGCCCAAAAGGCTCATTAAAGACCACCAATCTTCAAGGCAACACATGGAGAAATGATGGGACCATTATTTAGGTTATAACTAATTATTATAGTAAATGAGGGTCATTAAGACCCATTCTCCACACTTCCATGCCAAACTTCCTTCTCTCATCTTCTCATGGTTCTATAAATTCAGGCTCTAAGGCCATTACATGGATCCCTTGACTAGGTATGAGGAAACTCTACCTAAGTTTGTACCTTGTAAAACTCTTAAGCTAATACAAGGCCTATTATAGATTATTTAATATTGGTTTAGTGTGATTCTTATTTTATTTGCATATGTGGTAGGTTTCTCTCCCTTTGTAAGTCCTTTCCTTGCCTAGTTGCTAGTACATTATTCTATACAAGTCACATAGTGTGTGAAGGTGTTAGTGGCTAGGCTTATAGTGTAATTTTTATTAGTAAGTGTTTTTCATCAAGCCTTCCCTTCATTACCCTTATGTTTTGATCATCTAGTGCAGCCTCTATGTGAAACACTATTGCATAGAATCCTTGAAGAGGTAGTTCAGTTCATGTATTGTTCATTAGTGTTGTTATAGGTCAAATAGAGTGGATAAATCATATTGATGCATCACCTCCAATAGTATAGATTTCAATTTCATGCATTTTTATATCCCTTTGCACCCCAACAAGTTAGTAGTTTTAGGATTTCAGCCATAATTGATGCACCAGGGGAGTTAACCCCATAAATTAGAGGTTTAGCCCATTCACAGGTCACCCACAACCTTGGGCTAATCCCATGTTACCCCAAACTTGTAAAGGTATAAATAATCATCTCCTAAGGTTGTAGTTTGGTGAGGTAATAGTTACTACATAGCAATTATCAGAAGAGGGTCTTAAACTTATGTAGTTCTCCCCTCTGTGTTAGCTTGTGTGTGTATCATGAAATGTGTGATAAGAAAGTACATAGAGTGACCTAGTTTTTAACTTGGAAAATGTGGCTCATGGGATGCTCCTTTAGTACTTTAGACCTGTAAATGTGTTCTCCCTATGACTGATATGGAAATATGAAAAAATAGTGAAGCTTTGATCACCTGAGTGCTTTATTGAGTTCTTTTGGTATGTTACCTTATGAGTTATTTGGTCAATATTAGGTGTGTGCTAGGTGAGGAATGAATAAGGGATGATATTTTATATATACCATTCCTTTGGAGGATATATCACATTAAATCACTTAGGTTTACCATAGAAATATGTTTTATTTTTGAATTGGATGACTTTAGGGAACTAGACACTTGCGTAGGGGCATGACACTTACATCAACGTAGGCATCGAACTGGGATTCAAGTGTTTAGGTAGATAGAAAATAGGCACAAGTCCAAAACTTGAAAAGATAGATGATAAAAAAAATTATAATATTTTGGGCAAAATAGAAGGTATGAGTCTGAGTCATCAGAATAACATTGGTTGGACTAAGAGATAAGCAATTTGGAATAGAGAGATAGTGTATGTGATCTTTTTGGCAATGAGTAAGGTCTAGAACCTGAAGGTACATCTATGATATGTATTTTATAAGTGTAAAAAACTAAGGTGATATATAATTCATAAATAGTGTCTACACTTCAACATTTATTTATGTATAACTACATTAGTCATAGTTGATATAGTGCATTTTTTTCTTTATTTTATTGGTCGATACAGTATAAACCCTCCATCATGTAGTATATCTTTGACCATTATGAATAAATAACACAACACAACATGATGGATCTAACTAACTCTCCTAAATATCCCAACTCTCACCTTCCTTATGTAGAAATCCAAATGTAATCAATGTTCATGTGGCTAATAGAACCAAAAATTATGAGTCACCTCCTACAATTCTTGATCCATTTAACTATCCTCAACATATGGCTATTATATATGATGAAAGTGAGCTTGAATATACTATCAAAATGATCTTTTTAATTAATTAAAACCCTCAACATAGGGGCAAAGATCCGATGGTAATCTAGATTATCCCTACATAGGATGTCCTTCACCACCACATAGTTTTTATACAATATTTAAGGAAAATATATATAAAACTTCATCTATCCATTCTTCTTTTACCTTTCCTAGTATATCTACTACTAGAGAAAATATTTCCTCTAGCGATCCTATTCAAAGTACCCATATTAACATTCAAATTAACACTACTACTAGAGCATCTCAAGCTACTACTAATAGTGCATCTCAAGATACTATTACTAATGCATCTCAAGCTAGTGCTAATAGTACCTCTCAAGCCTTCAACACTAACCAAATATTATTTCAATCCATGAATCAAATTGATACCTTCCAAACTAATAATGCTAAAAATTTATCCTCAACCTATGAAATGGTAAGGTCAAAATTCAAATGTCCCATGACACCCCCCAAGATGCACATGGTAATCTTATTCCTCAACCACCACTTCTTAATAAATTCATCAAACATATTCAAAATGAACCATTAGTTCCTCAAATTGTTAATATAAACATGGGTGTTATTACTCCTACTATAACCTAAAATGGATATATTAATCCCATAATGCATCTGAAATACTTTGGTAACCTTTATAAAGATTGGATTAAGCTAAATACCTTTGTTACTACAAAACTTATAACTAAAATATTTTCAGGTAATGCCTTAGATTGGCATAATAAACTCAATTATAATAGTATTTCTAGTTTGGAAGACTTATTTAATGCATTGATTTAGGAATGTCAAACCAATGATCTACTTGAAAATAGATTAGCTCATCTTATCAATTGTAAATAGGTAGAATCTAAAACTACTCAAGTTTTCATTAAAATATAGAAATCCTTATCTAACATATCTAAACACAACACGTCAGAAGAGAATCTCTTTTATTTTCTAACTAATGTTTTTTATCCCAAACTCTAAAATACCACGTTAGGACTCTCTCTCCAAAATATATGGAAGAATCCCTTAATCAAGATAAACATCAAAATTTATTCATGAGTCAAATTATGCCTTCCTAACCTCTAGTAGGAACTTATGTGCTTATGAGATCGAAAAAAACATGACTAATTATGGTGTTACTAATACCCATTTTTTTTACACACCATCTATGTGATTCTTCCAAGTGTATCCAATTATGCGACTCTCTCTCTATATATTTCACAAATACTCCCTTCCACTCTTCTCTTTCTAAATCTTCCAA
Organism: Torreya grandis; assembly: GCA_037957365.1. Taxonomy (NCBI): domain Eukaryota; kingdom Viridiplantae; phylum Streptophyta; class Pinopsida; order Cupressales; family Taxaceae; genus Torreya; species Torreya grandis. The sequence continues at coordinate 751,128 of JARHVA010000143.1, read as the reverse complement.
TGTGAATAGTGTGGATTCTCACCAGCCTCTTTCCATGGTGTAAATCCAAAAATGCATTCCTAAACCTTCAACATGATAAATTGATCCTACTCGCACTACCAAACATTGGTATGATCCACCCAAATTCTATTGGTATCATGAAAGTTAGGGACATTCTCATGAAACCTGTAGACAACTTAGGAACTTTGATTTTGAATTTATCCTTAGTTATAAATTTTATGATGAAACTATGATTCATGAACATCATCAATAATATGAAAAGGTAGCTAAAGTGAATGAGTCCAAATCAAGCATGAAGCTCTTAATCTAGCCAATTTTCACCTTGTTATCTATAAATATTCACTTCCCAATCATCAACCTAATACTATTCAACTGCATAAATATAATGTTGTGAAAACTTCAGTTGATCCTAACTCTCTAGCGAATGATGAAAACATAGTCAACGTGAATAACATGAGGCATATAGTATCAAACAATGATCCTTATCCACATTCCACCTATAATATTTTTCCCACTTTTTTCATTATTCATGACACTTATCCATCTCACTTTATGGATATTAAACATACAAAAACACATTTTGTTCCATTACCATTTGTCCAACCTATACCCACTATAATGATACAACTTGATACTCATCCTTATTGTATCACTAAAGCATTTGCTAATTAGATACCATCAACCTCTTCTCACTTAGAACTATCTCCTTTGAATATCATGAATAAACTTACTTCTACACTTGTATCTTCACCTATCACATCAACCACCTCAAGGGAGTTGATTTTTAACCTAACCATGTAAAAATAACATCCTATTCATTAACATAATCTGATTCACTAATCCAACCTATACCAACCAATTCCAACCAACCTACTTATCCTCCTCATCCATTTAAAAGCACTTCCACTCTTCCTTTCATGGATTTACTTCAACTTTATGCACCTTCATCAGATATGATTCTCGTTAGATATGATGAATGTGATCCTATAATTTAATTCTCTATCCTCCCATATCACATTATTTTTCTCAAAATCATGAAGTCTTCCCCTCCTCATTGTAATCTTTAATGAAACTTTTATTTGAAATGAACATCCCTCAACCTCCACATATGGGGCAAGAAGTTACTTTGTCTAGGTTTGAGGATGGTATTCCCCAATAGTGTGAATAAATGTCTATACATTTTGACAAAACTATAAATACGTCCATTTCACTCAAATTTACCACCAATTCAATGATTCTTGATGAAATATTACTTCATCTAGATGATCTTTTGTTATTCATTAATGTCCAAGTTTGTGATATCCAAGTCAAGTGCACTTCGATTGATGAAGATTATAACATTTATATTTCATTCCTTCACTTCATTAAAACACTTAGATATTTATAATGCAACATTAAATATACCCAAAGTACATATCGAGGCTATGATAGAAAATAATTTACCTTTGTTAGGTTGTGTATGGATTCTTATCATGATTCCTCCTATCATGGTTCATATTAAATTCATGATCTTTAACTTCCCATTTTCATCTAATATTTTACTTATTCAACCTTAGACATATCACATGATATCCATCACTTCACCCTCATGCCAATATGTTAAATTTCCTCATAATGGTGTTATATATAAGATTCAAGGAGACACGAATCCTCTAAAATTTGAATAATTCTAAGACTGTGATGTTTTTAAAATATCTACCATAAAAACTTTACCTAAAATCCATTTTTATGAATCATAATGATTTAATTATCCCATTAATTCAAATAGAGGTTATAATGGATGCCCTAAAGTTATGGTAAATATACCACCTAACCTATTATATCATGACAATGATAAACCTAATGAGATTAGTTTGTGTTTAACCCTAAAATTTAGAAGGGGTAGAGATAACCTAGGGCACAAGGATGGTAGACTATCTCTAAAGGAGGCCAATTAATTACAAAACTCAATTAAACATATACTAAATTTATTATGTTGAGATATGCAAAGAATAATAATATGCTACCTATTACAATGAAAATGAAAACAAGATACTTGTCTAGTTTTGATGTTGATAAAAATCTAGATCTATAATAGGATGAAAATATATTGGATTTGAATTCTAGATCAATCACTTGATTCTATAAATTTTACCTCTATATCCATGGACACTTGTATCAACCTGAGATGTTTGTGTTGATTCTTATGTGTAACTTGGATGTAGATTTCTAGTATAAAATAGTTTTTAAAATTGGATGTGACCACCTAGATGTTTATAGTTTCATGTCACCTTCATTCTCATGCACTTAGATCTAGGTCATAGATTCTTGCTCTTTATCAAATGAAAAAAACTTAGTTATTCATCTTATTAATGGCTATGGGAAAAAAGGTTTAGTGGACACATTATGTCAGTTTACCTCAAATTCCCCACTATTAATGAGCATTGCTTACATGTCCAATGTTTTGAAGAGGCCTCAGACTTATTTAGGTATCCCCTACGTGTTGGCTTGTGTGTGTATCATGTAATTTGTGATAAGCAAGTACATAGAGTGACCTAGCTTGTAAATTGGTAAATGTGGCTCATGGTATGTTCCTTTAGTACTTTAAATCTATATATTTGTTGTGCCTATGACTAATATAGAAATAATGGAAAAGAGGAAAGATTTGTTCACTTGAGTGCTTGATTTAATGACTTTGGCAAATAACCTTGTGAGTTGTTTAGTTTGTTCTAGGCATGTGCTAGGTGAGGAATGAATGAGGGTTGATATTGTATATATATCAATACCTTTGGAGAATATATCACATTAAATCACTTATACCAACCATAAGAATACATTTTATTTGAAAATTGGATGACTTTAGGTCAGTGCACACTTATGTTGGAGATAGGACACTAGAATTGACATAGTCATCTAAATAAGATGTAGGTGTCTAGGTAGCTTAAAAATAGGCATAGATATAAAAATTGTATAGATAGATGAGAATGAATTTTGTAACATTATGAGCATGATATAAGGTTTGAGTCATCAAAATAACATTGGTCGGACTAAGAAATAATTAAATAAACATTAAAAGATAGTTTATGTGAGCCTTTCAGTAGCAAGAAGGGTATAGAAACTAAAGTTACATCCATGATATGTATTTTCCAAGTTATAAGATTGAGATGTATATAATTTATAAATAGTGTATACATTTTCCCCCACTTTAATCTAGTAATGAATAGTTAATTTAAAGGGAAAAAATGCATACCTGAGTATGTATAACACACCTTGTCTTTGCGTGAGTCCAACTTGAGTGTTTTTTAAGTGACTAGACTACAACCAAGAGCATTTTACAATATATAATCAATGAATATAATCTGAAATTGAAAGCATTGAAATGATTGAAATTTAAAGAGACAAAGGTTTAGGAGTACACTTATGTATCGATGCAACTACCTTTCCTTTTGGTAATTTGATTTGAAAAGATGTATCATTATGAATCATTAGAGTTGTGATTAGGACAAATATAAAATCTATAAAATGCATATATATATGGAGATAGAGAGATATTATAGGACCTATTCCCCTAACTTTGGATAAAAGGTGAGCTTCCATTGAGTAGTTGAGATTAGCTCAATTGTGAAACCCAATCATACTTATAACCTAGAGAATATGAGTGAACCAAGTCAACTCACACTATAAATATGGTGATTTTTGATCATGTAATCAATTCCAACCTATAAACTTGGAAATATTGAGTGATTTAATCACCTCAACTATACCAAAAGTGAACCAACTATTGTCGTATATTTGCTCAATATAGTTCATAAATTTTAAGCCTGGTGGGTGATGATAGTCCATAAAAGTGTTTTAAAATTTAAAACTAATTTCATTTTTCAATTTTAGGTTCACATTTCATATTATCTACACCTTAGATATGTTTTATGCTAAAATTATCTATAATAATAATACCAATGTATATAATTCTACCACAAATTTGTATCTGAATTAGATAAATGTGTAATTTGGCCATTTTAAAAATTATGTAATTATGGAGAAAATGTTTGAAAAATATTCCCCCACTATAATCTAAAACTAAAAAATAGTGTGAGTGTGGATAACATGCTTCCATACCATGCCCCCAATGTATATTTGAATCTAAAAATTGGTGTAAGTGTGAAGAACATGTTTCCAAAATTTCCCCCACTATAATTTGAATTCAGTGAACTCGTAAAAAATGTAGAATCTATGCCTTTATGACATGCCCCCACTAATATCCCCACATTTTGAGGTGATGGTAAGTATAAAATGATACTCACCTTACCTCAAAAGGATAAAATAATTATACAATATGTATATGAACCAAGTAACATATTACATGAACATGTCTAGATAGATATATCATTGAGTCATGAATAATTTGATCACATCAAGTCTTAAGATGCATGATATGGATCATGCCAATGTATAGATAGTAATATTAAAAGCTCAACAAGGAATAAATCACACACATAAGAGCACTCAAGATAAAATCAAAAGAGAATGGTTTCAAGAGACCTCAAATAAGGGGCATGTTCAAATGCAACACAATCAAAGGGACATGACTAGTCAAATGTCCACAAAAGTAACAATGACATATTCTAATGCCCATAAAATAAGGGATGAAATATTAAAATGTCAAAGAGGAAAATAAAGGCATGGGGAATGCAAATAATGGAACATATTCAAATTATCAAACAATAAAAATAAGATACTCAAGAAAGTGCATAATGGAAAAGTATAAGCAACTAACATAAGCATATCATATTGGTCCCTAGATATGTGTTATAAAAAATTTAATTACATATCATATTAACTATATTGTGAAAGATATAAACATGGATAAAGGCATGGATAAGTACATAAGCTCAAACATGATAATGTAAAGTGACCATAAAATGATATAACGTATATGTATCATGATCAAATAAGTGGATGACCCCAATGTCTATATGACATGAGTAGAGGGAAGGCCTAACATTTAAATGTGCATATTATCATATATTTGTGTATGCCTAAATCACAATAAAATTATGTGTTAAACACGTGTATATATAAATTATTGATATGCCATCTACCAACATGGAACCAACAACATATATACCAAAAGAATAAATAGAACCTATGAATGTTAAACATATTTTTGAATATTTAAAAAAATGGTATTTCTTGAATATGACAAATAAATAACTATCCTATGATCTCATCCAATAGATGCTCATAGGTATCTCCCCAAGGGAACCTGGTATAATAAACTGGTGGTACTACCAAGGAACATGTGTAGGTGCAATATCTCACTGTAGAATATGTAATATTTTGTTTATTTATAATAGGACTATGTGGTCATGAATAAATAATAAAAATAATTGGGATTAATGTAACCTCTCATTTATTACTCTATGGTTTATTTGGAATAGTATTAATAAGAACATGTGTAGGTGCTCTAGATATTTGACTATGGTGTGTAGTAGATGAGGATTCTATGGAACCCACTGTGGATCTCTAATGGAATGGTCTCTCAAGTACCAGCTATTGCGTAAAGTGGATTACTATTACTTAACCTTTTTTATAATATTAATCTTAGTAGGTTTGATAATTAATTGCCTACTACAAATTTTTATGTCTCAAGAGGATGCTTATATGGAATTTTGGAAACTATAATTACTTTATTGACATGATTGTATTTAAAATCCCCATTCACTATAGAAGGTACTAATCAAAGTGTATATATATAAGGTCATCCCAATAACAATTAAAATACAACCATGGAAGGTATAATTGAGAAGTTAGTAACCACATGTGTGGGACCCACCTATAAAGGTAATTCAATCTCACCAAAAACATGTTGTGAGGTCCCATCACATGCTTTAATAAATTTGGTCAAAATATTTAAATCATGATTTGTATAACCCAAATGAGTAAGTAATATCATGATACAAACATTATTGCTTGCACCATTATCAATCATAACACTGTGTATAGGCTAATGATCAAGGTATGTTTGAATGAACAAGGAATGAATATCTAAGTTAGCATCCCTAATCTCACTATCATCAAAAGTAATTTAGGGTATCCAAACCATATGAGGTGTATGCCACATATAATTACCAATAATTCCATCCAATGGGTGCCATAATGTAATAGAGGAGGATGTGCATTATGTGTCAGTTTCACTTCTAGATCTTTCTTAGAATGGTCTTGCAAAAGATTATTAAATATTTTATGCTTTTGGTGATCACCAAGTTATGAACCAAATTCCTTTGGAGGATCATCAAATGTAATATTTTGTTCATTGATGACATATTATATCTTATGCTTCAATGTAAAACATATGTTTTTAAAATGCCTAGGGCCTTGGTGATAGTCATAATAAGTATTTTCATCATACCCTTTGGGTACAGGTCTACTCATATCAAACTTTATAGTATGATGGAGAGATATTAGGTGACATTCTAAAATCCATAGGATTAATTAAGTGAGAGGCTTAGGTAAGTGTGTAAATTGTCTTTGTGGTGCATCGGATAACACAAGTGGATTAGATTATTGTGACACTACATTAACTATGGTGGTTATTGTATGTAATGAGAAATGTGGCAGATCTATAAATCAATCCTAACTCAAAGAAGATAAATCTTACTTACACTTACGATTGTGGATACATTATATATTTGGGTTCATGACCAAGATAAATCTACTAGACTTATCCAAGGGATCTCTTACCACAATAAATTCACTAGAGAGGGTTTCAAATCCTTTAGTTAAGTAAAACTATGCAATAACCCTAACTAGTTCCTATGTTTTCATATTCATTAAATGAATAACAAGTAAAGTAAAAGTCTAAGCTAGTGCTCACCAAAGCTTATGTCATAAAGTGGGGTAATAACCATAAAAATTAAAAATGCATAAAATACATAATCATGTCAATGTATATAGAATCCTAATGCATGGGAGAGAAGTACAAAGCATATCTATCTACTCTTACAAAAGAGGAATAAATTTAGGAGTACTTACTTTTGAATACTAACCCATATAGCCTCAATCTCTCCCTTGGCCAAGGTCCTTTGTAAGAGGTTATTGTGGTATGTAAGGATGATAAGGATAAATTAGCTATAGGCTACACAACCTATCGATGCATCTAAAAGACTTTTCCACAAGATAATATTTGTATCTCCAAAGAAAGTATGAAATCCTAAGCTTGTTCCCAAGTAGAATGGTGGATAAGTAGATGCATAATATATATCTCTTCTTGTTCTATTATTTTTATAATAAATGATGAAAATGAATGTGTATATATAGTTGAATCTAACCCTAAACCATTCCAAAATTTTAGCTGATAAAGTCAACCCAATCAACTTTGTATTTTTAATTGATAATAACAAGTATAAATTATAATACTAAGTCATCCCAATCAACTTTGTATTGTAAACTATCAAAAAGGGTTTTAGGCTTAGGAAGGGCTAATGAAAGAATAAAATGACTAGAGGAGGGTGCAAGAGAGGGTACAAGGCTTAGGTAAGTACATAGGAGAAGGTTGTGTTGATGTAAAGTAGTTATAAAAATGGTATTAATGATACAAATCCACAATAATCTTTTGAAGCACCAATGGTCTACCCACCCCTTTCTCAGTGCATCTTTTAAGGTATACACTCAAAGGGATTAAAACTCAATAGGTTTCTACAAGATGGAAAGTGTTAGTAAGTGATAAAGTTAATAAAAATATTATGTGTGTATATATTCCCCACTTGAAGCTCATCATGTGTCATGTGAGTGTAATAGGGGATGGTGCTTCAAGAAAGAATAAAGTAACACAAAAAACTAAGATAACTAAAAATGACACAGAAAATAATGATAAAATGAAATGATAGTAACTAAAAATACCATATGTATACCTTAAATTACCTTTCTAATAAATTATTATAGACAAACATCCTAGTCTTGATCATGGAGGCTACAATACCTATGTTTGAGAAACCCTAGGTATACAAAACTAATAATAGAATAAATGCATGCATATCTAATATGGTTAAAGTAGTAATGAATTACTTAAAAATTTGGCAAATTATGATTATTAAGGATAGGTTATAACCAAAATATTGAATACAAATTAATGACAAAATGATGGCAAATGAATGTAGAACACACTAAATCATGTTGGGAAGCATGAAAAACATAAATGGAAAAAAGGAATATAGAACATACTAAATCATGTTGGAATCATGTAAAACATAAACTAAAAAAAAGAATGTAGAACATACTAAATCACATTAGGAATCTTGGGAATCATGTAAAACATAAATGAAAAAAGGAATGTAGAACATGTTATTGGTCAATATTTGGCCCACATACCAAGTTTTTGTCTGGATTGAATAGATGCTTATATGCAATCAAAAATACATCATTCATATAAATTAATCCTAGCTTGGAGAAGAATGAGTATACCTACACTTTCAGTTTAGGATACACTTGTTAAGCAAGAGCATGACTAATATAGGGATCTACTAGACCCAATTAGTAGATCACTTGTCACAACACATCATACTAGGAAGGGTTCCAAAGCCTATAGTTTAACACAATTACACAAAAAATATAATGGAGTCTTAAGATTTAAAACATTCACTTATTCTAATAACAAGAAAGTAAATCTAATCTAGTGCACACCAAATCTTGTGACACAAAGTAGGGGTTAGAAACAATAAAATAACTAAACTAAACATATATTAGAAGACATATACTTGCATCAATGTATATGGAATCCTAATATATGGGAAAATAACACAAATGAATTATCTATCTACTCTTACAAAGGAGAAATAAATTTGACAATACTTACCTTTGAAGATGAACCCATCGAGCCTCAATCTCTCCCTTGGCCAAGGTGCTTCATTAGAGATTGTTGTGGTATGTAAGGATAACAAAGATAAATCAGCTCTAGGCTACACAACTTATCTAATCATCTAAAATACTTCTCCACAAGACAAGATTTGTATCTTAAAATAAAGTATGTAACCCTAAGCTTTATTCTTCAAATAGAATGGTCAATAATCAAATGTTCATTTTCACTTATTTGTTAATAATTCTTCTCTTATGAAATGGTGGGAAATGAACTTGTATATATAGGTGGATATTTTCCTAAATCCTCCCAAAAATATCAGTTGTATAGGGTTGATCTGGTTAACTCAATGTGTTTTTAGGGACAATTCACTAGGTCTGAGCTAGGTCAGCTGAAAGGTTAACAAGCTAAGAACGTGAAAAATACCCCTAAACTGTATTGGGTCAACCCAGTCGACCTAGTATAGTTGACTAATTAAAAGGGCGTTAAGGTAATAAAAAAGGGATGAAAAGAGGAAAATATTGGAATAGGTAGGACTGAGAAGAATAAGCTTAGAGTAAATTATTTTTCAGAGACAAGTGTGTAGATGACAAGTGGTAAAAGGGACAACAATCTTATGAAGCATCGATGGTCCTCCCACCCCTTTTCTAGTGTACCCCTTAAGGCATTCACTCAAACATATTGAGACTTGATAGGTTCTATAAAGATAAAAAGTGTCATTAATCAATAAAAGATTGAAAAAATTATGTGTATACATATACCCCACTCGAAACTTATCACATGGCACATAAGTGCAACACGGGATGGTGCTTTGAGATAGAACATAATAGCACACAATGTTGATGCTAAGTAAAGTGCAGGAAGTAAAAAATAAGATAAATGAAAGGATAGAATTAAAAAACACATACCTTTAACTTACCTTAGCATTATAAATAAAGAATTAGACTGTAAGAAATGTGAAGGTGTCCAATGTAGAGAACACTAGATGAACCTGTATAAGTTAGAGCAAAAAATAGCCAAAAATTGATTTTTTTGGAAAATAGGCATGTAATAGTAAAGAATAATAAAGAAGATAATTGGTAATTTAGGATTGGTAAAGTAAGGTTTCCAGAATATTGAAGGCAAATAAATGACAAAAGAATGGCAAATGAATGATAAATGATGGCAAATGAATGACAAATGATAAGAAATAAATAACAAATGATATTGAATAAATGAAAAATGATATTGGAAAGCACGTAAAGCATAAATGGCAAAAAGAAATGTCAATGCAAGAAAACTCTAACAAGGATATATAATAAAGTGAAAATTAAGCTCATTTAAGATAGGCAAAAAGGAAAACATGAAAGAAATAAAATGAAATGTAATTGATGATGGAAGACAAACATGAAGAAGGCATATATGTAATAATGGTAAAAGGGTATAGACTCAACTGTCCACAATAGAAGGATAGTACAATAATGACAAATGAAATAAAAATGTGATCCATAGTTACTCAAACATGTTGTTTTTCTCTAAGGATACATAAAACTAAAATAAAGTAATGATAGCATGTTTTTAAATAGATAAAGAAGAAGGAATAATTAGAAGAGGAAAGATAGATTTGGAATCACAATTTTCCTATCAAGGGGGGAAATGAAATGGGTGGAGGGGAGAATGAAGGAAAAAAACCAAGGTAGAGGAACTCTTTATCAAAGTTAACACACTCAAATTAGGCATGTCAAAACAAGAGGACTATCAACTTTAAGGACTCTGAAGAACTTCTCTTATCTACACAAGTCTTAAGTCAACAAATGTATTATATAGATCATCCTATGAAGGCTATATGAATGAAAATTAAAATATACCTACCTCCCCATGATGTGTTCCTCATTCTTTAGGACCCCTTATAGAGTTATCAGTCTACTACAAAGATTGGGTACTTGCATGAGAAATTAGGTAGCACCATAGAGTTTTTTTTTAATTATCCTATTCAAATCTACTAACCTACCACACCCCAAAGGACCTCATATCTATGTGAGGCCAACTATGGAGTTTGATCTCTGATTAGAGATAGGAGCTGTGCTCAGAAATCACATATTTTGGTGTGATTTTGACTTTTAATATTTGTATGTTATCTTTTATATATCATTGCCTTTTATTTCCAAATCATTTGGATTTTAACTTTCTTGATGGATTTTTCTATTCATCCTCCATACAGATTTAGAAAACCAAACATGGGTGCTAAATATGACTTTCATTTTAATACTTGGGACAAGATTACTAAGAGAGAGAACTTCAAAGAGCATGGGGTCTAAGAGTCTCATAAATATAGGTGAAATAAAAGTGATATATTAACTTTGACCTTGTTTTATCCAATGTGGAGATGAAAGGAAGGGGAAATCAAGAGTAACGACACATGGAACAATTTAAATTACTTCAAATTATAAAAAAATGTGATAAAGGGTGAAAAAGGGATACAATGACAGCAATGTGTGATTCCTTATCATAATAATGAGGTAAATGGAGTAAAACATGCTAACATAGATTGTTTGAACAAATTTCATCTATAAAAATAAGTAAAAACTAAAGTTGAGAACAAGGATTAAAAACATTTTCTTATAAAAGGAATGACAAGATGGTAATTTTATGAGGAGATCTGAGTCCTATCCATGGTCTTATAATTCAACTCATAAAAGAGAAACCCATGATAGTGCCAAAAATCAAAATGCTAAAAGATAAAGAAGACTATGGTACATCGAGAGGTAAATGATAAATAAAGGGAAAAAAATGATCATAAAGCTACCAAGGCAAAGAATCACATGAAAAGACAAAAAATAAAAGAAATATATGAGGAAAAAAATGAATTCAAATGTCAAATATAATGTGTAATAAAACCAAATAATGTAAAAGAAAATAATGATGCTTATAAAGGGAAAGTAAAAGAAATAAAGTACACAAAAACAAAGAAACATGAGACAAAAAGAATAAGTAAGATTTATGCTAATGTTTGTATCAAAGATGAGCATGTGCAATACAAGTCTATAAGTCTCAGAATGTTTCTTGAAGTTGGATGTGTTTGTTATTATGCATTGTAGAATAAGAGTGGGCATCATAAGATGCCCCAATGGGTAAGTGGTTATAGGTATGGGCATCACACAATGCCCCAAAATTTGAAGGGACATGTGGGTTGGTATCCTAAGATGCCCCAACATGTGAGTTGGAGTGAGGTAACATTGAATCTTTAACATGATTTCCATTGGGTTGATAGGTGCATTTGTAAATTGGTAAATGTGTTGGTTTGTTATAATTTGAATGTGACATATGATGTGTAGGAGAGGTATGAATAAGTAAAGGAGGTAAAGTAGGACCATGGATGATATGCTTTGGAATAAGCATTTTAACTATGTATTCTTTTGGTCCATGTGATTTAAGAGGTTAAGATTCAATGGATGAAACAATATGTTTAAAGTATTTCATGTTAGATATCTTTTCCTTATTGGTATAGGATGAAGGATCAATTGTGATTTGAATAAAATTAGTAGATGAGGTATAGGTATGGGATGATTGTTTTTTATCATTAGGTAGTTGATTTTGATATGATTGCAGTTCTTGAGATTGAATTTGAGAATCTTGAAGATGGTCTTGATAACATTATTTTGTGAGACTATCAAGATTGAAATGTGGACCAAACAAGGAAGAAATAAGAAATCAGTGAAGATCATGACAAGACTCATGAGAATGACCTATAGTAGCATGCCACCAACAAAATTTATCTAGATTGTACCATTTTGAAGGAGGTTTGGAAGGATAAAATCTCATGGGTTTAGAGGGTGGTAATTTATTCTTAAGTTGTTCTAAAGTCAAGGGTGAGTGGGTTGGGTTGAAATTGGTTGAATTGGATGCTCCACTTTGAGGTCGAAGAGGTTGAGAGGAATCAATATTATGAGAAAATGATTGGAAAGGTAATTTAGTATTTGTTTGAGATGGTTCAAATTGAGTCATAATAAAATATTGCATTTTTGCTTGGTCTAAGGCTTCTTCTAAAGTTTGAGGTGAAAATATTCAAAATTTGTATTGAACGGGAGGTTTAACGGCAGTGACAAATAGTTTAAAAAGAGTGTCATCATTCATGTTATGGTCCACTTTATGAGTAAAATACTTCCATTATTTTATGAAAGTGTGAGAAGATTCATTAGGAAGTTGATTGGCATTGATGAAATTGCTAAGGTAGTTTTCAGGAAGGTCATCATTTTGAAATTCCTTCACTAGAGCATTGACTAAATCTTCTAGTTGTAAGATGGAATGTCTAAGAAGTTGGTTGTACCATTCAAGTGCATCACTAACAAGGTTTTGGCTAAAATCTTGGTGGTAGCAAAGGTATTAGTTTGGACCCATTCCTTATAGAGATTACCAAAACATTTAAGAAATATAGTAGGGTCTTTAGTCCCATTATATGTGATAGTTGGAGAAATGTTTCCAATATATATGGATGCAATGAATGGAGCTAAAGGTTCATTTTAAATATGTTGAAGCATTTTGTTATTGATTGGATGTTGAGGGATGATATTCCCATTGGCATCCTAATAATAGGAGGGATAAAAAAAAAATTTTGAGACATGATGACTTGAGGTGGTTGACTAATCATGTTGCATAAATGTTGTTGCATGTTCATCACTTGAGATTAATTGGTTGTTTGCATGATGTTCATTTATTGAACTATGTGTGCAAGAAGTTGAGTTGTATCAATAGGTAGATTGGTGTTTATAGGAGGGATATTAGTGTTGATAAGAGGAGGATTGTTAGTGTTGGTTCGAGGAGGATTTTTTGTAGGTGGAGGATTCCCAAAATTGGTGTTAGGAGGAGGATTAGGATGAATGACCTCAAATACATTACATTGTGTAGTGAGTGGTTTTGGTTTAGGAGAAGAGGAAGGAATAAATTGGATAGTTTCATCTAAAGTAATGAAATAAGTGAGATTATTATCTAAATCTTTAATTATGCAATGTTTTAGACTAAGGGAAGGTGTAGACACTAGAAGACTACACACTTGTAGTTTTTGATGACTAAATACCTTGAGACCCCCTAAATACTCCCTAAGCCTTTTTAATCCTTAACAAACCCCTCTTAACCTAACCAAATTACTATTCTTATAGTCACCTAATATTATTCAAAATCACTATTTTAAAGTACTATTTGCCCTCACTATTCATTATGGGACCCACTATCACTATTCATGATGACATGGCATGTGACATAGCAAATGACATGGTAAGTGACATGGAAAGTGATATGGAATTTGACATGGAAAAGTGACATGGCATGTGACATAACATGTGACATGGCAAGTGACATGACATGTGACATGGAAAGTGACATGGCTTGATGTGGGACATCATACCCCACTTTGGACCTTTTTTCAAAGTGTTTAATGACCTCATTTAAGCATCATAAGGGCCCCCCTTGGAATATGGTGAATTTAACCTTAAGGGGACATCATTAAACATATTTTTGCCTTCACACATGAAATTGGACCTTAAAATGAGATACCTACCTCCTCAAAGACAAAGGTCACTCATTTTTGGACTTTTTAACCCAAATGGAAGCTCACCAACCCAAATGGGAGACTTTACAACCCATATGGGAATCCTCACCAACCTCAACTTGAGTCATCCATACACCACATGGAAAATGGCACCACATTTGGTGTGCCACCTCTTTAAGTGCTTTAATGAAGATAAATAAGGGTGGTAAAAAGTCTTCGGTCTCATTGAAACCCATGTGCATGATTTCCATTCAAACTTGGATTCATATGCAAAGTGGGAGACATTCAAACCTGCATGGGAATCCCCACCAACCTCACCTTGACTCATCCATGCAACACATGGAAAATGTCACCACATTTTGTGTGACACCTCTTTAAGTGCTTTAATGAAGACAAATAAGGGTGGTAAAAAGTCTCGGTATCATTCAAACCCATGTGCATGATTTCCATTAAAACTTGGATTCATGTGCAAAGTAGGAGACTCACCAACCCACATGGGAATCCTCACCCACCTCACCTTGACTAAATCATGCACCACATATAAAATGGTGCCACACTTCCATTACTCTCTTTTTTGGCATGAGTCTTCACAAAAATGCTATAAATACCCCTCTTTCCTTCACCCAAAGTTAAGTTGGAAGTTAGTATTTTTTATTAAAATTTGTGTTTCAGGTTTGGAGGTATCATCAAGGAGATCATAATATTTAAGAAAAGGAGATCAAGCAACAAAAATCTTCCACAATTTCTTCAAGTCTTCATCAACTATCAACAAGCCAATCTTCATCAACAAACATCTTTAAGCATTGAAGTAATCTTGTTGTTTAGTTATCTTAATTTCTTCATTCTTTTCCCTTTGGCCCTCTTATTTCCCTTGATTAATTAATCACCCTCTTGTCATTTTACCCTCTTGTCATTTTACCCTCTTATACATATCCATTTTCCATCTTGATTACCCTTTACCCCTTTGCCTTCTTGGCCTCATTCTGACCCTTTACCCCTTTGTCTTCTTGGCCTCATTGTGACTAGTTTCCCCTTTACCTTCTTGGCCCTCTTTTTCACCATTTATCCCTCTTGTTTTATTGAACATATTTCTATTAACCATTACAACCATTTCCCAACCCAAACCAAATCATTCTTTGTAATTTATCAAATCAATCCAAACCAAAAAACCACAACTTTGTTTTAGCCGATTTTCAGCATTAGCACTATTAAACTAGTTGCTTTATTTTAGCCATCTAAGCAAAGCATTTAGTTTTATTAATTAATTTAATATAATATTATGTTATTAGTTTCAGTTTTATATCAATTTATTAAAATATTTATATTTTTAATTCACCAACTTAAGTGTTTAAAGAAGGTGGATTGGCAGCCTCTTAAAAAGCTTTTGCTTTTAGGATCTAGCTCACACTAGCCAATCCACCCATCTACTTGTATAATAAACAAGTTTATGTTAGTTTTTTTTTATTTATAGGTCATACTCCCAAGACAAATAAGAGTTCTCCATAATCACTTGGATCTAATGTCTGCACTTTAACAGGTATTCTTCCGCACCCTTCATAACTAGTTTTTATTTTTCACACTTAGGAAAAAGCAAAAATTAGATAAAACCGTTTTGGCATGCTTAATGGGACCCCTTATGGGTTCATAGTTTTTTAGGCATATATTTGAATTTAGTGAAATATAAATGCTCTTGCATTTTTTTTACTTATAAATTTTGAAAAATAAAAAATTCTTTCCTTTCTTCTTTTCCAAAAAAGAAAAAAAAGGTTTTCATCCTAAGGATAGGTTGCATTTTACATCTTGTATTTAAGTGCATTTTAGTTATTCCTTGTTTGCATGAAAAGACACCAAAATATTTTTTTGGGTTAAAATTGAGTGTATTCCTAGTATTTATTACTTAATGATTATCTCACCTAGATTAATTAAACACATTATGAATTAATCATAGCACACATATGTTTCACTACCAAACCACATGTACAAATTAAACATCAAAACTTTTTTGACACAAGGCCCCTTGGAATTTTATCACCCTTTGGATAACCTTACCCTATCTAGCAATTTCACTTGGATTTCATCAACAAGGGGAGGACCCACTCCATTCTTTGGCATAGTATAAACTCTAGACAAATGGTATATATTGGTTAAGCGCCTGAACTAGCTGTGGGATTGTGAAGTGAGGGGAGTAAGCCCCTAGTACCAGGCCATGTACCTGATCTAGTGTAGATTATTTAAGCATCAAAACTCAAACTAAAACCATCGTTATACTACTTCTCTAGTACTTGACTTACAATCCAATTTATTCTTTCACATTCTTTAAGGCATAAGCTAAAAGTAATTTGAAATAAATCCTAGGATTAATTGCACTTTTAGTGTGTGCTTTGTTTCATTTGGGTTTTTATTTGTTTGCTCATTATGTGAGGAAATAGGTTAATTATCCATTTCTAAATTTCTCATATGGTCTTAACCAGACAATAAGTGAAAAACCAAAACAACCCACCACCATCTTCTTCTTTGTCTTCATCCATGGATTATACCTCGAACATTGATAAATCACCCCATGCTTCACCACACCATTCTCCCCCACCTATAGTTCCTATAATAATCCCTAAATGAGATTCAAAATTTTCCACCTTTTTGGACAACAATCTAGTTATTTTACAACACTATCTTAATACCTTATCCTACTATAATTTGATGGCTTTGGTCCTCCCATGGATCCAACCTATGGTATGCCACACCACCTTATGGTTGGTGTTGCTTCATCCCACCCTTATGTTAACTAAGATTCATATTTTGCCATTAGTTCATCTACCACCACCACCCAAACACCTATTACCCCAACCAATACCTCTAACATTTTTTCAACTTTACCCCTTGTCACTTCTACCCCCTTTTTGTCGATGCAATGTCTTCCACACCTATTTCTACCACTCCCTTCAACTTAACCAATATATCAACCTCAACCCCCTTTCAAAACTTGGTACTCTCCATATCACAAACACTTCCCCCTATAAGCACATTGGTCACTACCCACCTTCAACCAACTAACCCACTAATCACTTTGATGCCATACATAAACCCCCCAACATCAACCCTCCAACACATACCCATGACATCCTATCAATATATTCCTAACACACAAGTATACATACCTTCACCTTCCACCCAATATTATGTAACCTCACACACACACATGACATCATCCCAATCATCTACTAGTTATTCCCATGTCACCTAGCCCCAACAAAATGTGTCATATACCTATCCAACCCAACAACCCCAAATGGACTTGGTCAAGATGTTAATGGAGAAAATGACTACCCTTGATTCATCCATCTCAAGATCATATAACCTTATCTCTTATGACCAAATTTGTAACTAAACCATCCATCCATCCGTCTCCGACCATATCTTCCACAATGGGAATTGCCAAAATTATATAAATTTCAAAGCAAGGAGGACCTCCAACAACATTTAAGAGCATTTAGGCATGCATGTTACTTGATTTCCCATGATGATGCTCTTTTCCTCTATACCTTTCCTATGTCCTTATCTAGACTAGAATTAGATTGGTATAGTTCCATCCTAAAACATTCCATCTTCTCCTTCACCCAACTAGCCCAAACTTTTTTGGATCACTTTTTGATCAATATATCTAATAAAGTTTCTATTACCGACCTCTACTCCATTTCTAAATTCAAAGATGAACCTATTATCAATTTTGTGGCTTATTGGAGGAGCCTAATCAACCAAATTTCCTTTTCATTGCCTCAACTTTATCTTATAGAGATCTTCACCTGGGCATGTGCAAAACACATTTCATCCACATTGCATGTCCAAATATTCTAGACATTGGATGAAGCTTTTACCATGGCTCACAAACTAGAGAACAGAGTCATTGATGAGGGAAGATTAAAGTTGAATAACAAGAACCCAACTTACAAACCCAGTGATCCTTCTTCTTCCAAACTAAACAACCCAACCAATATCAATTCCAAGAGCAAAGCCACCACTAATGTTATTATCTTCAAAGCCACACCTCTACCATCTACCAACCAATAGAACCCAAGGAACCAAACCTCTGACCCCTTCAACTATCTAAATTGAAACCAAAGGAACCAAACTTGGAATAACCATAAGATATTAACTCCACTTGGGGAGCATTGGCCTTCTATTTTAGAAAAGTTACTAAAAGCCAATATCATACAACTTCCACCAATTAAACCACCCAAATAATTTGATGCTTCTCACCCTGTGCCTAGTTGGTATAATGAGAATCATTATAGGTCCCCATCCCTCTACCTTAAACACAAAGTCCTTAATTTTTACCAAAACCCCACCACATTTATTGGTCACACCTCCATACTTGCTTTCTAAAGCACCTTTCCCCACTACACCAAAAATTCCTAAGTTACCTACCTTGCCCTCCTATACCACTAACCTATCAACCATCATGCCTAAACCAAAACCATCAACCAAGAATACCATTTTATCTAAGACACCTACCATCAGACCTATGTCCACACAACCTCCCACTTCAACACCTAAAGCAAAAACCACTAAACATCTACCACCTTTTGTCGAATCTTAATTAACCATTTTCTAGCAATTATTACAAACTTCTTCCTTGAACTTACCACCCATCAAATCCTTTGACCCTTCACGTACCAAACCCTATTGGTTTAATGATAACTTGATATGTGCATATCATAGGGCACTAGGACATGACATCAAAAACTATAAAGCTCTACAACTGCTTATTCACAACTTATATGAAGATGATGATCTATTATCAAATAAACCCCCTTCATCCCCATTGCCAATTCAAACACCGGCTTAACCCATACGATCTTTGATCTCACCCAAAAGTGAAGAGGAGGAATTGAAGCAACCACCCAATCTATAGAACCCCATTATTCACATTATTCACATTATTACTTGATCTCAAGCCCAACAGAAGGATAAAGAGAAGATTAAGGCATCCATTCCTTAGACTTACCCCTATCTAAACTCCTAATCAAATAAGACCCAACCTTATCCATCTTAAAACAAACCCAAGGTGTCTATCGTAGGTGCCTCCCCATCTAACCCTCCATACCCTAACCCATATGCAATATCCATTTGAAAATCTATCCTCAAACAACTTCACCAAACTCCAACAAAGATGAGCTTGTATGAGTTAGTCTCTATCTTTTCCCATCACCATCAAGTACTCATAGAGGCTATACAATCCATTGAGGTCTAGCCTAATGATCCTCAGCCTTTATCTACTTTTGTTTGTATCCTTTAAAATTCTAACCTTATCACCTTCAAGAATTCATAAATACCTTATGTTCATTTAAAGGATCCCGATCCCCCCTCTTTATTACAACATACATCAATCGAACCTACATCAAAAGGGTGATGATTGATGGGGGAGCTAGCATCAATATTATCTCCTCCCATGCTTATGACCAACTATAGTTACCTGAAAACATCATGTCTAAAAGCTTAATTATCCTTCATTCTTTTAATGATACTATACCTACCACCTTGGGCACAATTATCCTCCACATTTGTGTAGGGCCTCACACTATTCCCAAACTCTTTTATGTTATAGAATGAGAGTTTCAATATAGCATTTTACTTGAACACCCTTGGATTTATGCCATGAGTTATGTCCCTTCTACCCTGCATCGATGTGTCAAGTTTGAATATGAAGAGCAAGTTGTGACTATCCAAGTTGACCCTAGTCCTTTTACATCTTATAATATGACATATCAGCCCAATGACATCCTTCTTCCTTCTTTATCCATCACACAACCATCTTCCAACAACATAACCTCACTAGCCAAAACCCATAACATTTCCACACCTAATGTTGATGAAGCTTCCACTAGATCATCTATCCCCTCTTCCTAGATTCTTATAGAAGACCCCATGACAACCACATTCCGATGTATTTATTTTGGGTAATATAGACTCTTAGCCTTAGATGCCTTCCTCACCCCCCAAAAATATGAGAATCTCAAACATGACCCTTCTTACAAAACTAACATTGGAACCATTATCCTCATTGGTCTCCCTAACCATCAAATAAATTTCATTTATGGGGGACTTGATTGGCCACTTCTAGCCCCTACCACTACATCATCCATCCAACTATTTACCATTAACTTTTTCTATCTTAGTAAACCAGAGTTCACTAAATTGTATCTTCATAGATGTGTTTGGAAAGGATTTGGCCTCAGTCTCTATGAATAAGGGCCTCATGAGTTACCCCATCTCAAAACTTTGTAACCTCATGATTCATTTGGCCTTGGGTATGAACCACCTCAATAATCCACAAATTCACCCAAACCCATTCCCACCATAGAGGAATATATCCCATCCTTGCCAATCCATTCACTTTCTCTACCTAAAGACCTCAATATCATCCCTCCTAACTTTTTTTATCAATACTATAATTTTGGGCCCCCTCATCTACCACAAGAGTGGCCAAACCAAAGTCCTTCCACTCATACATACTAAAATGGTAAAGAATGATTCTCCCACCATCAACACCATCTGACATCAAGACAATTATTCCATCCTTACCTACCTTGGTGTGGGGGATTCTTCTATCCATAAATACCTTCCTCCTGAGGCCTTGACTATGTTAAATGAATCTACCATTGATATCAACTTGGGCACTCTGGATAACCCATACATTGTCAAATTAGGCTAGTCATTGAATATCAAAGAACTTCAAGATTTCTCCTCGTTCCTCCAAGATTGTAGCATAGCATTCATTTGGTCTTACAACGATATACCTAGGATTGACCCCACCATTTCTACCCATAACATAGTCACTCATCATGATGCCAAGCTTGTTAAATAGAAATTTTGATGCATGCATCCTTGTATAGCCCTTCTTTTTAAATAAGAGCTTCAATTTTTCATATTTGTAAACTTCATTCAACCCATTGGCTACCCCTAATGGGTCTCAAACATTATCCCTATCACCAAAGTCACTAGGGTCTACGTATTTGTGTGGACTTTCATGACTTTAACCTCACCTACCCCAAGTATGACTTACATCTACCAACATATTGATCTTATAGCTAGCCATGAGATGTTATCTCTCATGGATGGGTTTTTAGGTTATAATCAGATCTTAATTGCTCTTGAAGATCAACATAAAACTACCTTTATGACCCCTTGGGGAACTTTCTACTATAGAGTCATGCCTTTCAAGTTAAATAATACTGGTGTAACCTACCAACATGCCATGACTTATATTTTCCATGATATCATCCATAAGATTGTAGAAGACTATGCAGATGACCTTTTTGAGAAATCCAAACTCTGAAAAGACCACTTGATTATTCTTAAAATCATATTTTAATGCCTCATCCATTATAATGTTTACCTTAATCCCAAAAAATGCATTTTTGGGGTTCTTTCATGAAAGCTTCTTGGCTTTATCATCTCTCTTCACAGAATAAAAGTAGACCCTAAAATTAGATAAATTTTGGACATGCCTCCTCTAACCAACCTTAAGCAACTTTATAGCCTATAGGGAAAACTCCAGTCCATTCATCATTTCATTTCCCAACTTTTAGACTAGTGTCAACCTTTCCATCACCTTATATAGAAGGATGTCTCTTTCAAATAGAATAGTAATTTTCAAAAGGCCTTTGATTCACTCAAATAATAACTTTTGTCACCACCTATCCTCACCCCTCCTAAGGATGACCATGCCTTTTACATATATATCTCTGCCACCAACCATTCCCTAATGGAAATATTGGGTCACCGAGTTGAACAACACAAAAATCAAGTCATATAATACATTATTCATATGCTTGTAGAATATGAGACTCAATATATACACATTGAGAAACTATTCTTATCATTGACCTTCATGGCCATCAAACTCTATCACTACCTTCTTAACCATAAAACCTATGTCATCACTAATACCAATCCACTCAAATACATACACTCTAAACCATACCAAAATCAATGTAAGGCTAACTGGCTCATGCTCCTAACTGATTTTGACCTTGAATTCCTCCAATAGAATTCAATTAAAGGTCAATTCATTTCCAATCAATTATCCAAATCTCCTTTATCAAATAACCAACCACCACCTCTTGCCTTTTCTGAATGAGTCTATCATGACTCTTTTTCAAGAAGATGACATAACCTACCAAATGACCATATTATTCGATGGCTCAAAATGACAACAAGGAGGGGGTGTCAGATTTATTCTCATGACTCAATGGTGAACCCCTTCCTCTCTCCTTCAAACTTGACTTTGAATGCACCAATAATATTATTGAGTATAAATCCCTAGTGATAGGTCTTCAAACTGCTCAAAGTTTGGGAATCAAGACAATCATGTCTTTGATGATCCCAATGTGTGGTCAACTAGGTCAATGTATCCTATTAATATAATAATGATGTCTTGTAAAAATATAAACTTTTAGTTGACAAACTCTTAAAATCATTCAAACATTACTTAGTCCAATCTATTCCCCAATCTACCAATAAATTTGTGGATATAATGGCCTACCTTGCTTCTCAGATCCCTTTTCAGCCTTCCAATTCCAAAATATTTGTCACCATTCATCATTTTACCACACCCTCTTATGGCCAATATAACCTCCCTACCATTTTTAATGTAGAGGAATCCCCATCTGACATTTGGTATGACCAAACTTTCAACTACCTCAACCTAGACATTGTTCCTCCCAACCTCTCTAGGAATACCCAAAGAGATTTTATTCAAAGTACCTATTGTTACACCATAATAGGGGGAATCATTTACAAACATGGTTTTGATGGTCTCCTTCTTTGTTGCCTATGTAGCCATGAAGTTTCCCCTACCATCAAGGAAACACATGATGGGATATATGGGGGACACTTTAATAGCCTAGTGGTCACTAAAATTATTCTTCACCTTGGTTACTATTAGCCCACTCTTAACCAATATTGTTGTGATTATGTAAAAAAGTGTGTTAAATGTCAACAACATGATAATTTACATCATGCACCATCCAATAGATTTCAATTATTTAAGGACTTTTGGCCTTTATCTCAATGGGGGCTTGATCTCATTGGGGAAATTAACCCTCATTATTCATAGTGGCATAGCTCCATCATCACAGCCACTGAATACTTCACCAAGTGGGTGGAAGTTATTCCTCTAATCTCTACCAAAGTGGAAAAGATTATTGACTTTATCAACCACCATATCATCTGCCACTTTGGTTTTCCTCATAAGATCATCACCGATAATGGCAAATACTTCAAGAATAAGCAAGTCTAAGGTTTATGTGATACATTTGGCATCAATTTAAACTTTTCATCACCTTATCGACCATAAGAAAATAGACAAGAAAAAGCCTCTAATAAAACCCTCACTAAAATATTAACCAAATTTGTCAATGCTTCAGGTCAAGATTGGCACTTGCACATCCCATTCACCTTATGTGCCTATCTCACTAGCATTCAAACCTCTATGGGTCCTACCCCTTTTCTCTAGTCTTCAGAGCAGATGCAGTCTTGCCTCTTAAAGTTCAAATCCCCTCTCTCTACATATCTTTGAAGGAAATTATTTTTTAGGAATATTTTTATCAACATCTTTTAGCTCAACCTGAGCTACTTAACAAGCATCATTTAGTATCCCTCACTAACCTCTGTATCTATCAAGAGCATATCACACGTGCTTATGACAAGCAACTCAAACAATGGGAATTCAATATCAAATATCTCATCTTAAAATAAAACCAACATGTGACCAACATGGATAAGAGTAAATGAGGTAAGTTTTCTTTCAATTGGCTTAGACCCTACATCATCACCCATAAGTATGGATCAGGAGTTTATTGTTTGTCCTCTCTCAAAAACAAACTAGAACTTGAGCCTCTCAATGCTTCGCATCTGCATTCATTTTTATGTTAAATAAGGATCAAGCTCACGTGTTTGTCTAACTTAAGCTCATCCCTTGATTATAAGATTTTAACCTTCAACCACCTTCCTCCTCCCCTTTTGAGGATAATTGGTTACAACATAAAACCATGTGATTAACCATCATACTCATGGCCTAATCCTAAATATGGGTACCATAGATCTACCCATAGAATGGCTCTCATAGATATTTTTCATCTCTAACAAGATGGAATCCCATGGTCATTATCTGTCAAAACCACACCCTTTCACATATCATTGACCTTCTTGTGTAAAGTTTTTCCATCATAAAGGTAAACCTCTGAACCTAATTGGATTGGTCCATGTCTAAACACATTTCATCTTGCAACGGTTAATTAATTCAATATCTTAAGCATTGCAAACTAATCCCTTGAAGGACAATTTCCCAAAAATAAAATAAAAATTACCACATGTAAGTTAGACTACTCCCTTGAAGGGAAGATATCAAGAACATTAAAATAAATCCAATAAGCCTAGACCAATCCCTTAAAGGATGGTTGAGTTAACTTTGTCAAAAGTAGAGCAATTTCATGGAAGCTTCTCGCATCGATCAGCTTCCCATATACAACAATAAAGTAAAAGACCCACTATCACAACAAATTCTAAAGTTGCAATCATCTCTCAAGTAACATAATAAGTTGGAAGCCATAATCAGCTTTCCCATGTAGACTTCTTGCACTAATTAGTCTACATCTAGCATACAACATGGACTTGTCTATTATCATTTTTAGGCCACCTATAGACTAGGCAAACTAATACACATGAGGTTATCATACATATCGCCCATTACCCTTCACACCACCTATTACCCATCTTCCCTTTAGACTATTTGTAAATCAAGGGATTTAGAGCTTACTTGACACCCTGTGATTAAGAAACCTTTTTTTATCAATTAATGACCACTCATGCACAACATTTGAAGGGCTTATATTCATTAAGTTGATCCCATGTCATGTCTATTTTTAGTCCTTATCAAAATCAAAGCATCATTCCCTATTCCTCTCTTAATGTTTTTGGTTGATGTTTTCATCACAACTTTTACCATCTAGTATTACCCCAAAAATAATTATTCTTTTTATATTAAGCAAGATTATAGCAACCATAACCATACCAATCATAACCATAACCATAGCATTCATAATTATCCACACAACCTTAAGCATAATAACATTTGACCAATGATATCCAACACATTTTGAACATGTTTACAGTAAATTGTGTAATATTTTATTTCGGGTGCGAGGAGTCACACAACACATACAAAGTTATTAGACCATCAACACTTCACTTAAATCCCTTACATACATTATTTCCTACCTAAGCACTAGGTTGATTTTTGGTGACTCTATATTTTTGTTCAACCATCCTTATACTTGATTACTCCCTAAACTCACATTCATAACATTCCCTATCTCAGAGGTTGCTAAAGGGCATACTCTATTCTCCTCTTCTACATTCATCTTCATAGGGTGAGAAACATATTTTGCTCTGGGTCTTTCACCCTGCTCACCTATTATAGCCATTACATCCCTCTAATCTTGTTATTCTGTCACATAGGTACCACCAGTTGTTGCCTTAGTGCACATCCCCTTGGCTAGTGAGGGTTCCTTCCATAGACAAGCCAACAGTCATGTTCTCCAACCCTACATCTTACATAGTAAAATTCTTGCCTTCCTCATTACTATAGGGGTAAAAGTTTAGGCTCAAGCTCAAGCCATGGGTGTCTTTCCTCTTGTTGTTGATCTAATAGTACTCCCATTATTTATATTACATGTTGCAATATCTCGTAGATCTGAACATTCACCATATTAATTATTTTAGGTCATGGAGGTTGTTGATTATCTCTACCATTATTCCCATCATTTACCATCTTCAACCTTATGTAGTTCTCTACACTCTTTATAACCTACAAAAATAAATAATTCAATGATAGACATTCATCCTTATCATGATTTCTTAAATATAATACCTAACCATTCTTATTTGCCAACATGAATCTCCATCCCACCGATGGGGAAGGTCATATGATGTCATTGATTCCCTTGAATAGTCCTCCCACTTGAAATGGTCATATATACTTCCCTTTTCATGTGGACATGTCACCCTTGATCTAATTGGTCACCTTGATAAATCCATTATGCACCATTAGGATATCTTTTTGTTGACCTTATCATCTGATCCATATCTGATGTGTTTTCTTATTTTGTCATCTTGTGATCCTTATGGGCCTCGTGGTTATTAGCATCATTATCACCATTACCTTAGTTGACGTAAATTAGCTTCTAACCATGGACCATTGTAATGATCATACCTTTGAAACTACCATTGTTATTGGTGGTGGTAGCTTTTAAATCCATGTTGCTATAGAAACTCTTCCATTCAAGGTAGGCCACCATGAATTCATAGCGATACATTCACCTTTTTGTCCCCTCTACCCTCCTCTTCCTACCAACCCATTATCATAAGCTCTAAATGTCAGACCGCAACCATTGGTAGTACCTACTTCAACATGGTAGTCTTTTCTTTTATGCTAGTTGAGCATTCATCCATAGAAAGAGAACCACCATCTTCTCCTAACCACGTAGCTTCTTATTGGTTAGGCCCAAACTAGTAGAACCAATAAGTCATTAGTTTCATAGAGCTAGGATAGAGGATATAGACATGGCCACTATTTGTCTAGCCTACCCATGTAGTTCTTAGGTCAAGCAAGGTCCATCCTCTATCACTTACCACACTGCTAACTTCCTTACTTGTAGAATCTACTTGATCATCAAAGAAATTCATTACAAATCATCACTTCACTACTACCCTTAAAACTTGGCTTGTAGTAGTGATGAACCTTGGCCAAAGCAAATCTATAGATTTTGATAGACCCCCACCTCCTAAAACTTAGCTCATATTGGTAGACACTATCTCCAAATTTCTACCCTCACATAATTTTATAAGGTGTAACATCCTAAAAAAGGTACCTCTTCTTTGGATTAACTCCATTGAAGATCATTTATGGTACTTAATATTGTGTTCCCTACTAATTTATCCTACCTTGCCCCTCCATATCTCTCATCCTACTAAATTTGGGATCATTATGGTAACTATCTATCAATATATACCATTCACTTTCATCGACACCTTCACCAAAACCCAAAACTATTATTTTACCAAACCTTCTCCCTCAACCCAAACTAGCCCATGTGGTCCATCAAATTGGGGCAGCCAATTTGAACACCACTCACCCAAACCTTTTTGAACTACATTGGCCTAATTTCCATGGACTATGTAGGTGTTGATCCACTTCTACGGGCAGCTTGGCCACTAAAAACTAATTCCCATCCCCTTCTTCTTCTCACTCATTTCCACCACTAACAACACCCTCTTATTTAGGGAGTCTTACATCAACGAATATTTAAATTATTTCTTAAGCATCCTTTTATTTTAACACCATATAATACTTCATTTTAAGTTTTTCCCCCATTATTGTAGGAACTACATTGTGCTAAGGTATTTTTGGACTATGTAAATAGTGCTCAGTTACTAAGGTCTGCTTGGCCACATCCTTTACTTTATTTTCCATTTTCACCTCATATCTTTTCCTCCACTTTTCTACCTATCTCCTAACCATCTCCCTACCTCTAGCTTGTCAATCTCTTTTAACCACTTTTCCATCTTGTCAATCTCTTTTAGCACAAGGGTTGATATCCTTCCCCATTAGCCCCTTTTACCTCCCATAAATCCACATCCTACTCTACTTCATTGGCCTCCCTATCATATTTCCTTGTGCATGCTTCATAGCTTGCTTCCCCACCCACTTTTTTCATTTTTTAATCTCTTTCACCTTATTCCCAACCTTGCCCTTTATCCCCTTCACCTTCATTCTCCATCCTCATAATCTCCCCTCACCCTTGACTATTTATTATACCCCCATTATCACTCTCTTTTCCTCACCCATTCCACATCATACTATGCATCTTGCAATCTTTTTATTTATTTTATTGTTGCACTTTTTATTTATGTGTACCACCACTCTCTACCATTCCACCACTCTTCCCACTGTACCCATTTTCCATTCTTCTTGTTTTCTTTTTTCCATCCTTTTTTTCTTATTTTTTCCCTCCATAACTAGCTTCTAACTGGGCCTTTATCCTTTAATAATTCTTTCTTGCCTTTTGCCCTTTACATTCCCCTTTTCCTCTTTCCATCTCAGTACTCACTCATCTTTTACATCTATGTGAGTATCGGTGCTTTGTATCCCTACTTCAATTCTTCATTTTTTTTTCTTATCAACCCTAATCTTCATCCCTTCATTTCATCTCACTCCCTTTCATTGTGTCCCCCTATTTCTTCACCACCTCACCACTTTTTGGCTTGAGAATCTCTTCTAATCACCCCTTTAGCTTGTCAATCTCTTCTAACAAGTTGATTGACATCTACCTTCTCTCTTCACCTTTTTACCCACCCATCCTTTGTTTCCCCTTGTTTTCTTAACCCCTTTCCCATTTTCCATCATATTCTCATCTCCAAAACCACCAACTACTTCTTCACTCTACTATCATCATTTTTTTGTCCTCACTTCACTCCTTTTTCATCCTATTTTCTTTCTTCTATTTATTGTCTTGTTTTTTCATTTTCATCACCAAATTATTTTCTCTTTAGTCTATTTTTAGACTTATGTTCAAACCCTTCATGGCCTCCCATATTTACCAACCTCCCCTTACCCTTCATTATTATTATGCTTCTCTCCCCATCCTTTTCAATTCTCTAATCTGTCACTCTTTAGTTCATCTCTCACCCCCGCCATCTTTTAACTTTTATTTTCCTTCTCTATTTCATTTCATTTTTTTCATCTCCCTTGATGCCCTTCCTTACTCTTCCTAACCTATATGACCATGCTTGGCTTCTTCTATCCTTCTCCACCTTCATATTTATCTATGACCTCATTTTTTTCTCTTGATCCAACTCATGTTCCACCTTCACCTCATCCCCTATTGGATCTCCCTTATGTTCTCTAATTCAACCTCCACCTCTTTAGAGTGTGGTCACCATTTGTACTACTTCTGTGTACATATCCTTATCTACTTATTTGTATCCTCCACACCCTTGCCTTAATGCATGAATTTTGGTCAGGTTCATTACTTTAAGATCATCCCTTTCTTATTTTAATACCTCCATGTGTTATGCTTGAACTCTCTTTTTTATCCCTCTCTAACTACTCCCTTCACCCTCCCTATTACCTTTTTCCTTTTAAACCCTCTGCCCATTTTGAGCATGCTATAGCCTCCAAGGTCTTCCACTTGATTTTGGTTTACTATGAGATATATATGAATCCTATGGCTCTATAACATAATTAACTAGGACCGCATGCTCATATGACCAACCAACAATCTTGAGTACTTTTAAGACATCAAGATGAAAATCCCTTCCCTACCTCTTCTGGTCTTGCCTATTTTCAACCCCTTTTACTTCGACCTTCGAAGATGTTACAATCAAAACTAAAACCACCTTCAAATGGAATATTTGGGATACCTACGTGTGGATGCTAGCTACACCCTCTCATGTACCCTACCTTCTGACTAATAATTCCCCTTGATTCTCCCTTCCCATACTACATCTTTTTATGCCTTCAAATATCCCTTGCTTTAATGCTCAAAATCCATAACCTACTCCCTCATTTTAATTAATATTATTAATTTCCTCACTCTATATTCCAAAAACCCTCAGAGTCTTTCTTTGAATTCCCTCAAAACTCAATGCTTACTTATTTTGGAACCTCACTAGCTCAAAGGTCAAGGGTTCAAATCTTTTCTACTTCTCATTTATCGACTCTACTACTTTGTTTCCTCAAATCATTGAATACTACCCTTTCATAGCCTATTAACGACATTATTGTCGTGTGTGCATAATTTCAACTTACTTATATGGTTGGTGAAAGAACCCATCAGATCATCATGGTAATTCGATTAGTTCCAAATCTTCTAAAGCCTAGTAAAGCATATTTCTCCCTTTTATTTTCTTTTAAAAGGTGACAAAAATTGCATGCTTCAACCTACTTATCTAGGGCTACAAATTCCTTTTACATAGTTGATGCAATCATATAATTACATCCTTGGTAATCTCATCCACCATTTCTACCACACCCATCAAAAAAAATTTGATAGCCATCTTTTCCACCCTTTGGCACTTCCCTTTCTCCATCATCCTTCAACCAGAACTAACTACATGATATCAAATTGGGACAACCAAGTTAACCAACACCCTTCACCTTAAAAGAACTACATTTGGCCTAACATTATTTTTGGATTCCTATCTATGGAACTATGTAAGAAGTGTCCACTTTTCATGTGCATCTGGAATCAGCTCGGCCATTCCCTTCCAACCCATACCTAATCCACCTATGCTTTCACCATGTCTACCTTGACATCGATTGCTTTTGACCTAGAACATTGATGTGTTTTACAATAAGTTTTAACTGAAACAAAAAACCTTGCCATGTTAAAATTTTAAATGTTTACACCACCTCATGAAAAACCACACCATTTGTGTTTTCTTAGGAGCACTTTCTACCCTAAACACCTGAGTCAACACTAACCTTGTCTAGGAGCCTTGATAAGATTAACCCGATCAGCTATGACCAACAATGGGTACCAGTTACCTTATAATTTATCTTATAACTTAACCTTTTTTTATCAACATTGGAAACTTGAGTCTCTACATAATCTTGACTATTACTCTTAGTCATATTTTGTGAATCCATTGTCATTTCACATACCCAGCTACCTTGTGGCACCACCTAGTGCCTCCCCATCAACTACCTATCAAACCTATACTTGATTTGGCCTTTCCTCATCAAATTTAAGTTTGAGGGGGAATACTTCCTCCCATACTTAAAGTAGCCTAACCTTTGACCAAGTGATTTATTTTTATTTGTAACTTGTTAATTCAAAGCCACATAACAAAAAGGGGCAAAATGTAAACACTAAAAAATTACACACAATTTTTGATGACTAAATACCTTGAAACCCCTTAAAGACCCCTTAAACCTTTTTAATCCTTAAAAAACCCCTCTTAAACTAACCAAATCACTATTATTCTAGTCACACAATATTATTAAAAATTACTATTCATCATAACTATTCACTATGGGACCCACTATCACTATTCATGATGACATGACATGTGACATGATAAATGACATGGTGAGTGACATGGAAAGTGACATGGCATGTGATATGGCAAGTGACATGGCATGTGATATGGCAAGTGACATGGCATGTGACATGGCAAGTGATATGGCTTGATTTGGGACATTATACCCCACTTGGGACCCTTTCTTAAAGTGCTTAATGACCTCATTTAAGCATCACAAGGGCCTCCACTTGAAATATGGAAAATTTCTCCTTGAGGGGACATCATTCAAAATATATTTTTCCTTCACACATGAAATTGGACCTTAAAATGAGATACCTACCTCCTCAAAGACAAAGGACACTCATTTCTAGACTTTCTAACCCAAATGGAGGCTCACCAACCTAAATGGGAGAGTTTTCAACCCACATGGGAATCTCCACCAACCTCACTTTAACTCATCCAAGCACCACATGGAAAATGGTGCCACATTTAGTGTACCACCTCTTTAAGTGCTTTAATGAAGACAAATAAGGGTGGTAAAAAGTCTTCAATCTCATTCAAACCTATGTGCATGATTTCCATTCAAACTTGGATTCATGTGAAAAGTGGGAGACTTTCCAACCCACATGGTAATCCCCACCAACCTCACCTTGACTCATATATGCACCACATAGAAAATGGCACCACATTTGGTGTTCCACTTCTTTAATTTCTTGAATGAAGACAAATATAGGTGGTAAAAAGTCTTTGGTCTCATTCAAACCCATGTGCATGATTTCCATTCAAACTTGGATTCATGTATAAAGTAGGAGACTCACCAGCCCACATGGTAATCCTAACCCACCTCACCTTGAATAAATCATGCACCACATGGAAAATGGCACCACACTCCCACTATTCTCTCTTTTGGCATGATTCTTCATAAAAATGCTATAAATACCCTGCCTCTCCTTCACCCAAGGTTAAGTTAGAAGTTAGTATTTTGTTATTAACAATTATGTTGTAGATTTGGAGGTATCATAAATTAGGTCATAATTTTTAAGAGAAATATCTTAAGAAATAAAAATCTACCAAAATTGATTCAAGTCTTCATCAACTATCAAAAGGCCAATCTTCATCAACAAACATCTTTAAGCATTGAGGTAATCTTGTTGTTTAGTTATCTTAATTTCTTCATTCCTTTCCCTTTGGCCCTATTATTTAAATTTATTATTTCATCACCCTCTTTTCATTTTACCCTATTATACATATCTATTTTCCATCTTGATCACCCTTAACCCCTTTGCCTTCTTGGCCTCATTCTGACCCTTTACCCCTTTGCCTTCTTGGCCTTATTGTGACTAGTTTCCCCTTTGCCTTATTGGCCCTCTTTTTCACCATTTATCCCTTTTATTTTCTTGAAAATATTTATCATTAACATTCCAAAAATTTCCTAACCCAAACCAAATCATTCTTTGTACTTTATCAAATCAATCCAAACTAAAAAACCACAACTTTATTTTAGCCAATTTTCATCATTAGCACTATTTAAATTAGTTGCTTTATTTTAGCCATCCAAGTAAAGCATTTAGTTTTATTAATTTATTTTATTTTATTTGTTTTTCTTAGTTGTAGTTTTATATCATTTTATGAAAATATTTCTACTTTCATTCACCAACTTAAGTGTTTGAAGAAGGTGGATTAACAGCCTCCTAAAAAGCTTTCACTTCTAGGATCTAGCTCACGCTAGGAAATCCACCCATCTACTTATCTAACAAACAAGTTTATTTTAGTGTTTTATTATTTTTAGTTCATCATCCCAAGACAAAGAGGAGATCTCTGCAATCACTTGGATCCAACACGTGCACTTTAACAGGTATTCTTCCACACCCTTCATAACTAGTTTCTAATTTGCATACTTAGGAAAAAGCAAAAATTAAATAGAAACAAAAGGTTGAAAATATGTCATCAGGATGAAAAAAGACTAGATAACCACACAAGGGAAAAAAAGTGACAAAAAATAGTACAAGGTGGACTGGGGCAATCCTATACAGCAAATAGAGATAGAAAAATACTTATAAATAGTATGGAATTGATTGGGTCAATCCTATATAATGGATAGAGGTTGAACAAGGTTTGTAAATAGTATAGGGTCGACTGGGTCAATCTTGTATAGTGAACAAAGGCTATAAATAGGGAAATTTCTTGTTTTGCCTATATTTTTGTTTCTACTCATCCATTTTACAAACCATAAAATGTGTTGGATTCGTGATGATGTAGAGAACACAAAAATGGAAGATGATAAAGTTCATAGCAAGTTTTGAGTTTAACAAATAAAAAAATTGTAATTACTGTAAAGAAGTAAAAATAGAAAGGAAACAAATAGTCAATTGGACTAATGCTAGCCAATCCAATTGAGGCACAAAAAACAAAACCTTTCCCTAATGCTGGCTAATGCAATTTTTTACACATATAATTAATCAAAGAAAAATCAATCAACTTGAAAAGTAAAGAGATAACTAATTGGTCAACCTGAATATTTATTAGACTATTAAGATATTATTTTTAATGTGATTGGAATTTGGCTATAAGCAAGGTACTAGATAGCAATCTAAGGATGGTTTGAGGTATTTGGGCTGAAAGCGATTATAGTATAAATTATATGGGCTTAGTATTAGGGCCTACCCCCTCACTTAACACACCATAGTAATAAGGGTGTTGGGTGCTTAGCCAAAATATACCATTAGCCATGCTTTATACTTCACTAGAGTATCAAGTCAGCTTCCTCCTTGGTGATAAAATCCAAGTAGGTTGACCTTCGGTAGAAAAAATGTTAAAGTGCTTATTTGTGTTTATGTTATTTAGTTGTGTGTGCATAAAATAGAAATAATGAAACTAATTGTTTAACTAAAATCCCCTAATTAGACTATGTGAACTATTCTAAGCATGCAAGAAATAGGAAAAGAAAAGTGTGAATTAATTATTAACATATAGAGATTAATTCTAACTTTGAAACAAGATTTAGTGTTAACACTATATGCACAAAATACTAAATAGGGTCAATAGGGTCAAACTTGTATTATGAAAGTAAAGTCTAAAAATAAATTAGGTCAGCAAGGTTGATCCAGTTATTTTGGATATCACACAAAATATAGAATTGGGTCAGCACTATTGATCCAGTTGACTGTGTAAGGGTAGTTTTGAAGATTGTAAACTATGAAATAAAGACAAAAAACAAAGAAACAAAGAGGTAGAAATGAACCTTAGTGGATTAGAGATGAAATGAAAAAAGATTGTTGATGTAGAACTTTGAAGTATGTTTGAGAAACCTATAAACTGGGTTGGTAGTATCAATTAAGTTATACAGGGACCTATTGAAAAGTGATGAAACTATAAGGGGTCAATTGGGTCGACCTAGTAGGCTAAATTAGGTGTCTAAAAGGCTAGAAACCTATATTAGGTCAACTAGGTCTATCTAGTTGCTTATTCCTAAAAACCTACACACAAATAGAAAAATAGTTGGGTCGATAAAATCAATCTAGTATGTCAAAATATATGATAAAAATGATGATCAAAAGAATGAAATAAGTGAAATAAATCCTACAATGGTTAATTTAACATGGGTTCACTAGAATGTATGCAATCATAAAGCATCATGTCTATAAATCAATCCTAGCTCAGAGAAGATAGAGCATACCTACACTTTCAATTGGGGATACACTTTTTAAGAGGGGGCATGACCAATATAGGGATCTATTAGACTCAATTAAAGGATCACTTATCACAACACATCATTCTAGGAAGGGTTCCAAATCCTACAATCTAACACAATCGTACAACAACCCTAATGGAGTCCTAAGGTTAAAAACATTCACTTATTCTAATAATAGGAAATTAAATCTAATCTAGTGCACACCAAATCTTGTGGCACAAA
The DNA here is from genome assembly GCA_037957365.1 of Torreya grandis. Lineage (NCBI taxonomy): Eukaryota > Viridiplantae > Streptophyta > Pinopsida > Cupressales > Taxaceae > Torreya > Torreya grandis. Next base: position 715,779 of record JARHVA010000143.1, on the reverse strand, counting down.
GTGGGGGTTAGAAACAATAAAACATCCAAACTAAACATGTATTGGAATAAATATAATCATGTAAATGTATATAGAATCTTAATATATGAGAGAAGAATATAAATGTATTATCTATCTACTCTTATAAAGGAGAAATAAAATTAGGAATACTTACCTTTGAAGATGAACCCATCGAGCCTCAATTTCTCCCTTGGCCAAGGTGCTTTGCAAGAGATTGTTTTGGTATGTAAGGATAATGAAGATAAATCACCTCTAGGCTACACAACCTATCTAAGCATCTAAAAGACTTCTCCACAAGACAAGATCCATATCTCCAAATAAAGTATGAAACCCTAAGCTTTATTCCTCAAGTATAATGGTCAATAAGCAGGTATTCATTCATACTTCTTCACTAATAATTATTCTCTTATGAAATGGTGGGAAATGAAATTATACATATACATGGATCTTACTCTAAATCCTATTTAAAATGTTAGTTGTATAGGGTCGACCCAATCGACCCAACTTGTTTTTAGGTATAATTCACTAGGTCTGAGTTAGGTCAGCTAAAAGGCTAACAAGCTAAGAAAGTGAAAAATACCCCTAAATTGTATTAGGTTAACCCAGTCAACCTAAGACATCCAGATAACCAAAAGGGTGTTAAGGTAAGAAAATAAGGGATGGAAAGAGGAAAAGACTAGAATAGGTAGGACTAAGAATAATAATCTTAGGGCAAATGGTTTTAGGAGATAAGTGTGTATATGGTAAGTGGCAAAAGGGAAAACAATCTTACAAAGCACCAATGGTCTACCCACCCCTTTCTTGGTTCACCCCTTAAAGTATGTGCTCAAAGAGATTGAGACTCGATAGGTTCCTATAAGATACAAAGTGTTAGTAATCAATAAAATTTTGAAAATATTATGTGTATATAGTTCTCGCTTGAGTAAAATATCAAATGATTTGTAAAAGCTTTGAAGGACCATACCATCATAGGATGTCATGAATAAATGGACTAATCAGCGCATTTATGCATTTTATAAGTATGCTTCAGAAGCCTCTTAAGCCCAAAATATTGCATGGACATGAATTTCTTCATGCCAAGATCATCCTCTAAAAATTTTGTCTTGATGAGCTTACTATCTCAAGATATAAGCCTTCAAAGTTAGACTTAAAAAATGAGACATGCACAAGGACATCAAGTTTTAGCTACAAAAAATAGTCATTTAGATTCAAAATATAAGATCAATGGTTAGCATTAAATCATATCAAAAATCCAATGGTGATTTATAATATGACAGTGTTAGTGGGTCCCAAATATCTAACGAAGTGTATTTTATCATGCATCAAATATCAATGGTGAGCATCAAGTTAAAAGGTTAGCATGAACATGCAGATGACAAGTGTCAATATCGCAGGTACCTAAACAAAGATTCAATGGTGCATGCTAATTGAAAAAGTTAATGGGTCCACGTGGATCGATGGTATATGATCAACCTTACAAAAGTATATCAATGGTGAGCAATGGGTCAAAAGGTCATCAAATCTTGAAGATGAATGCATGGGTGATAAGTGTCTCAACCACATCAATTGGCAAGATATTTATGGCTCACATTCATTTTTATAGATGGATATATATGGTGTACATGATGTCAAGGAGTTAAAGAGCTGACAGCAAGATCCTACAAAATGAATGGGGAGCTGACAATTGGCATAATTTGAGAAGGCCCAGATCAAGAACAAGGGCCAATATAAAAATTTGAAAGCTAAGGACTTCATAAAGGGAAATTATGACTGAGGTTGAATCAGATCAAATGTTTCAAAGGGTTACCATAAAGGTAGACTTGTTAGATTCATTACCAAAGTTAGCAGCATGATTAATGCCCCTTTTCTCCATCCTTACATACCAAGATGAACTAATGAGGACCAATCAACACTAAAAAAAGATCCTAATAGATTCTTCTAGCTATTACAATTGGTTCAATGCTGGAAGAAGATTTCTAATGATTTGATCCTACCATTGTAACTATAAGAAGCATCAATGCAAGCTAGAAATAGATTGAAAAGGACTGATGAAGTTTTTATGGCCACTTTCTAGAAGTGATCTCAGGCATTATGATCTATTATAATGTCATCAATATTAGAATGATCTAAATCTTAGTCATTATGCTTCCTTCTCCATCCTTCTACACATGATCCTTGTCCGTCTCATCCCTTCTACTATAAATACAAGCTTCTACTCCTTGAAATGCATCCCTCTTTTGGGCATTACTATAGACTCTACCAAGATTTAGCTTTGTAACCTATTGAGATGAATAGATGATTGTTTCAAATTTCATTGTTCTAGTATAATGTGTTCATGTTAGTTTGATTTTCATATGTGGTAGAAATATCTCCCTTTTTAAGTCCTAATCTCACATAGCCACTAGTTCATCTTGTTATGCAGGTCATGTTTAGTGTTTAATATCATTTGATTGAAGCTAGCATGTGGATATATTGATTGATTAGTACCTTGAATCAGGCCTCTCCATCACTTCCCTCAAATTTGATCACTTGGTGAACCTCTACATGAAATACTAATGCATAATAGACATTTAGAGTTGTATATTTAGTATTTTGCTTATTTCATTAGTGTTTTTAAAAGTACAAGTATAGTAGATGAACAATCAATTTAGGTGTATCACCAACATTATGTTAGGGTTTCCATTTCAATTATCTTTTTCTCTCTTTTCACCCCAATAATTAATAGGTTTTAGTGGAAATGAGATAAATGATGCATCAGAAGAGCTATCCTTTTTTTAAATCCCAAAGGTCCAACCCAAGTTTAGGTAACCCATAGTCGAGGGTCATTCCTATGTTAGAATAGATTTGGGTAGAGGACTTGAACACTCCTTTGCTCATCTAGGATGCAATCTATACCTCCAATAGTTCTATCATGCCTGATGGGACCAAGATCCAAAAGAGTGAAAATATTGTTGATGTGTCTTTCCTCTATTCATCTTTTGGAAACAAGTAAGTTAGCACTAATGGTGACTCCAAATCAAAGCCTATGGTTTTAATCAGCCCATATATGTCTCATTGAAGATTTTAATTATTTATTTCATCTCATTTGGAATTTGAGGTTAATATGAATAGCTATGGTGAATGCCCCTATCAACCACACCATTATCCTCACTAGCATTATGAGGACCTATATTAGTCATACATGCAAGAATACTATCATGATCCTACTTGTAAATAGCTAAAAAATCATAATATTGTTCCTTCCTAATCTTATGATGACACCCCTTATTAATAAGATCATCAAGCCTTCTATGAGTCTCATCTACCCCATCTACATCTTGGTTACCATCATGGTCAGTCATGGTAGTAGCATGAAATTCTTAAATAGCCTACCCATACCCCAACCCATTCCATATATAGCCTTAAAAAATTTCTATTAGATCAAGAGAATAATATGATAAACATTGATACATTGAAGGGGTATGGGTAGGAAATTCCAAAACATGTCATTAGAAGGGTTAGGACTTCAGTACAATAGGCGAAGGAGGAATGGATGTATTTTATTAGGAGAGGTTATTCTAGAAATAGTAATGACATGCTTGACATAGATAGACTCATCTCCAAGATTGAGGAGAATTTGGGATACCATGAAGAGCATCAAACACCCCATCACCCACTTTGCCTTTCTTTATTAATTCCATGCTAACCTCATGTTAATATTCCCATCACCACTCATAAACCCTCACCAAATGAGTTTCAAAGCCATCATGGTTCCCCCCAACCCCTCTCAACCTTTCCCTCATTGAAATTTGTCCAAGGGAGAGTCCAGGAAGAAATTCAAGTTTGTGTTAAAGGATATAGCCATCATGATTAATTAAGGTGTGATTTTAAAGCCTCCCTTACCAATAAAATTGAAGCTATAGATAAACATTTATACTAGACATTGGCAGCTTAAAAGGCAACATCACCTTAATTGTACATGCCTCCTTTCATCCCTTAAGCCACAATGCACTCTATGTAGGAAAATCATGAACCCAAATTCCCATCTTAGAACCAAATCATGTAGTTAAGCAAATCCAAAGTCATTCAATCCCCACCCTCCCATCCTCAGGAGTCTAAGTCATTTCTATCTTGTAAATCCATCCAAAGTTGTATGCAAAATGAGGAGGACATGACTATTGTAGATAAATAGTTGGACCAAGGAGATGTCACATATATCTCATCTCTCTTGGAGTCATCCCAATAATATCCTATGCCTCTCCTTAAAGAGGTAAGCAATGAACTCCATGTTGAACTCATAATTGATATTGATAAATTGTCAGATTCAAAGGAAGATCTCATAATTAGGACACAAGTGGGCAAGGGAAAGCATGTTTTAGTATTTCAAGATGCAAATATAGATGAATTCAAAAAAGAAGCTAAGGTAGAGGTTGTCATAAAAGTATAATAATAAGTACCTCAAGAGGAATCTACTCCATTGATAGTTCTCAATTTCATGACTTCCTCCCCTAAAGAGTAGTCCATGAAGGTACCAAGTTTCACACTAATACCCATTATTCCTCATGAAACATATCCATCCCAAACTTGGAAACCTTCATGGGCTATGCACCCAAATCATGTGATGCCTAGCCTTTGTCATGAGGATCATATTATGCCTAATCCATCTAATCAAGCAAAGTAGGTGGAAGAGGTCAAGCAGTTTAAGGTTCTAAGCTTCATGAGCTTCCTCTATGGAGAGATTACCCAAAAAATTCAAGTTATATCAGAAGTGGAGCTAGTTTACATTTTTTCCTTTCACACTCAAGAAGAGGATCATCTCATGTGGGAACTAGAGCAAGAAATTGGTGATTCAAATGAGCTCCAAGAAGAATGTGTTGAGGAGGATGCAAGTGTCTACAAAGAGGAGATTGATATGGGTATCCCTCTTGGATGTGAAAGAGGTAATTCTACCTTCAAGGATGAATGAGCAAAATTTCCATATGATGTAGAGGATGAGGAAATGGATATAATAGCTAAATAAATTGATAAATTTATAGGGTAGCCAAAGGCTACCAGCCAGCCAAAAGGCTAATTGGAGGACTTTTTTAAAGTTTTGGGAGCAAGATATGCTCTTCTTTGAGAGGACTATGGTCTAGTTTTAGCCAAAGAGAGTAGCCTTATTAAGAAAATCAAAGAACATGGAGTGGGTAATCCTTCAATATTACCACCTTAAGATTTCATTGTAAACATGGACTTATTTCAGATATTTATAATGGGATATCATCCCCTTGGTGAGCCTACAAACATGGGCATGCTTCAAAAAGGTAATACAAGTCTATTTTATGCTCAACCTTGTTAACCAAATTGTGAAGGAATGGATCTTGAATCTAAGCTAAGGGATGCTAGTAGGATTGACATTACTAGAGGGTGTTCTTTAAGGTGCCCTTTTTAGTTGGAGATTGGCAAAAAAGAAGATCCACTAAGTGATTATGTTTACATTAGAGGTTACTTTTCTCTTACTATTTCACATGTGAGCATGCCAAAAGAGTTGGCAAAGAAGATACTTTTCCTCAACCACCAAGATTATAAGGGAGTATGAGATATCTCATTATCCATCTCATCATGGAAGTGAACTTGGAAATTTTCCTTTTGATCTAGGTAGATCATACTTTATATTGGTTAGTTAGTTTCTTTTATACATAATTTGTTGTTTGTTCTCTTCCAAGAGTTGTCTTAGCACATTAGTTTATTTTCTCTTGCTTTATTTAGGTTAGTTTCCATTATGTTATATGTTTCCCTTCAATAAGTTCCTTAAGAACTTTTTTTTTTTGTTCCTTTGGTCATTTTTTGTTTCAAGAGAGAGTTATCTAGATGTTGGCAGCTAGTTTAGATCAATATGTTGAATGAGAGAGGAGACTCCATGCCTAATGGACTAGTCAAGACAAATGGTCTAGGTTCTCAAGCATAGCAGGCATTCTTCCCTATGAGTCACTAGAAATATTGGCCCATATACCAAGATTTTGCCTAGATTGAATAGATGAGAATAGTTCCCTCTTGAGTGAATGATCAAATGACATGTATAAGCTTTAAAGGACCAAACCATCATAGGGTGTCATAAATAAATAGACTGGTCAGCTCATTTGTGCATTTTATAAGTATGCTCAAGAAGCCTCTCAAGCCCAAAATATTTTATTTACATGAAGTTCTTCATGCCAAGATCATCCTCTACAAATTTTGTGTCTTGATGAGCTTGTTATCTCAAGATATAAGCCTTCAAAGTTAGACTTACAGAATGAGACATACATGGGGACATCAAGTTTTAGCTATGACAAATATTTATTTGGATTCAAATAGAAGACCAATGGTTAGCATTTAATCATATTGAAGATCTAATGGCAAGAAAAAATCTGATAGTGTTAGTGGGTCCCAAGGATCTAATGAAGAGCATTTGATCATGCATCAAAGATCAACAATGAGCATTAAGTCAAAAGTTTAGCATGAATACATGGATGATAAGTGTCAAGATCTTGGGTACCTAAACAAATATCCAATGGTACATGGTGATTGACAAGGTTAGTGGGTCCAAGCATATTGACCGTGCATGATCAACCATACAAAAGCATATCAATGATGAGTGATGGGTTAAAAGGTGAGTAAAACTTGAAGATGAATGTACAGGTGACAAGTGTCTCAACCATATCAACTATCAGGAGATATATGGATCACATTCATTTGTACAAAGTGAGATCTATGGTGCACATGAGGTCAAGAAGTTAAAGAGCCAATAGTAGGATCCTACATAACAAATGGGGAGCTGATAGTTGGCTTAATTTGAGAAGGCCTAGATCAAGATCAAGGGCCAATATCAAAATTCAAAAGCCAATAACTTCATAAAGGTAAATTGTGATAGAGGTCAAACCAAAATAAATCTTTTAAAGGGCTACCATAGAGACAAACACATTAGATTCTTCACCAAAGCTAGCAGGATGATTAACACCCCTTTTCTCCATCCTTGCACACTAAGACAAACTATGAGGAGAAATAAACATTGGAAAAAGATATTAATATATTGATCTAGATTTTGTAATTGATTCAATTCTAGAATAATATTTCTAACAATTTGATCCCATCATTGTAACTATAAGGAACATTAATGAAATCCAGAAAAAGATTGAAAGGGACTGATGAAGTTGTTATGCCCTCCTTCCACAAGTGATCCTAGGTATTATGATTTGTTTTAATGGCATCAACATTTAAATGATTGAAATCATGGTCATTATGCTCCTTTATCCATCCTTCTACACATGATCCTCATCTCTCTCATCCCTTCTACTATAAATATAGCCTTTTAAGTCTTGAAATGCATCCCTCTCTTGGGCATGACTAGACTCTACCAAGATTGAGCTTTTTAACTTATTGAGATGAATAGATGACTATTTTAGATTTTATTGTTCTGGTATATGGTGTTCATGTTAGTTTTATTTGCATATGTGGTAGAAATCTCTCCATTATCAAGCCTTGATCTCACCTAGCTACTAGTTCATATTATTATATAGGTCATGTTTAATGTTTAATGTTATTTTATTGAAGCTAGCATGTGGATGCATTGACTAGTTAGTGCCTTGAATCAGGCCTCTCCATCACTTTCCTTAGGTTTGATCACTTGGTGAACATTTATATGAAATATTGATGCATAATAGACATTTGGAGTTATAGATTCAATTTTTTGTTTATTTCATTAGTGTTTTTAGAAGTCCAAGTCGAGTGGATGAATAATCAATTTAGGTGCATCACCAACATTAACTTAGGGTTTCCCTTTAGATTATATTTCTCTTCCTTTTCACCCCAATAATTAGTAAGTTTTAGTGTAAATGAGCTAAATGATGCATCAGAGGAGTTAGCCTCATTTAAACTACTAGAGGTCTAACCCAAGTTTAGGTACTCCATAGCCTAGGGTCATTTCCAAGTTGGACTAGATTTGGGTAGAGGACCTGAATACTCCTTTACTCAACTAGGGTGCAATATAAACCTCTAACACATACTAAATCAGATTGAGAAACATGTAAAATAAAGAATGTATGACATACTAAATCACGTTGGGAAGTATGTAAAACATGAATGATAATGAAATATTAATGCAAGAAAACTCTAACAAAGATATGTAAGTACGTGAAAAGTAACCGCATGTTAGATAGGCATGTCTAATAAAATATAATGAAAAATATGAATGATTGAAAATGAAATTTAAATCAAGATGTAATACAAGTATGTCAAATGAAGATGAATAAAGCATAAATAAATGAAATACAAATGTTAGTCAAGATGTAAGACAAACATGAATAAGTCATACATAAAGATAGACATGTAAGAATTCTAAATGTCATATGTATGATAAGTGAAGTCTATAAAATAAAACAAAAATTCAAACAAGAATATGATGGATAAATGAAAATCAAAATCTCTAAATGATGAAAACTCAAACTTAGTGTTTGGTCTAAGATACAATGTAAGAAAACATAACCACCTAATGACATGATTAATATGATATGAGATGGTGTGGTAAATAAATGGTGTAAGGGTGTTTTTGAGGAAGACCTAGTCCTATCCAAGGTCTTACAATGCAACTCAAAAACTATAAACCACGAGATGTAATAAGGTAGATGTGATCAAGAATGTGATTAACTAAAAGCAATATCCAATAAGGGGAATATAAGGAAAATATGATATAAATAAGGAATGTGAGGCACCACGTGAGTGATGTGAACATCCTTAGAAAGAATGAGACACACTAGGCAAATGAGAAAGGCTAAGAACTATCAACACCAAGGACTTAGGACATTTTGACAAATGAACACAAATATTGGGCTACCAAGTGAAGTACATAGATCAACCCATGAAGGCTATATGTATGAAAATTAAAATGGACCTACCTTCCTTTAACTTTTTTTTGTATTTTAACTCTTTTGGCCTTTTCTATTATTTTTCTTCCATATGGATTTTGAGAACCAAACATGAGTGAAATAAGTGACAAACACAAGAGAGCTTACACCTAGTCACTAGAGAAAAGGACCTAAAGACCAAGGTGTCTAAATACTCCTAAACTTGCCCACAAGTAAGTATGTAATCTCAAAATTGACTGATGTGAGCCTCAAATGAAAGGAAATAAGGTAAATATGGGGATCATGAGATATCCATCTATGTAATAAGTGATACAATGATGAATATGCTTGTATCTAATCATAAGGAGGTAAAATAGTGATATGAAAGGGATGGGACTATGATTATGATATTCATGTCACTAGAGAAGCCATACTAACCTAAAACTAGTCTAGCACAAGCACTAATAAAAGTAGTAGTCATTCCAAAAATTGATTTAAAGATGTTTTAATGTGGTAATTTGTGAGGAGAGTCTAGTACTATTCATAGTCTTACACTATAACTCAAAAGGTGAACACGAATGAGGTGAATGTTAAATAAGGGGGAAAATAATCATAAAGCTACTAAGGCACATAATGACATAAAAAGATGACAATGAAAGAGATATCTAAGAACCAAAATGAAGACAAATTCCAAATTTATGTGTAAGAAATCCAAAGAACCCAAATGTGATAATGGTGAAATTAAAATGAAACTAAAAGAATTAAAGTGTACAAAAACAAATAAATATGAGACAAAAAATAGCAAGTAAGATCTATGATAACATATTTATAAAATATGAACATGTGAAATACAATTCTATATGTCTTAGAATATTTCTTTAAGTTGAATTTGTTTGTTAATATGCATTGTAGAATAAGAGTGGGCATCGTAAGATGCCCCAATGGGTAAGTGGATGTATTGATGGGCATCACAAGATACCCCAAGGTTTGAAGGGAAATTTAGATGGGTATCACAAGATGTCCTAACATGTGATGTAGAATGAGTTAACATTGAACCATTAAAATGATTTTCATTGGGTTGGTAGGTGCATTTAGAGATAGGTAAATTTGTTGGTTTGTTAGATTTTAAGGATGTTGAATTTGACATATGATGTGTAGAATAGGTATAAAGAGGTAAAGGAGGACCATGTATGATATGATTTAGAGGAGGCATTTGAATTGGGTACTCCTTTGGTTCATGTGACCTAAGAGGTTGAAGTTCAATGGATGCAATGATATGTTTAAATTTATTCATGTTAGCTACCATTTCTTTATTGGTGTAGGAAGAAGGATAAATTGTGGTGTGAACAACATTAGTGGATGAGGTGTAGGTATTGGATAATTTTTGTTTTTAATTAGGTATTTGATGTTGATTTGATTGTGGATTTTTAGATTAAATTTGAGAATCTTAAAGATAGTCTTGATAATGTTGTTTTTTTAGAGTATCAAGATTGAAATATGGAATAAGCAAGAAAGTAAGAAGAAATCAGTGAATATCATGACAAGACTCATGAGAATGACCTATATTAGCATGCCAAAAACAAAAAATATTAGGCTTGTAACATTTTGGAGGAGGTTTGGAGGGATCAAAGCTCATGGGTTTATAGGGTGGCAATTTCTTCTTAAGTTGTTCTAGACTTAAGAGAGGGTGGGTTGGGTTTAAATTGGTTTAATTTGATGCTCCATTTTGAGGTTGGGTAGGCTTGGATGAATAAATGTTATGATAAAATTATTGGAAAGGTTCTTTAGTAGTTGTTTGAAGTGTTTCAAATTGAGTCAAAAGAAAGTCTTATATTTTTACTTGGTCTAAGGCTTATTCTAAAGTTTAAGGGAAAAATATTTGAACTTTGTATTAAAGGGGAGATTTAAGATTTGTAATAAATATTTTTAAAAGAGTATCATTATTCATGTTATGGTACACTTTGTGAGATATATACTTCCATCATTTGATGAAAGTGTGAGCAGATTCATGAGGTAGTTGCTTGGAATTGATGAAATGGCTAGGGTAATATTTAGGAAGGTCATCATGTTGGAATTCCTTCACTAGAGCATTAACTGAATCTTCTAGTTATGAGATGGAATGTATAGGAATTTGGTTGTACCATTCAAGTGCATCATAAATAAAGGTTTTAGCTAACATCTTTATGGTAGAAAACATATTAGTTTAGACTCATTCCTTATAGATATTACCAAAATACTTAATAAAGATAGTAGTGTACTTAGTCCCATCATATGTGATAGTTGGAGAATTGTTTCCAATATCTATAGATGTAATGAATGAATATAAAGGTTCATTATGAATATGTAGAAGAGTTTTATTGTGAAAAGTAGGTTGAGGGATGATATTCCCATTGGCATCTCTAAGAATAGGATGGATAAAAAATTATTTGGTTGAGACATGATGACTTGAGGTGGTTTACTAGTCATGTGTAATAAAATTTGTTTCATTTGCATCATTTGGGAATGATTATTTTTTTGCATGATGTTCATTTTTTGAACTATTTGTGTAAGGATTTGAGTTGTGTTGATTTTTGCATTAGTATTTGAAGGTGGGGTATTAGTGTTTTTAGGATAGGGATTAGGTGGAGGATTCCCAACATTGGTATTAGGAGGAATATTCCCAGCACTAGTGTTAGTTATCCTAAGTATGGTGTAAGAAGAATGAATCTTGGTAAAGCCACCATTCTTGTTAGGAGTGTAAATGGAATTATCATCAAGGTTTTTTAATAATCGAGAATCATCTAGATCATTAGTTGGATTGATTTCAACCATGTTGCTTTAGGAGGTGATAATGTTATGTGCTCTTATCATGGGTGTAATAGAAATATTCCCACCATTGGTAGTAAGAGGAGGACTAAGATGAAGGACCTCAACTATATTACATAATGTATTGATTATTTTTGGATTAAGAAAAGATGAAGGAAGAAATTGAATAGTTTCATTTGAAGTAACAAAATAGGTGAGATTTTGATCTAAATCCTTAGTCATGCAATGTTCTTGACTAAGTGGAGGATAAAAATATGACATCATTATGAAATAAGACTAGATAACCACACACAACATAGTATCAGCCAAGGTGTACAAATTCAATAGTGTTGACTATGTATTATTTAGATATAAGGACACAAAATGAAGACATAATTGGCCAAATATAAAATAGGGTTGACCATAGGTACTAAGTTTATTGGGTTGACTTAGTACTGATTTGAAATAGGGTTCTAGTTGAAGACAAAGTTATCCAACAAAGAACAAGGTCATCCCAGAGGTACTAAGTCAATTGGGTCGATTTAGTACTATAGAGAGAAATTTTTGATTGAATAACAAGAATATAGATTTGAACAGGTCGACTGTGTACTATAGGCATAAAAAGTGAATCAATTAGTGAGAGACTATGTTGACATTGACGATAGTGTTTTGAAAATAGGAAAGATTATTTCTAAGTATATGAAAGCAAACTTACAAGTAATTGGATCAATGTGGTTGGTTTGATTGGATCATGAAACACAAAGCAAGTTGACTTCAAGTTCATCAGAATGTATGCAATGGGAAATCCAACATATTTATAAATCAATCCTAGCTAAAAGAATATAAATCTTAATTACACTTTAGATTATGGATACATTATATATTCAGGATCATGACCAAGATGGATCCACTAGACCCAACCAAAGGATCTCTTACCACAATAATATCACTAAGGAGGCTTCTAAAGTGTCTAGTCAAGCAAAACTATGGAATAACCTTAACTAGGTCCTATGTTTTCATATTCACTAAACTAATAACAATTAAATTAAAAGTCTAATCTAGTGCTCACCAAATCTTGTGACACAAAATAGGGTAATAAAAATAAAAATTAAACATGTATAGAAGACATATACCCACCCATGTCAATGTATACAAAATCCTAATGTATGGGAGAGAATTACAAATGCATATCTATCTACTCTTATAAAGGAGGAACAAATTTAGGAATACTTACCTTTGAATACGAACCCATTGATCCTCAATATCTCCCTTGGCCAAGGTGTTCAAAAGAGGTTGTTTTGTTATGTAAGGATGAAAATGATATATTAGCTCTAGGCTACATAACCTATCGATGCATCCAAAAGACTTCTCCACAAGATAAGATTTTTATCCCTAAACAAAGTATGAAACCCTAAGCTTGTTCTTCAAGTATAATGGTGGATAATCAGATGCATAATATATATCTCGTATTCTCTTATTTTTCAAATAAATGATGAAAATGGATGTGTATATATAATTGAATCTAACCCTAAACCTTTCTAAAAGTTTAGCTAACAAACTTCAACCCAATCAACTATATATTGTTAATTGATAATAACAAGTATCAATTAGAATACTAAGTTGGCCTAGTCAACTTTATATTGTAAACTATCAAAAAGGGTTTTAGGCTTAGGAAGGGCTAATAAAGGTAGAAAATAACTAGAGTAAGGTGCAAGAGAGGAAACAAGGATTAGGTAAGTACATAGGAGAAGGTTGTGTTAATAGAAAGTGGTTGGAAAAATGGTAGGAATGATACATAGACACAACAATATTATGAAGCACAAATGGTCTACCCACCCCTTTCCTGGTGCACCCTTTAATGTGTGCACTTAAAGAGATTGAAACTTGACAAGTTCCTACAAGATAGAAAGTGTTAGTAAATGGTAAAGTTAATAAAAATATTGTGTATACATTTGTTTCCTTTTTAGGCTCAGGAAGTTTGACCTTATAACTTAATTTAATAGTAAACTTGGTATTAGATGTAGATGTAGTCAATGTAATTGTTACATACTTAAGTTTGTTCAATGAGATGAGTTTCATTTCACGATCATAGAAAATGTGGCATAAATCATCAAAATCTTTGAATTTTTTTAAAAGAATAGACTCATGTAAACAAGCAAGCAAACTTTGTTTGAAATTGTCTTAAAGCTCTTTATCTGCCATAGGATTGGTCATTTTAGACAACATTGTCTATACTTCAAGATATATTCATTGATAGGTTCATTTTTTTCCTATTTTATTTTTATAATTTAGGTATAGGAAACCTTTTCAGTATTGTTAATAGATAAGTGTGTGAAAAACTAATATGCAAGGGGTTTGAATGTGTTTACTATTTTGGTTGGTAAATCATAGACCACCTTAAAGCATAGTATTTTAATCTTTTTGGAAATAATTTCGTTAGAAGTTTATCAAATGAGGCATAATCAAGGCATGCCACTTAAAAATATCAAAGATGAAATATAGGATCACACTTGCCATCATAAAATTTGAACTTAGGTTCAACAAAACTAGTTGGCAAGGGGTACAAAGATATCTCTGGTGCAAGAGGATTATGTAACAGCTCTTGTGAATCAATAGCATCAGGGGATTTAATATAATTTTGTTCAATATTTTTAATATTAGTTTGTAAAAGTTTTATAGTTTGGAGAATATATTTCACCTCTTGGTCTTTTAGGTTGGATATTTTAGAAGTCACTAAAGAAGGTGTACCCATAGTTTGGGTAGATATAGACATTGAATCTAGCAATTAGGTTGATTCATTTTGGTTTTCCCATATAATATATGGCAATAGTATGTTTAGGCAATAAAGGTTTGAAAACATAATCCATGCCTCCACTAAATGTTATTAAATTTATTGGAATGGAATCAGCTGTGGTACTCCTAAATATTCATCATCACTAGGTGAGGAAACCTTAGCCTTGTCATGCTTACTAATTTATTCTCTTGTAACATATAAAAATGCATATATTGATCCCTTGTTATTATTAATATAAGTAACTAAAGCTTCTTTATCTTCCATTTGAAAATGGGTTTTTGATTAGGATGTTCAATTGCTTACAAATTAATAATTTAGAAATTAAAATAAAGTAAAACAAACTAAAACTCTAGTTAATTGAAAAACCCAGGAATCAAAAAGATTTGCATTTATATAAATCAAATTCACCAAATATTTTACCCTAAAATTTATATTAGGGAATCTAGTGTTAAATGGGTAGATATATCCTAGGGCACAAGGATGGTAGACTATCCCTAAAGTAGGCCAATAAATTATAAAACCCAGATAAACATATACTAAATTTATTATGTTGAGATATGCTAAGAATAGAAAGTGTAACTATGTTACATATTGGAATGATAATGGAAAAAAGTTACCTAGTTGGTTTTGATGCTAATATATATATATATATATATATATATATATATATATATATATATATATATATATATATTAGCATCAAAACCAACTAGGTAACTTGTTTCCATTATCATTCCAATATGTTTTGATGCTAATATATATATATATATATATATATATATATATATATATATATATATATACATATACATATATATACATATACATATATATATATATATATACATATACATATATATATATATACATATACATATACATATATATATATATATACATATACATATACATATATATATATATATATACATATACATATATATATATATATGGAATAGTAAGAAAGTACACTAGATCTAAATTCTAGATTAGTCATCTAATTCTAAAAATTATACTTATGTAGCTTGGACACTTGTGTCAACCTAAGATGTTTTCATCAATACTTATGTCTCACTTGGATGAAAGTGTTCAGTACAAAATACCTCCTAAAAATGGATGCAACTACCCAAATGATTATGGGTTTTGTGTCACCTTCATTCTATTACACTAAGATGTAGGTCATGGACTATCACTCATTTTCAAATGATAAAACCTTAGTTATTCATCTTCATAGTGGTCATGGGAAAAATGAGTTAGTAGGCACATAGTGTCAAGCTTCCCCAAAGACCCCTCTATCAATTAGATATACCTACATAGTTAATAATCTAAAGATAGCCTCTGACTTATGTAGTTCTCCCCTACATGTTGGCTTATGTGTATATCATGCAATGTGTGATAAACAAGTATATAGAGTGATCTATCTTGTAACTTAGAAAATGTGGCTCATGATATTTTCCTTTAGTAATTTAGGCCTGTATATGTGTTGCCCCTATGATTGATATAGAAATAGAAGAAAATAGGGAAGCTTTGCTCACTTGAGTTCTTGATTGAATGCCTTTGGTAAATCACCTTGTGAGTTATTTGGTTTGTGTTAGGTTTGTGCTAGGTTTGTGGTAAGTGAGGAATGAATGAGGTTTGATATTTTATATACATAAATCTCTTTAGATAATATCTCACATTAAATCACCTAGGTTGACCATACAAATACTCTTCATTTGTAAATTAGATGACTTTAGGGAATTGGACACTTACATGGTGGGTAGCACACTAGTGTCAATGTAGGTGTCTAACTAGGATGCAATGTCTAAGAAGATGGAAAATATGCATAGGTCTAGAACTTATACAAAGATATATGATAATCATGTTTATAACATTATGAGCATGATAGTAGGTCTGATTCATCAAAATAACATTGGTCAGACTAAGAGAATTAAATAAGCATAAAGAGATATTATGTGTGATGTTTTCAATAGCAAGAAGGGTCTAGAATCTGAAGGAACATCCATGACGTGTATTTTCCAAGTGTACAAGATTGAGGTGTTATATATTTTAAAAATAGTGGCTATAGTTTGAAAATTAAAACTTTTGATCTCCCTTCACATGTAATTACTCAATTACCCCCTTCTTTATGACCTAAGTCTCATCAAAAGATAATGTATGAAATTCTTGCTTCTATATTCATGCTAAAATAACCCATTCCTCGTCCTTCCTTAACTAATTAAATCATCAATGTGTGTACTATTGATCTTCATACTCTAGATTGTGATAATGGATATTTATTAGATGATCCCTTTTTAGTTGGTCTTGCTTAAGCTAAAGATGTAGAAATACTACCAATGAGATGTGGGTGAGTTGGTTAAGTGGCTTGGTTCTTTCAAGCACCACTTAGATTCAAATCTTTGGAAAGGTATATGAAGTCAGTTGTGATCATTGGTTGTATTTTTAGAGCCGTTAATAGTCATTTTATTTTCTTGAGATAGTTATTAATAAATGGTATACATGTGGTATAACATGGGGATCTAGGCCCGCAATTGTGTCCTAAACTAGTTCAAGCTCTTGTCAAAATCCATCATCTATCAAAAAAATATAAAAAATACTTAGATATCATTCTTCTTTACATCATTCTTTACATTTAAATAGTATTAGTTCTATAGATATAGTTCATCCTTCATCTTCCATCTCACCTAACATTATTTATTCTTCACTTGATGTTCACATGTTTGAAATGGAATAGAATCCATCTAATTCTCATCTTATCATTTTTTACCCTCTTCAAAGTAGGCTTCATGATCATGCCATGATGAGACCACATTGGTTCACTATATTTTATGATCCTTCAAGCATGATCGCTCTTGAGATGTCAACCACATTACACCGTCTTGTATTGAGATCTTCCCTCATAGATATTGAGCCTAGTAATGATCCAAATCCAAGTTTTTCTACTAATAGTGGTGGTATATTACCTTTACTTAAGCTTGATCCCCTACTTATACAATGGGAAAATGAGCCATATTGTGAATTTTATAAGTTCATTGATCATTGGGCTAATGATTGTAGTGCATATCAAATATTTTTAACATAGTAGCAAGCATCAAATTCCACCTCTACTATAGATGTACTACCTCCATAGTATGATACTTATAGATGCATATTTTGTTCATGAACATGCACACCTTTACTCATTGTCAATCGCTTTGATAATACATTGATGTGCTTCCCCTAGAAACCATACAATATTTTTTTGATGAAACCTTACCTCCACCTAAGATACTTCTAGAGTATATCCATAAACATGGGGATGTTTATTGTCCATGGCATCAGTGTGATACACATCACATAGATAGATGTAGATTACTACAACACTTTCATGATTTCCCATGGCCTACACCATCACCTTCTCAATAGCATACTCTAGGTCATGCGCATACTAAAACTTAGCCTTCCCCGCCACCTACATCCTATAAGAGATCTAAGGATGTAAATAACATTATATTACTAGTAACTTGAATTGATTACCCTTCACATAAGATGCCACATACTCATCCTCCTTCTATCATACCTACATTTTCCATAGAGACTATGCATTATGAAGTCCTCACATAATTTTTGACAAATATAGATGAAATTTTGATTAAATTCATACTTCAATTATAATAAGATTTATCTGATGTTATTGGTGATGTATGTCATGAAATATATTAGAATTTGTGAGCACAATGTTGTGCTACATCATATTATTATTCATATTCTCATCTGAGTTGGATTTCAGATTTACATTTCACTATAGCATTTGTGATGTATTGTTTATATTTTTCTCTCTTTATTCTCCTCTTTAATTTTTGTAATATACTTTATGCATTTATGAACTTTTATCTTACAAACATTACACTCCGATTCATAATATTGGGCAATCATTCCCCCTAGTTTAAGATGATTTTTACTTACTTTTGTGCTTATGATAGCTCATTTGTTAAATAGTATAGTTATTTATGTGACATGGCTATTATACCAAATCCAACACTATCTTCTTTCCATTATGATCAAATACAAAGCATATTCATAATTGTACCATTTATTACATAGATTAATCTCTTAAGATTCTCATTTATCCCACATAATCCTATCATTTAAAACACATATAAGGTTAGTCTTGATATTTCACACTTACTTGTGGGTAAGTTTAAGAATCTTTTAGAGGACATGATTTTTAAGTACTTCTCTCTTGTACTCAAAGTGTAAGCTTTCTTGTGTTTGTTACTTATATCACTCAAAATTGGTTTTATAAATCATATGGAGGAGGAACAAAAAAATAAATAAAAATTTAAAATCCACTCACAAAATTAACAAAAAGCAATGATCAAAAGGTAATTACAAATTCAAACTTTAAAACTATACTAAAAATGTGATTCTTCTTTGCCACATCTCCTATTATAGTTGAATCTCAAACTCCATGATTTACCTCATAATAGAGACAAATTCCATTGGGGTGTGATAGGCCAATAAACTAGGATAGAAGGTCTCATTATACTATTTAGTGTCACCTACTTTCTCATGCAAGTACCCAATCTTCACAGTAGATCAACAGCTCTGTAAGGGGTCTTAAGGAATGGGGAACATATTTTGGTAAGGTAGGACCATTTTACATTCTCATTCATACACAACCTTCATAAAATGATCTATATACTTCACATATCACCCCAAGTTTTACATCTACTAATTATAGTATCTTAGGTATTTATTATTCAATAGTTCTTATAACTGACACATTTACTTTGTGTGTCTCATTTTTACTAAGAATTTTTAAAATTACTATGTATTGATTTTCATTCCCTCTATTCATCATATAACCCCTAATATTCCCCCTTGACTATTATTATTTAATAACTGATCACACCTCATTGGTTTTTCTTTTATGATTTGTAGTGTAAGACCTTGGATAGGACTAGGCCTTCCTCACAAGATACACTTATCTATTATAAACACCCTCCATTTTTACACCTCAAGGGTTTTAATTTTATGAGTTGCAATATAATACCTTGAATAGGACCAGGCCTTCCTCAAAAAAAATTCTTAACCTCTTATAAATACTATGTGCCATGTTTTGTTATAAATAACCATACTCTTCTATATTACAGACTAACACAAGTCCTAACCTTGGTTTGTCATTTATATTTTTCACATGTCTTACTCTTCTTTCATTTGACATATCTTTGTTTGTGTTCTTATCTCCCATTAATATATTCTTTCATTTATATAACTTTGTTGGTGTTCTTATATTACATTGATATTTCTTTCATTTAAATGTCTTTATTTGTGTTCTTATCTTACATTGATATTTCTTTCATTAACATATCTTTTTTTGTGATTTTATCTTACATTTATATTTATTCATTGTCATTTAATTTTTCATCCTTCACATTTTTCTCACTTTCAACATCTTTTATAATTTTTATCTATTAGTAATTTTGGTTTCACATTTTCATTTTCTTTACTTACAATTTCTCTTATTATCATTCTTTTTTACCATGTATTTATTCACAATTGTTATAAAATAATAACACATACATCATGCATTTTATCATAGCATATATAACAATCAACATGTGTATAAATAAAAAATACATTTATAGCATCCATGAGTCATCCATAAAATATCACTATATATGGCTCAAAATTGTGATATAATATAACATGATATAATCATATTACAAATTATAGCTTTAAGGTTGAGTTCCATCATGAGGACATGTTAAACAACCCCTAAAGTCTTGGGACTACCCTCTATGAATAGTCTAATGTAGCATATGTATCTATGATCACAAAACATCCACATGTCCCTATAGATTAGTCACCTAGCCCTACACTTATGTTAACTGCATAGTTATATAAAAGTGGGAAATTATCTCCTCAGCTAGTGACTACCATGCTTATAACTCCCAATCTCCTAGTCTCAGTGGTATTGTTTTCTGGGTTTCATCTGATAGTCTTTATAACTTTCAAGCTACATAACCAACAATCTAAAATAACTAGCATAAGAAAGTATGAAAGCCACCACAAGATCAACCATCTATGTAGTATCATGTTGAGGTAGCACACCATCCAATATATCATGATGGGAGTCTCCACATGGTCGCCCATCTAATATCCACCACTACAACATCTTAAAAAATTAAACCAAAAATTACATCATCTCTCACATATATATCTCTAAACACATACATATATCAAACATGTATCTCTCTCTCTCTCTTTACTTAAAAATAAAATAGTCACAAGAAACCACATCTTACTCACCAATAGTGACTCCAACTCCTCAGCCACCAAGCACATCTTATGATGCATGGCTCTACGATGGCAGGAAACTTATATACTAACCAAGATGAATCACATGACCATGACATGTTCCACTATGAATCCACCTCACAATAAACCAACTCAATGTAGGTTTCATGACTAAGTCTCCCTATCATTATGGCTCTGCTTTTGGATACACTGAAGCATGTCTCTATATTCATGGTTATGGTGGTGGATGTGGTATTTGCTATCATGATATAATGTCTAGTCCTCTATCTCCTCATTATTATTAGTATCACCATATAAAAACCTCACTTAATGAGGC
This sequence comes from Torreya grandis, assembly GCA_037957365.1. NCBI lineage: Eukaryota > Viridiplantae > Streptophyta > Pinopsida > Cupressales > Taxaceae > Torreya > Torreya grandis. The sequence continues at coordinate 694,745 of JARHVA010000143.1, read as the reverse complement.
CATATAATAAGAACCTCTATTTTCATCCCTGCATCTCCCACTCTATGTCAATCCCCTGCATGTTAAGTCCAAAATGTAGGAATTAATTAGGGTCCATCAGATGTGACAAGCCCAACTACCCTAGTACTCAAGATATTAGATGTGGCTCCACCTACTAAGGATAATGTATATTAATGTATAATAAACCCTATGATTGAAAATTATTTATCCATGACCATGAAGCATCCATCGTACCCTAATATGGGTGTCAAATAATCCCACCCATGTCACACTATATAATGATGAGACATGTGGTATAACACACATCACATGGTATTATGTCCACCTCCATATTAGAAGTACAATCACTAAGAGGGGGTGAATCAGTGATGCAAGATAATCTAATTAAATTCCCAAGTCTTAAACATTTAGCATACATCAACTTGATCAAGCAACATAAACATGAAAGCACATATATCTAAATCATACATAAGAGAATACATCACATGAACACATCATATATGTGGGAAACCCTCTTGGGGAATAAAACCCACTGAACCCTACAAGATGGACTATAGTCCTATAAAAAAGATCCAACATTTAGACCAGAACCAACTAATCAAGGAACACCCATCCCTTAGTTTAGTGAGACACCAATCCCACAAGGAGCTACAACCCTTATCTAGCTGAGCACCCACAATAACTAAATCTTTAGCAAGCTAAACCTTGAAAATAAGAACCAACCCCATAGGAAAACAAACACCCACTAAGATACATAAATATATCACCTTGAACACCTATTACTACTCTTCAACTGATGGTGATCACTTTTGTCTACACTCTTCACCTCTAATCTCTCACAAACTACCTATAGGGCAAACTTGCTTAAACTGCCTCTTCTAGGCTCATTAGGTCCAATGGCCTATGTGTCCTCCTACATAAAATTGATCATATAAACATATCTAATATTTTTCACACTCTGATGGTCCTAACTAACCTTTACCTTCTCTTTCAAATGTTCTCTTCTTCTCTTGAATTTGCACATCCATGACTAGCATAATTAATCCAATTAAACCTTGTACTTATACCACTCTCTTCCTTTAACCTATCTTGGTCAAAAAATATGAATACCATACATGTTATACCTTTTAAATATGTCTTTATACATATTACATGTAATAAACACACACTCTTTAGGTTGGCCAACACCTTATTACCCCCAAACCACCATTAGGTCTTGTTGAGACCTAAAACAATTAGGCCTTCATACTCACATGTTACATGTGAGACTAATTGGACCACATTCATCCTTTACCAATGATTAAAATACATAAAACATGTCTCCAATATACCCTTGATCACTTTCATATGGGTCCATGCCAACTGTAATACCAACTCAACACTTGAACTTACCAATTAGGTCTTCTCGCTCTTTAGGCCTTCATACCCAGAAAACACAATCTAAACATTTTGAAGAAACTATTCAAATATTTCACATATCCATATGATTATATAAAATTGGTTAAACCTTAATAAAATTTTAAACACCTCCTTGTGCTTTATATACTTCAACACAATCTCTAAGCACTTAAATCAACTCTCTCAGAATGAACACTCAAATTGGTCATATATAATCAAGTTATTTTGACTCTCTATAACTAATCAAGGGAAAATCATGACAACAAATGAATTATCATAATCCTTATATACTTATATAACATCTCAATTCTCACTTTTTTATTCAATCCGTTTTATAACTCTTCCAACACACTTCTACAAAGTAGTCACTCAATCTGCCAGTGCATTCAACAAACACAGTCAATTTATAAGCCTTTTTTCACACTAAATATGGATTGATAAAACCTCAAAAATCCACACACATGGTCATAATTTAATATATAATAATCTCCAAATTTATTTTATCTTTAAACATCAAAATTCCATCAATAACTCTTCAATTAACCTTCTTAGATCACTTAAAGAGCATGGTCAAACACGCAGTCAACTTTTGAGCTTAATATATTTGACCATAAAAACATTCAAGCATTATAAATAATTTATATGTATTTTATTTTAATTATTCTTCAAATTTTATTTTTACATCACCTTCAAATTCATCCTAGATCAAAATATATTAGAAAAATACTGTAAACTAGTTTTTCCCTTTGTTAATTCAAATACCAACAATCACTAGTTAAACATCTGACAATTTGTCTTTATCTCGTGATCCATGAAAGGTTGATCAAATGTAATATGTATATCTCCTCAATGTTATCTTATTATATACCTTACATCTCTTACCCTTGATCTTATATCCTCACTTCTGAGATCAAGCCACTTGGCAGCCCCACATTCCCTCTACGTACCCTATAGTCAGTCTTCCAATGAACTTCCACCACTTGGTATCCCTGTGTGTCTTTTGAGAATATTAATGAATTATTTAATAAATATTATCCATTTTATCATAATATACATGATCACATGCTCATTTTTTATCTTTATTTGATAGGTTTCATGTTTTCCATTAGATCTACTATTCAAACGCCATGATTGTGACACATGTCACTAACACATGCCTTCTAAGCATCATTTGTCATATTGAATTCATGTGTTCCCTTGGATCACTATATGACAAGATCATACACTATATTAGATACTTATCTATTCATATTAATAGATCACCATTATATCCTAGATCTAATTGAATACTCATCGTAGATCTTTGATATCATAAATTTGGCTAAGTATGGGAACTTATTGAACTCTGTCTGAGAAGCTAACTTTGCACCTTAATAACTTTTTCTACACTCCATGTACAAAACTTAAACTTGAAACATATGATATCCTCAAATATGAAAATCCATCCATATACCAAATTTATCCTAAAACCTTCACACATGTGAAATATGACATCATCAAACAACTTATTCATCCTTATCTTCCAAGATGACTAATTGAACCTAGACACTCATATGACTGCTCTAATGAATTCATTTCACTTCCATAAGCACTATAAGAACTCACAACACCCTATATGATCTCTAAAACATGTTCATATCATCAATATCATCTATAAATTGCCTTACTAAGTCAAACACTAAAGAACCATGCAAGAACACTAAAGTTCATTAAAGCAAACTCTGTTAATGTCATCCAAGCACACATGACACCTCATCAACATCCTTGATCACCTTAGAGACATCATTGACAAACCTATAACACTCTGTATGCATAATAAGGCATCACCCCTAACATGACGTAATCTTTTTGGCCTATACAGAGGAAACCTCTCATAAATCTAACTAGCAAAAATAAAAATGGGCCCCATAGTCTATTGCCTGGATAAAATAATATAAAAATTGATAATTAATGTCACCCAAATAACATAACCTAAGTCATAAAATGTACCCTATTTAAACTTTTAGAGACACAAATGTATCATATACAATGGAATTTCCCATTTAACTTATGATAAATCAATAGAGTTGACACAAGTCTAATAATAGACTTCCAGATATTTGGAATGACTAACACATACACATCAAAAAGATGAACTATCAACCCAGGCTAGACATTTCTCTCCAAATCTATTACCAACAATGCTAAAGATTTTCTATCATCATCTAAATATATTGTATTACACACCATTAGTGTGTTGATAATAGGTTACCCTAATAATGCATGTACATCCTCTAAGGTGATAACCTCCTCAATAGTATCTCCATCCACCACCCATCAAAAGGTGTGTGTTAGTCTCTCCCATGTCCCTAAGAACATGGCATCTAACTCAAAACTTAAATTGATACATAGAATCTTCATCAACCCACTAAAACTAAGTGTATTTGGTTACACTTGATCTATGGCTGATAATCTATCTAGTAGATTTGATAACCAAAGTGCATCCATAAATCTCCAAAGTCTCTAGCATCTCTATAAAATGTTGAACAATAGAGTAGATATCTATTAAAAAATTATCATAAATCATACTTTAAATTTTAAAAAACTAAAAAATAATTAAATTAACTACTTCATCAACCATTATTTACATTTAACATTATTGGCCATGTGTGTACAAATGGAAGTGAATATTGTTTACAAATCAATCCTACCTCAGAGAAGATAAATCAAATTAGCCCTTCTACTTATTGGTACATTTAGACAATCGGGGTCATGACCAATATGGATCCTCTAGACCTAAATAAGGGGTCTCTTACCACACAATATCACTATAGAGATTAAAAAACCTCTATTAAAGTAATACCACACAATAACCCTAGTCAGGTCGTATGGTTTTCTAACAAAGTAAATTTAATTTAGTGCTCACCAAAGCTTATGGCACAAATGGGGGATAATAAACATAAAAGTAAACATTCAAAGAATAAATATAATTAAGTCAATATAGAGGTAATCCTAACGTATGGAGAGATAAATACATTAAAAATACATTACTTATGATACTTCTATCTACCAAAATAGTGGAGTAAGGGTTAGAAATACTTACCTTAAAGATGAACCTGTCGAGACTCAATCTCTCCCTTAGCCAATGGGGTTTTAAAAGAGGTTATTGTGGTTCATAAGGATCATAAATATAGGTTAGATATAGGATATAATACTTATCATATGTATCTAATACATTTCCATAAGATAATATTCTTCTCTCCAAGTGTAAACCCTAGGCAATGACTCCTTAAGTAAAATGGTGGAAGATCAAATTGAAAAGAAGTGCAAATGAATGATTATCTCTATCACTCTCTAATGAAAATGGTGTTAGAGAGTTAACAATGATTTTTTTGTAAAGTTGTCATTTATGTCATGTTTATTTCATTAAGTTATCTTGGTGAGTGGATGGAATGCTTTGATAGCCTAAATGATAATGATAAAGTGTGCAATGTGTTTGTCCTAGTGTGATTGAAGTTGGCTTGGTTGATCTTCAGATTTTTCATGATTAAAAATGTTCAAGGATGATTATGATGATTTTAGAATGTGAAATGGGTCCTTAAGATGTTTTATATTATTTTATAGATTATCTTCAAAAGTGGAATTCATCTAGTATTCCATAGTTTTCATCTAGATAGTTTGGATCTAGTGGCATAAAATTTGAGTAGGCAGTTTGATGATGTCATAATTACCACATGTGGATGAGTCAAGGGGAGTTGGTCATGTGGTTGTGATCACATTAGTCTCTAATTATTATGTGTAATATTTAAATTCATTAATTTAATCATGTTCAAATATATGAGGGTGCAAGTTTGGCTTCTCAGATAGAATTCAATGTTTCCCCATAGCCAAATTTGTAAAGTGGCAAGAAGAGCCTAGTAAGCATTTTGATGGTGGAATATCTTGCACCTGTGGATGATTATGCAAAATTTGATCATTTTTTTTTGTTTATTTTTTATCCTAGTTTTATTTTTCAAAGTTTTATATCTTATGATGAAGGATAGCAAAAGTTATGCAGGAGCAAAGTTGGCCTCCCAAGTAAGTTCTAAAGCATAGTTGGCTCTATGATAGAAGATTTTAAGAAGGCATGTTAATGGAATTATATATCACATGCATGAAATTTTTAAGATAATTTTATGATATTTATGTATTATCCTTTGAAATTTTATCTTGAGGTCCAAATTTGAGATCATGCATCTAAGCGCAAAAGAAATTATTGTGTTCTAAAGTAGGCTTTCTAGGCATATTATAGTTAGTCCCCATACTTAGTCAATTTTCATGATGTTAAATATTTGGACCTAGTGGAGATACAATGACTCACATTATTTCATACATTTAATATTTATGGTGTGTTTAGATTCAACTGGGTCAATGTGATAGCTGTTTAGCCAAGTTAAAGTTTAGGACCAAATGAAGATCCAATGGTGCATGGGTGATTGTACAAATAAAAGATCAATGATGTGTATTGAGTGAGATGGAAAGAAGTAAATGATGTTTAATGACTAATAAAAGGTAAAATATAAGGATCCAATTTTGAGTGGATTTTTTTATAGATTGATTTAATGGTGAGCATTGATTACTAAAAACCTGACTCATCTACAAAGATCGATAGAGCACGTTGAGTCAAAGTTTCTAGATTGCACGAGATGAGGTCAAAGTGATAGATGTTTAACATTTGGATTTGGTGGAATATAAATTAAATTTAAAACAAGATTGATAGTGTGATATTTATCCAAATATAATAGGACATGAGATGCAAGAATTGCATTTGAAGGTTAACTACAATCGTTTGTATTTTAATATTTGAATTGTACAAAGGGAAAAACTAGTATGTGGTTTTTAGACCATATCTTTTGATAGAAGATGAATTTGACCATGAAGTAAAAAGGAAAGTCATAGATAACTCTAAGGTACATTTATAAATATGGTTTTGAAGATTTTTAAATATGTGCAGACAAATATATTGATCTCTAAAGTTGATTATGGTTTTGTGTTTGTTATGTAAGTGATCTGAGAAGAGTATTTGAGCTTATATGGATGTTGTTTTGATATTTCATGGTGACTTAGCTATTTTGGAGTGTTTTATACTCCATGAGAATTATTTATAAGGATTTATAAGGTGTGATAAATCTATCCTGAGTATGAACAATGCTTAATAATTTGATTGTATGTTTGGTAATGGTGTTTTTGTGTATAAGGTCTCTGTTTGAGTTGATTAAGCATGCGCAGATATGAGATAAGATGATTTTGATCATTTGAGGATGTTTAAGGGGACATAAAGATTGGATCCATGTATTTTTAAAAAAAATTATGTTCTTTTTCTTTAGGGTGTACTAAATGGGTAAATGGGTTCACATGAGACCTATAAGGGCTACAAGGGCCTTATTAAAAGGTGTAGTTCATTAAGGGTGACCCATAGTTGCTATGGCCGACCTATGAAGACTATTTTGATTCATGTATTCATGTGAGAGATGTCTTAAGGGATAATTCATGCCTAATGGATAACCAAGGTGTTGAATATCAAGATTGCTCTATAAATAGTGAAATTAAACTTGGTGATTTCTAGACTTGTATAAGCGAGAGACTTGGGAGAGATTTGAGAGAGGCTTGTGTGTGTGGATTATGGAAAAAATGAGGGGTAAATTTCCCTAAGGATGGTTTGATGAGAATATTAGTTTGAGGACTATTTTTATAACATGACGGTCATAATTCTATTGGGATAATTATGCTCTTGTTGTTTGAGTATGATCAAAGGTGTAGAGTGATAATCAGAGGTCCATCATCAAGTGTTGAAGACATAAGTGTAAATTTGGATGTGGTCATAGGTGTTGTTGTGGTAGCTTAACTCTAAGGTGGTTTTAGCCTCTTTGTAAGGTAAAACTTGCTAAAAGGTTTGATTCTTATTACAGTTCAGCTAGACAGGTGGGGTAGCACTTTATGGGACTATAGTCTCACTAAATAGGGATTGTAGTTCCTTGATCATTTGTAGATGGTCTAAATTAGATCTTTTTATTATAAGATAGTAGTCCAATTGTAGGTTCTAGTAGGTTATATTCCTTAAGAGGGTTTCCCATGTATGTCATGTGATTGATCTTTCATTGTCCCTCTTGCTCATTGATTTGAATATTATGTATGCTTCATGAATGCTTATGGTAATTGATTAAGTGTCTATAAAGATCAGAATTGAAGTTGGATTATTTGGGATCATTGATTCACCCCCCCCCCCCTCTCAGTAATTGTACCTCTAAAAATTGGTATCATATTAGGTCCTTTGGTAAAGGCTTAACAACTTGAAGTTGATCCAAGGTACAATATGGGTAGTCATCAAGGAGGTTTCTCTACTAAGCAATCACCGATTTTCAATGGATCCAATTATGATTTTTCAAGTGTAAGGATGAGGACATACATTATGTTCCTAGGGTTTGGTGTATGGAAATATATTCTATGGATGGTTATGTTTCTCTTATTACTCCTCCATCTAGTGCTACAGACAATAAGTTGTTTGAGAATAATTACAAGGTGATGAATGCTATCACTTATGGTCATTTCAGAGATTGAATACACCAAGGTAATCCATTGTACATCTAATAAATAAATATGGGACAAAATGAAGATAATTTTTGAAGGAGATTCAAAGGTCAAGATTGTACTAAGTTACAGACTCACAGGAGGCAATTTGAAAGTTTCAATATGAAGGAAGAATGTTTTTGTGGCATCCTTTCTATGCAGAGAGTTGATGAGACTATGAACATCATCAGAGGTTTTTGAGAGAATATTGAAGGGGTAAATGTATTCCAAAAGTTATTAAGTTATCTATCTCTTAAGTTTTATCCAAAAGTATTTGTCTATATAAGAGAGTCATGATCTTACTCAGTTAAATATGGATCAATTGCATGGCACCTTTACTACATATGAGATGAGAATAAATGATGATATACCACCAAAGAAGGAAGTTACATTCAAGATAAATATGAATCCTAAGAAGAAGTTCCAAGGTAAGAAATCTAAAGAAGATGGCATATCTAACATTGATGAGGATGAACTAATTGCTTTGATTACTAAGAAATTGAACACAGGCTCAGAGAAGTATAAGGGTAAACTACCCTTCAAATGTTTTAACTATGGAGAGATAGGACATTTTGCTCAAAAGTGCCCTCATACAAGAAAAATGTTGATGAAGAGCATGGTGAAGGCCAAGATGAAGACAAGAAGACATACAATAAGAAAATATTTAGAAAGTATAACAAAAAGAAGAATTCCTTCAAAAACAAGAAGAGTCTCTACACTAAATAAGATTGCATCTCATTAGATGAGAGTGAGGATAGTGACTCAGAATGTGATCATGAAGATGATGGTTATGCTGAAGATGAATCTCTATTCATGGATGAGGAAGGAAGTTGCTCACATTAGGAGTCTACTTGGAGTGATTCAGATGATGATGAAGATGAGGTGAACTGTGATATTGTTTTGATGAATGCTCTTAAAGAACTAAATATTGAGAATAAGATCAATAACAAGATGAAATCTATGCTCAAAGACTATGACGAGCAATTCAGTATGTTAGAGGCAAGATTGGTTGAAGACTCTAGGGAGTATGAAGGTGTTATCATGTTTCTTAAATCTAAGTTAGAATCTATGTCTAAAAGTCTAAGATCCAAAGAAGAAGAATGCTCAAGGTATGCTTCTGAGATTGTATCTTTGAAAGATGAGTTAGATAAATTTGCTAGTAAGGTGAAGACATTTGCGAGATTTGAAAAGAGATCATGTGATCTCGACAATATTCTTAGTGGTCAAAAGCATGCTAGTGATAAAATTGGTCTTGGATATGAAGAAGAACTAAAGAATGTAATTCAAGACAAGATGAATACTATTAAACTAGGACAATCATACTTTGAATAAAATCATTACTTAAGGAATGAAGGTACTAGCAGAATAAAGACAAATCATTAGACAAAGAATGAAGGTGCTAGCAGAATAAAGATAAATTAGATCAAGCAACCAAATGCCATGAGGTGTGCAAGATTCAATGATTACTATTAAACATGTAATAAATTTGGTCATACGGCTAGGGAGTGTAAGAGACTTGTTATAAATGAGTTTACATGGAACCATGATAGAGGTCATTAGTCAAAAGGTATGAATAGAGTTAAGTGCTTTAATTGTTATGACATAGGAAATATTGCAATTTTTTGTCCAAATAAGGTAAGTCAAGATACATTTCTTGAAAAAGGTATGGTGTGATACAATTATGAATAAAGAGGTCACATTACTAGGTTCTACAAGCAAAGGCCTAAATATAGAATAGATTTAATCAAGCTCTTAGAGTTTAAGGAAGAAGGCAAGTTACACATGGAATCCAAAGGTGACAAGTATGAGTCATGATGAGACTTTAGGACCAAGTAATCTATTTTATATGGTGGAGAATGATTTAGAAGTTGAAGAGTACTAAGAGGTCTCATTGTCTGCTCATGTTGAAAATGAAGAGATCAAGCATGAATAAGAAGACCAATGTTGATAATTGAGGGTATTCTTGAGGTATATATGGATATAAGTGAACATCATTGTTGTTATTGATCATGTATCATGTAAATAACATCAATTATTTGTGCCTAATGATGAGGTTCCAAACTATGCAAGGAAGTTAGTTTAAATGAAAAGGTATGCCATAAATCTACGTTAGTCTCCATGTATTCATAATATAATCATAGAAGAAAAAAAGAACATTGTCAGTGGATGAGGAAATTATGTCTCTCTTAAGTCAAATAAGAAGACGAAGAAGTAACTATAAGTATAAAATGACCAAGGAGGAGAAGGAATATGAGGAGTTGTGGGCAACTCCTGGTTTCACACCATGGTAGAGCATTGTGGTGTGGAGGGGGCCTCTATGTCTATACTTCTTAAAAGAATCCTTTCATTGGATAATAATGTTTGTGTGCTCAAAATTATAATGCCAATAAGATAAGGTCTTTGGTTAAGGGGAAGCAACAATTTCATGAACCTATTTTAGAGGTTTGTGAAGGAGTTGTAGTAACAAAGTAAGAAAAGGATGGTTCCAGGTTGGCTTAATGAGATTGAAAAAAATGTCAAGAAGAGGTTAATGATCATAAAGGTCTATTTATTTATTTGTGATATGTCCTCTAGGTTATTTTGTGTTCTAAAGGTATGTTGAAGGCAAATTGAAGATTTTTGAGTGCCCTCAATTTTTTCAGTTGTTGGCATAAGGGCAAGTAAGCTTAAAATGGGTTATAGGATATATGGGTTCCCAAAGGTGTGAAAGCTCAAATTTTGATCCATAAGTGTGTTATGGGTGTCTCTAGGTGTGAAAGTAGTTTTAGAGATGTGTGTTGACCAGAAGGAGGTTTGTTGACTTTGTATGTTTTGAGATTCTAGGGTTTTGGGCTACACTATAAAAGTGGTTTGCCTTATGGGTTGATATATTAGGGATTATTAATATGTTAAATGGGCCAAATGGGTGGTCAAATCAAGCTTCACATAAAATTTAAGGTTTGTGGTTCTCAAGTTATTTAATTTTTTTCTTGTTGGATGCCTAATTATGTAGTAGGTTTGTGAAGTAAGTATGTTACAAAGGGTGAGATTAGTGTTGAAAATTGGTGTGTTTGAGGGGACATATGAGATTGATCTAGATATGTAGTTTTAGGTCTTGAATTTGTGTCTACTAAAAATTATGGGCTCTACAAGTTTTAGGTAGGGCTAAAAAGAGGCTAGATAGGCCTAGTTTGAAAGAAGAGTGATTTTTGCTCAGTTTCGACAAAAGAGAAAGGTATTTTTGTTTCATGAAAAATTTTGAGGTTGGTTGAGATCATTTTTACTATTTGGTGAGTAGCATGAATTTCTAATTGGTGGTCCTTGTAGTAGCTTGAGAGAGGAGGCTAGTTAGCATGTGTGATGGTTCTTCATGGTGTGTGGATATTTGAAGATGCTCATAAGGTGTATTTGATCAAATTTATTAGGTTGAGTCCCTCTTAGATGTTTTTTTATGTGTTCCATTAGATTTATATTATTTTATGTGTTCTTTCTTCATTGGTTGTAGTGCTTGGTTGAAGAGAGTGTTGGTATGGAGCAAGAGAAAGTTGTCAAGGCAATAAGAGGCAAGTTCAAGGTAAGGGGGAGTGTGTACTATATTTATAAAATGGTCTAATCATATTGGTATTCTTTTAAAGTCCTCAATATTATTTGGTTCCCACATTTTTCATTGTGTCAAAGGGGGAGAAAGTTTATATTGTGGGAGTGCTTGAAGAGAGATAAGGCGAGTTTTATATTACTATATATGATGGTTGTTGACATCAATGACAAATGGAGGAGATTATTGGAGAGTATTCAATGATGTTCATGGATGATGTTTATATTATGTCATGGTGATTTCATGGTTGTATCCTAGTGAGTGGATGGAGTGATTTCATAGCTTAAGTGATAATGAAAAACTGTGCAATGTGTTTGTCCTAATGTGCTTAAAGTTGGGTTCGTTGATCTTCATAGTTTGCATGGTTAAGGATGTTCAAGGATGAGTGTGATTATTTGAATATGTGAAATGGGTCCCTAATATGTTTTATATGATTGGAGAGATTGTGTGCACAATTATAATTCATCTAGTAGTCCATAGTTTTCATTTAGATAGTTTGGGTCTAGTGGTAAAAAATTTAAGTAGGCAGTTTGATGACATCATAATTTCCATGTGTGGATGAGTCAATGGGATTTGGTCATATGGTTATGATCACATTAGTCCCTATTTGTTATATTCCATATCTAAATTCATGCATCAAATCATGGTTAAATATATGAGGGTGCAAAGTTGTCTTCTTCGATAAAATTCATTATTTTCTCATACTTAGCTAAATTTTTCAAAGTGGTAAGAGCCGAGTAAGAATTTTCATGGTAGAATATATCACACATGTGGATGATTTAAAATAAGGTGATCATATGGGTTTATTCATTTTTTATCCTAGTTTATTTTTAAAAAATTTAAATCTTGCATCGAAGCATGACAAAAGTTATGCAGGAGCAAATTCGGCCTTCCAAATAAGTTCTAAAGCATAGTTGGCTCTATGATAGAATATTTTGAGAAGGCATGTTAATGGAATTATATCTGTAATGTCCCCTTCTCAAACTTGATCTTCACAGTGATCGTTGGCCTTTTTCTGGAAACCCGAAGGCTAGTTGGAAGGTACAAATTAGGGTTTCCTAGTTTTGAGGATGTCTTTGCTCAGAGTTGGTGATTTTGATGGCGGATTCTTTTTGGGTTTTCTAAAAGCTTCACGGTGATATGTTTTACTTGGCACATAGAGAACTTTCAAGGACTTTCTATTTTTAGTAAGTTCAGGATTAGACTGGAACGAGATTTTTAGAGTGGGGTTGGATTCATCTTGTCAAGACCTTTCCAACGAGCTATAGATCATTGGTTTCCGACATCATCTTGGTCTCCGTTTTAAAGTCCGTAAATTAAACATTATTATTTAATTTTGGACCTTGGTGCCTAGGCTCAACGACTTAATGTTGAGGTTGAAAAAAAGAATTAAAGAGGATTATATTATTTTCCCTCTCATGTTTTATCCCATATACAAGAGGATTTTAGAGACTCCCAGTTGGAAAAGTATAAAAGGAGGAAGAGTGCTCTCATTTCAGGATCTTTTGTCTACTACATTGTTATGTTGCCGTATTGGCTCTGGAATCGCTTCGAGGAATGAAGGCCTCCTAGCTCGGGCATCGCTTCGTGTTTGCAAGATAACATCTAGTGGTGATTCAGTCTTTGTGAGTTGCATTTAGTTGTGCATTGTTCTTAGCGTATTGCATTGTTAATTTTATTTGGCATATTAGTGTTTTCAGCTTATTGCATTCTTGGTACAGCAGATCCGTATTTTAATCATAAATTAGAAAATACCAAAAATAGTGTTCTGGGTAATAGCCCATTGTCTTTGTTAGGCTTGGGCGCCACTATCCTCAAAGTGGTAGAATTTATAGAATTTGCATTAATTTTTAAAAGGAAATCACCCCTTTCAGCTGGCTGTACATTTTAGATTTGCATTAAAATTCATGCATTAATTATTGGTTGCATTTTTGGGTTTGTTTTGGGTGTTAGTTTGGGTGCTATCATAAGGAAAGTATTGTGCATCAGAAATTAGGTCAATTGAACAAGTTTTTAGTGAGATATGAGCATCTGATCAATTCCATAAGTTGTTGGTTATTTCTTTTAAGAGCAGATTTGTATCAAGAATCAAAAATTATTGTATTTCTCTTTGAATGAATTATTGTTTGGGCATGACTATCCAAGATATGGGTAGTAATCTATGATGTAATGCTAATCTTTCAGCTTCTTAAGACATTGGCAGGCGAATCCTTCTTATTTTGTAAAGCTGACAGTAGTACTGGCAGTCATTCTTTGCTTGTTCAAATCTGGTTGTAATTCTCAATTTCAATTAAAGTCATTGTAATAGTTATAGCTCCGCCCTATGGTAGCTACTTTCCCTCTTTGGGTTAGCAATCACATTCTGGGTGTTGAGTAGTTCCATCTTTCAGTATTTCTCTTTCAAGCATTGTTATTGTAATACTCCGCCATATGGTCACCTCAACTCCATCTCAGATTGGGTAGCACATACTTGGTGTTGAGTTCTTTAAGTAATGTTAATTTTATTACTCCACCATATGGTCACCTCAACTCCATCTCGGATTGGGTAGCACATACTTGGTGTTGAGTTCTCTTTCAGCACTTATAGTAGAAGACCCTCTGACCATATGCTCGCCATCATCGACGCCATTCTTGGTTAGAGTTCATTCCAGTTTTGTTTCTGCATTTAGATCCTCTGACCAATGCTTGCCATCATCAGTGCCATACTGGTTAGATTTATTTCAGTACGTTTGGTTTTATCTTCTAACCTTAACGGGTACTTGATTGTAATGTTGTAATCTGATAATTAAAAATCAAAGAAAAAATTGGCTCAGATTATTTCAATATCTCACATGCATAAATTTTTAAGGATTATTTTGTGATATGGATGGATTATCCTTTGAAATTTGATCTTGACATCTAAATTTGAGATCATGCATCTAAGCGTAGAATAAGTTATTACAGTCCAAAGTAGGCTTTCCAAGCATATTACAATTAGTCCCCATAGTCAATTTGCATGATGTTAAAGATATGGACCTAGTGGAGATCCAAAATCTTATAGGAGTTTGTAAAATGAATATCTATGATGCACATAGAGTCAACTAGGACAATGTGATAGTTGTTTAGTAAAGTTAAAGTTTAAGACCAAATGAAGATCCAACGGTGCATGGGTCATCATACAGATCAAAGATCAACAATGTGTGTTGAGCAAGATGGTAAGAAGTGAATTATGTTTAATAATTGAGTATAGGTATAGGATAAGTATCTAATGGTGAATGTGTGTTTGTATAAATTGATTTAATGATAAGTATTGATTTCTAAATACCTGACTAATCTACAGAGATCAACGGACCGTGTTGAGTCAAAATTTCTAGATTACACAAGATAAGGTCAAAATGATAGATGTTTAATGTTTGGCTTTGGTGGACTATAAATTAAGGTTTGTAAAATATATATGGTATAAAATTTATCTAAATTTGAGAGGACATGAGATGTGAGCATTGTGTTCGAAGTTTAACTATGACCATTTGTATTTGAATATTTGAATTTTACAAAGGGAAAAACTAGTATATGGTTTTTGGACCATATCTTTCGATAAAAGATGAATTTTACCATGTAGTAAAAATAAAATGGTAGAGGAATCCAAGGTGCATTTATAAATATGGTTTTAAATAATTGTAAGTATGTGTAGACAAAGATTTAACTCTAAAGTTGATTATGGTTTCATGCTTGTTCTACAAGTGAACCAAAAAGAGTATTTGAGCTTAAATGGATGTTGTTCCAATGTTTCATGGTGACTTAGATATTTGGGAGTGTTGTAGAATCCATGAGGATTCTATATATGTATTTTGAATGTGTGATCAATATATCTTGAGTATGAACAATGATTAATAAGTTGATTGTATGTTTGGTAATGGTGTTTTTATGTATAAGGTCTCTGTTTGAGTTGATTGAGCATACAAAGAGGTGATATAAGATGATTTTGATCATTTTAGGATATCTAAGGGGACATAAGGAGTGGATCCATGTATTTTAAATTCGGTTTTTGTTCATGTTTTTCTTTAGGGTGTGCTAAATGGGTGAATGGGTTCACATGAGACCTATAAGGGCTACAAGGGCCTTATTAAAAGGTGGAGTTCATTAAGGGCGATCCATAGATGCTATGGCCAACCTATGAAGATTTTTTTGAGACATGTATTCATGTGAGAGATGTATTAATGTATAAATCATGCCTAATGTAAAATCAAGGTGTTTATTATCAAGATTGCTCTATAAATAGGGAAATCAAAGTTGGTGATTTCTAGACTTATGTAAGCGAGAGACTTGGGAGAGATTTGAGAGAGGCTTGTGTGTGTGGATTGTGGAACAAAGGAGGGTTAGAGTTATTTGAGGATGAATTGATGATCAAATTGGTTTGAGTACTATTTTTATGACATGTTGGTCATAATTCTATTGGGATAATTGTGCTCTTACTATTTGAGTATAAGTGAAGGTGTAGAGTGATTATCAGAGGTCCATCATCAGGTGTTGAAGATATCAGTGTAAATGTGGATGTGTTCATAAGTGTTGTTATGGTAGCTCAAAATCTAAGGTGTTTTTATCCTCCTTGGAAGGTAAAACATGCTAAAATGTTTGGTTGATATTATAACTCAGCTAGACAGGTGTAGCAACACCTTGTGGAATTGTAGTCTCACTAAATAGGGATTGTAGTTCCTTGATCATTTGTATATGGTCTAAATTTGATCTTGTTATTATATTATAATAGTCTAATTTTAGGTTCTACTGGGTTTTATTCCCCAAGAGGGTTTCCCATGTATGTCAAGTGATTGATATTACATTGTCTCTCTTGCTCATTGATGTGAATATTGTGTATGCTTCATGAATGCTTGTGGTAACTAATTAAGTGTTTGTAAAGATTATAATTGAAGTTGGATTATTTGGTCTTATTGATTCACCCCCCCCCTCTTAGTGATTGTAACTTTAAAAAATGGCATGAAGGATGTGTTTATATAGCCTAATCTAACCCTAAACCCTTTTGAAGTTTTATTTGATACAATTAGCCTAGTCAACCTATTTATTTAGGAAATAAAGTAGTTAGGTCCCAAACTAAGCTTCCTAGGTCAACTTACTCCCATAATTTGCTCAATTCCTAGAATAGGGTCAGCTCATTCCATTGATTTTGGTGGATGACAAAAATATGTTTTGTCTTAGGTAAGGGTTAATTAAGGTGGTGAATTGGCTGAAGGAATATGTAATGGAGGTGCCAAATCTTAGGGAAACAAATGGAGAGGTATGTGTTGGTTTTAAGTGGTGGCATAGGGAACAACAATCTTATGAAGCACCCATGGTCTGCTCACACCTTTCCTGGTGCACCCTTTAAAGCATGCACTCATAGAGATTGAGACTCGATGGGTTTTACAAGATAGAAAGCATCAATAATTGATAAAGTTTTAAAATATTGCATGTAGACATATGGCCCACTTGAATCTCATCATGTGTCACACATTTGCAACAGAGGGTGGTGGTTTGGGAAAAGAACACAACAACACACAACACTGAGCTAAGTAAATTATAGTATTTTAAAGTATAAAATAACTAAAATTAAATGATTGAAATAGAATGAATAAAATAAATAAGTAATGTATGTGTACCTTGACTTACCTTTATCACTAAAGGGTTGTCTATTGTGTTTGTATTTTTTATTGTGGAGGGTGTGAAGATTATTTTGGATAAACCCTAATGATACAAAACTTAAAGAGAAAAAATAAACAAATAAATGAAATTAAATATAACTAAAATGTGTAGGCATGATGTACTTGGAAATTTGGTAAGTTAGGGTGATAAATGTTAATTTAGGACAAAATGACCAAGCCACAATTTAGAGTAAATCAAGTAACTCAAAAGCCAAGGTTACTAAATGACTGAAAAAGTCCAATAAGTATGTCTTAAGTAAGAAAGGATATAAACCAAATCAAACTAAGGATACATGAAAAATGAAATTCTAACATCAATTTGAAAGCATTAATAATTCTTACTTAAACAAAGATGGGTAAAAATGGTAAAATAACATTAATGAGTGAGCAGTAACAATCCTTACTCAATCATCAATAAAAAAGTACATGAAAGTCAAAACAACATTGGTGAGTGAGAAGTAACGATCCAAACACACTCAATAATGGAAAAAGTAGAAAAAATAGAAATAGATGTAGTTATCTAAAAATAATAATGATAACGAAAATAAATTAAATGAAACCCAAATAATTCTTAAAATGTAAATTAATAGTGTAAAGAAAATAATCCATAGTCACTCAAGCATATTGTTTTATTCTAAATATAGGTAAAACCAAAATAACATAACGCTAGCATGTTTTAAGATATGAAGAAGAGGAATATAGAAGTGGGAAAATAGATTTAGAATCAAACTTATCTATCAAGGGGGAAATGAAATGGGTGGTGGGGGAGATGTAGGAAGAATCAAGGTAGAGAGACTCTTTATCGAAGTCAAGACACTAAAATTAAGTTTTTAAAAACAAGAGGACCATCTTTTGGTGTGATGTTGACTTTTGATTTTCATATTGTCTTTTGATCATTGTCTTTTATTTTAAATTATTTGGCTTTTAACTTTGATGGATTTTTTCTATTCCTCTTCCAAACAGATTTGGAGAACCAAACTAGGTGCTATAAATGATTATCATTTAAAAACTTTGGACTTGGTTGTTAAGAAATAAGACTTAGAGAGCATAGTGTATAAGAGTCTTGTTTATTCATGTGAAATAAAAGTGTTATCTTGATGTTGACCTTGTTTTATCCAAAGTGGAATGAAAGGAATGGAAATCAAGGGGAAACAAACATGAAACAATTTGAATTACTTCAAATTGTAAAAAATGTGATAATGTAAAAATGGATACAATGATAGATAAGTATGATACCTTATCATAAGGATGTATGTATGTGTAGGGAAACATGCTAACATAATTTTTTGTGGAAGTTTTAACCAAAAAATAAATAAAAATTGAGGCTGAGAATATGGAATCACAAACTTGTAACCATTTCTTAACATTCTAAAAAGAACACTCAATTTGGTAAAAATGTTTGAAAGCATACGTAGATTTTATGAGGAGGGTTTGGTCCAATCAATGGTCTTACAATAAAACTCATAAACTAAAAACCCAAGTGGGTGCAAAAAGTGAAAAATGGTAATTTTAAGGAATGTTGGTCTTATCCATGGTCTTATATTGCAACTCACAAAGGAAGAAAAAATGAAAAATAATAAACTGGTGATCAAAAGAGAAAAATAATGACACACAAATGTATGAAATAAAAAGGTATTCATGAAGAAAATTGGGTCCTGTCAATGTTATTATAATGCAACTCATGAATTCAATGAAACCAAAAACTAAAGGAGGTGACTACGGTTTGTGTATAAAATAGGTTGTTGAAAAGGAGGGATCATTGGAGAAGCCCTGCAAAAAGTGTTAATAGGATAGTATATAAAAGTATGAAAATAAGGGAGATATTTAAGAAAAATATTTCTTCAAAAATTATGTATTGGTGGGTTCTTTGAAAAGATGGCATATTTTCCTTCTTTACAATGGGTGTAGTCTAATTTGAGGACTAGATCACCAACATTAAATGTGTGGACTTTGACCTTTTTATTATATTATTTGGTAATGCGAGCCTTTTATTGGTGGTTATGTTATAATGCATCCAAATGGTGTTCATCAATAAATTCTAAGGCATGAAGATAAGTTTCATGTAATTATTCATCAAGAATGATACCATGAAGAGAGATATGTAAATATGGGAGTTTGACTTCTAATGGTAAGACTGATTTATAACCATATACTAGTGAGAATGTTGTTTCCCCAGAGGTAGTATGTATGCTATTATAGTAGGCCCAAAGTACAAGATTTAAATGAAGATACCAATCAATGTGAGTTTATTGAATGGTGTTTTGTAAGATTTTGTTTAAGATTTTATTAGTGGTCTCTACTTGGCCATTACATTGTGGATGGTAAGGTGTGGGAAATTTTTAATTTAGCACATAATTGTTTCATGCCCTCATTTTTAAAATTACCACCATTATCATAGATGATAGTATGGTGAACTCCAAAGCAATAAATTATATCGTTAAGGATAAGTTTAGAAATAGTGGTTCTCGTGACATTGACAAGAAGCATGGATTCTACCCATTTGGTAAAATATTTAGTAACAATGGTGATAAAAACATGACCATCTTGTGACCAAGGTAATTTACTAATGACATTTAATCCCCACATAGAGAATGGCCAAGAAGACTCCACTATTTGGATCTTAGTCAGTGGTAAGTGAATTAGATCATCATGGAGTTGGCAAAGATTACACTTTTTAGCAAAATCAATAGCATATTTATCTAAAATAGTATAAAATTAATCCATACGTAAGCATTTATGGGCTATAGCATGTTTTCTATAGTGACCACTATAAATTCCCCCATGTACTTGTTTGAGGAGAGTAGGAACCTCTTCTTTCAACACATAAAGGAGTAGGGCACCTTATGTATTGTGTTAATAAAGGGTGTTGTATCAAAATACATATTCAATGGCTTGTTTGTGTATTCTAGTATTTTCATGAGAATCTATCTGTAGGGTAGGTTTGATGTTCAAGGAATTAGATTATGTTTTTGTACCAAGGACTTTTTCAAATAGTGACACCCTCAATGTGATAAATGATTGAATCATTTGGTTAGATAGATTAAGGTGATTTTCTTATTTGGATAAGAAATTGGGAATTATTTTATACTTGATGAGGTTGAAATAGGGATGTTGAGGAAGCAAGAGAATCAGCTATAGAATTTTGATCTCTTGGAATTATCACCCTGGTAAAAAAGGCAAACTCTTTGGTAAGTAAAGTATCCATTTGATGGTATATGATTATATTTTCAATTTAACATTGATAATCACCATTAATTTGGTAGTAGATAAGTTTTGAGTTACCCATAGCATGTAGTTATGGGATATCTAAGTCAAGTGTTGCTTTCATACCTAAGATTAGAGCTTCATATTTGGCCATGTTATTAGTGACATCAAAGGTTAATCTAAGTTCCAAAGGGATTATCGTACCATGTGGGTTCATTAGAATACATCTTGTCCTAAATACTTGGAGGCATTTTGTACCATCAAAGTGGAGGGTCTACATATCTTCATGTAAATCAATGGTAATTTTAGGGAGTTCTTTGATAACTAATTTAGATTTAGTAGTATTGAGAATGATATGGGTATCTTCTTGATTATTTTCTTCTAAATCAGTAGTGAAATTATGGAAATAATCTTTAAGAGAGATAATCTAATTGAGACCTTCCATATAAATAATGTTTTCATCAAGAATATTATCTTGAAGGTGATTTGTGGCTTTTAAAGGTACCACCACAAGTTGGTTAGCAATGACTTGTCCTTTGACAAATTTTTGTGTGATAATTCAAAGGTAAAATTCCATCAAGAGGACCATCCATTTTCCAATTCTATCTCTAGGTAGGAATGCTTTGGAGAAGAAGTGATGAAGTGGATCAGAGTGGAAAATGACATAAATGGTTTAATAAATCATACAGTGATGGAGCTTTTTAGCTACAAAATAGATAGCAAGGTAATCATATTCTACTTTAGTATAATATTTTTCATAGTCAATGAGGCCTCGATTAATTTAATAAATAACATTCTCTTTGTCAATATCATATTATTGGGAAACCATCTCCCCAATTGATATGGGAGTAAAGGAGGTATATAATATTAAGGGATGGTCATTTGAAGGTGGTCGAAAGGTAGGAGGATGAAGTAAAGATTATTTCATATTATCAAAAGATTTATGGTATGAATCTATCCATTCTAGAGCATTACCTTTTTTGAGAAGGGAATTGATAGAGTATTTATGGTAATCCATTTTTGGGATGAACCTTTGAATTGCCCCAAGCTTTTTGAGGTAAGTACATATGTTGAGAATAAAGCAAGGAATAGGAATGTTGGGAATAGTGTTTATTTTAGTCAGATCGACATCAATGCCTTAAAGAGAGACTAAGAACCCTAATAGTTTACCATATGTGACTCCAAATACACATTATTATGGGTTAAGTCTAACTTTATATTGATTAATTAATCAAAAAATGTTATCTATATTGGTGAGGTGCATTTTACGACTCTTAGATTTGGCAATGAGGTTGTTGACATAGGTTTACACTATCTCATGTATAAGATCAAGAAAAATATGAGTCATTACACATTAATAAGTGGCTCTAGAATTTTTAAGACAAAAATTCAATTTAACATAACCATAGGTACCACATTCTGTAGTAAATTTTGTTTTGTGTTGGTCTTTAGGGGCTATATAGATTTGATTATATCCTGAAAAACTATCCATAAGTGACAATATTTCATATCCAATAGTGGAATCTACTATAGCATCTATTAAAGGTAATGGGAAGTTATATTTTGGACACATGAGGTTAAGATTAAAAAATTCAATGCATATACAAATGACCATGGTGACTTTTTATGAATGGGAATGGTGTTTGATACCGATTCAAAATAGTCAATAGGTTTGATAAATTTTGCATCCAAAGTTTAATAATTTCTTTATGACATAAGGTAAGAACTTCAGGTGGAAATTTTCATTGTTTTTGTCTAATGGGTTTTACATCTTGATAGGTGGTGATATTATGTACAATGATACTAGGATCAATACCTAACATATCTACATATGACCAAGAAAAGGTTTCATGATATTTGTCAAAGAATATGATAAAGTTATCTACTTTGTTGGCATGAGTTCTTGAGAAATAGTATGGATCTAGGACATGATGGTGTACCATATTCTATTCTTATTTTTTTCAATGAGCATAGCATTTCCATCTTGGAAATGATATGGAGAATGAGGAAGAGAATAAATAGAATTTGATATAGGATCCACACTAGAAATAAAATTACTAAAATAAAGAAATTTTTGTTTAAAGTATCCAAGTTTATGATGATATTGTGGAAGCTAAGGTTATCTAGCATGGAGTAACTCAAGTATAGCTTAATCACTAGGTAGTGTGGGTAATGGTCCATAATATTCCACATCAAATTTGAGATAAATGAATTTATTACCATGGTAATCATATTTAGAATGTATTTATCATATATTTATGCATTTAACATCTAAGTTAATTTCAAATATAGGTTTGATTATAGATTGAGGTTGAGTGGATTTGATCAGATTGGTAATAGATGTGTTAGTTTATATTTGAGATGGAGGTTCAGTTGAATTGAGGTGGATAGCCTCAATGGTATCTAGTTGGTAGATTGGTTGGTTATATACAATGTATAGAAGGTTTAGAAGTTTTTTAATTTTTTAGATTTGAGATTTGTTTAACTACCCATGGGGTATCTAGAAGTAGAGGATTAATGGGAGATGCATGACCTTCAGGTTCTAATTCACTATCAATTGATATATGAATGACATGGACATTATAATTGAAGGCATGTATTTTGGTTAATGTTTGTTGATATTTTTGTACATCTAAGTCTCATGGTTGAGATTAAGCCATGATATAATTATCATCATATGTGTGAGAAAGAGTGCATGCATTTATCTCTAAGGGAGAATCAGAAGTGGATGCACCTAAATCGCTAATTTTTTAGGGAAACATTGTTAAAGGATCTTGAAATAATCTTTTCACTCCATACTCATTACATGTGAAGTCATATTCTATGTAATAAGCTTCATGTGCATTACATGGAGGAGGAATTTTAGTGATCTCATATACTAGAGGGATGTTAGAATCATGTGGAAGTAAAGGAGGAAGCCACTTCAAAATGTAAGGAGGTAACTTAGTGGTATTATAAGTATTTTCTAAGTATTTAGATTCATCATCATCAAAATTAGAAAGAGTGACTTATAAATCTAGATTCATGATAACAAATTCAGGTAGACGTGCACTATTAATGTGTGGAAAAGTTGGAATCTAAGATTGATATTTAGGGTTGGGTAGTTGGATACTCCATGGATTAAGATCGACCTCATTTTTATAGTGTTTTCCATTATGGATGAATTCAATACATTAACTACTTGAGGAGTAAATAGCCCTCATATGATGTATCCATGGGTGACCTGGGAGTATATTGTAAGATAGTGGTAAATCAAGGACCATGAGCTTGGTATGTATGGTCTTGGGTCTAATAGCGAGGGGGAGCCAAATACAACCAAGTGGTTTTTTATTTGTCTTATCATATCGTCCACATGTGAGATGTGTTTGTTTAAGGTGAACTTTGGTATAACCAAGTTATTGAATTAACCAAAAGGAGGTGACATTAATTCTTGACCCTTAGTCTACTAAGACTTTTTAAATTAAGGGTGGTATTAATTATAATTTTAATGAAAAGAGGTGGATCATCAACTTGAAAAATAATTTCATCATTAATCATAAGTTATTCAAGAAATTATA
The DNA here is from genome assembly GCA_037957365.1 of Torreya grandis. Lineage (NCBI taxonomy): Eukaryota > Viridiplantae > Streptophyta > Pinopsida > Cupressales > Taxaceae > Torreya > Torreya grandis. The sequence continues at coordinate 670,755 of JARHVA010000143.1, read as the reverse complement.
TGGAAGGTTTAGAAGAGGTGCAAATAGTTTCAATAGTATGTACATCTATTAGTGAAGGGTCTTAAGGAGGTTTTTCTAACTCAAGAGATGGTGGTTATTCATTTTCTTGTAATTATTGCATTAAAAATTTGTGGTGATATGGATAAGTATGAACTAGATCCATGAGGGGTATTTTACAAGGCATTGAATTGAGATCTTCTAATAAATTTCAATGATATTTAGAATATGACAAACCAACATGCTTGGGATATACAATGGTTTTTACAAGAATAGAAGTAGTTTGAGGTTTTAGTTGTGGCAGTGTTTCCTCAATTGTTTTAGAAGGTATGGTAGTGGTAGTTTTAGTGTCTTTGAGAAGTTGTTATTTAAGTGATGGTTTTTTTTGGCTTAGTGACATGATATTTATGGGTGTGTTTTCATCTATAATTAACTTTGTTTGCATTCACATATTTATCATTGGTATAATATCTGCCATTATCAACATCAATTACACATATATATTTGTTTGAGTGTTATGAGTTGGAAGTATAAAAAGTTTTTAGAGGTTTGGATGATGAAGGCTTGGTAACTTGTTTCTTTTGAGAGGCTTTGAAATAATCATGATGATGTATTTTGATCATAGCATCATGGTTGAATGTATATCCTAACATCAAAAAAAAAAAAATTAGAGAGCCCATAATATGGTTCATGAGAATAACCCACATTGACGTGAAACCAACAATATTTATTAGGATCATACCATGTATATGGATTATTAGTGTGAGTGAAAGGTTTAGAAGGAGCTAATAATTGCTTCATTCATTGAATTTTTAATGGTGCATGGGATGTTTTGGGGTTATCCACTTTGACTAATCATTTTTTTTTGTAGGATGATTGATAATAATCACATTAGTGCAGTTTTGGAGAGATCATTTGATGGAGTTCAGGTTGGGTTCAAACTATTTCATAATAAAATCTTGTTATTTAGCTTGTTCAATTACATCATTTAGAATTTGGTGAGAAAAAATTTAAACCTTATATTGAAGGGAAGGTGTTAAGATGGTTATAAATAGTTTAAATAAGTTATCATCATTCTTGTTATGATCAGCTTTGTGAGCCAAGGATTTATATCATTTAATGAAATCATGAATTGATTTAGAAGGGGATTATTTAACATTGATAAAATGGCTAAGACAATTTTCAAGAAGAGCATTACGTTGAAATTCTTTTACTAGAGGATTGACTAAATCCTTGTGTTGCCATATAGAATGTTGAGGGAGTTGATTATACCATTCTAATACATCTCCTGTGAATGTTTTGACTATAAGTTTGGTAGTAGTAAAGGTAATGGTTTGAATCCACTCTTTGTAAAAATTACCAAATGCTTTAAGGAAATATGCAAGGTCTTTAGCCCCATCATATTTAATAGTTGGAGAGATATTTACAATAACAATAGAAATAATGAATGGATTTAAAGGTTCATTTTGAATATTTTGGAGCATCTTGTTGTACATAAGATGTTGGGGAATGATATTTTCCATGGAATCTTTAAGAGGTGGAGGGATAAAATTTTGGTTATGTTGAGGTAAGATAAAAGGAGGTTGATTAATCGTGTTTAATAAATGATGTTGCATTTGCATCATTTGAGAAGTATTATATGTTTTCATAATATTTATGTGTTGAAATATTTATGCAAGAATTTGAGTGGTATCAATTGGTGGATTGGGGTTATTAACTTATTGGTGTTTAAAGGTGTATTTTTAAGATTGGTAGGAGGAGCATTCCCTAAATTGGTATTAGGGTATGGGTTTTTGGGTGGATGATTGTTAGGTGATAGGTTGTTGGTGTTTAAAATATTTCCTATAAAATTAGTGGTTAAGATTGTGTTAATTACCTCTATAGTGTAATAAGGTGATTTTAAGAGATAATTATCTTGAGAAGTGTGAAATGGATCTGATCCATGAGTATCATCAATTGGGGTAATTTGGACCATATTATAGTCCAAAGATGAAGGATGAGAGAAGGTGCACCAAGAGTGAGTATCTTCTTGGGTAACAAAGGTAGAAAGGAAATAATATCCCATCTATCATCTAAATGGATTAAGGTTGTCTAAAAATATTTTGATTGGGGGTTTCATGATGCTTATAATGAGGATATAAGATTAAAAATCAAAGGTGAAAAATATGAAAAAATTTGACTAGATACATAACATGATCAGCTAAGTAGGATCTCAGAACAAAGAACTAAATTAGCCAAGAGGTATAGATTGGATTAAGTTGATTGAATTTGGAATAAAGATTAGTAGAAAAATCCAAGGACATAGTTGAGTGGGTCAACTATGTTCTATGGGGAATCATTCAAGACTAGCCTATGAGAGACTAGGTTAGATAGAATGGTTGTGTTCTATAGGGAAAAATTGACCAACTTCTAAGAGACTAGGTTGCATAGGACAACTATGTCATGTATAATGTAAAACTATATGAGACATAATTGAGTGGATCGACTATGTTTTAATGGTAGAGACAAGTTTTGATAGGTATAACTTTGGACAATCTAGTGTTATTTAGCAAAGAAATGAAATAGACACATAAGAAACTAGGTTTAACTAGTCAATCTAGTTATGACACATAGCACAAACTAAATTTTATAATGATGGCCAATATAAATTTTGAAATACAATATACAATTATTAAATATCAAGAAGTAAAAATAAAAATGTTAATCTATGTGGTCATTCTTGAATGTTTTAAATTGTAATTTTAGAAATAAATGTGATAGGGTGTTGGCTTTAGAAAAGAACTAGAAAATCAATCTAAAGATGGTTTCAAGTTGTTAAGGTTGAAATGGATCGATATTGGTGATGGTATTGGCTTGGTATTGGGGCCTACCCCCTCACTACATAATCCTATAGTGATAAGGATGTTGGGTGCTTTGTTAATATATACCATCAACCACATATTTATACTCGGCCAAAAAACTAAGTTGGCTTCCCCCTTGGTGATGAAGTCCAAGTAGGTAGACCTTAGGTAGAATTTTTTTAATGTTTTTTTATATTATATGGGTTATAAGTGTGTGAATAAAAATAAAAAGTAGTGTGACTAAATTGATAAATTGAACCTTCATGTTTAGTCTATGTGTGTTACTCTAAGAAAACAAGAAGTAAAATTAAAGATGATTTAATTACTATTAATATGAGTTAATTCCTTTACTTGAAGAGTACAAGGTTGATTGAGTTGATCAAGTATGAAATTAGTATAGAATATGGTCACTATGTTGGTTTTATATTTCAAAGAAAAGGCCAAAGAAACATAGTTGAATGAGTCGAGTAAGTCTCCTGGGTAAGAAATAATTATAAAACTGAGTCGATCCAATTAATTGATTTTAATACATGGTTACATTTTTATAGACTAAAAAATACTAAAAATAGGACTTTAATGAATAAAATAAATGATTGAGTTGGTGAGAATTAACCTAATGATTTTAGTGATGTTGAATTTGCTATTTTTATATTGTGTCGTCTAGATGAAAATTTTAACCTGCTAATAGAGTTAACTAGGTCAACTGAGTCTAAAAACCTATATATGAAGAATCAAACTAAGATGAGAAGATTGATATAGTTACCTATGGTTGAAGATTATCTTCACAAAGTAAAATAAAGTTGATCAAATTGATTGTGTGTTAAACCTTCATACATAATGTTAGACTGAGTTGATAGATTCAATCTAGTGATGTAAAAATGAAATAAATGATAAATTATAATAAATGAAATCATGAAACAAAAACCTACAATATTTAGTTCACTTTGGGTTCACCATAATGTATACAAGGTAAAGTGAACCTGATCTATGAATTAATCCTAGCTTAGAGAAGATAAATCAAACTAGCCCTTCTGATTGTTGGTACATTTAAACAATTGAGATCATGACCAATCTGGATCTGCTAGACCTAAGGGGTCTCTTGCCACACAATATCAATAGATAGGGTTCCAAATCCTCTAGTCAAGTAATACCATACAATAACCCTAGCTAGGTCTTATGGTTTTCTAACATAGTAAATAACAAAATAAAGTAAATTTTATCTAGTACTCACCAAAAATTTTGGCATAAATGTGGGATAATAAACATAAAATTAAACATGCAAAGAATAACTCTAATCAATTCAACATATAGGTAATCCTAATGCATGGAGAGAGAAATACATTCAAAATCCATTACTTATGCTACTTTTAATTACCAAAATAGAGGAGTAAGAGTTAGAAATACTTACCTTAAAGATGAACCCATCGAGGTTCAATAATTTTTTGGCCATTAGTGCTTTGCAAGAGGTTATTTTGGTTCATAAGGATCACAAATATAGGTCATATCTAGGCTATAATACTTCTCCTATGCATCCAAGACATTTACACAAGATAATATTATTCTCTCCAAGTGTAAACCCTAATCAATGACTCCTCAAGTAAAATGGTGGAAGAGAATATTGTAAAGAAGCATAAATGAATAATTATATTTATTTCTCTCTAATGAAAATGGTGTGAAGGATGTGTTTATATAGCCAAATCTAATCCTAAAACCTTTCAAAGTTTTAGTCAACCTAGTTGTTTAATAAATAAATTAGTTAGGTCCCAGACTAAGTTGGTTGGGTCAACTTAGTCCCATAATATACTCAATTCCTACAATAGGGTCAGATCATTCAACTATGTTTTTTGGATGACAAAAAGAGGTTTTGGATTGGTTAGGGACAATTTGAGGTGGTTAATTACCTGGAGGATCATGTAAGGGAGGTGTCAAAGCTTAGGGAAATTTATAAGAGAGGTTTATGTTGGTTTTAAGTGGTGGTATAGGGAACAAAAATATTGTGAAACACTAATGGTCTGCCCACCCCTTTCTTGGTGTACTCTTTATGGCATACACTCAGAAATATTGAGACTTGACAGGTTCCTACAAGAGAGCAAGCATCAGTATTTGATAAATTTTAAAAATATTATATGTATACATTTGACATTATTGGCCATGTACCTAACCTACATCAACCTTATAAAAATGTATATTATATTGACCTTTATACACCATATGGGCCTTATCACCAAGCTACATCGATAGTATTGTATGCAGTCATCCATTCCATCACTATATTATCAAAATTTAGGACTATATCAACTATATCCATTTTACACTATCTTAACTAGAATCAATACATTGGCCATCAGACCTCTTTCTATGTTATTGACCACCCTCAATCAAACTATATCAGCCAACATGAACATTATTATCTAGACACAAAAATATTAACTTTTCAACTACATCGGCCTAGCTAATACCATATAATTTTTATGGTGATTTTTCACAAGGTTGTCATAAATACCCTTCACTTAAATTTTGACACTTTATCCCCTACTGATTTCATGTTTCAATTTTTACTCTATTACTACACTTTTTGGGGGAATTTATGTTACATGAATTTACCATGGTACTTAATTTTCCTAATCTAGTTCATTTTCATTCAAAAATGCTAAAAAATCTTAATAATTACACCCCATACATGAACTACACTAGCTACTACTACAATTCTCAAGCTTTAGCCATCATCTTTCTTTTTGTTAAACTAGGATAACCAAAGCTCTAATATTCACTAATAGCCAATGAAGAAATGAATAATCATTTCTCCCTTTAGAGTAAAATTTCAAAAAAAAATCAATTATTTACTGAGAAATTCCATATTTTGCTCATAAATTTGTTTCTATAATTCCTTTGCACAAACTGAAAGAAGTTCTAAAATCCTGACAAAGTAGAAAAAATTAAGTTCTAACACCATATTTTTACAAATAAAAAAAAAATTATCTTATTTTCAAATCCATATCTTGTTTTGTAAATTGTATGCCTTCCCCCATCTACTTCACATGAAACTTATTTTCCATAACAATAAGGTCAATGAAGGTACCCATTTACAACATTATTTACTTTCATTTATTTTTCACTTTCTAATACAATCTACTAGCTCAATTAGTGTGTTATTATGTTATTTCTCAAAGCGCCATCCCATGTTACACTCACATGACATGTGATGAGCTCTGATTGGGGCATATGTATACACAAAAAATTTAAACTTTATCATTTACTGATGTTTTTTATTTTGCACGAGATTTAATCTCTCTTAGTGAATATATTAAAGGGTACACTGGGAAAGGGGTGGGTAGACCATTTGTGTTTTTTGAAAGATTGTTGCCTTAATTTATCATGCCTATATCCACTAAAAATCCCACTTAATTGTTATCCTAAGCAATATTCCTCCAAAATATCCCTTAACTAAGCTAAGACCTATCTTTTTTGACTATATCAGCCCAGTTCAATGTAACATTTCCACTTCCTACCAAAATTTAAACTAGGTCAACCTGAGTTGATATAGTTTTAAAAGTCACGGTGCACACTTCATAACTAGGTCAGCCCAAGCTGACCTGTTTTGAGAGTAAATGGTCACTTTACATCTACATTGAGGTAGGTTGATATTTTCGACTAAAATTCTAAAAGGGTTTAGAGCCAACTCACCTCTTTTAATACAAGTCCTATTTCAATCTAATAGAGAGGAACATTCATTTTTTCACTATTATTACTCATAATTATTCTTTTAGTCTACATTTGGGAGAGGCCATTGCTTAGATCTTGTCTTCATAGGAAATAGATTGTCTTTTAGAGTGTTTGATACAAATAGAAAAAGTCTTGTAACTTAGATATGATTTCAACCATTGTGATCCTTACAACCACAACAAGCTTTTATGAATCATCATTATCCAAGGGGGATATTAAAGCTCGATAGGTTTTATTCAAGGTAAGTATTTCTAATATTAGCTCTTTTATTTTGTGTGTGTGTGTGTGTGTGTGTGTGTGTGTGTGTGTGTGTGTGTGTGTGTGTGTGTGTGTGTGTGTGTGTGTGTGTGTGTGTGTGTGTGTGTGTGTGTGTGTGTGTGTGTGTATAACGTAATTAATCATTTTGAATGTATAACTCCTTGTTTAGATCTCCTATACACTTAAACTTAATCTGTTTATAGGGTTATCCAAAATTGCCATTTTCCACCCTAGGTAACCTAGGCCTCCATTTGCCTACCATTGTTCCTTACCCCTTTTATTTTTGTTTTAATCATCCCCTTTATTTGTGTTACAATCTTTGGTGATACTAGATTAGATTAATTCCATTATTTTAAGAGACCTAATTAGGGTTATTATATTATATTGAATGCTAAGAGGTTTTAGAACCCTCTTCATTGATGTTGTGTGATAAGTGTTCCTCTAGTTAGGTTTAGTAGATCCAAATTGGTCATGCCCTAATATAACTAAGTATCCAGTGGGTTTTAGTTAATTAACCATTTTTGAATATGGATATATTAGGCATGATAGGTTACAAGTCTATCTTAATTCATTGCATACATCATCTACATATAGCATATTAAACCATTATTCACACACACTCCCACATATAAGAGATAAATATATAAGTTTCAGGCCCTCCTTAGAGTATTAGCTATGTAGGAAATGCTCACTAACAAAGGGGTCTTTGAAGTCAACTCGACACCATGAACCCACTAACCCATTTTTGACAAACACATTCTAAGGGTAAATAAGAGTGAATAGCTAGGGTTTGATCTATAATCAAATAAATGCAAATTTTGTACCATATCTAAGTACATCAACAGAAAGGCAATAGAAAACCCAAAATTTTGAATTTGGTCACATCATAATCCAATGCATATTCTTACTGGGCAACAACAATATAAAATAGACATTATCATCAATATTAGTGTCTCAAGGTTGACAGTAGTATTTCAATCTCCATAAACATTATTTTCATAATCTTATGACTGTCTCAAAATCTTGATCCTTAACACTTTTGCATGTTTACAATTTAGACCCATATACACATAATACAACTAGATAAGTATCATTTCTCCTTAGAATTATAATCAATAGAACATCTTTCAAATTTGGTACTTTTTATATTTAACACATCTTAATATTGTAATTAAGAATATTTATTTATCTAAGTTTGTAATTAATTGGTCTACTTTAGAATATTTTTATCCATCCTTGTGTATAAGCTATTTTACCCCCTTAACCCTTAACACCACATTTATAAAAATGGTTAAACATTTGGTGAACCCAACCACTATGTCTTTTTATGCAACTCCTATCTTGCTCTAGGATTTTTAGTTCTCTAGGGTTTTTTATTTCAATAATCTAAAGATTTAAGTTTTTCAATTTCATTTGGCAACTATATTTACATTTATCTATAATTTTACTACAAATATGAAAAATGTTAACAAAGATTATTTCCAAATAGAAGATAAATAATCCTTAGTCAACCATTTAAATACAAATAAATAATTGATTAATTCATTCTTATATGTTATCCAAGAAGAAATAAAAAACCATGTTAAGGCTAGTGCATCCACATCCAATATGGTGAACCCTTAGATAGACCCATTATTGATACATCCTCCCTAGGAACAATTAATGTGTAAACTTGATTACTAGTGTCAATTCCTACATCAACACAAGTGGTGTTTTCACATAATTTGGTGGATTCTCAAATCTCAAATATTCATCCCAATCGGTCTACAGTGCAAAATCTTCTCCAAGTTATAAAAAAAATTGGAAACTAAGGTTACCAATATTGAAAAAAATGATTTGAAATCAACTCATGCTATTAATTCATAAGATGTATTACATAATCCTCTAACACCTTAAATACCTTTGCACCCTTTGTGAACTAGTTTTGTTCCACCCAGGTTCAAATTTTATGAAGGCAAGTTTTTAGTTTAATTGGGGTTTTAATTCATCATTCAAGGAGTTAGGAGCTTATCTAGTTATCCAAGTCAGTTCTAGATTCATTACAATTGGGTGCAAACTCAATATATTCTCATAGTGCTCAAAATTTATCACTCAACTGTGATGGAATCAATTCACATAAGGAATGAGCCTTATGCACTTACATGAAGTGAAATAGAGAAAGAATTGGGGCCTAAACTAGGCTAGTTGTGCCATGGCATAACTCATTACTTATAATATTTGGTTATTTCAACTAAGGATTGGGTTGGTTCACTGACACAAGCCTTCATGGGATAAGGTTGATGATCTATAGGTGAAAGCCTTTTTGGGGAACTCATTTTGGCCATAAGGGTGCAAGTATTTATTGGGTTAGTTCTATAACCTCAAGGGCATGAGTTTATTTATCACTAAAATTAGCACCATTCAGTTGATTTGAGGGGTCAAGGAGATGCTTTTACTTAAAATATCATTTTGGACTCACGTATCTAGCTAAGGTACTAAATTTTGGGTGCATGACCTTACTTACACTTCAGTTATTTAAAATAATATTTTGACATCATTTGTTACATAGGGATGCCATTAATGACTTAGACTTGAGATTTACTACAGCATAATCATTCATATATTGAAATTACACTATTATAACTACTGCATTCAACTCACATTAAAATAACTACCATGACCACATAAACCAGATCAAACTCAATTATGTGCAACACCATTCTTCATTAATTTAAAGTCCCAGTAAATAAAGTAAATGATAAGTGAAGTAGATCAAATGCTTATCTAAAGAAACTAATGACCTAGAGGCTCACAAGCAAGCTTGGGCACTATAATATAGATACTCAAAGGCATCCATATTAATCCTAAGTTTTAATGGTGGTTGAATCACTGTATCTAGGACCAATTTTGTAGGGCTTCACTACATCAAATCACATCTCCTTCACTAACTAGTTGAAGCTCAGCTTTATAGCATGCTGAAGTATCTTTTGCCAGGTTAGAGTTATACACATCAAGGACTAAGCTAGATATTTTTTCAATCATTATGTTAGTTCTATTACCTTTTGTCTATCTCACTATGATTATGATGTGTATCCACTCCTTAAATATACCAAAGACATCATGGAATCGATTAGCCACTTGCTAGTTGGTGCAAGGTATGTGTTAATTTCCTCATGTTGAGATATTTTTCAAGTTGGCACAGACCCATACTTAGCCAAAATAGGGTCCCAACATTACCCCATACAAAATTTCTATTCTTCCCTCAAATTAGTCTTTTAAATCTTTTAGTGTGTAGAATTTGAGCATGCTCTCTTTTAGGTTAGCATTGAAGTCCTCAAAGCTCTTGATAGCAAGCTTGAGTTCCTTAGTAGTGTTGTCTATCTCCATGGAGGTGGCACTAAGTGTAATCACATTTTTCTTCTCCAATTCCCTCCTAAAGGCCTTGAGACTTGCCTTAGCTTTAATCACTCCTCCATCAAGGATTTCCCCTTGTTTTTAGGCCTTAGTCTGTAAGGTGTATAAGAGTACTTCTAGGTTTTATTCTTGGTCTTTGATCTGGGATTGACCTTCCTCATTATATGGGTGCACTCTAACTTGCTTGCAGTATATACATATTCCATTAGCTCTTCTTTCTCCCCTTTTTCCTGCTTGAAGTACATGTCTATGATTGACCAATAGTTAGAAAAGTTACAGAAGATGGCATTGATTGTATTTAATCCCTCTTAAAGTTTGGTGAAGATTTATTCTACCTCTTCAAAATTTGTAGCTAGCTAATTTTATATCATGACACATAGGTCCTCATCTTCTTCTTACATCGACTCTACCATCAACCTCGAGATCATCTACTCTACTAGCATGCATACTTTGTCAACCTCTGAGAGGTTTTATGTGTCAACACCATCCAAGAGGGATGGATTGGTTACTTTTATGCACTCGGTTAGTTACTATAACTTAAGCTTCATGGCTTTCACTTATTCCTCTACATCCTACACAATTTTCTTCCATTTATTTTCCCTAACATCATTAATGATGTTTTTTCATGTGACTTCATTAGCCATTTAGATGAGTGCATTAGCAAACTTGCCTAGGTTCATGGTGCAGGGATTTAGGATAAAGGTGTTAAACACAGAATATACTAAGAGGGGGGGTGAATCATTATATTATATATCTTATAAATCTTTCCTTTAACCAAATTCCACTTAAACAAACATTCAATATATGCAATAAAACTCAAACAATAAACATCACACAAGATAGAGAGAGACACCAGCTATAACTTGGAAACCCAATGTGGGAAAAACCACAAAGAATCAATCTCAAATATATTCATGAGAATAACCCCACAGGAGCACCATACCCCTTTGCCAAGTACAAACCTCAGCTTCAATTCATGAGCACCACCCCACAGGAGCTTCAAACCCCTTTGCCGAGCACCAACCCCTTTGCCGAGCACTAACCCAGCAACAATTCGTGAGCACCAACCCACAAGAGCACCAACCCCTTTGTGTATACCACACACCTATCTTTCAATGTTGCTATCTCAATAAATGATAGATCAATACATCTTCTTCCTCTCTCCCACTTTTGCTCTTCTAAGCTAGATATAACAAATACAAATCATCTCTCACAATTGCTCTTCTAAGCTAGATATTAAAATATCAAATCAACCTCTTACATCCACATTAAAAATGGCTACTCAAGCCTTTATTTATAGCTTTCCAAATGACCTTTGGCCTTCCCACTTTGTGACCTTTCATTCCTCATGGAAAATGGCGCCAATCTTGGATGACCCTTCATATCCAAGCATTTGAAAAGTCATGTGGTGACCCTTCATGACCAAAAACGTCTTTCCCACTTTTGTCCTTATCTTTGGTGACTTTTCATATTCCTTTAAGTGTCCCTTCATGATAAATTCGTCCATACTCTTTTGTCTTCACTTGGTGACTCTTGGTATTCCCCAAGATGACTCTTCATGGGAAAATGCATCCCATCCTTCTTTTGTCTTTATCCTATGACTCTTCGACTTCTCCATGGGCCCTTTTTTTGTCTCATATGCAACCAAAAATATATTTTTTAATATTAAATAAATATTAACTCATATTAGCCAAGATAAATAACATTAAATGCAATGGGGCCTTTATCACCAATAATACTAAACCTTTGACATCAATGACAATATTTCCAACAATCTCCCCCTTTATCATTGATGGCAACCTCAATCCTGAAACTGCCACATCCTATCACCTACACATCCTATCATCTGAAAACATACAGTAACTCCCCCTTACTATAGCAACCTATACCTGTTCCTTGTACCTATTTTCTGCACCTGTACCTATACCTGTTATTCTCCCCCTTTGACATCAATGGAAAAGGGCCTACCTGGAGCTAACACTTAGCTCCCCCTCACTTAATGCTGAACATCAATGGCAAGAAGTAATATAAATTACTCCCAACTCCTCTTGCCGATCTTTGAATGTATCTTTTGATCATGCCTTTGAGAAGATATCTGACAATACATATACATTTTTCCCTGTCCTTTGAGCATCTACAATCAACTCATTTGAATCTTTTCTTCTAATCTCACAACCCTCTTTATGAAACTTTAATGTATATCCTTGATCACATATTTGACTAACACTCAACAAATTATGCTTAAGACCTTTTACATATAAAACATTCTTAGTCTTAGTTCTACCATAATCCAAACTCAAAGTACCTTTTCCAACTATTCTAGCAGTGGTTTTATCTCCAAACCTCACTGTACCACCATTAATCTTCTTTAGAGAAATGAACTTACTTTTATCTCTCGTAATATGCCTCAAACATCCGCTATCAATTAACCATGGCTAATCCTTACCTCCCACATGCAGAGCTGTCTGCACCATCATAGAATCTTCATGTTGTTTCTTCTGCCATGAACATGTCTGAACCTTCTCCCTGATGAATGGAGCTTTGAAACTTTGATCCTTCTTGATTGAATCTGCATGAGTATCCTTTTCCTTCTTTCTAAAACTATTAGCTCTTTTTCAACATTCTAATTTATTATGACCATAATCATTTAAAACACTACATATGCAAGAATCATTCTAATAGCCTCAAACCAAAATACTGATGCAAAATTTTCTTCAAAAATATATTCCCTTAAAAGATATACAAATTAATCTATCAATTCACCTTCTTGTCATGCAAAATATCCAAGACCCAATAACACCCACCATGCTTCAATTTTCTTAAAAGTGTCTCCTTGAAGCCTAGAAGAGACACCCCCACACAGAAGGGTTCTAGAAATAAATCTCAGGAGATTCCCACATCTCCTTTGTTTCTTCCTTGATCTTCTTGTGTTTTTATTTTAGAATTCGTTTAAGCATATCTAACCTTTTTTCCTTACTAACCTTATCATTTATGATCTTCTCAACTTTTGCAACTTTCTTATTTTGACAAAGCTCATGTTCAAATGTAATAAGAGATTCTTTACAATCCTTCTTATCTGATTCTTTATCTACTATAGCAAGTAATTCATTTTCACTCTTAAACTCAACCTGATGAACCTTTGCTATTTTAGGTCTCCACACCTTAATTTGACTCTTCTTATATCTTTTAGGGGCTTTGTAACCTTTGACATTCTTTGAATATCTCTTTACTTTATTTTGACAAAATTTAGCAATATGGCCAACCTCATGACAACAGAAGCAAACAATATTTCTCATACCTTTTTCTTGAATGTGACTGAGATCTCCCTTTGACTGATTGCTTCTCCTCATACAATTTCTTGCCCTATGACCAACATGATGACAAACAAAACAATGGCCATGAAAAGAATTTGAAAACTTGAAAGCATTGGGCTGCCTGATTGGCTTCTTTGATTTTCCTGCAAAACCTGCATGTTTCTTTCCTTGGACTGATATTTCATGATCTTTTTCAACCTTGATTATAAGCTTCTCATGATTATTCTTTAAAGAATCTAACTCATCCTTCAAATGATTACACTCTTCTTATTTTGATGTTAAAATTGAAGTTGCAACCTCTAGCTAATTTTTAAGATCTTGAATAAATAACTTATTTTCTTTTACTTCTATAGCCAACTTAGAATCCAAGATACACACCTTTTCCTTAAGAGCCTCAACCATAGATTTCAACTCTTGATTCTCCTTCTTTAGCTGCTTAGCCATCTGTGCTTTTCCTTTGATCTACCTTCAAGCTGTTAAACCCTTTCTGAAGGAACCTGCTCTGATACCAATTGTTAAGCATAGAATATACTGAGAGGGGGGTGAATCAGTATATTATATATCTTATAAATCTTTCCTTAAACCAAATTCCACTTAAACAAACATTCAAGATATGAAATAAAACTCAAACAATAAACATCACACAAGATAGAGAGAGACACCAAATATAATGTGGAAACCCAATGTGGGAAAAACCACAGAGAATCAATCTCAAATATATTCATGAGAACAACCCCACAGGAGCACCATACCCCTTTACCAAGTACAAACCTCAGCTCCAATTTGTGAGCACCACCCCACATGAGCTTCAAACCCCTTTACCGAGCACCAACCCAGCTGCTATTCATGAGCACCAACCCACAAGAGCACCAACCCCTTTGCCGAGCACCAACCCAACAACAATTCATGAGCACGAACCCATAGGAGCACCAACCCATTTGTGTATACCACACACCTATCTCTCAATGTTTCTATCTCAACAAATGATAGATCAATACAACATATTCTTCCTCTCTCTCACTTTTGCTCTTCTAAGCTAGATATAACAAATACAAATCATCTCTCACAATTGCTCTTCTAAGCTAGATATTACAATATCAAATCAACCTCTTACATCCACATTAAAAATGGCTACTCAAGCCTTTATTTATAGCTTTCCAAATGACCTTTGGCCTTCCCCCTTTGTGACCTTTCATTCCTCATGGAAAATGGTGCCAATCTTGGATGACCCTTCATATCTAAGCATTTGAAAAGTCATGTGGTGACCCTTCATGACCAAAAACGTCTTTCCCACTTTTGTCCTTATCTTTGGTGACTTTTCGTATTCCTTTAAGTGTCCCTTCATGATAAATTCACCCATACTCTTTTGTCTTCACTTGGTGACTCTTGGTATTCCCCAAGATGACTCTTCATGGGAAAATGCGTCCCATCCTTCTTTTGTCTTTATCCCGTGACTCTTCGACTTCTCCATGGGCCCTTATATTGTCTCATATGCAACCAAAAATATATTTGTTAATATTAAATAAATATTAACTCATATTAGCCAAGATAAATAACATTAAATGCAATGGGGCCTTTATCACCAATAATACTAAACCTTTGACATCAATGACAATATTTCCAATAAAAGGAGCTTTGCCCCTCCTCAATTTTATCTATACCTAAAATAGCCTTTTAAGGCACCTCAAAGTGAGGCTTGTCCATGTAGCTATTGAATGCAAATGAAATCTATTTACACATCTTTTCTATGGTAAATTTAGGGGGAATGTATTCAAACATGTAAAAGTCTTCCTTTATCCACCCATTTTGTATCTTTTCCTTGAGGCTCAATTTGTGCCTTCTTCTTATGTGATATCCATATTTATTGGTGATGTTTCTCTCTTCATCACTTTCCTCTAAGGTTTTTTCTTCCTATTCATGTAGGGGTTCTTCTTTGGACTTGTCCCCTTAATCTACTTCTTCTTTTCCCTTGGTGCCAATTTTTCCATCCTCCTATTTTTTTAGGTCTCCATAATACTCTTTGTTTATAACTTTTCTAAGGCACCAACATCACCTTCATTCTCTTTAGGTACCCCTTCATTACTTGGGTATTCCTATAGTGTAGCTTGGTTTGTTGTGCTGGTGGAGGTGCTAAACACCTTTTATGTCACTTCCTCAATTGGTTACATGCTTGCGGAAACCTCTTTCTCTTTCTCCTCTTTTTTGGCCTTTTCTTCTTGGGCCTTCTTCTTTTTCTCAACCTTCTTATTTTTCACTAGAACTAAGGCATTTTCTTCATTGGCCTTCCATTCCTCAGCCTCAACTCTATCAATGTGCTCCTGAGTCATGTTGGCTACCTTCATGGCCTCTCTTTTATTCTCTAGTGCTAGTGCCTTCAAAATTTCTACTTCACTCATTCCTAACTTCCTCCACACCTTTCTCTTTTCCTCCTCATTTTTTGGAGGTTATGTGGAGGGCCCTTCAAATGAGGTATCTATTGAATTCTCCACTTCTCTAAGTGTGATGGCAGTGTTACCTTGGAGGGCCTTTTAAACTTCCTTAGTGTTGGGCTCCTACCCCATCTCTTCTTCTTGGATAATGTAAACTCTTGTCCCTACTTCTTCCTCCTCCTCCATCTCTTCATTCACCTCTTGTGCTTCTATTTCTACCAAGGTTATCATTGGCATCATAATGGGACCCTTATACTTCTTTTTGTTCTCCTTTTTACTAGGTGAAGTAGTCCCTAGTGTGAAGGTTACACACTTTTTCTTTGGGGTGAAAGGATTTACTTCTTTACTAGAGGAAATTTTTAACCTTAGGCGCTCTTGAATTTTTTCAAGTGTTTCTCCCTGCTTTTTCTAGGGAGACTTTTGCATTGTTAACGCCAACTTCCCTTCATCACCAATTTGGAGGGGGAGATCATCATCCTTCTCAAGATGTGCACCCTTTTTTCTTAGATTCATCTCATAATATAACATATGTATGTGCCTGAGTATTACTTCCTTCTAGAGGGAACGGAGGTTAGCTCAATATGAATCATCCTCCTTATCTTTTGTATCTTTTTCTCTTGGGCACACATATTAGTGCCGCAACCTTGTCCTCTCCAAATCTATGACCTTCATCAAGATGTCTAGTTGCTATGCATTGGGAATTCTCCTTAGCACATCCCTAAAGTACTTCATGAAAAATGCATAAGGGATTTTTAGACAGCTTGAATGATTAATGTCTGTGAGCACCAAGTGCACTACACAGAAGTATTGCATGATGGTGAAGGTTTAAATTCCAAACATGTTTTGAGGAAGCTCCTTTAGGATGCACCATTCCATCTTTAATGCCTCTATGTGTTGTGTGCACCACCCCATCACTCAGGTATTTACTTCTAGGCGAAGGAAGGGGTTAGGTGAAGTCTTAATACTTTAGCATTAGGGAGTCTTTATGCATTGGGAAGACCCAAATATTATCTTCATCACCATAAAGCATGCTAATCTCATCCATGACTATCAAAATCATTATTGACCCCCACCTAAAGGTCTCTCATTTCGTATGAGACTTAAGCACATTCTTTATCATTTCCTCAGCAATAAGTTTAGTAACATTGAACTTTAGCCCTTGCTCTATGTGATAGGTGATGCACAAGTAGGCCTTGTTAATATCCATCCATCTTCTACTAGGGTAAATATTGGATCTTACAAGGTGCATTATTTCCCTCATGTTAGGGTCTTTGATATCCTTTATTGGGAACGTGAATCTTCCCTTGTAGTGCCCAAGGAGTTTTATGACCCTCTCTACTTCAACACCATCCACCATCATCTGGTGGATGTATACACCTGAGTTAGGTAGCCCAATGATTCTACCAATTATGCACAATGAGAATCGTATGTGCCTCCCTACAAATTAAAAGTGGTCCCCATAGATGCATGAAAGGAGGAACTGCATGAGTTCCTCTAGCTTGATAAAACATAAAAATTCATAGATTTGAGTTATGTCGATGGTGACACGATAGTCTTGAATGGAGATGTTGAACAATGGTACACCTACCTCTATATTTTCTCTAGTTTCAACCATCTAATATTGAAATAGCTCTTTCACATTACTTAGGGTATAATGGTTGTATTCTTTCAACTAGTAGGTGTGCATGAATGATACCCAATTCTCCCCCACTAAGACCTCTAAAGGAAACTACATCTCCTTATATGACATCTTTATGATCGCCTCAAGGTTAACCACTATGACACTAACCCCTTTCACCAGTTATGCCTTCTTCTTTGCAACAACTATCTCTTCTAACATTTGTGCCTATTTGGCATCTTTCTATGCCTGTGATGGATTAGAACTCATCCATTTTTTTCCCATCCTAAACTGGCTAGTGTTGAAGCACGATCTATTAACTTTGTTAAAGCCTCTAATGTTTCATGATGCTTTTCATATTCATGGGGTCTGTGACTACAAATTTAGATTTTGAGATTTGTTTATCATTAATGGTGGCCTCAGTGCCACTCAAGTTTTTTGTTGTCATATGTTCTCATAATTCATGCCCCATACTATTCTATTCCAATCTCAAAGGGAATGTAATTTCACTCTTTACTCAAACATTCTCTTTTCACATCTGTGGGTGTTCAGGACTCTCTTTGGTATCTTCTTGTCATTCTTAGCTTTGGTTTGTCTCTACATGTCTAGTTCAAATTTACTTAAGGTTTGTAACCTAAAATAGTTGGCCTTTCACTTATTTATACCTTGATTTTAGCTACCATTTTAATTGCAGGTGAGTAATGGTGTAGTGATGCCTAGATTTATTAGAATCTACTAAAACCCATGAAATCCACAAAAATATGCTACCACATACATATTCACTGCATATATTTCTACCTCCACTATCACCTCATTAAATTCTATAAATAGTATTTTTGGTGAAGAGACATGTAGTTCAAATGGTTACTTCCTACCTAACTTTGGGTGCATGTCAGCTTGTCTTGAGATCTTCCTGCTACACTTTGTTCACTTTTCATGACCTTCACATTCCTTATGGAAACTTGGGCATATTTCTTCACATGTGCACAATTCAACCTCCAAGGTTCCATCTTCTCTTCATGTTGTGATTTCATTTCAAGCACACTTTCCTATATTGATCAATTTTTTTGCACTTTTGTGTATTGCCTTGGCCTATTTGACCTCATACAAATCCATTTCATTGGTCCTCCATCACTTCTCTTTTTAGGTGTCTTTCATACTTATAATCTTATGTGCCTCTCTCACATATTATGTGCACTAGCAGCCCATGCACCTTTCTTTGTCACTTGGTACTTATATTTTCAAAGTTCAATGAGTTCCATGTGCCCAAAAACTTAGGTATCTAGCCTCAAGTTATTAGAAAGCATCGATGCTTGACTCACCCTACTAGATTCATGCATGGAATCACCAGAATAGTTTGATTGTGGGCCTAAAAGTGCCTTGCCTATTCACTCATCACCAACAAAACAAAACATAACAAAAAAGATAAAGAAATGTTTATCTTGTGCCAAACTCTATTCTGGTCAACACAACTGACTTGCGATCAATAAGTTGGTGTCTAATGGTGAAAGTTCCATCTTATTGCCTATAAGGGTTCAATAAATTATCATTGAAATGACCAAGGAGCATTTCACTTGATAATGTGCACAGCTTGCATGTGCTTGTTTCCATCATGTTATGGATGAAATATGGACCCATCCACCTAATATGTAACTTTCTCAAGTTCTTGAGGCACTTGGAGTATTAAAATAATACCAATGCTCCCTTAGTCAGTACCTTATGTTTAATATGCTTGTCATGCCATAACTTCTAGAATGTTTTCTTTATCTATTACTTCCACCTTGTTTGGGCGTGTACCTCATCTAAAAGTTCTAAGTCCTCTAGCCTCATACTCAATGATTCTTGGACATTTAAATGACCAATACATGTAATAAAAAATGAAGTCACCATGAATTTTATTAGTAGAACTACCTTAACACCAAAAACTAGTTAACATGGTGTAGTCTTGTTTAGGTGCTTGTAGGTTAAGTGAAATGCCCATAGTATTGTCGATACTCGATCATCCCAATCTTTTTGACCAACATCACATATCTTTGTGAGGCACATTCTTAGTATCTTATTGAATGCTTTAGTGGTACCATTTACTTATGGATGATAAGGGGTGGTCTTATGGTGTGCTACCATGTATTCAATCAAAAAGATCTGCACAATTTTATTGATGAAGCATGTGTCTCTATTGCTAGTCAGAATAAGCGGCACCTATAGTGACGTATGATGTTCTCCCATATGAACCTCATAGCTATGGTAGATATGCATTATTTTGTTGGCACTGCCTCAACCCATTCAGTGAAATAATTAGTGGTTGTTATAATGTATCTTGTGCCTATGCACCCTATTTTGGGAGTAATCAACCCAATAAACTCAATGGCCCATTTTTTAAATGCTGCCTAGGTAAGAATGGGAATGAGGTGCATCTCATCTTGACGATTGGGTTTCCCTATGTACTGGTAGATGTCACATGCCTTGGTATAGTCTTTTGTATCTTGTAAAAGACTTGGCCACCACAAGCATGACTAAAATAGCTTATACATCATAGCTTCTTTGGTACATTGGCCTTCTACTATCCCTTCATACACTTCTTGTTATATGGAGTCTCTTTCATTTTCTCACTAATGAGCTGAAAAGGAGTAGCACGAACTGCAAGTTGTTTTTATCTTTGGTTTTCATGGTCTAGGGCACAGATATAGATGTTATAAAAGTGTATATCTCTACTAAGTCCTCAAGGACAAAATAGACTCTATATATTTATGCATACATCATCTCATCCTCAATAGGCATTATTTCATCACTAGAGTTGATACATGACAAATGGTTTGGGCATGAGTTTTGTTTTCCAATATTGATAACAATTGAGAACTAGACTTCTTGAAACAGAACTATCCATCTACAAATACACCCATGGCGAATGGGATTATTCACAAGTTATTTAAGCGCTTTATGATAAATTAAGAAGATGAATGGGGTCACCAAAAAGTATTGCCTAAATTTTTGTAGGGTGTAGACCATGGCCAGTACCTCATGCTCAATAGTGATATAGTTCTTCTCTGCTTGGGTCAATTTCCTAATTGTGAATGAGATGGGATGTTCCATCTTACCTTCACTAGGTTGTGCTAGAATGGTGAAAATTAAAGATCCGTATGCATTGACATGGACATAGAATGGATTTGTCTAATTAGGAAATTGTAAAATAGGTATAATAGCCAATTTGAGCTTTAGAGTTTCAAAAGCATCTTCTTACACTGGGCCCCAATAAAATGGCCCATTCTTATGCAAGAGCTCACCTAGCGATGTCACAATCTTTGCATACCTCTTTATAAATATCCTATAGTAGTCATAATGGCCAAGAAAGGCATGAATATTTTTTTATGTTAAGGGGGTCTAAAGCTAAATGATTATTGAAATCTTCATGGGATCAATGAGCAGACCATCTTTACAAATGATAGGCCTGAGTAAGGTTCCAAAGGGTGTCACAAAGATGCACTTCTTGAGGTTTAAGGATATTTGTAGCTACCTACACCTTTCAAACATTAGGCATATGTTTTCATAATGGTCCTTCACTAGCCCATATACTATCTAGTCATTTAGGTACACTTGGAGGAACTTATGGATAAATTCCTTAAATACAATGACCACCACTCTGGAGAACACAACTAACACATTCTTGATTCCAAAGGGCATCACGTTATATGTGAAATAATCTTATTTAGTCATAAAAGCAATTTTATCTTATCCTCCTCCTCAATCTAGACTTGATGGTATCTTGAGAACCCATCAATGAAAGTGTATATTTCATAACCTATAATTGCATCCAAGACTTTGTTAGTGATTGGAGTTAGGAAGGGGTCAGTGATGCAGGTGGCATTCAAGAGTCTACAATTGATGCAAATATAGATGTGCCTATCTTTTTTAATGCTAATAACCATGGGGCTTACCCATTCTTACTCTTGTATCGGGTAAATCACTCCTACAACTAGCATACCATTAATTTTTATTTTGAACTTTTGCATGAAGATTGGGGTTCATTCTGTAGGGGCGATTATTGATAGGTCTTACATTATCCACTATTTTTATGCTCATCTTCAAAAGATATGGGTGGGTTCCCTTCATATCTCAATAATTTTGAGGGAAAAAGTCTTGGAATTCTTTCAAGAGATCCACAATTCATGTTAGCACCATATCAGACTAATATACGCATAGAGTAGCCATATTTGGTTCCCCTTCTGAGTTGATGTCTACCTTGGTAGTTTTCAGTGGCATGTAGTAGGGCTCATTCCTTACCTAGTGCAAGTATTCAATTTCCCAAGTTCCCTCCAATTTTTTTATTCAAAAAAGAGTAGGGTATTCCTCGTTGGGGTTATTATCATCCACTTGGTGCACAAGCTTATTTTTGTTTGTCAAGGTCATCTAGTGGTGTGCCTTCTAGGTATCATAATCTTCTTCACTCGAGTCACTATTGAGTGTTTTCTCCCCAAAAAAATTCAAGAGTGCCAAAACTTTTTCCCTAAACATGTCTTTTAGGTGCTCCTCTAGGATTACAATGTCCTCAAACACTACCCTTCAAATTACTTGCAGTGGCTCGATCAATTCTAGGTTCTGTGAAGAAAAGGAAAAGGTGTGCACAAACCTATACTTGAGCACATCCAAATTTATTATATCATGGTGCATCTCACTGATAATATACCATGTTCATGCTCACATCTTTAAGGTTTTATAGAAGGCATGTACCCATAAGTTCCATAGGACATTTTCACCATAGTTAGTCCAAGTTTCTTCACATAAGCGTATGTGTGCTATTAAATCTAAATTACTAGAGTATATAAAAATGTACAAATATTTGTTGCTTTTCCTAAATATGGTTTAGATGGTTGATTTTACATCTTTTGAGGTTGGTAAGCTAGGCCTTTACACTACCTACCAATGAGTGATAGTGATTCTCAAAGTATACACTAGTGCACCCATCATGTATACCTCCTTTGGGGTGCATAACTTGAGGTTATAGACATATTCTTCCATAGGATTTCTCCCCTCATATCTTAGGAGTGCGTTAAGTTTACCTTTGCTTAGGTAAAGCACTCTCTTTCCATTTTTTCTATCATGAGGGACCTATCTTTTCAAAGTACAATCAATCTAGACCCAACCAGTTCTCATAGGTTTTAGCACCTTTGTGCTCACTAAGTAGCACTTCTGACTAATTGTCTCATAAGATTCTTCAACCCATTAGTCACAAACAACATTACTGGTGTATGAGGTTGACTATCTATCATCCTAAGAAAACACTCCTTGGTCATTGGGGTTGAGATTCTTGGTGCCTTGCACCATGATGTTGTAGATATGGTTGATTTCATCCTCTAGATCAACACTTTCTACATAGGGGGTCCTTGGTCACTTTAGAGGGGGATCACTACCCTCTCCTTGCCATTAAAAGTTCATATAGTGCTTCTTGAAATGAATATCAACATTATTTACATAGCATAATGGCCTTCCCTAGAGTCTTAGATAATTATCTTATTTAGCCAACTTGATCACTTCAAAGTTAGCACAAAACTCGATGCCCATGATATCTACAATGATTCTTTTTAGAATTCTGATTGGTTGCATCCTAGATTTGTTGGCCATGAAAAGTACATGAGGGTAAATCCTTAAGGCTAGCCTACCCATATTTTATCACGCATTATTTGTTAAGATATTAACCTTGGTACCTATATCTATGAGGACCTCACATATAGACCATCTATCAATGGTGGTATTTACTAGGAGTTCTTGATCGTACTCTACATTCTATGTATGTTGGACTTCTCATGCCCTTTCTATGCATGGTATAACAACTTCAACTAGATTTTATCTTAAATGCTCTAAAATCAAGTTCTTTAATAGAGAAAGCATCCCTTCTATTTTTAAGAGGTGTAATATCTTTGTTAGCTCTTGTACCTTAGCCTCTTAGCCATATTGTTTCTTGTAAGAGGTAGCAGCTTATGCTTCTATGTCTCACACCAATTGGAACTCCCCTTGTAAGTTTTGAATCACACTCATAGCCAATTTTAATACATCTTTCTAGTGTGTAGGGTCTAGGTAAGGCATAAATTTGGGTTCAAGATTCATTATGTACTCAGTGTGGCTCTATTGCCCATATTATAGGCACAACCCAAGTACTAGCATAATTGGTAGCTAAGTAATGAATCCACTATGAGTAGTTTCCTACACTTTCATTGGCTCTGTGTAGGTTGGTTATGCCTTTAAAGTCCCCTTCTCTACTTTCATCTCATGCCTAATCATTTTTGTGCCCTTGTCTATGTTAGTCCTACCTTAGGTCAATTTCTTGTAAAAGTTAAGGCAGTCCTTGACCCTTTGTGTTATTTGACAATACCCACATGTTAGATGTGTAGGGAAGTCATGTTAATAATGCTCTATCAAACCACACTTATAACATGAACATGATGGGATTATTCTTCTATCACATCCTCCACCTCACCCTATGGTACCTCTTTACATTCTATAGCTTGCATTCTATTTGCCATAGCCCTCATTTCCTTGGGTTGCCTACACTCTAGCTACTATAGTTACCTACCTAGTACCTCTCTCCATGTTTTTGTGCATCTCATCAATCATGAAATAATCAGCTATGGTATGGGTATAGGTATCACATAACCCATAGTAGATGATTATGTTAACCTTATTGGTATATTGATATAAAGGGTAATTATGAATATCATGCACTTCATGACAAACCTCATAGCTTAGAAGAAATGTGCACACATTCCTTCAAGGGTATTTGTTCAAGTTATGGATTTCTATCTTGCAATTGGTACATCATAATCCACTTCAAATGTCTTGTGATGAGCTAGTGATCATTTTTTGGAGTTGGGAGGCCATAGACACAATCTACACCTCCATGTTTGGGCTAATTCCTATATCAGTGCTCTTGACTACCTCATCCTGGAGCATGGCTTTAAGCACTTCATGAGGTCTATGAATTTTTTCATGGATAGTACTCTTTTGAATGATAATCATAATCCTCCATTAAACCATTATGCATGCTAGGAGGGGTGAATGTCAGAAGGAAGCTTGGAAAGAAGATTTTTGAACCTGGCATCATATCGGTGCATGCTCTCTGATAGTCCTTGGTTAATTTCCTTAAGTGAGATGATGCTCTATTATTCAAATTCAATAATATAGAATTCATTTAGGAATGCTTCCTTTAAAGTGTCATAGCCAATCATAGCCTTGTTAGGATCAAATTTCTTATACCAAGTATGAGCACAATCAAGCAAAGTTGTCATGAACTATGTTGCATTGTGATCTGACTAGGTTATACCTCAAGTGCATCATTTTAGTTCACATTTTAGCACATGCTCTATGGAATTTTACACACCATGGTATTTTGGTAAGTGCATGGCCATCTCATAGTAAATTTGTTATAGGGAAAGAGCTGGCATCTAAGGCACTTTCCCCCTGGTACTTATCCTAGTAGTAGTCCTCAAACACCTCTGATTACTAGGTTAGGCACCAGCTCCATTGTTACTTTTGGTGCCATTAAGGTTGATGGCATAGAGCTACTCATTTATGGTGTTGGGCCACTTCTTTTGGGTTGTTTCCTAGTTTTTAAAGCTGACATTGGCTAAACTAGAATGCTTGCACTCACATTTTACGTTATCTATCTAGCTCCTAAAGGTCTAGAGATATCCTCACTCAACTATTCACAAGGAACAACTTTTTCAATCACAAAATTATATTCCAAGTCTATAAAATGGTTAAAGTCTATGTTGACAATAGGTTCAGTTATCACTCTTGTTTCTTCTTGTAGGGGATCTAGTGCATGAGCTTGCACAATAGGTTCAAAGGGGGTAGGTGTTTTTGGCACAGCTTCAATGGTTAAATTCTATAGGGACCCAGCATATTCTTCACCCATTAATGGTTGATCTCAATATATGGATTCATTATTCTTATCCTCACATAGTTAGAATTCAAAAGATCCTTCCCCATGCCCTTCCCACTCGTTATGGGTTTTCTTGACACTTTTAGGTTATAGATCTTCCATCAACCTATAGCTCCTCTTGTTATAAGTTTGTCTCCTAATATATCAAGTGTTAATCTATTCATCCCCTTCCATTACACTTCACCTACACATCCTCATCTTCCTCATTATACTGCTCATACATGGAAGGAATTTAACCTTCCATGCTCACAGTCTCAAAGCTATAATCTACCATTAGTTTCTGTTGATGGCTAAAATTGTACTTGATCTTAATCAATCAACAATGGGAAGTTTCAAGCTATGGGACAATGCGGCTTGAAAAAACCTCTAGGTTTTAAAGAAGCTGGTCTCTTCTATTTTATAGGTGTTGGGGAAAAAGGATAGGAGACTAAACAAAAACACAAAATGCGGGAATTAAAACCTAACTATGGTGATGTGCCTGAGTGTAATCCTAATCCTAACCTAAGCACAGTGAGACTATTATATGATTCAATTACATTTAAGAGCAGAAAAGTGCATGATCAATGTAAAAGATTGGAATAATAGAAACAGAGGCTCACAACAGGGGAGTCTTTTGCTGATATACAGGAATTGTCAACAAAGGCATAGTGTTCAATCTTCTTAATAGAATCCTCCAATCACATAAGAGGCACAGAAGTCATGCATAGTTATGTAGAACTTCAGACTCCAGAAAATGAGACAAAAGCAAATAACATTTCCAATCACAACACTAGAAAATCTACAGCATAGACTACTTTGCAAATGACATAGATAACATCAACAAGGGCATAGTGTTCAATCCTATTATTGAATCTTTCAGTCATACAAAAGATGCAGAAACACACATAGTCATATAAACCTTTCAACTCAGAAAAAATGAAACAAAAGCAAATGATATTATTGGTCAAAACTCTAAAAGTCTAAAAACTATGGAAATTTCCCCCCCCCTTTTAGATCTTACCACTCCTCTTATATAGACTCAGATGTCTCCCTACATCACTCCCTTTCCCACACAATCTTCTTCATCCTTTTCTCCCAAGGGACAAATAGATGGCATCTTCAATACTTTGGGGGTTCCAAAAATCTACCCGATCAACTGTTCCATCTACTC
Source organism: Torreya grandis (assembly GCA_037957365.1). NCBI lineage: Eukaryota > Viridiplantae > Streptophyta > Pinopsida > Cupressales > Taxaceae > Torreya > Torreya grandis. The sequence goes on along the minus strand of JARHVA010000143.1, from coordinate 644,100 downwards.
GAATTAACTTCAGCCAATTTTCCCTCCATTTCACTTTGCTTTTAACATATACATGGAATACTCTGTTATGTTGAAACGGGAGAGGACACAGTCAATTCCCTGAAAATCCTCTTATTACTTAGAAGACACTAGAAAATGACACCTGGCGCTTTCTGCTCTCTATGCTTCATTAAGGAATGCTCTACCTTTGACACCTGTCGTAGTCTGCTTCCTCGATACTTTGCAATTTTATCAAACCAAAACTTACTACATTCCTTGCTCGGGCAACCTTTAAGAAAGGATGGATGCACATGGAAATATTCACTTGTTGACACTCGGTCCTTTGAAATATCATCCGAGACCCACAGCAATCTTTATTCAGAAATTAGGCTCACTATGGTTTCTCAGAGGTTGACACGTGGTGGTCTTCGTTGCTCCTGGGAAGATACATGGCATCTTCTGCTTCTCCTTTTGGGGGTATGTGGTTTCTTCCACTTTCTTTGGGGATGGAGTAGAGAGGGACCCGAAAGGTGACACTTGGCAACTTCTGCTACACTTCGACACTTAGCAAAATGAAACGATGCCCTTATGTGTTGAACAAAAGTGTTGGATGAAAGCGTTCGACCCACGTCTCCCAGATGCTGACACATGTTGATCTTTGTTGCTTCTTCAAAAAGGTAGTTCAAGGCCTTTGCAACTACCACTTGGCACTTTTCGCTCTACTACTGCTTGGTTCATTGAAAGTCTTTATCCAAAGGTAGAATGAAACATGGGTGCCTCTATGAGACGTAGATGTTGGCACGTGGTGTGTTCTGCTTAGCCATTATTAGGTACGTGGCACATTTTGTGACCTTCCTAAAAATTACAAAAAGGTGTTCGAAGGACGCTAGCTGTTTAGCTTGATCTCTCGGACATGGACACTTGGCGACTTCCGCTTTACTTTGACACTTAGGCAAAATGAACCCGTCCTCTACTCCAAAACTCTATCACAATGCCCAAGGTGTGCAGGAAGCAAAAATCACCGTGCTTGACCCAAAATTTGAATGCAACATAGAGTAAAAATTTACTCTACAGTTACTGGTGACCCTCAAGACTTTTGAGCCTGCTCAAAAAGAAACTCCACCTCCCGCTAGATCAAAATTATGAAAATTACAACTTTAAAAGAGTCGTCGACATATGTTTAAAACACTTATTTAAAAGCAAAGTGGGAAGACAACAAAAAAATAATGCAAGAAAGGGAAATTATTGAACTATAATACATTAAAGACCCAAGTTAATCAAGATGTTTCAAATAGATTTCAGTCATACAAAAGATGCAAAAACACACACAGTCATATAAACCTTTCAACTCAAAAAAATGAAACAAAATCAAATGATATTATTGATCAAAACTCTAAAAATCTAAAAACTATGGAAATTCCCCCCCCCCCTTTTAGATCTTACCACTCCTCTTATATAGATTCATATGTCTCCCTACATCACTCCCTTTCCCACACAATCTTCTTCATCCTTTTCTCCCAGGGGACAAACGGATGGCATCTTCAATACTTTGGGGGCTCCAAAAATCTACTCGATCAACTGTTCCATCTACTCGAATTAACTTCAGCCAATTTTCCCTCCATTTCACTTTGCTTTTAACAGATACATGGAACACTCTGTTATGTTGAAATCGGAGAGGACACTTAGTCAATTCCCTAAAAATCCTCTTATTACTTAGAAGACACTAGAAAATGACACCTGGTGCTTTCCGCTCTCTATGCTTCATTGAGGAACGCTCTGCCTTTGACACCTATCGTAGTCTGCTTCCTAGATACTTGGCAATTTTATCAAAACAAAACTTACTACATTCCTTTCTTAGGCAACCTTTAAGAAAGGATGGATGCACGTGGCAATCTTCACTTGTTGACACTTGATGCTTCCTCGGTCCTTTGAAATATCATCCAGGACGCACCGCAATCTTTATTCGGCAATTAGGCTCAATATGGTTTCTCAAAGGTTGACACGTGGTGACCTTCACTACTCCTGGGAAGATACGTGGCATCTTCTACTTCTCCTTCTGGGGGTATGTGGTGTCTTCCACTTTCTTTGGGGATGGAGTAGAGAGGGACCCGAAAGGTGACACTTGGCAACTTCTGTTGCACTTCGACACTTAGCAAAATGAAATGATGCCCTTATGCATAGAACAAAATCATTAGATGAAAGTGTTGGACCCACATCTCCCAGATGCTGACACATGTCGATCTTCATTACTTCTTCAAAAAGGTAGTTCAGGGCCTCTGTAACTGCCACTTGGTGCTTTCTGCTCTATTGCTGCTTAGTTCATTGAAAGTCTTTATCCAAAGGTAGAATGAAACACGGGTGCCTCTATGAGATGCAGATGTTGGCACATGGTGCATTCTTCTTAGCTATTATTAGGTACGTGGCACATTTTGTGACCTTCCCAAAAATTACAAAAAGGTGTTCGAAGGACGCCAGCTGTTCAGCTTGATCTCCCAGGTATCGACACTTGGCGACTTGCGCTTTACTTTGACACTTAGGCAAAATGAACCTGTCTTCTGCTCCAAAACTATATCGTAATGCCCAAGGTGTGCAAGAACCAAAAATCGCCGTGCTCGACCCAAAATTTGAATGCAACGTAGAGTAAAAATTTCCTCTACAGTTACTGGTGACCCTTAGGACTTTTGAGCCTGCTCAAAAAGAAACTCCACCTCCCGCTAGATCAAAATTGTGAAAATTACAACTTTAAAAGAGTCGTCGACATATGTTTAAAACACTTATGTAAAAGCAAAGTGGGAAGACAACAAAAAAACAATGTAAGAAAGGGAAATTATTAAACTATAATACATTAAAGACCCAAGTTAATTAAGATGTTTCAAATAGATTTCATTTACAGGAATCTCTTCAGGTTCTCCTTCCATCGACTCTGGCTTGAAAGAATTCTTCTACTTGCACATGCAAATTCTATACAGACCAGTCCACAGCGCTTCAAATTTGGTGTGCTGACCCAGCTTGGCGGCCTGTGCATCCCATTTTAAAATAATCGAGCCCACTTCAAAATTAGGATCTGAAGTCCTTTTATCAAAATACTTCTTAACCATTTCCTGATGTTTGATCAATGAATTGTGGGCTATATCCTCTTCTCCTGAACTTCCAAAAGTTCTGCGAGTCTGACCTACATGGGGCCATTTTCTTTAATCTCAATTTGTTTGATCAGCTGAAGAGCAGGGATTTCCAAACTTAGGGGAATCATGGTAGACTTTCCATATACTAATTCATATGGAGACATTTTGATCACCTAATTGGGCGTGATTTGATCAGCCCATAGTACTAAATTAAGAACTTTATGCCACTCTTTGTGATGATCAGCCCCTACTCTTTTGATGAGTCTTATCAAGTTCTTGTTGGTTGACTCTGCCAAACCATTACCTTGAGGGTAATAGTTAGATGACATTTTTAGATATATTCCATGTCTCAAGGCAAATTTGGATACCTTAGACCCCAAGAACACTTTAGCATTATCTGAAATAATGGTGCGAGGAGCCCCAAAGTGAGTAGTGATACCCCCTAGAAAATATAGGATCACATTCTCTGTTACTTCTTTAAGTGGGACTGCCTTGGTCCATCTGGTGAAATAGTCTGTGGTAGTTAATATCCTTTTGTGACCCATGCTAGACACTAGATTTATCATCCCAGTGAATTCGAGACCCCATTGAGCAAAAGGCTCATCCACAACTATAGGACTCAGTGGCATGACTGCGTTCCTCTGCATCCCTGTATAATACTAGCAGGATTGACATTTTCTAACCAACTAATAATAATTTGCAAATAAAGTAGGCCAAAAATATCTTGCCTCACTTATCCTTATGGCTGTGGTCTTTGAAGAAAAATGCCCACCTGATGCTCCATGATGCATTTCATGTAGTATCCTCTTGGCTTTAGCCTGTTCTACGCATCTTAGCAATTTCCCATCAGAATTTCTTCTAAAAAGGACTTGTTCAATTAAAACAAAATGAACTCCCTGTATCCTATAATATCTTCTCTTGTTTTGAGGGAGTTCTCTCAGATAAATCCCATTTTTCATAAATTGAATCTTGCTTGTGACCCAAGATTCCTGATCAACCTCTTGTAATTTTAGCACCATCTCTGGCTCGCCTTCTGAATCTACTTCCTTAGGTAACATCTTTTCTAGCTCTTGGGTTATATATTGGCACAGACCCTTGCCTCTAACCAGCTTGGTGGGTCTGACCTCCACATCATATTCAAGGATCTTAGTGATCTAATTGGCTCTTTTCTCAGTAATCTCCCCCTCCATGATGTATTCCCTGACACTTGGGTGAGCCACAAGTATCAAAATTTTGTTCCTTGATATCAGATGCCTAAATTTATTGAAGGCTTTCACCATGGCATAGGCTTGTCTTTCCATGAAATTGTACTTGGTCTCATAATCCCTGAGAGTTATTGAGAAAAAGGCTATTGGGTGTTCCCCCTCTACCCTGTCATTCTTTTGAGTCAGGACAACAGCAATACTCGACTCCCCTCCATAGACATACATTACGAAGGGCATGTAAAAATCTAGGTTCTTGAGTATTGGGGCTGCTGAGATAGCCTTCTTGACCCCCTCAAAATCTTTCCTTCCTTCTGTAGTCCACTTAAAGACCAGATCCTTTTTGAGCAAGAGTGTCATTGGTCTAACCAAGCCTGCAAAATCAGATATGAATTTACTGACAAAATTAATCTTCCCTAAAAAGGACTGGACTGCCTTTTTATTCACCGAAAGAGGTAGGTCCATTATAGCTGTGATTCTTTCAGGATCTATAGAAACCCCTTCCTTGGATACTATGTGTCCCAATAGTTTACCCTGAGGCACGGGAAAAATACATTTCTTGGGATTCAATGATATCCCAAAATCCTGACATTTCTTGAAGATAGATTCCAAATGATCAAAATGATCATCAGCATTTTTTGAGAAAATAGTGAGGTCATCCAGATAGACCAACATGACCTTGTTGATAAGTTCACCAAAGGCTATATCCATAGCTCGCTAAAAGGTGGCTCCTACATTTGATAAGCTGAATGGCATCTTTGCATAGGCAAATGTCCCCCATTTGGTAGTGAAAGCAGTTTTATACTGGTCTTCCTCAGCTAGCCAAATCTGATTATACCCAGAGAAACCATCAAGTAAAGAGAACCTCTCTGATCCAACCACAGTTTGCAAAATTTGTTCCATGGAGGGCAAGGGGTAGTGGTCTTTCAGAGATGCTCTATTGAGATCTCTGAAATCTACACACAATCTCACGTCTCCATTCTTTTTCCTAACTGGTACCAGATTGGATACCCAAGTTGATTGTTTGATTGGAAATATTATTTTGGAGTCTAGAAGTTTCTACAACCCATCTACCATTAAAGGCTCTATCCTTGGATTTACTGGCCTCTATTCCTATTTGATGGGTTTGGATCCTTTAGTCAACTCTATTGTATGCTAGATAATGTCTCTGTTGTATCCATGAAGGTCGTCATAGCTCCAAGCTATGACCCTGTCATAATTTTGGCACAACTCGATTAATTTTTTCTTTTATTCCTGAGTTGTGGAATTCCCAACTTTTAGCTTCTTCCCATCACTCACCTCTACCTCAGAATAGTCTGCCTCATCTACCTGGAACCTTTTATTTTCTAGGCTTACATCCTCTGGGTCAAACAAATTTTCTAAGGTGATCAATCCTTTGGGGAGCTTATTAGTCCTTAATTGAATAACCTGATCACCATATGCCTCTTCAATTTTAGTTTTCAATTGATCTACAAACTCATCTGATTGCTGCAAGAAAGAGACTACCTGAGCATCATTTTCAAACACTTGCCAATTTTCATCATTGTTTGGGATGGTTGGCCTCACTATAACTTTTACTGACTCATTGTTAACCAATAGGCCAGTTGCTGAGTTAAACTGTCAGCCAATTTGAGCCATCCTATCAGCCTCAGTGTTTTGACTTCTAGGAATGATTTCAATAGTAAAGGCATCAAAATCTTCTATCAAATCCCAAATCCTATGCCTGTAGGACCTCATTCTCACATTCTTGGCTGCCACCTTTTCCCGTATTTGCTTCACTACTAGTTTTGAATCTCCTTTTACTTTTAGGTTCTTTATTCCCTTTTTTTGGGCTAACAAGAGCCCATGTACTAAAGATTCATATTCTGCATCATTATTAGTGAAAGCAAATTGAAATCAAATAGCCCTTAAAATTTTATCACCATTTGGAGCAGTAAGACAAACTCCTGCTCCAGCACCATGTTTACTTCTGGCCCCATCAAAATTCAAAGTCTAGACCTCCGAATCTTGAGCAATAGGTGCCTCTTTTCTTATAACATTTGGAATCACCTGATCCTCATCAAAAATGACATACGTGCCCAAACCAGTAGAGTCATAGTTCCCATACGGGTCGCTATGCATCATAGCCAACAACTGGCTATTTTCTTCTTCTTGATCATGCTCAGTCCTGTCTCCTAGTTCTTTGACAAAATTTCTTTCTTCTTTATTCATCATGGCATGATCTGCTTCTAATTTTTTTGTTGGTTCGTTGGTGATGTGGTTTTTAGATAGTGGTTCAGATAGAATTTTCATCTTTGAACCATACCTGGTTCTCAAAATGAGGTGAGACCAGTCGAGAGACATATATCCTCCTATTTTTGCCATAAAGTCTCAGGACAAACATAAACCAAAGATGGGAGGTATATCTATGACAACTATATCTTGGTTGACAATTATGTTGGGACATGTGTATAACTACAAGGGGATTTGTTTTATTCTCCCTATGGTTTGCACTGTCTTGCCATCTAGCTACATAACTCCCTTTGCAAGGGGTTCATATTTTATTTTCAAGGCATTAGCTATTTGCTTAGGCATAACAGTCATACTAGCCCCTAAATCTATCAATGCATTATGTAGAAGTTTCTTTCCAACTATCAGAGTCAAATAGAAAGGCTCTGTCTTGGATTTACTTACTTGTGCTGCATTGTTCACGAAGGTTGTTGTCGTTGAAGGAACTAGATCCTTGAGCTTTTCCTTTCCAGTGGGTCCTTCCTTGGTAACAGCACCTTTAGGCACTGCTTACCCTTGCAAAGCTTCTTGCAATAGTGTCTTTTGCTCAGGAATAGCCAAGATATCCCATATAGATACTTGTGTTGGAGTCCTCTTTAATTGGTCCACTACATTGATCAGTACAAAAGACTGAGTTTTTTGGAAATAAGGATACCTTATCTTTTCTCGAATCTGGACAGGGATCCCTTGATCTTGTACCATTTGAGGTACTTCTTGTCTAACAGTAGCATTCTTTTACCCCTGAGATGGAAGATTATTCTTGGCTTGACCACTTAAAAACTCAGGTTGTTCCACCATTCTCCTCTTCGATCTGCTATAGTAGTCAGATTGCACTACTAGCCTTTCAGAGATAGATGCTTCGTTCAAGAAAATTGATTCTTCATCCTCATCCCATGAGAACAAAGCATGTTCTTGGGCTATTTCTTCCTCCTATTGTAAGGACATTCCTTGCATCTGAGCCACTAGAATTGAATTTTGCATGCCAGGAGACTGGTATGCTTGACTGCTATTGGTACTGGCAAACTGGCCATCCATTCTTCTCTGCTCAGCTACCCTTTGTTTTAGATTGCCCCTACGGCAATCTCTGGGTGTGTGAGCATCATTGCAATGGAAACACCAAGCATTAGTATCATCCACAATTATTTTGACCTGGAACCATCTCCCTATTTGAGTTAGGAGGAAGGATATGTGAGGGTGTGGGAACTACAACTAATTGATTTGTTGGTTGATGGTTGGTTTGCCTTGGAGGGCCTTGGTATTGGTTTGGTTGGGATACAAACCTATTTCCTTGATATCCTTGATAAGAAGGCTTCGGGAAAGTATTATGTTGCCTCTTCATATAAATCAGATCATTGGAGAATGTCCTTAGCATACTCTTGATATCATCCATCTCAGATGATGGAGCAGGGACTGGTTGCTTCGCAGATGATGAAGGGTAAGCATACATAGACATAGGTGAACTTACAGCCTTAGGAACCTCTTGGGGTAAGGGCAAGGTAATTTCTAGGAATACAGGCATGGGAGGCCTTAGAGGTAACTTTCTAGCATCAATCAAATGATTCTCAGCTCTGATCGTGAGGGCATAAGCCGCTAGCAAAGTGTGTCCCCCCAGTGACTGAATCATAACTTATATATCTGAGTTTAAAGCTTTGAGATAGAATACTGTGGCCATACCAGGTGGTGGTTTAGCTTCAACGGGGATTCTATCCCATGTTTTCTAGAATCTTGTGTTGAAGTCAGTCATGTCCTCTTGTGGTCCCCTTTGTATGGTGATTAACTGTTGTAACAAAGAAGACTTATCACCTTTATCTACAAATATTTTAAAGAACTGATCTCTAAGTTAGACCCATGTGGAAATGGTATTTGGGGTCAAATATCGATACCATTCTACAGCCTTCCCTTTGAATGAGGCCACTAACAATCTTAGGGCCACATTTTGCTCTGTGACACCATGTATGGCAGAAACGTCCGATACATCTTGAAGATGTTCCACGGGTGTTTTTGAGTCTTTCCCATTGAATTGTGGTAGAGCATTTACTGGGATAGGGTCCCAAACAACTGGTGGTGTCGGGAGTATTAAGGGGCTATCAGTGTTTTAGCTTGCATAATTTCTTAGGGGGACGTTGGCTCCCATGTTTGGTATCGGTAGAAACTGGTTAACTCTTCTTCTTAGACTAACTACCAAAGGTGGCAAAAGAATACCTAGATTTGCAGCAGATTGCAATTTGGTGACTGGTCCACAGCTCTGACTCCTCGTGGCTCTCTGGTTCATGCAGTCTTGAAAGAAACTTTGAGACTGATCCCTCTGGGTGTGGCAGAAACTGTTGATGGCTAAAATTGCACTTGATCTTAATCAATCAACAATGGGAAGTTTCAAGCTATGGGACAATGTGGCTTGAAACAACCTCCAGGTTTTAAAGAAGCTGGTCTCTTCTATCTTATAGGTGTTTGGGAAAAGGGATAGGAGACTAAATAGAAACGCAAAATGTAGGAATTAAAACCTAACTATGGTGATGTGCCTAAGTGTAATCCTAATCCTAACCTGAGCATAGTGAGACTGTTATATGATTCAATTACATTTAAGAGCAGACAAGCGCATGATCAATGTAAAAGATTGGAATAAAAGAAATAGAGGCTCACAACAAGGGAGTCTTTTGCTGAGATACAGGAATTGTCAACAAAGGCATAGTGTTCAATCTTCTTAACAGAATCCTCCAATCACATAAGAGGCACGGAAGTCATGCACAGTTATGTAGAACTATATTGAAATCCACCATTCAAAAGCCACCTCATCTATTGCATCATCAATTACATCACCTATCACATCACCATGAGTAATGATAGTGAATAATAACTTATGAATAGTGACTTGACCACAATTATTCCCTTTATATCACCCAATTTAGCCTATGGGAATGAAATAGGCTAACGGTCTTCTATAATTATCTCATTAGGAAGAAAGGGATATTAAATCATTTATACATACACAATATCCCCTATGGTTCAAAGACCTTCTATTTAATTTCATGACAGTGAAAATGTAGATGATGAATCATATCTCATTCATTATTTATTTAAGAATACCTTGATTATTATCATATACATATAATTATGATTGATAGTAGTGATAGTGAGAATGTATGTACCATGACTCCATGGGTTCACATCCGATTCGACTTGATAGTAAGAAATTTGCTAGAAAAACTAAAATAGTTTCTTGTATATTAGGCAAAAACTTAAGCTACGAACATATGAACTTTTCATAAAAGTTAGAGCTAATAGAGATGGAAAAATGAGTGTTATTGTGGCTACACCTCCTAATTTTTTGGGTATACTACTTACACATTTGGGATACACACATGATTATTTATACCCTTCAACCAAAATGTTTAGAGTGTTCAATTGGACATCACAACATGTTATTGGTGAGATTGACTAACCTTTACAAGTTGGTCTAACATATGTAGTTATTACCTTTTAAATTATACCATACACAAGAGTCTTTGATATGTTATTGGGATGAAATTGGATACATAAACTCTATTTAGTACCTTCCATAGTACATGGGTGTATTAAATGCATTCATACCAATAGGGTAGTCACAGTTTTTAGCATTCCATATTAACATCCACTTGAACAAGATAAGTTTATTCCTAGAAAACTACTTATCAAACTACTGAGGTTAATCATTTGTGAAAGGGTAAGAAAAAGTAAATATCATTTCTTAGGTAGCCTATACTTGAGAAAACTTTGCACCAGAGATATACAATGGATTCCATGGACTCCTCGTCTACTCCTACACAACATACCTAGTTACATAGAGTACTAAACATGTTCTAATTAATGCCACTCCAAAGAAATAAAAAAATACTCAAAAATGGGTTCCATGAAATACTACTTATATTACTATTGATTCACAACCACTTATTCCTATGAGGTAGACACAGAGTATTGTCAACTCTTCATATCTAGGTATGAAACCTATACATGTTCCTTGGTAGTGATTCACCATATTATTAGTATGTATCACCTTATGATCATCCCTTATATGAGATAATTAGCTAGCCCTTGCTTTGTAAAAATTCAAAAAATCAAATATTCAAGAAAAAAAATAGCATTCAAATAATTCAAAAAAATAAAAAAAATACAACATTTCCATGTTTACTAGTTCCTTAACACCTATGTTATTTTATTCATCCAAGTAAATAGTATATTATTTCATTTTTATATACATGCATGTTTCACACAAATTTGAGTGTGATACAGGCATACCACCAATACATGATATATGCACATACAGAGGTTGGAACTCTCATCTACCCATGCCATAGAATACATTAGGGGCATCTGCTTTATTTACCATGATTTATATGGGTCACATATCCTTTATGATCATTTTTAAATTATCATGTTTGAGCTTATATACTAACGCTTACACATGTCTATATCTATACTCATATGTTTCAAAGTGTGCTTGATATGTTATGTTACATGATGTTTTTTGCTAACAAATATATGCATGGACTAGTATGATGTGGTTATGTTGGTTTCTTATACTTCATTTATTCACATTGTCATTTCTTTGAATTTATTTCATTACTTGTTATTGTCTTGATTGTGAAATATTTGAACATGTTTCTTACGTGTTAGCCCCTATGCCATTGTATATTATTTGGCTATTTAAATATGGCATTCTATGTTGATTAGACATTTAAATATGTCATTTCATTTTGATTGTACAAAATTTAAACATGCCCCTTGTATGACGTTTCCTTGGACCATTAATTTTCACTACATTGAGAGGTCTTGTATGCATGCTTGATTTTTTGTTGAGTTTGTATTGTTACTCTCTAAATTTTTCCAAAATACATCTTAGGGCCTGATGTGATCACATACTATGAGCTTCATTTATATATATTTAGACATGTTACTCTTATATTTTATATGATTCATACATATATTATATAGTTATCTTATCCTTTTGAAGTGAGATACCTACCAAATTCTATTTCCATCACCTCAAAATGGAGGGCATATCAGTGGGAGAATGTCATAAAGGCATGACCTTCACATTTACATAATTTTCATATTTTAGTGGGTTCATATTATAAATACATGACCTCCACACTTCATTAGTTCTCAATATCTTCATATTTCAGTGGGTCATGTTATAAAGACATGACTTCCACTCTTACACAATCTCTAGTACAGTTACATGATTTAGATATACACTTGGGTCAGAATCTTATACATTTCAAAAAAAATTCACAGGATTTGAAATAAAGTTTTTTAGATTTGTAACATGTATACTTAATTTTGATACATAGTATAGGTGAATATGCCATGCTATTACACCAAAAATTGCAAAATTTCTAATTATATCACTAGGAAGCACCATTTTACACCAAGAATTATTGTTATCAAACCTTTTCCATCTATAGCAGTTGGTTCTATTTATAAGTTGAATTGATTAAATCATTCAACCTCACTATATTTAAAGGTTAGGTTGATTAAATCATCCAACCTCACCATATTTATAAGATGAGTTGACTAAATCACTCACCCTCACCAGATTACATATTCACATTTGAGTTGTGCGATTAAGATTTAGTGGTCTCAATGGCCACAACTCATCCTTACACCAAATTATGAGCATAATACCTTCCAATATCCCCCTTAAAATATTCAAGATTTAGTTCTAAACCCCTCTCAGATCTAATTCTTCATAAGGAAGCATCTTTACTAACCAAAGTACAAAGGGACAACATGGTTGCATCAACACATAGGTGTACTCCTTCAATGCTCTATTTTATTTCAAGAATTTCAATTATTTCAACTTTCAAATTATACGCATTTAATTATATTATAAGATGCTCTTGGTTATAGATCATACAAAAACAAAACACTCAAAGTGGGCTCAAGTAAAGGTAAGGTGTGTTCTACACACCCTTGTGCGTATTTATTTCCTTTAACCTAGTAATTTCATCCTTATAAATTACTAGATTAAGGGGGCATAGGAGAAGGTGGAATTTAGATACTAAAACTAAATATTTATAGCATCTCCATCTTATATATTTAAAAAATACTAATCAGGATTATACCCTTCAGTTTGGACATTCCTATTATTGAAAGGCTCACATTCACCATCTCACTATGCCAATTTGATTATCTTATGGTATGACCCTTATCATTATGATGACCCAAATCTCCTATATTTTATAGAAATCTCAAAACTTGATAAAATCCTTCACTATCAATTTTAGATCCTCAATTATGTTCTATCCTTTTGGGCATTACCAACCATAGAGGGACACTAGTGTCCAAATCTTTATCTAGTGTCCAATACTCAAAAGTCATCCAAATTGTAAATTATTCAAAACCCATGGGTTGGACTATTTATTTTAGTGAACCATGTCATGAGATATTTTGAAAAGGTGTAGTATAAATACAAGTATAATCTTTCTCATTATTCATCTAGAAAATACCAATCAAACACATATTCAAGCTCATTCAATAAAATGGCACAATTGAGTTCTACTACCCTATTCCTCTCTATTTTGATATTAGTCATAAGAGCATTCATACAAAAGGTTTGAAGCATCCAAAGATAAACCCATGGGCATTATTTGTCAAGTTAGAAGCTAGATCATTATGTGCATCTACATAAATCATATAACACCATTGTTCACACACACTCCCACACATACAATAAAACTACACAAGTTTAAGGCCCTCTTTGGAGTATTAGCTATGTAGGCAATGCTTATTGATAGAGGAATTTTTGAGGTCAACTCAACACCATGATCCCACTAACCTATTTTTGGAAAATACATTCCAAGGGTGAAGAAGGGTGAAAATTTAGGGTTTGATCCTTAAGTAGACATATAAACCCTGTGTTCCAAACCTGAGTACATCAGTAGAAAGGTGACAAAATCCCCATGACAATAATGTTGGTCACATCACAATCTAGCACATATTATGTATCAGACATTAGCATCATTTAATGGAAAATGTTGTTACTATTAGTGTTCACATCTCCAAAAACATAATTTTAAGAATATAATGATTGTCTCATAATCATGATCCTACACACTTATGTTTGTGTAAAACTTAGACCCACCTACACATTATAAATCTAGATAAGTATCATTTTTCCTTGGAATTTCAATCAATAGAATATATTTTAGATTTGGTACTTTCTATATTTATCACATATCATTATTTTAATTCAAAATATTCATTTTTCTAAGTTTGTAATTTATTGACCTACTTTAAAATAGTTTTATCCATCCTTGTGTATAGGCTATTCTACCCCCTTAACCCTTAACACCATATTTATAAAAAGGGTTAAACATAATGATACAACCATATATAATGAATTAAAATGGGCCTAAGAGTGATTATATCTCAAAAAAAAAAATCTATGTGCACCTAGACAAGTCTGTGTTCAATGGACACCTATGCAGTGTGACCCTATCTAATGTAGTGTATAACTATCCACTATGTTTTTATGAATATATGACTATGTCTCCCATTATGCCTATGTCTAATGAGGATGCCTATATGTTCTAATTTTTTAAAATATGTGTAAATATCCATGTTTTCCTTTTGTTTGCTTGAAACCCTAGTTGTGCACTATAGAAACACTACAAAATTGAGACAAAGGGTGAAAGGGAAGGGTTGAGCTAACCTTGGCCACCCCACTATGATTAAGTGTTACCTACCTATCCAATACTTCAAATAGGGAAGTCAAACTAAACATAATTCTCCCACATAGTTGAGTTTGTGTAATTAAGTATAATAATAATATGTTGTACAATCCTATGTATAGATTTCAACACTTGACAACCTGTGATTAGACCTTGAAAATGGTATTCAAACTTAGCTTAGGGATTTTCTCCTTTTAGGGGTGATTTTGAATGATAACTTCATATGTACTAAGTAAACTTCCAAATATATGCTATATATAAAAATGTTTGGGTTTGGTTTGATGGCATAGATGACTCTTTAGGTGATTTCCTCTGAACCAACATGCAAAATGTGTAGGTTGAGCCATATGAGCAATTTTAATTTTAGAAACTAGTTGTTAAAATTCATGGGGAAAATTTCACCCTAAGTGGACAATTTTTTAGTAATGCACTATCTCAAAGGTGTGGATATATCCAAGAAATAAGAATACATAATACTAGGGGTTAGTCTGATAATTTTACTAATTTGTTTAAGCAGAGATTAGGAAGATCATGTGTAATAATAACACCAATTTAGAAGGTTTGGGACCATTTATAAGAGGATGACTATGAGAAATGGTGAATAATATTCATGTATGTGAGTATTAGTCATTTAGGTTAAATTTTAGTTAAATTACGCATTATTAAGTGTTGAATACCAAATATGAGTGTCTATAGATTAATGTGGTTATGTAGGTGGTATTTAATAGGGATAGTTGCATGATGGTCCATGAAGATTATTTATTGGAAAGGGAAGACCACACTAAAAAAATATTAATGTAAACCCTATAAGTGATGGATTTAATATCCCTATTGTTACTAAAGTGCAAAATGAATCAAATAGAACCTTTATGTTGCACGTAGAAAATACAATGCTTTGGCATCAAAGGATGAGACATATTAGAGAAAAAGGCCTTCGATCATTAAAAAATAAAGGTATGGTTGAAGGAATTTATGATTTTACTTTAGATTTATATTTTTGTAAACATTGTATATCTTGTAATAAAACTCAAGTAGAGTTTCCTCGTATTGTTACATAAGTAGACAAAGTTTTGCACCTAATACATAATGATGTGTTTGGAGTTATGAAGGTTCCATCATTAGTAAAAACTTGGGTATACTATATCAATAATAAATGTGAGATTTTTACTAAGTTTAAGGAGTTTAATTCTCTTGTTGAAAACCAAATAGAAATGAAGATTAAGGTCTTGAGAAGTGATAATAGTGAAGTACTACTCAATTGTATTTGAGCATATTTATAAGAATTGTGGAATAGAAATGCAAAAGAGGAATCCATATACACCACAACAAATTATATTTTTATAAAATATGAATAGGAATCTGATGGATAAGATGAGAAAAATACTCAATGGTGCATGCTTAGAAAGGGAATTCTCGATAAAAGTAGTCACAATTGTTTGTTACTTGATCAATAATCGCCTACGTCAACCCTTGTCGATAAAAATCCATGAGAAATATGGGGTAGTAAGAAACCATCTCTTTAATAGATTAGGGTTTTGGGTTTTATTCTTATATGCATATTTTGAAATAAAAATTAACTAAGGTACACTATAAATAAATTAAGTGTATCTTTATTGGATATAGTACTAGTGTAAAGTATTAAATAAAGAAGACTATTTATAGTCATATATTTATCTTTGGATAATTTAAAAGGGTTAAAAATAGGAATGACAATCAAATGAAGACCCTAAAAAGGTGCATGTTGAATTAGAAGAGGGAAAATTTGTGCCTAAATATAAAACAATGAAAGAAGATGAACCAAAAAGGGATTGTTTCTTGAGTAAAAATTAAAATGAAATAAATGAAGATGAACCAAAAATGGAAAGATCTCAAATTATATTCTTAAAAAGATCAACTCGAATTAGAATAATACCAAAAAGGTATAGTTGACCCAATTTTCATTATACATTTCTATTGTTAATTTTGTCATTTATTGATGAAGACCCTAAGACTATGAATGAGGCACTTTGTTCAAATGAAAATAATTCTTGGAAGAAGGCCATGGAGGAATAAATGGAATCCTTGGATAAAAATAAGGCATAAGTCTTGATAAAATTAGCTTCTATCAAAAACTCTATTGGTTGCAAATGGGTGTTCAAGAAGAAGTACAATGTAAATGGGAAAATGGAGAAGTATAAAGCTCCTCTGATAGCAAAAGGATTATTTCAAGTAGAGATACTTTATTCTGGTGAGATTTTTTCTCATGTTTCTAAGCTAACTTAAATCTTATTTATTTTAGCTATTTTTATTTCTTTCAATCTTGAAATGTAATAGATGGATGTAAAGACAATAATTCTACATGGGGAGCTGGAAGAATAAATATATATGGTATAACGAGAAATTTTTTAAGGTTAAAGGAAAGAAGGGCTTGGTGTGTAGGTTGAATAAATCTATTTATGGCCTAAATTAATCACCAAGGATGTGGATTCATAAGTTTGATAGGTATGTGTTGGGACTTAGGCTTCTATGAAGTAAAGTTGATCCATGTGTGTATCTCAAATAGGAATGTGATAGTTTTATATGTAGATGGCATGTTAATTGATAATAACTAGGAAATTATAAAGTAAGTTTAATATCAATTATCATTTATCATTTAATTTTGATATGAAGCATCTAGGTGCTACAAAATTCATTTTTGACATGAAAATTAAAAGGATTTGACCAAATACAAAATTGTTACTAAATCAGAGAGAATATGACATAAAAAGAAATTAATGACTTGTCTCATGTTCCTTATGCAATTGTCATTGAAAGCATTATAACAACCTTGTTGGGCGCTGACAAGAAATATGTGATTTTATTTTTAATTAAATACATGTGCTATAAGTAGATTACACCACAAGAATCTAAGCAATGGTCATACAACATACTTTAAGTATGATAAATGTAAATAAGCATGTGACATCAAATAGTCACTTATCACTATCAACATAAGAAACACATCATAATACAAACATAGAAACTAATTACAAATAACTAGCCACTATTGTCAATCCATAGTAAATAGTTAATTACAACTCTTTATGATAATATTTCCAATAATACATATAATATAATACAATGTACATAAATATTTTATATGGCTCCCTAGATCATGAGTTTTCTAGACTTTCTAGTATATGTGGCAATATCAAGTGTCGTCTCAAAAGTAGTATTACTATGAGGAGGGAGAGCATCATCTGAATGTTTTTCCACACTAACCACACACCAATGATCCCCCATAATAATTCCATCAGATAATGGACTCCCTTTATGGATGAGTAGATAGTGATGGCACTAGAATCTAGAAAGACAAGCAAGTACCCATGTTCTATATGATTTATAAAACTAAACATGTGGTGTATCATAGAAAACCCATTCTATTGTAGGATATCGCACAAACATGTAAACCATACTCATTAAATGACAATGTCTCACTAAACATTACTTGACTCAAGTTTTTAAATTAAAAAAAAAATAGTGATCTATAGATCAGTCAAAATTCATACACACCACTTAATCGGATTTCCTTCAACTAGTATTATGATTCTAGTAAGCTAGTGAAGTCCATCTCACTCCTTACTCAATATCAGCAAAGTGAGATTGGCCAAACATAATTTAACCAAAATATTCTTACAATTTACATCTGAATAGTAATCATATCACATAACATACTAAACATAGGATTAATCAAAACATATATTTATTCCATAAAATGTATGAATGAATCTTACATTATTATCTATCCCATACTAGAAATAATGACTACAGTTTATACCATCCAAGTAAAATATATATTTAGCTACAAATTCTAACTACCACAAATAGTTTCTAAACATACTATACCTTATGACAACTCATATTACCATAGTCTAGTATTTTAAGACATAACTACTAGATTTCCACAATTAATCATATAAAGTAATCTTAAATACATGGAAACATAAGTTTTTATTCAAGCAACTAGATATAACAAAGTAAGTCACAGTTTATACGAAACATATAATATTTTATCCTATCATTCGCTAAACTCTCAAAGGTTGTATGCACGCATGCATAATCCTAACTGTCACAAAACATGTTATTCATAGTAATAACTAACACACATACGTTCAATCAGTTAAATGTAGGTGTGATTCTAGACATTACAATGTGTACCATCTGAGTATAACATACATTTATATTTTTAAACTCTATGACATCCCATAATATCATATTTCATTGTATATGAACACAACTACATAATTACACAACAAAATTTATGATTTCAAGAATCAAATGACCCACAATAATAATTAAGTACAAGATTATGCCACCTAAATATACCCTATGTTTAAACCACATACAAATATTCAAAATAAATACAACTTATATGCACACATCACGATGCACTATTATATGATACATATGTCTAAAAACTTGTACATGATATACTCATAATATGCACTCACACAAGTATTCATTATTGTATATAAATATATTTCAACAACTCAATCACATTATTCTTAAGAGTTAGATAACTCAACTAAGTTATTCCATAATCTTTTCATTTTAACAGCTTAATTCCTTTTTTAGGTGACTATTTTCACACGGTTATAGCTTCAGTCCCATGGACACCTTATGACTTATTTCAACCATATATTTAATTATAGGTATAATCCCTATATACGAGTACTTATACATGCACCATATACAAGTACTCGCATGATATGAAAACACCATACCAATGTTCATTTATAATTTTTAATCAATAGCTCCCTATAGTCATTTATAACTCTAATTGAGGATCTCAAATCACATAGTTTATCCCAAAATAATGAAAACCTATGTTGAGCTATGAGTATGCATCTATCTTTAAATGCTAGGTTAGGAGCTTAGAACTTCATTGACACAATTTTTCAACTCTCGATTCCTATGATCAATTCATATATATTATACTCTCCCAACACTCATAGATTCTTAGATAGCAATGTTACCTATAAATATAAATATGTTCAATAATATACATACAATTATGGTTCAAAGGTGTTAATTGTCTCATTCTTAACACATTTTGAGTGTATTAATATGCATTAACAGAGCCTAGA
Source organism: Torreya grandis (assembly GCA_037957365.1). Classification (NCBI taxonomy): domain Eukaryota; kingdom Viridiplantae; phylum Streptophyta; class Pinopsida; order Cupressales; family Taxaceae; genus Torreya; species Torreya grandis. The sequence continues at coordinate 624,715 of JARHVA010000143.1, read as the reverse complement.
TACAATTAGGGTTATTATTTTGCCACATGTCCACACTATGCTCCTCAAGACCATAATAAAACAATCCAACGCTTCAAAAGGAAGATTTATCAAGGTCCCAATAATCCATACAAAGAAATAGTAAAGCATCAAATTACTAATCTTGGTTTAACATCATCAAAGGGTTGTGAACTGGTTTTGGATCTTTGTAAAACAATTTGTAATCAGGTATATTTCCATCAAAGGTTGTGGAAATCAATAAATAACAACTCAAAGCACTCTTATCAAAAATAAAAAATCTTTGCTTATCTGGGGATACACCTTCTCCATCATCGATGTCAAAACTAATACCTATTCATTATTCATCACTCATGGAATGAATCTAATCATGCACCCAAAATGCCACAAAAGGCAAAATATAAATCATCTGGTATGCCTAAACATATCCTGCTCTTCAATACATAATAATGAGATCCTCCAAGGGATAAAAGGCATCTAAACAAAACTAAACGCTAAGGTTAAAATCATACGGTTTCACATACCTTTTTATATATACTCCTCTATGGTATAAATCAGAAATGACTAAACTTATAACAAACATACACCAGATTTAAACATATTAATTTTTTTTTAATTTTATTATTTTATGGAAGGACTAATATGAGTATGCCTGGATAATTAATTGGATTCATTGCATTGACTAAACAGTCTCACTCATGATTAGAGGTGTCTATTCACTCAAAATTATTTTTGTGTAAAGGCATTGCTACCCATATAATCAATTTACCTATATATAACACTTTGACTACTACGGCATATTACCAATTCATTATCTTGTTATCATATAGATACCTAATGATTCAACATACATACATACATATATATATATATATATATAGTCAACAAATTAAAGTTAATCCTACTGTAAACTAATAGTGATGATATTATACTGCAAGGTTAATATAGCGTTGATTATATTAAAATCAAAATATACTAAAGTTAATATAGTGCAGATATTATACTATAAAGTTAATGTAGTGTTTTTTAATGATGATGAGAACTATATTAAACTATAATCTCACTGTATATATTAAGATAGACTCATATGTATATCTAAATATTAGTATATACAATGTTATCATGTGTATATACATTAATGGAACTTGTTACATTAGTATATACCACTACTCATTAAATATTATGAACATATTAATATATACACAACCATGTTATATAATGCTAGTATATATATTATACATTGAATTTCAAATATATAATAAGCTAACATGTTTGTAATATTTTCACGTTATCTATGATCATATAATAGACTGATAAATCTATAAACAATGTTATTTTTGGAGGTGTAGATTTAGACTTCAACATATATTGTATATTATTATGATATGGAGATTAAGCGCTACATGCAGAATTAAAGTGTTGCATATTTTATCAAATGCCATTATGAATTGTTATGCTTTAATTATATTTCATTGTTTATCCAACACAAATTAGTGCTTATAAATCAACCTTGCATGCTCGCTTAAGCTAAGTCATTTAAGTTAAGCCACATTATTTATAAACTTAAGCTTGCTTAAGTTAAGTCATTGCAAAAGATAAGTCATTATATTTATACAAAAAATACTCAATGCAATATGTACTTTAATACACTCAGCACAAAATATATACAAATTATCAATATGCAGATGAGTTGTTGGGTATACACTAATATCAATCACTACACTATGATTGTAAATCACTGCACTCATATCACTGGTCCTAAAAAATAAGGAAATCATTGAATATATATATATATATATATACAGTTGTGTTAATCAATACTACATAGTCAATGCAAAAAAGTAATTATGTATGCATGCCCAATGAACCCAAATGATTTGAACCAAGTAAAACTTAAACTATTTAAATTAATCAGATCGCTCTACTCCAATATACATGTACTTTGTTTTTAGATTCATACACAAAATCTAAATAACAACACTTACCTGTTTAAGGAATCAGAAATGCTCAACCTAGCAAATTTCCTTCTTTTTCCCTCTAGCTTCCTTCTATTTTTTTTCTCTCCTCTCTATGTTGTGCTTCCCACACACTCATCTCTCCTCCCCCTTGTTTCATATTCCATATTCAAATGATAAAGGGGCGTAACTAAGTTTTAAATATTTTTCCCTTTCTATGAAAAGCTGCTTTCCAATTTGTTTTTATTTTATTTTATTTTTAAATCCTGATATCCTTTCTTTAAAGCTTGATCTTTTCTTTTTTGTTTATTTTAAGATTTCTTCCCCCTTTTATTTTATTCTTGTTATTTGTTTTTATTCCTTATTTCTTATTTTTATATTTTATTTATTTTTATTTCTAATTACAATAATCCATAATTTTGCTAATTAGATTAGCTTATCAATATCTTTTATATTTTATTTCTAATTACAATAATCCATAATTTTGATAATTAAATTAGCTTATCAATATCATGATAGTTTAATAATAATTCAATCAATAAATTTGAATTTAAATCTAATTATGAAAATCACATTTCCAAAAGCATTTAATAGTCATAAACACAAATCATGCAAGACAAATTCTATAAAACCATTTAGCTATGCTAGCAAACCATGAGCAAACAACTATCTAATGCAAGTAGAAATAAACACGTTATGTTAAACCATTTATTATGTAATCTAACATGTGCTAACTACTATGGTATGTGCAAGGTTCTAATTGGTTTCTCTATCATCCTCTGACATCTCGATCTATGTCACCCTCTTTGATGATGCTCTCCCTCCATCACACTCTGAGGGATGAGTTCTCCTGCATCAACCTCACAACAAGCAGGTAGTTAGACCATATCAACATGATACACAAACATCATAAAATATGGCTGACATAATAAATCAATATATTTGTAATGTAAACATATACACTATAACTAACTCATAACAATGTAAACATGTAACCTAAGCAATATCTTACTACCTCGTAATAGTATATATCTCAAAGCTTTGTCAAAAATAGTCAAATATAATTTTTCAACTATAAATATCCATAGATAATTAGATAGTTTGCTTAACAAAGAATTGCAATGTAACAAACATGGTGTATGTAATGATCCACAGTAGAACTGACACGATCATTGTTAATAACAAGGAAATGATCAAGTAGGTTAAATCTAAATTATCATCTCATTTTGATATGAAGCATTTAGGTGCTACAAAATTCATTTTGGACATGGACATTAAAAGGGTACAACCAAATAGGAAACTGTTAGTAAATCATAAGAAATATATTGAGGTGATATTGTAGAGGTTTATAATTAAGGAATGTAAACATGTAAGTACTCCATTTTTATTGGTTAAAATTTATCTATTTAAAAGTGTGTCAAGGTATAAGATAAAATTGATGACATATCTCTTGTTCCTTATGTGAGTGTCATTGGAAGCATAGTGTATGCAATTATCTGTGCTAGACCTGACACTGCCTATGTAGTGGGAGTTGTGAGTTGATTTATGTCCAACCCTAGGAAACAACATTGGATTGTTGTGAAAAGGATTTTCAAATATTTGAGTGGCACTTTAAATTATGCAATTTGCTTCAAGGAAGACCTATTGAAAATATAACTATAATTTTATAAGGATTTATGGATTCTAACTAGGCTAGAAATCTCAACTATTAAAGATCACAAATGCCTGTGTGTTTAACTTATTTGGGGAGTAGTGAGTTAGATGAGGAAAAAAAGGTGATTGTTGTAATAACTACTATAGAATTAGAGTGCATGGAAACCACTGCCAGTTGTAGACACCTAATTTAGTACAAGTTTTGTTATTGTAATACTTTTAGAGTCATCTTTTGCATATAGCTCATTAATTTTTAGTTAGTTACTCATTGACACATTTCATGTGTCTCTCTCTCTCTTATCTATGCAACCTTGTCTTATCCCTTTTATTCTATTTTCTCTCCCATGTATTTTTTGGCTTTAGGGATCCCCCCTACTTATTATTATCTCTTCTTTCTACTTCCTCTACTCATCTATTGTTGATTTTATCCTTGAGAAAAAATCATTAGTCTCATCGATTCTACCTTGGGTGGGATTGACGAACCATTGATTTTGTGTTTTGTAGGCCTTTTTCCCTTCTTCTATTTTCCCTTGCTTGTTTGGGCCTATTTTGTCAACTTCTTTCTTGCTCCTTATGCCAGCTTGTGTGTTAAAATGTCCTTGATTCAAAATTGAGAAGGCTATATATACAAGACTCCTAGAGGCATTATAATTTGAAGTTTTCCTTCAAGTTTCTAAGGTTTCTAAAATCATTTCTTCTATTTCCAATTTTGAAATTAGTCTAGGCACACTCTAAGGGATTTATTTCTAGTCATGAGGACTTGATTCAAGTTTTATTACATCTTGTATTAGAATAAGGATATGAGAATGTGCATGTAGTTTTATCTCCACTTAGGAAAAGAAGACATTATCTCACTCAATTTATCTATTTACACTACATAAGAACTATGTGGGGTCTAATTCCAGCATTTAGGATACATAGTTGTAACTTTCTTATGGTTCCCTGACCCAACTTGTTGGGGTTCTTATAGTTAATTCCACAATGGCACTGACGCTTTCTCCCAATAGGCTAGCGCGCTGGCCCTATCATGCGAGGGGTAAGTCTCTTGCACTCACCTGAAGCACACAACAAAAGACCAATTCTTGAAGGCTTTGAAGCATAATGCTATATGTTTTTTCATCTCTTGTAATATAAATCTTAAGTTGTTTAATACCATAGATATAACATTGTTATCCTTATTGTTCTAGACTTAACTTATACGATAACTAAGATCACCATTACTATTCAACAATAGAGTTAAGATAAAAAGATACCCGTGACTTTGAAAGAAATCATATTCATTATTTGACACTTAGAGTGTTCAAAAATTATCACATGTTATTGTAAATACCAACTATTCATTGATTGCTTAATAGATTACAAGACAAAATGTTATATCTCCTCCAAAGGTCCACCACCACACATGATTACAATAGGGGTTTTTATACTTGTTTTTCCCTATCCAAGTGTCAAGATTTTAACTTAATATGGACAAATAACACACAAACTCCCAACAAGTTGAGAGTTGTGGCTCTTACAACTGATTGTTCTTATAAAATCGAGCCTCTGTGCCCCTAGATGCTTGCTCTATGTTATGTTCTGGTGGTTAAGTATTTTTTTCCTCATAGGATGGTACATGTTCTATGATTGGTGGGGTCAAAGTGTTCTACTCAAGTTATTCTTCTAATTGCTCCAATGTTCCTCACACTCCACTTCTCTCACGCTCCCCTAGTCTTCCACTTCTTGTTTTGAGTCCTCTATTCTCGAGTCCCTCATGGCACGTTCTTCCTTGAATAGGTCCTCTCACATTGGGTCTCCTGCACCATTATCCTTTTGCACTTGGAAAGTTCCACATCATAATACTCCTACACACCATGGTCCTCCCATGCCATGTTGGTACTTGCATCAAAATGGACAATGGTCCTTCCATGCCATGTGCCACAAATAGAATAATACTTTATACAAAATTTAGGGGTCAACATCACCCCACACTATGTCTTTAGTCTATCTTAGACTAAACTGCACTAGCATCTTCTAAAAATTATGTCCCCTTTGCTCAAGTTCCTTCTTCAGCCCATCCCAGTGAGATAATGCATTGAGGACCTTGGTAGCTATTTGTTTAATGGCCTCCTTTGCTTCTTTTAGCTCTTTAGGCTGAGTCAGAGTCTCAATATTTTTTCCCTGTTCATCCAAGGTAGCACTAGCTTCTTTTTGGACATCTTTTAAATCAGAGACCTCATTGTCAACCTATCCTCAAAGTATTGAAAAACTTGTATTTATTTATTAATGATGTTTATTAAAGGCATCTTCCATCATCTTAACATACTTAAATACTTTTGTGTACTCGACATGATATTTTATTAATAGGGAAACATCAATTGCTTGTTGCTTTAGGACCCCCTCATCATTGAACTGAGCTTCTACTATTTTATTTAGGCAAACTAGGCATGCAAAAATACCATCCAAAATTAGGATAACTTCCCTGACTCTCTCTAAAGTACTTCTATAGATATCTACCGCCATGGTGAATTATTCAAGTATTTCTTGGGCCTCATCTCTAGGCTCAAGGTGCTCCTTATTTTTCTTGTGCAATAGTTCAACCAATGTTGCCAATTGTTTGATGGCATCCCTATCCAATCGTACACCATCTGTATGTGTTGGCTTTATATTCAAAATTGTTTTGCAAAGGTTTAATACCCTTTCCTTAACCTCGATGGCCTCTTATATTTTTCACTTCAAGGAGGCCACTTCCTCGATGAGTGCTTACTTTTCTGCATATACTTTATTATACATGTCTATAACTTTTCCATGTTTCTTTTCTATCGTGTGTGCATCTGATTTTGACAAAATGTTTTGGCATTTCATCTCCATGGCTAGTTTCAAAAATGCAATGCTTGTCATTATTGGAGAGAGCCACTATGGATTAATCTTAATGAGGTTTGGTAGACCTGGAAAATCTAGACCAAAAAAATGCAATCCAAAGGATTATCAAATGGGGGCTATTCACTATACATTTCCAAAAAGAAGGACAATTGATTCCTTGTTTTTGGGGTTGTGTCTTTGGGGTGGAAGTGCTTCTAAAGATAGAGGTTATTTTCTTCTACATTAAACTGATATCATTCATGTAGAGTGGACAACCCTCTTTGATCATATTCCCCCTCAGCTAGCCCATTCCCCTTTCTAGGTCTCACTCAAGTTCACCCTCTTGATGGCTTTTTGAGGCCATCCCATCCACATCCATAGTATTAATATCAATTTGATCACCAGATGGGCCCTTTTGCATTGGGGATGGAGTCTTCTCTGAGTATGATCCCAAATTATGAAACTATTTTTGAGAGGGGTCCCTTTGGGGTACTTGAGTTGGAGGGTGTTGTGGCACTAATTCAGTGGTAGTCTTTGGAAAAGGTGGAGGTGAAGGTAGTCATGGAGTTGGAGAAGGTGGGGAAGGTGGATGAGGAGATAAAGGGTTTGGGGTAGGTGAGTGAGAAGGAGTGAAATGAGAAGGTGGAGATGAATCAGATGGTGATGAAATGTGAGATGGAGATGGTTGAGGTGGTGAAGGTAACATATGAGGTGGAGATGGTAAAGCATGAGGTGGAGGTGGATGTGGCATAGATGGTCAAGAAGTAGTGGGTTATGAGGGTTGTGCCTCTGCCATCTTTTATCATTTTTGAGGGGCCTATTTCCCACTTGTATTGGCACTTGGTTCTAGTTGTTTCCTCCATTTCTACAGTGCTTGGGGGAGCCTCTCCTTGAGGTCTCCATCTTGAGTGTACTGGCAAGGGCGTAATATGTAAAACATCTTATGTACTTTCTCCATAACTAAGATATTCTTAACCTTAATATCAACTAATTCTATTTATCCCCTTTCTATGAAGGCCTTTTTGCCTAGATAAATGAACATCTTTCAGAGGGTGTGGCACTTCTCATCGATCCATTCTACCTGTAGACTAGTTGGATATGCATCATAAATTATATTGATGGAATCGATGAAGTAGCACATAGAGAAGGTATATGACAGTCTAATCCATGCTAAAAGTTCTCTCAAAGGGTCCATTCGAATGCATGACAGGGAATAGTGTTACTCCATAGTAAATTCAACTTGATCTATGGTTGAGGAGGCAAATCCTTGGGAATGTGTCATTCATTCCTGAAAGTTGCTTTCATCCTATCAAACTAGAACCTCATCTTCAACTTTTATGTTGGGGTGATGTGTTGGGTGTAGGTGAAAGCTTTGTAGCACTCGATAGGGGACTTGTGAGTTGGGGGGTACACCCACTTTAATGATGTTGAACTATACTCAGACACCCTAATCTCATCAAAAACTAGCAATAAGAGGATTGTTCCTCAAGAAAACCTATACTTAGGCATTTTGTGTGCCTTCTTTATGTCTTTAGCTATCTTCTAGGCAAAATACACTGCCCAATTGTATTGTGTGCCCTGAACCACTTGGTGAGCAATGTGCAAGTGGGCCATATCCACCTCCTTTTATTGGTTAGTCCCTCTGACCTTTGTGGAAATGATCCATGCTGTGACCCTAAGGGCAGGATCTTGTAAGTTTATCATATGCATCACATGCCCTTATTTTTGGTACATAAGTGTGGTGGCAGTCTATTAGGTCTCCTTCATATTCACCAAGTCATCCAACACATTAACCCTTGAGCACTGAAGCCCCATGATTTTGCTTACCCTCTCTACATTGATCTTCATGTTGCACCCCATGAAGTGGATGTAGTCCTCATGAATACATGAGAGGAGGAACTGAAATGCCTTAGTAAGTTTTCCAAAGTATGGCAGTTCAAAGATTTGGAGGAGGCTAGCCTTGTCCAGCTAGTTCTTAATGGACAAATCATAAACCACTTGGTTTCATGTGTTAGAGGTCTGGACCTGGTAGTCATTTTGTAACTCTACTTTGTTGCCCAATTGATGGTGGTTTTAGTAAAAAATTGTGGCAGTTGACACCTTGGAGACCTGTTTCTCCATGCACAAAACTGACTTTGGGTACTACATTTCTTTTATTAACAAAGATGGAGAGAGAGATGTTGGGGTGTTTTGTGATGAAGAGGCTTGTGCCTACTTTCCCTTCTTCACCATCTTTGCTTTTGAGCTCTCGATTACTTTTTCTGCACTCTCTCTCAAAACTCCTGCACGTTGCATTTTAGTCTTTCTTCTAAACCTCCTAACACTTCTTCTCTTATAGGAAACCAGGCTCCTCCACTCACCTCTTCTTCTAGTATGGTTGGAATCTTCTCAAGTCTCTTAGCCTTTTTATTCAACTGCATTACCCTTTGTGGTGCTCAAATGTTAATCCATGACCATCCCACATTTCTAAAATATTTCATGATCGATGATCCAACTTGCCTCAACTTTTGATCTTCATGCTTCAATAATGGTAGAACCTGCGCCCTAAAACTTCAACAAACTCCACTCCTACACATAAGTCCAAACTTAGAAACCTTTCTTGTTCACCTATAAACCCCCATCGTGTTTTTTTCAACTTTACAATCACTCTATTCTATAGCAAAATTGGTCTCATCAATATTTGGTTCTTTGGTTTATCGATCACACTTAGCACTCAAAGATTTAAGCAAGGTAAAGTATAAAATGGCTTTGACAGGCTTATTTATAGGTCATATAGGGGGATTTACCTCCATTAATTCTTTCCCTCCCCTTTTCACTTCATCATTAATGCATATATTTTAATGACCTTTGTACTTTGAATCTTATAGTGAACATTAAGTGCCTTAGCCAATTTGTCCCATCCTTCCACTCACACAATTCTCACCATAACTAACTTTGTCACATTAATGGTCCATTTATTCTCGTGCCTTTCTTGAAAGTGGATGCAAATTATCCCACCTTTCTTATGAAGTGAAAGATAATTATCACCCAAATGGCAGGAACCTTTCAAAATACTTTTGAAGTGCATTCAATAACTCACGCACCCTTAATCACTCATATGCCATTTATGACTCTTGCACCTTTGGAACTTACGCGTCCACATATCATGTCTTGTATTCAAGCGCATAATGCCTTACCCTATAGTAAAAAGTGTTTGTCATCCTCTACGAAAATAATATAAGTATAAAAACTAAAAATTACATGAAAGAGTCACGTGTCTCAAGGGCAACACTTTTTATTGAAATCAATAAATCCTAACCTAATGGCCTTGAGCCTTATTGATTATAAAATTTGAACTAAATAGAATTGTAATATGGTCGAAGCTAACTCCCATTATAGTGTCCTGGAAGGAATTGACCATCTATTCATTTTAGCTAGCAAGCTCCAGTAGGGCAAATGCTATGAACTATAAATGGTCCATAACAATGGATGCAAAGCTTCCCAAGGTAGCACATGAACTTGGAATCATGTAGTAGAACTATCATGGCTAGAGAAAATACTTTATTCTTGAGATGGTGATCATACCATGCTTTTTGTTTATGTTTCTCAATAGCTTGACTCTAGTGGATGAGGAACTGAGCCTCATCTAGTTTCAACAAATCATGAGCTGAGATTTCAAAGAGGTTTCATCATCAAAGTTTCCCATACACACTATCTAGAGAGACGACACTAGGAACTCCACTAGTATGATCACTTCCTTTCCATATACTAGGTTGAATGGTGTACTTTTGTTGGGGCACTTGTATGCAGTTTGGTAGGCCTAAAGTATTGTAGATACTCTAACATCCCAGTCAGTCTGGCCAATATTGAATTTTTTTGTCAAAGTGGTATCAAGGATCTTATTCAAGGATTCAGTTGTTCCATTGACCTATGGATGGTATGGTGTCATCTTATGGTGCATGATCATGAACTCAGCTAACAAGATGAGAATTATCTCATTCAAGAAGTGGGTATCATGATCACTAGTGAAACTTAAGGGACATCTAAACCATGTTATAATGTTTTTCTAGATGAATCACATAGTAGTTGTTGTAGTATAATCTTTTGTTGGTGTTGTTTTAGCCTAGTGTGTGAGATAGTTAGTCATCACAATGATGTAACAAGAGCATGTTCATCATCTTGTTGGAGTGATAGGTCCCACAAAGTCAATAACCCACTTTTTGAATGGTTCTTGAGAAGGAATAGGGTGTAATGGCATAGCATATATTCTATTAGGTTTTCCTATGCATTGGTAGACATCACATTACTAACATAAGCCTTTGCATCTTTGAATAAAGTTGGCCACCAGAGTCCCGCAAGCAACACCTTATGCATGGTAGCTTCTCCAGTGTAATGCCCTCCAGTAATACCTACGTGTACTTCTCAAAGCACTTTAGGGTGCTTATGTTGCATTACACAATGGTGAAGCACCTCATCATGGTCCATTTTGTATAGATCACCTCCTATGAGTTGATAAGGCACGGTGCAAACCATAAGTTACTTTTTCTCCTATGAAGATAAAGAGTCAAGTGCAAAGCCAACATTGAAGAATGTTTCAATATCCCTCAGCTCTTCAGGTATTTGAGCAACTCAAAAAATATGTACGTCAATGTATCAAAAGTGAACCAACCCAACCAAAAAAAGATAGATTGATATATTAAAAGTGAACATAATATAATCTGAGAGTGTGGGGACAACATCGAGACTTCTATAATTGATTTGACAAAATACATGAATTATTGCAGTGGATATTTTAAAAGTATAAAAACATTGTTTCAAATCAGAAATCAATGAAAATTAAGGAGAATTGAATGAAAATTCTGCGATTTGTCTCACATTTAAATATTAAAGAAGAGGAATTGAACTTTTAAAAGAAAGCTTTTATTAAGCATTTTACTCCCCATAGCCTCTCTTTTTTTAAATAACAAAACTTTATTAAAACTTTGACTAGCTCTCACTTTATACATGGGCTCTTTTTAAAATAAATTTATATTTAAAGAAGTCGGGGTGAACTCATAAATTAAATAAAGTTATAGCTCTAGAATATTATTAAATCTATTTAAGTTTAGAAAATAAAGATTTTATTTAGAATACTTCTATGGCATGTGGGGGTTCTCCATTTTCAATTTTGGATAAGTGATCAAGCCCACAATTGGTATTCTTAGGCTTTATTACTATGGAAAATTAGAATTCTTGGAAGAGTACAATCTAGCAGTAGATCCTTCCATGTAGTATTGGCTTGTTGACAAGAAGTTTCAAGGCCTTATGGTCTATATAGAATATAAATGGGTGGGAAAAAGGTATTTTTGTAGAGCATAAACCATAGATAAAGTTTCATTCTCTATGGTGGTATAATTTCATTTGGTCGAGGTTAGCTTCCTACTAGCAAATTAAATTGGGTGATCCAAGTTTTCATCACTTGGTTGTGTAAGTATCACGCTAACTACCATCCTAGATGCATCAACATGGACATGAAAAATCTTTGTCTAGTCAGGGAACTATAAGATAGGAGTGGTAACTAACCTTTTTTTAAGTGATTCAAAGGCTACTTTACAAGAATTGGTCCATAGGAACTACTTATTATGATTTAGAAGCTCTTCCAAGGGTGTTGTAATCTTGGCATAACCCTGATAAACTTTTTATAGTAGTATGTGTGACCTAGGAAGGCACGTACCTTGTGTTGAGTCTTGGGCATTGGCAAATAGAGAATAATGAAGATCTTGGCTGGATCCACCAAGAGTCCTTCCTTACAAATGTAATGTCTAAGGAGTACACCAAAAGGTGTTATAAATAGGCACTTCTTCAAATTCAAGAAAATTTGCAACACTTGACAATGCTCAAGCATGAGCCTCATATTGACACAATGGTCCTTGACTAACCCGTATACCATCCAGTCATCTAAGTAGACTTGGAGAAACTTATGGATAAAATATTTGAAAGCCTCAACTACTATTTGTAAGAACATCACTGGGGTATTTTTCAACCTAAAAGGCATGATGGTATAGGTAAAAGATCCCCATTCAGTAGCAAAAGTAGTCTTGGATTGATCTTCCTTAGCTATCTGGATTTGGTGATACCGTGAGAACCCATCGATAAAAGAGTATATCTCACAACTGGCAATACCTTCTAGTATTTTCTCCATAAAAGGTGTTGGAAAAGGATCTATCACATAGGATGCATTTAAAACATAGTAATCCACACAACTCCAGATACACCCTTCCTTTTTGATATTGATTACCATGAGACTCGCCCAATCAAATTCATCAATAGGAGTAATTACTCTGGTGTGGAACATGTTATCAATCTCCTCTTTTACGTGTGCCTATAGGTTAAGATTCATCTTGTATGGATGTTTCTTCACTGGGTGAGCATCATCAATCAACTTTATGTGCGTCTTCCCCAGAGATGAGTGAACTTTCATTTAACTATAATTCCTTGGAAATATGTCCTGATATTCTTTCAGCAACTCAAAAAATTGTGAGATTTCTATCTCAATCTAATAATTTCCAATTGTAGCCATCTTAGTCTCTTACTCCATGCCAATGTTAAGTTGACTAGTTTGAATGGGCTCATGATAAGGGTTGTCTATTGGAGAGCTTATGTCTTGAACAATTCATGAACCAGTACTTGTAAGGACTCATAGATTGTTATTCAAGGGGTCAAGTGAAGTGGACCCCTCACCTTCAACTACTTGAAAGACAAGTTATTGCTTTCCCATGTAGATCTCTTTATAGTGTTCTTCATTAGGAATTGTTGATGATGTAGGCTCAATGAATAAATGTAATGGTTATTCAGGTTCCTGATGAATAAGGCACAATCAGTCTTCGATGGGACTTGGATCTCCAATGATTGCTTCATGCATGGCTTGAAGGGTGAGGTGCAAGTCCATCCTTGGTGAAAAGTAAGAAAGTGACAACATCATGTTTTCCTTTAATAATTATCAAAATCTAGTACCCGTGTGCCTTTCTTCATGAATGTACCAAGCTCGTGCCTAAGTGTGCAAATTCCCATAGAATGCATGGACCCAGAGTTACTCTAGTAAGAATGTTTCCTCAACTCACCATATTGTCTCACAAGCATCAAGGTGAGGTTCAGGGGTTTTCATGCCACTGTAACTGAGTGTGCCCCTGATCTTATTATTGTGGTGAAATTTATGATGTAGGGCAACTCACACTTGATCCTAATACAAAAGGCATTCTTTATGAGTATGCCACCATCTGGTGGTGGCACCATAAAAAATGTGATCTAATGACCTCATTCATTCATTTTTGGTATCATAGAACTCTTTGAGGTGCTGGACAAAATCATGCACCTTCATTTGTCCTTAGAACTGTGGAGCTTCATCAAGTCTCTCCAACGATGGTCCCTTTAGTGGTCTTCACATTGCTAAACCCATGAGGTACACAAACTTGTGACATTTATGGAGTTGGTGTGGGATACTTTTTCCTTTATTTACAATGCTATACAATCTTTCAATGAGATTGTAGTCACCATGGGCCCAATAGTTGTAAGCATTACTTGTAGTGTCTGAGATAGACTAGTTGTCTGTCCAGTAGAGAATACCATCTGGCTTTGGAACATTGTATTCATCATGTCGAGTAGTCACATTATACAAATTATTGATGTCTTCATTAGCACTCATATGCTTGATATAGGGTGGTCCCTTTATTGGGTCTAAGGGTATTACCATGCGTTGATTAGTATTCTCAAAGCTAATGTATTAGTTCTTAAAGCTCAAGTCTGCATGATTTTCATAGCACCAAGGCATTCCTAATAAGGCTGGATAGTCATCAACTTCTGCTAACTCCAAAACTTCAAAATCTACTTTGAAAGGACCCCCAAGTATGTCAACGGTGGTGTTTTTGAGGACTCTAATAGGTTGCACTTGAGTTTTATTCACCATGAACAAGACATGAGGAGAGGGCTACAAGGGTAGACTAGACATTATTTGCCAAGCATCTTTAGTGAGAACATTCACTTTCACACCAATATTTACTAGAATATCTCAGATTACCCATCTATTAATAACAACATTAAGTAATATCTCTCCATATTCTAGGGAAGAAGAACTAGGACTTTCCTATCATCAGGCATGATTTAAATAGGGATCCTCACTCTAATTATTAAGGTGAGGGTGGACTTCATTTGGTAGGCCGCTTGACCTTTAAGCCAAGTGCTGAGTTGGGGAATGATGTCTTCATCGAGCATACATTTGCATGGTTCTTAAAAATTGTCCTACACCACTAGAAGTTTGACTTCCCTTTGCATTGAGGCATGTTGTGTGACATCCTTGTCCTTGAGGTATTGAATCTCACCTTGGATCTCTCACAATAGTGCCATTGTATCCTGAAGGACATCCTTTTACTATAACACATTAGGTTACTTCTTTACCCATGGTTCTTCCCAATGTATCTTCTTGATTGGGTTGGCTGACTGAGTCCGACCCCCACTACAAGTGGTGATATTTACCTACTACACTATGGGGATGATTGGTCATGCATGCCATTGTGGTTTGTCTATGCGAATCATGTTATTACCCTTTTCATTTCAGTCCTTAATGATAGTTGCATATAGATCAAGACACTCTTCCAGTCAATGGCCCTTTTTGCAAAATGCACAAGTTGGGTACTCTAGGCAATACCTTTGATAGTGGTCTGCTGACCCACATTTGTAGCAAGTTCTTGGTGGAAATCAGCCATCACCTCATCCTCATCCTCTCCCTTGCCCATGATAGCTACCATTATCTTGAGTATTGGCGATCGAGGTTTAACACGTACTGTATGCTCAAGCTTCATGAATTTTACTAATCAATCATCAATCATTGGTATCATGAGTATAGGCATCAAAAATCTTAAAATACTCAGACACTTTAGTGTTCATAACCCTCTACAAGAGAGGGCAAAAATGGACATCATGCTCTTCACAACAGATCTCACAATTTTGTTTTAGTACTGCATAGATGTTCTTACACAAGTAATTGCTTCTTATATGCCCTTCAGTTTCATAGTCAATACACCAAACACCATTGCATGTCTCATGTGCATTGTTTGCAATCAAATTTTCAAGTTGAGATGTCATGGATGTTATATGTGCCTCCATAAAGGGACTGATCTTGATATCCATACTTCCAACTGCTTCAACACAGAGGGTAGCTTCCATGGCCTCATGCATGCTGGTGAAGGTTCTTTATGACAAAGTTTGATAGAAAGGTAACAATAGTCCTCCCATAAACCATTGTACATGCTAAGCAAGATTGATTTCAAATGACAACTTAGAAAGAAAGGTTTTGAACCATGCATCATATTCACATGCACTCTCTATAAGTCCTTATTTTATGTCTTTCAACACCACTATACTTTGCTGCTCAAACTCAAGAATATCAAATTCCTACAAGAAGGTTGCTTTGAGTTGGTCATAGTCAACCACTGCTTATTAAGGGTCAAATTTGTGATACCATTTGTGTGTGCACTCTAAAAGTGTGGTTGCAAACTGTATTGTCTTTCTCTCATAAGACGTGATGCCACACATTCTCTAGATTAATTTTCACTTGTGGACATGTTTAACTGCATTCTATACCCTACGGTATTCAGGAAAATGCAAGGCCATCATATAATAGACCATTATAGGTTAAGTAGTTGGTTGTTGAGTAGATCCAATTCTAGTTCTAAGAGGGGGTCTGCTTCTTCCTAATCTTCTTCCAACACCTCTAGTAACAGTACCTATAAGAAGGGGCATGGTAGAGGGTTGATTTCCCAAGTTTGGGCTTGTACTCTAGTCTTGAGGGCTAGTTCCACTAGGAATCCTAAATTGTGCCATAGAATCCCCTTGAAGAGGGAAAGATAATGTAGATTCTAGATAATTGCCTAATGGCCTAGTTTTAGTCTCCCTTACCTGTTTAGTTTCTGACTCTGTGTTATTCGTATCCCAATTTTGTATTTGTATTTTGTCCAACTCAAAGGCATGAGCATGCACTATCATCACCTACAATCCAACTCATTTCTTTGAAAGATAAAAGTGGTAAAGGATGTGGTTCAAAAGTGATGGGCTCCTCACACATGTTTGTCTCCCTGTGGCTCTTTATATCACTCCTTGAGGTTTCTTGATCTCTTCCTACACCACTAACTCCCATAATCCTTTATTGAGCTTCATTATACTTTTGTTTTCACAATGCTTATTGGCTTGCTACCATGTTGAACCCATAAACTTCAATCAAACCCTAGTCTCCCCTTCCAAATGTATGGTTCATGCATAGGAGATTTTAGCCTTCCATGGGTAGAGTCTCCAACCCAAGGTCAACAAATAACTTCTTGACCTCGAAGGCAAATGATGAAAGATGTCATGCCCTCAACTCTCATAGGAATTGGAACTTTTATTCCTTAAGAAATGAATAGGTGGTCACCATGCATTCCAAAATGTAGCTATTTTGAACACCTTTCCACCAATAGTTAACCACTCACGTCCAGGAAACTTCAATTCATGCTAAACTCCTTTGTCATTCAAGTGTCCATGATTGCCTTCATCTAAGATTTTGGGATCATCCTTGAGCATGTGATAAGATCCAATAATGCAAGAGAATATGGACCTCAAAAAAGAAAGTCTCATACAAAGAGGTGTAGAGATTTTGCTCTACCGACTATCATGTAGAAACTCCTGGTTCAAGATATAGAACTGCAAAGTTGTCTTCGACACTAGTAACCAATTCTTCAATATTCTCTAATGTAATGTGCTCAAACATCTCCCATAATCATGTTCCAATTACTTTAGGTTTTGACAATGAAACCAAAATGTTAGGGTTCTTATAGTTAATTCCAAAATGACGCTGAAGCTTTCTCCCAACAAGGTAGCACATTGGCCTTATCATGCGATGGGTAAGTCTCATGTGCTCACCCAAAGTACGTAGTGAAAGACCGGTTCTTGAAGGCTTTGAATCATGATGTTATATGTTTGTTCATCTCTTGTAACACAAATATTAAGTTGTTCAACACCATAGATATAACACTATTATCCTTATTGTCCCAGACTTAGCTTCTATGATAACTAGGATCACCATTATTATTCAATAGTAGCGATAAGATGAAAAGATACCTGTGACTTTGAAATAAATCATATTCATTATTCGATACTTAGAATGCTCACGAATCATCACATGTTATTGCAAATACCAACTATTCATTGATTGCTTAACAAATTACAAGATATAATGTTATATCTCCTCCAAAGGTCCACCACTACACATGATTAAAACAAGGGTTTTTATACTTGTTTTGCCCTATCTAAGTGTTAATATTATAACTTAATATGGACAAATGACACACAAACTCTCAACAGGCTGAGAGTCATGGCTCTTACAACTGATTGTTCCTATAGAACCATGCCTCTATGCCCCTAGATGCTTGATTTATGTTATGTTCTGGCGATCAAGTATTCCATTCCTCACGAGCTGGTACGTGCTCTCCGATTGATGGGGTCAAAGTGTTCTACTCGAGTTATTCTTCTAATTGCTCTCACTTTCCTCACGCTTTGCTTCCCTTGTACTCCCCTAGTCTTCCACTTCTTGTTTTGAGTCCTCTGTTCTCGTGTCCCTCATGACATGTTCTTCCCTGATTAGGTCCTCTCACGTTGGGTCTCCTACGTCGTTGTCCTTCCATACTTGGCAAGTTCCATGCCATAATACTCTTGTGTGTCATGGTCCTCCCACATCATGTCAGTACTTGCGTCAAAATGGACAATGGTCCTTTCGTGCTATGTGCCAAAAATGGAACAATACTTTGTACAAAATTTAGGGGTCAACACAACTACTTCTTCCCTTCTCTATTTTACAATTTTTGTGTGGTGAATTAGGTTGAGGAGGAAAAAAAAGCAAAATCAAAAATTTTTGCCTCATATTCTATAAAGTGCAAGCACAACACTGTATGACATCTAGAGATGAACATGCATATAAATATTTAGAATCTAAAAAGGTGTAGTATACAAAATCAGTATAGGAGAATAGTATGGCGGTTAAAATAGGTTAGCATTGATCTTGCCCTAGGTAGAACGCTAGTCAAAAAGTAAGTTCTGTTTTTATTTTTGTTGAGTTAGGCACTCAAATTGCACACACACTTTTCTACATACTTGCACAACATAAATCCGCATTCAAAAATAGAAAAAATGATCAAGGTGTGACTATTCCTTAAATTTTGTACTTTCATTACTTAGTTTAGCATGTTTTCATTTACTTGTTCCCTTCTCTAGTTCACGTTGATGGCCATGAGGTAGATTAAAGATTGTTTTGCATCATCATATTGTTTATCTTCCTTGTACAATTATTTTAGTTGATTGTGTGTATATTAATTGAACATAATCCACTTTTAGCTAAAACCCCAATAAGAAAGCGATATGGTTATAATGCTTGAAAGTTGTAAGGATAAACTATGACAATCAAAGTACAATATATTTGGCAAAGAACTCCGCTTATCATTCTCCATTAAAGAATGTTGATATACAATATCATTTTGTTAGAGAAATGGTTGAAGACAAGTAGGTACTGTTGGCAAAGGTTGAAATAAATGACAAGGTTGCTTATTCATTGATGAAGGCTATGAGCACTAAGAATTTTTCTTGTTGAAGAAAATCAATGGGCATTGTTGCCCTTAGTAGCTCAAAGTATGACCCTATGGTCCCTTATGGAAAGTATTCTACAAGTGGGAGAATGTTGGAAATGTGTTGTATATTTTTCAGGATTTATACTTAATAATATTTACACTTGCTTAAACTATACATGCAGAATGGGGGGGACCACCTTTATGTATATTTTTCAGGATTTATACTTAATAATATTTACACTTGCTTAAACTATACATGCAGAATGGGGGGGATCACCTTTTTGACGAAATAGAGTGGTAGCCCTTGGCTTAGGCCACATAAAGTTGATAGGCCCTTTATTTAGAGGTTTGGGGATGGGTCCCTCAACATGGTTCAAGGTAGCATTGTAATTTTTTGGGAATGTTATGGGTAAGTTTAGCCTATGATTTATATAGTTTATGGTTTTGGTACCTATTGTATTGTAATACCGCTTGGACAATTTCTTATTGATGTACCTACAAACACTAACACATGCATTAGGGTAAAATATAACTTAGAAATACATAATTGTATTGTAAACAATTGAATTAATACAAAAAGGAAGAGGGTAAACAAGCTAAGGTTTATTCGCGAAAGAGTTTTCCCAATTAAAAATCCTGTGTATTGTGAGTGTGTGCAATTGCTCCTATGATAACTTTAATTCTGTTAAAATTACTTCTCTTATATTATTTATCAATTTTTTTAATTTGCCTTTTCATTAATATTTTTAAATTGATGTAAAATGTAAAATATCTCTCTTTAAAAGTATAATTTTTTTTGTTGACTACTATTTAACATGACAATTTTAAGTTAAGAACTAAAATTTGAGAGGTATTCAATCTGTCAAATTTTCCTTGAGACACAATCCAACTTCATCCCTTATATTTTAATAAGTTTTAGAAAAATTAATACCTGATGAACTCTTTGTGAATCCAACATCTTCATCAATTGAACCAACAATCATCCATTAAAAATATAATTTTAGCAATAAATCCAATAATGCAATCTCTCTCTCTGTTTTTTTAAAAACGTCATTGACATATTAACTACTCATAGAGATTATCGAGAATAATATGGGATTAAAACAAATTAGGAAATCTAATAAAACTAAATTGCATCGTCTAAAAAGAAGTTTCAACGGTTCCAAAGATTAGAGGTTTTAGAACAGAGCGTTGTTTTTTTCCATGGAAGGCTAGATTTGGACCATTGATTTTCTTGATTATCCACACAGAGAAGATAGGGAGAGAGAATGGAGTCGCAACAGTTATAGGAATGCACCAGAAAAAGTCAGAGCTACAGATTGGTAAAGAAAGCAGAGGAGTTTCTTCGGATTATCGGAGGCCTCCTCTTCTGACTTTATCTGCTGCCGCCGCCAACAATTTTCCTGCTGTTTGGCCGGACGAGGCTCTCACCACCCCTCACAAAAGGGTCCATCAACATCAACAACAACAACACCAGGCGAAAATTCATGTTAACAATCCGACGCCTCCGCCTTTGGCAATCGGGCCCTTCCCTTGCTTGAAAGAGGCGGCGGCGGCGGCGTTATTGCGCCACAACAAGCAACAGCCGCCGGCGCTGCCACCCACAAAATGGCTCTGGCAGGAAATGGGGAAGGAGGAGATTATGTTTGGAGGACGGAGGTTGAGGTTTCGAATCCTGCTGCCGCCGTTGGTAATTGTTTCTATTCCATGCCTGTGGTGGTATTTCAGGGCGGCCCAGGTCCAGCCGCAGGAACAGGTTCAGGTCAGGTTTTTTTAAATTGGATATTTTTTAATTATTTATTATTTAATAAAACCTTTGAAAAATTGCGCTATTGAAGTAATTTTAAAATAAGGATTCAGTCGGTCAATCAATGATGTTTTAAAAATACTTTTAAAAAAAAATCATACAAAACGAGCATAATTTTATTCATTAGATTCGTGGAATGGGATGAGGTATAAGGACTCCCGAAGACGAGTTCCAGTTCCATGTTCAAATCCTCAATAATCACAATAAAATGGCATACCCCCACCAAAAAAAATGCCAGGTGTAAGTCCCAGGCGAATTTAACAGAAGAGATATTCCCGAGACTTGGTATCTAAGCCGCAAGTCCGCAAGAATATTTTTTCAATCAAAAACTGGATTGGGTTTGCCAAACGAACCAAAAAAATCCCTAAATTGCCCTAGATGAATATTGATATGAGACCTACTTAAGGTGGGGCATTTAGGATCTATGAAAGTATGTTAGTTTTTCAGAAGAATGTTGAGATTATTTTAGTTTCCATAATATTATCTATTTGGAAAAGAGATTTTTGGATCCATCATGTTAAGAAGAATGCTCTTAAGACACTTTTTTCCTAATTCTAAACTAACCCTAGGTTGGAGGCCAATTGGTTTGTGGCCTAATTTATATAAGGGTAGTGCAAGTTAGATTTCCAAGTCCAACCCCTGGGATGCCTGAAATGAGCCTTAGTATATCGGTATGGCATTGATATCCCCTCCAATAAAAATAACTTTTGAGAAGGTTCATCTGCCAGTTTCATGCTGTAGTTTGTGAGAGTGGGTTTTTAGCTTTACAATCATATTTTATTTTTCATAAATATATTTTTAAATTAATGTTAAGATGATATGTTTTTTAATTAATGTTAAGATGAAGGCTTCCACAGACAATTTTAATTAGATATGAATATTTGTGGGATTTTTTACTCGTGTGTGTTTTAGACATCATCCAAATGACCTCCATGAATAGTCATTATTCAAATGACATTTTTCTTAATATATTTTTGATAATAATCACAAGGCTAGGGGACCCACTTTAGCACACAAGTACTGTAAGCATTTGTTAGTACAGGGGAGCAATGGTGGGCCATTAGGGAAAGGAGCTAGAGGGTGAGAAGCCCAAAGTGGTGAATTATATTCACCATTCCTCCCTCCTACTAGCAAATGCTTATGGTGCTTGAGTGCTAAAGTGGGTCCCCTAACCTTGTGATTATTACCAAAAATACATGAGGAAAAATGCCATTTGAGTGATCACTGCTCATGGAGGTCATTTTGGATAATGACTAAAACACACCCAAGTATCTAATTAAAGGTTTTTAATTTTTTTTAAAAACTTTTGAGAAACTTCGTCTACCACTTTCACTTTGTAGCTTTTGTGAGTTGGTTTTTAGCATTATAATCATGATTTGCTTTTCCGCATATATACGTTTTTTGAACTTTTGAGAAGGTTCTCATCCACGATTCTCAGTTTTACAATCTTGACTATCTTCAAGATATATTATTTATTTTTTCCTAAACTTCTGAGAAAGTTTGCCTATCAGTTTCACTCTATAGTTTGTGTGGGTTGTTTTTTATTTTCCCAATCATGATTTTCTTTTTGACATATAATTTTTATTTTCTTTTGAACTGCAAAGATCTGTTAAACTTTTAATACTGGTAAAAAATCATTTCATTCACAATTTCCATTGTGCTGCGAGCCCTTAGATTTTTCTTTGCTACCCAGTAATGACTGGGTGCAAAGCATTCTGGACCTTAAAAAGACCTTTCCTTTCCTTTTTTTTTGTAGATGCAAGGTTATGACGAGGATGAAGAGGGGGCACTGCTCACTGATTTGCAGTTTTCTGAAGCAGCCATTGTATGCGGCCTCTGGTTTGATTTTTTTGCAGCAGTAGTGTTCATTACAGCCGTGGTCATATCACTGAGAATCGCATACCCAAACCTCAAACTATCTCACAGATGGCCTTCCTTTCCCAGAGGCATAATTGGGGTGCACAGGACCTGGGATTGGCTTTCCTCCAAGCCCCTCGTAACATATTTATTACAAGACAGGGAGAAAAAGAGGGCTTTATTAGCCAAGACCCTGGTCACATGGACGATTGGCTCCGAGAGGACCAGCAAGATAATATCCAGAGAAGCGGTGAGGGTTTACACTAATGGTGATGTGTATGAGGGGGAGTTTCATCAGGGCAGGTGCTCAGGCAGTGGTGTGTATTATTATTACATGAGTGGAAGGTATGAAGGGGATTGGGTTGATGGAAAATATGATGGTTATGGGGTTGAGACGTGGGCCAGGGGCAGCCGTTATAGAGGACAGTATAGGCAGGGTTTTAGGCACGGTTATGGGGTTTACAGGTTTTACACTGGAGATGTGTATGTGGGGGCATGGTGTAACGGACAGAGTCATGGCTATGGTGTTCACACTTGTGAAGATGGGAGTCGATATGTGGGGGAGTTCAAGTGGGGCGTCAAGCATGGCCTTGGATACTATCACTTCAGGTATGCATGTTTTTGATAAGTTTAGTTTTTCTGGGAAGAGATTGTTATTAGAAGATTATTATAATAGATGGCAAATCTCTTTATATAAAATGATAAGAGTATATGCTTTACAAACATAGTATTTATTTATTTTTCTAGGTAAATCTTGGATGAGGTTATGGGCTTCCATTAAAGCTGAGTAGCTTGGATAGCAATATTATAATCTTTCCACATGCTAGTTGAGGTTATTGTGGGTTATTCACTCACAAATGTTTGCTGTTATGTTAATATCACAATCCCTTCAACAACATAGAAATTGTTATTAATACTGTCAAGTTTGGTAAATCTAGACCATGGTGATGTTTTACTTTGAAAATTTGTTTAGTGGGGGAGCCTGATTTTTGAATTACTTTAAAAAGTTATCCAATTGGTTATAGATAACTCGTCAAAATCAGTGGGATTTTTGGCAATAGTTCAGGCTGAAGAAAATAGTTATATTGATTGAAAAGATTTGTACATTTTGGCAAGAAAATATCGTTTTGAAAATAATTTGAAAATTTTAACTAAGGTGTGCAATTAAAACCAAAGCAGAAAGATTGAGCAGTTAAAAAGTAGATCTTGTGAGATTAGATCATTTGCCACTTTTTATTTGTTCGGTCCTGCTGCAGAGCTCTGCTCTAATTTTCTGATTGTTATAAAGTGTTGTTTCACGCTACTTTTCCCTTTCCTCTGCCTTTTTTTGATTGTATCATTTGGCCTGTAGATTTGAAGTGATCCAAGTTGATGATTAATTTGAATATGGCCACATCTGATATAAATGTTGATCCTAAGACAGTGTTTCCATCTTTTGTCCTCAGAAGTGATGTCACTATAAACTTCGTCTCATTGTTACATTCTTCATTCTTCCAGTACAGGGCATATGGGTAACCTAGTAATATATTCAATTCAAAACATATTGCCTTCTATAAGTCTGTAAATATAGCATATCCTGCTGCAAAGGAATTAATCTATTTTTCTTGCCATGCTAACATCATCATTTGCTATAATTGTAGGCATTGCATGTTTTTCATATTTGGATTTGCTTCATTCATGTTATGCCTGAGCCTGCTGCTAGAGAATGGTAGTGTGTATAGCCAAATGATGCATTTCTGAGCTCCAAAGCAAGAAATTGGAAAATAGATCAATAATTTAGCTTGTTTTCTGTAATTAGGGTCTGACGAATTAATCACACACAACTCCAAGGCTGTAATTGGAATTGAACGGTGTATCATTTATGTTGCAACAGACACACGAACGTGAGAATTTTAGCATAGATATGGTTTTACCTGGATTCTAGATGCTAATAGACAGACCATTTAATATTTTTCAAGCATGCTCTTTTCTTTTATGTCTTTAAATGCTTTGTAAAATTAGCTTAAACACATTCATTCTTCTTCACAACTATTTAGAGCCACATAACTTCCATCAAATTTTATCATTACCAATTTTATTCTACGAACAAGGATAGAAAGGAAATGTAGTAGCAGGGAGTGCACAGTTCACATTTTGGTGTTGAAAATTTAGAGTCGTGATTTTGCTACCAAATTCCTGTCATAAATAATTGTTTGAGCAAGTTTAGTGGAGGTTGTTCAGGTGCTCTTCTGTATTTTTGTAGTTTATTTTGATTATTTCAAAAATTAGTGTTGCATCTTTATATTTCAGAGTATAAGGTATTTTTCACCTGTTTAATGTATCTCCCATTTGACTAAGTGACCGAGGGACTCTTGTTTCTTGCAGAAATGGTGATTGCTATGCCGGGGAGTATTTTGCAGACAAAATGCATGGGTTTGGTGTGTACCACTTTGCCAATGGTCACCGTTATGAGGGTGCATGGTATGAGGGAAGAAAACAAGGTCTTGGAATGTATATATTTAGAAATGGTGAAAGGCAGTCTGGCCACTGGCATCATGGTGTGCTAGAGACTCCTAGCACACAGAATTCTCAACCAGGATCCCCCTTGGCTGTGAACCATTCAAAAGTCTTGAATGCGGTACAGGTACTCTTTTAATTTTAGCAATACCATAGTATTCACACCTAGTAAAGTCTAGTATTAGAATTTTAATGAAAACATTGCATTTATGTGCCTTGATTTACAGGCAGGCTAGTGCATCTTTTATGGTTTATAATGTGTTCTTTGTATATTTTAGTTTTGATTATTACTTCTAATGGGTGGTGTCTTTTTTGAGGGAATGGATGAGGAGAGAGAAATAATCCTAACTTTGCTATGAAGAAACAATGCAGGTCCATTTTTAATGTCATGGTTGCTGTTGTTTCAGGAGGCAAGGTGTGCAGCAGAAAAAGCATTTGAAATTCCTCGAGTTGATGAAAGAGTAAATAAAGTTATTTCTGCTGCCAACAGATCAGCTAATGCAGCAAGGGTTGCTGCAGTGAAAGCTGTTCAGAAAAGAATGCATGGTAATATTGCTAGTGCAGATGTCTGAGTGGTTTTTCGAAATCAATCTGACAAACTTAGTTGTTGGTCAGAGCTTTACTACTAAATTGTACTTTTGTGGGCAGGCGTTTCTGTTCCTTCTGTTACATCGACTCATATTTATCATAGCCCTATGCAATGTGTTTGTTTAATGGTTTGTGCCTTTCATTTGTTAAATGGGAAAGATAGGGGAAATACATGCTATAATCCTTCTTCAGACGAAAGCAAAGTATTTTGAAGCTGGCATCATCTCACCCGAGGAATCTCCCTCAATTAATCTCCCTTTTAACTTATGGATGAGGTATGTGGGTAGAGCTGTACTTTCTTGCAATTGTAAAAAGAGTGAATCTCAGGTTAAAGCTCATGCACCTGAGTACTGTAAAGTATCTTAGTGTTGTTTTGAGATTGCATTTTATGTAGTTTACCTTTTAATTGTGGCTAAGGTAAATGCCTGGCACCTGATGGACATTACCATTTTTCAGTTACGGGGGAAAGCTCAAATATGTATACAAGAGAAACAATGTGTATATGGATGGAACAGCCATCAAGAAAGGTAAAGGTGTAATTACGAATTTCCAATATTTAACATGTTTCTAGGAAAATTGAATCTTGAATTGCATGTATCATTTCACCTGCATGATACTAGACCGTTGATTGTCAGGTTCATTAATTTTCATACCCATCCTCATGTTTGGCATAAACAATTAGAACTTTGGGTAAAGATGCTTAATGGGATGGAATTTGAGCATTGGTCCTTGAAGCCTCACTAACCAACAATTATTTTTCATGGATATATTTGAATCCACAGTCTTCAAACACTGTATACCATTTAGGAGTGTGTAGTTTACAAGACAGTGGTTTTTAACACCATAGACACCAAGATATTGATCATATTAGTTAGCAATGACCTTAGATCTAAGGATCAATCAATCATATACAGGATAATTTTATTAGCTTAAATTTTCCTTTATTTAATTTTTGCTAGAACTTTGCAGATGAGAGAGTAAAGTTCAAGCTAGATGATTGTCGATTGAACGCCATGTCCATCTCTGCTTATTTTTTTAACCTGCTGTAATCTAAGTAAAACAATCCTGGCATGTTTCATGCACAAGAAGTCTCTTCAATGGTGGAATATCAAGTTTATGGGGTTCTTTCTCATTTGTGATTAAAATCAAGACTTCTTGATAGCTCTTTCCTCTCTTCAGATTTTATGCATGGTTATTTATTTAAATTTTACGCACACCCTAACTGTTCATTGCCATATTGCCACTCTGAAGATCTTTGCTTATTGCTGCCATGTTGGCAAGCACTGCATAATGTTCGTCCACAACCGTTATATCTACAATAAACTCACTTGACTTTATGAACTCAACGTCTATGACCTAGTCCAATAAGTGGGTCTTAACCTTCATGCGAAGAATCATGATTTGGTTAGCTAGTCTTTGAACTGCCATCCTCATCCAAAAATGTGCACTTCACAAGTTTGGGGACTTTTCTGTTGTCCTTATGTGAGTGTAAAATGACAAGATGGTCCAAGCAGCCATCCATCTTCTTTAGCACCAATAAAACTCACAATATTTTGTTAAAATTACACTTGTGCTTGGCCTCGGATGGATACAATGAAAATTTCATTAGATTCTAAAGTTATTCCACTTACTAACAGGTGGTGATTTCTTCAAAAGCAAAGAATGTGCATAACTTTCCCACCAAGAAAGTCACTGGCTATATAACTAAGGCATGTGAAAGGAATTTGTTGTTCTTCACTTCATGAACGCTCAAATTATATGTGAAGTTGGGCAAACTAGTTGTTGAGTTCGTCTGCATCCAACCTCTTCTCTGTAAGGCATGATTTCTGCCTTCGTTTTTGCTTTGAAGGGTGGTTGAGATGAGGCATTGCTTGTCGTACCATGGGGTTCTCTTTCATTGCATTTGCAATGCTTCTTTCTTATGTGTTTTGAAGTTTCAGAGGGGATCCCAAGCTTGTCAATGAGAGCCACCATCCATTTCTTCATTTTGTCAAGCTTTTGTATTGATTGGGTGATGCTTTCAACATTAGCCTCCAATTTTGTAGATCTTTCTTTAGAGGAGTCCTGTTTCCCATTTTCATTATGATGACCCATACTTTTTCGAACATGTTGATGAAAGGTCGTGCAATGGAAGTCACTCGCCACCACTTCTTTGATTTTGCCAATCTTGTTAAAGACATAAATATGAAACAAACAACTCATGTAATCTAAGGAACAATAGAAAGCTTTGATATCTGATTTTATATTAGTTTGGTTATACAATTGCTTGCTTCACCAAAATAGATTCTAACTATGAATGACAAATCAATAGAAAATACTTTGCTCTTGATTGCCCTGCACAAGAAAGCATTAACATAGAGCTGAATTTGTTTCCCATAGTGCTGGAAATGAAATAAACATGAAGCAAATGAACATGGAACATGAAAGGAAAATGAACATGCATATCACATGAACACTAGTATATCCTTGAGAAACCAATGGAGTGGTTCCTCTTTTCAAAGTTAATAAATTTACAAGGTTGTTTCCTAGATACTCATTTTACAAGTTAATAACTTAACTATGAAGCATCAAAAGATCATTGTTAGATGACAACGTGCTTCTACATTGCCCTTCACCCTTGTTTTCTAATGAATTCACCAAGACTGCTAAACACACTTTTAACGTTGTTGCAACTTGCAACCAACTCTAGATGCATACAAATCAATGGTAATGCCTCATAAGCAATTTCCCTATCATAGGTGGGCTCTTTGATCAATTTATCTTACATCAAGGCAATTTAGTTACTCTCTCTCACATTTGGATGAGCTTTGCTTGTGATGAACATCTTTGCAAGTTCAACCCAAGCGAAATTGGATGGGCTAAACTTGCCATGTTCTTTTGAATGCAAGATGACTAGTTTGGCCCTTGTATAACTCATCCAGATGACCTTGTTTCTTCATCCTAAATCTACCAAGGGGTTCTCTAGGCTTAGGCATTTCACAAGGCATTCGTCTTGGTTCAATCTTGTTTGTGTGTTTTACTTTCTTCAATTGTGCTTCTTGTTTGTTGTTTGTCTTCATCTTGTTGCTTTTGAGTGTTTAGCGTGTTTGGTATGATTATGGTGATAATAAGAGTGTTTTTCGTATCTGAATTGATCTTATTACACATAAAAATGGCATCATTTAATAATGATTGAGATTCAATTGTTTTGAGCTCAAGTGCATTTTAGAAAGTTTTATGTTATGGGCATGCACATAGAAAGGATTTCATCACAAAAGAGTGCATTAAATGTTTGATCTTATTACACAAAAAATGGCATCATATAATAATGATTGAGATTCAATTGTTTTGAGCTCAAGTGTATTTTAGGAAGTTCTATGTTATGGGCATGCACATAGAAAGGATTTCATCACAAAAGAGTGCATTAAATGTGAATCAGTTGTCTTGGATGATTCCATTTGTAAGGAAATGATAAATTCATGAATATTGTAGAGTATATTGTGAAAACAAAATCTCGTTGAATCCAAAAGTTAAGTGGGTGGTATTTAGTTTGTGAATCCTGACATAAATTATATGATATGATTTCATTAATCGTGATGTATATTTACAATATTGTGATTCACAGAGATTATGACTTGACTATCCTATTTGTTCGTGTCCTTGATTTAAGGCAATTTGTAGGTCACATACACGCACAATCAAGAAACTCCACCTAGAAACTAGCTCACAATTGATAGCCATTTGGTAAAAAAATGTACTAGATAATTTGAATTGAAAAATTAATTTACAAGCAATATTTATCTATCATGTTTGTATGTGATCTCATAATGCTGTTTTTGCATGCTCTCATGACATTTTTTTTGGAAAAAATGCACGAGAAAACAAATAGAGTGTTAAGTCTTCCAATTAGAAGATTATTTCCAAGTTAAAATTACATTTTAATTAGGGATACAATAAAGGGTTGTTAAAATATAACACTTATTTTTATAGGGCTCTAGGAGTCATTGACATAGGTGGTGTTCCATTGGGCCCGTTGGATCCAATAAGTAAAGTGTAACTTAACACAGTACTTGTAGTGTGTACCTTGTAAGTGCAGTTATAATGTATTAGGATTAATGTCTTACTAAACATTGGCTTGCCCTTATATCATATGTTGAGAGGTGTGATAGGTTCACATATAAAGGCAATGACTTCAACTTATTCAACCATCTCATTTATCATTCTTTTCTATTATATTCAACTATTCTTCTATAGGCATCTTTCGACACCACCAAAAAACTTGCATTTGTCCATCTTCTATTTACTTAAGAGTATTTCACTATTGTTCAATTACGGATTTATTTGTATAATCCCACATGGTGTAAGAGCCTAAGGTTTGAAACATAAAATAATTGAGCGTCAATTTGCTTTCGCTGTTACAAGTATGTGTGGAAAAGATGAGAGAAATTTTTGTTGCAATGTTTTTCTCTATAAAGGGTCAAATCTTTGAAGAAAAATGATCAAGCAAAATTTGTGAGTAGTGATTGTGTTATGATTATAAATTTTGTTCCTTGTGGAATTCAAAGTCACATGAAACTCATTTGAAGAAATTAAAGTTTATGGAGCTCGTCTGGAGCAACATTTTTTAGATCTATTCGTATTTTTAGATTCTTCGGGAAAAAAAATAAAAATAGCAAGAGTCCATTTTCCACACTTTTCCAAATTTGTTCGTTTTGTCTTCCAAAATTTCCCTTGAAGTTTAGAGGTCTTTGATAGTTGAGAGTTGGTGAGCAATCAAATTAAGGATTGTCGCTAGATGCAAAGGCTAGCAAAGGAGCATATCAGTGGTCATGTGGGGGATGATATTTGTGAGACCAAGGGTAGATTCGGTGATAGTTGGGGTGTGATAGTTAACAAAATTGCCACACACCATATTATGTGGTGTGTGCGGGCAATATTTGCTTGGTTTGAACATTTGGCAATAGGTGCTCGAGTAGGGGAGGTTAGGGGGTTGATTCCATACCCTTACCTACGTTGTAACCTTTTGGTTATATGTTTAATGTGATTCAACGGCAAAAAGTTAAAAACCACAAAAACTTAATCGGTAGAGCACTAGCAATCTATGACATTTGAGTTGGCAGTTAACACTTGTGAGGGGTCACTTGACACACTATGATTGGGCTGTACACATTCTATACAATTATTTAAATGACCTATACATATTTTAAAGATTGGGAAGATTACAAAAAGTTTTGAAATTTAGGGTAAGTTGGCCAACATGTGTCTGAGTGTCATTGGAGACCAA
This sequence comes from Torreya grandis, assembly GCA_037957365.1. NCBI lineage: Eukaryota > Viridiplantae > Streptophyta > Pinopsida > Cupressales > Taxaceae > Torreya > Torreya grandis. The sequence continues at coordinate 593,656 of JARHVA010000143.1, read as the reverse complement.
ATTTTTGGCATTGATGCAATTTGTTTTTCCAATGAATTACATATGGACAAGTGTCAGTAGAGTTAAGCATGCAATGCTCAATTAGTAAGCGAGATTTGTATAGTCAGTAATTCTAAGTTTTACAAGTGGCATGTTTGGTGATTTGCCTCCATTTTTTTGTATTATTTAATTCAAAATTTCCTTGTTTTTAAGTGAAATTGCACTTAAACGGTAAGCAACCATAAATTTTGAATAAAAATTATATTTGAGCCTTTTATTTGAACCCTTGGAGAGCTCTTTCTTAGCTATTCACAACGATATTGTTTATTTTGGATTTTGCAAAAAATTTGAGCAATCTTAGTGTCTTGGGAAATATAGGAAATTCCAAGGGTTGAGGTTTATCGCAAATAGTTATGGGGACAAAAAAACCCTTTCGTTGAAGAGGAGGATGCATACTTTAATAGGGAAGACCAAGCTATTTAGTTAATGATGACCCATATTGTGCATGAGCTTCATTGGCACATCAAAGGTTCAAAGAACCCAAATGAGATGTGGAACAACTTGAAGGGATTGTTTGGAAAAGTTGGTTCATTGAGGGATCAAAATTTGAAAAAAGAGATGAAGAAGCTTGATCCATTATCATTTGAGACGATTGAGGACTCCCTGACTCGTGTGAAGGATTTTTTGTTTTAGTTAGTGTAATAGGGAATTTAAAATTAATGATGGTGAAATTATTAAGATCATATTGGATAACTTGAATCCTCTATATAATGTGTTCAATTATACACATTATTCCTAGAGAGACTAATAAGAGAGGAAGACAAGTGTGTGTCTTTTACAAGCATATGCTCTCAATTGATTGGAAGATGGGAACTATTGGTTCCAAGTAAGAGGGTCATTGGACTAAGGGAAAAGGGAAACAAAATTCCAAGGTGGACCGAGACAATGATGAAGATGAGAACACAAGTGGTTCTCATGAGAGAAATAACAAGAAAGGTTTCAAAGGTGAGAAGAAGATCAAGGAATGCACTTACTATGGCAAGCCAGGGCATGTGGAGGATCTATGCTAGAAGCCTCGATAAGGAGATCATGAATCTCAAATAAAACCAAGGAAATCCAAGTGGTAATAGTAAGAGTATTGGCCTTATTACACATACTTCATTTCATACACACTTTTCTAGGTGTGAGTTTATTATGGATTCGAGATGTACTTGTCACATGAACAAGGATGGAAGTTTGTTCTAATCTCTTGGTAAGGCAGATGATGAGACATTTTTTTTTAGAATATGGTTATCCTCTTTTTACTTTTGGTAATGGTAATGTAATGTTAGAGGATGAAATGATTGGAGATGTGTACCATGTACCAAATTTGAGCATAATTCAATCATTTGTTTATCAACAACTCAACAATGCAAGAAAGTTGAGTTATGCAATGATAAATTTGTTGTGAAAGACCTCAACAATAAATTTTATATGGTTACATCCAAGTTTCTTCCCAAGGAGGCAAATTTGTTTAAGTTTATAGGGTTTGGTCATGCTATAATGCATTTTTGGATTTATACCACTACTCCAATTAATAATGTACGAAAGTACAAGGATACATCTACTTAGGTTATCAATGTGGATACAAGGGTCATTGAGCAATAGTCTCCCATGACCTTTACTAAGGGGGCATGTTATCCCTTGAGAGGATAATGAGGTTGTTGTTGAATGAATTCTACCCTTTCTAAGAAAGGTTTCAATCTCTTTTTTAAAAATAGCTCAATGCCTAGAAAGGTCATAAGCTTTCCAAAGACTAACATATCTCTAAAGCAACTAAAGAAATGTATATAAAATCGACAAGCTCAAATGTTTTTTCACTTGAATCCATTCATGCCAGCTACTATCAGAAAGAAGCTAAGTATGTACTTAGATTTACTTTTATTGTTACGCCTTAGCCACTTCAAATAATTATATTTTGATGTCTATGGGTAATTGTTCTAGCTAAAAAGTAAAGCAATTCAGTGTTGATATCATGTTGTTGGATTTTCTTTCATTCAACAACATGAGGTGATTAAAATGATGCGGTTGATGTCATTGACCAAAAACCCCTCTTGCCATTGATTTGTTTGATCTCCCCCTGTTTGATATAAGGAACTAAGCTTTAAGCTTACAGGACTCACAAAAAATTGCACTGCCCTTTTCAAAAAGTAGGTAAGATTGAAATAGAAGATCATAGTTGATAAAGATGACATGGGCTACTCCAAGAAAACTAGTTGCGTACACAATATGATTTAATGGGACCATACTAAGCGAGTAAAGGACTGGTACTAAGAGCCATAGCTTGAGAGACATTGAGCCAAACTACTTAGGCATAATTCAATAACTGCAAAAGGAGACATGCAATCAATAATTTTCCTCTACTCTTGTACTCATCAATAGAGAGTGTTTAATTCCTCTCTTGCCTTTCTCCTTATAAATGGTAAAGAGTTCATTTGAGAAAAAAGAGTTGATTCCTTGGATTTTAACATAAGTCCTTATTGCATAGTATTTAACCTCTGCTATCTACTATGCAAGATTATTTTGGGCCCTCTTTTGAAACATAATGCAATTGTGCATACTTTATGCAAATGATGAAAGCTACTATGACTCTTGTTTGTCTAACCCCTAGCTCTTTTCTTGCCACTGCAACTCCATGCTCACATATGAGTTGTATCTTTCCCCTTGCACTTATTTTCTTTGAGTTGTGTTTAATTCATTTCTTGCATATTGATAACTATGTATTTATATAGATAGGGAATCAACTCACTTCTTATTTTGGTGCACCACCACTCTTTTGTTTTATTTCCTCTTCCCTTTTCCCACTCAAAGATTTCTTTCTTGCAATAGGAGTAACTTTAGTTAGGTAGATTAGCATTAAGAGTAGGAAGCATAAACATCTATGGAGGCTCTCTTTTAAGATCATTCTCACACTGGAAAGAGTTCCCATATTGTGACTATTGTGTAGGAGCAACCAATCTGACACAATGGACCATCAACACTTTTTAGCACTTGCAGTGGGATCCAAATTTGATTTTAAGTTGAAAATTTTACGCAAGTCTCTTTAATTTAAAATTTTTCAACTAAATTTTGGTGAGAATCTTAGTTATTATTATTGTTAGAAGCATGTCCATATCACCTGGTGACTCCTTTGGTCATAAAAACCCTTATTCTCAAAGTCTTGTAGACTTTGTCTCTTCCCAAATTCTTTGTTAAAGTGCTATTATGGGCTCAGATTTGTCTCTTGGAACTCTTCCAGTCCTTTACGTCTCCAACAATGGAATGACATTCCACATTTTGCTTTCAAAGCACTTCCAATATTCCATGGAGATAGTTTTATCAACCCCATTGACCACATTTAAGATGTGTAAAAATTATGTACAACCATCACATTATAGAGCAAGATGTAGCCCCCATGTTATTGGCTTCTTCTTTCAAAGAAAAGACACTAGATTGGTTTTGAAATTTGGATTCATGCTCAATTTCAACATGGGATGAGCTAGGATAAATATTGCATAAGCAATTCAAAGAGGATGTAGATGTGCTTGTTCTCATAGAGCATTTCAACACAATCAAAAGCACTCAATTATTGAACAAGAATGTGCACTTCTTGAAGGCGAAGTATTGCTTCCTCTTAAAAAATTAGACCTTGACTCTGTCACTCCATGTGAATATCCCAATGGTGTTGCTTCTGTCGAATTAACAATTGTTCTTGGGGATTTAAATGTTATACAACAAGGAGACATTGGTTATAAAACAACAATTGAGGGTAAGAATATACTTACAAGACTTAATTGTAACGAAGAAGAGCCCAATACTTGGAAGGAATGCACAAGTTCTCTCTTAAGGAAAGTAAGTCCAATCAGATTCCAAGCTTATTTAAGAACCATATAAAGGGAGCCAATAGTCATACTCACATCAGAGCACAAAAAAGAGTACAACCTCCAATATATGGCATACAAAGCTCTCATCCACCCCTTCTAATTTGAATACAAAGCACAACTTCCTTGAAGATAAGTTAGTGAAAGCCATCTTGAATGCAAGGATAAAAAAACAAAATGAGTGACAACAAATTGGCAAATCAGAATGAAGACAAATGTCTTAGGCTTGAGCTTTTAAAGTTTGATTGGCACACGTGTGCCATTATGGAAAGGATTCCATTTAAAGAATATAAATAAATTAGGTGGTTGAAAAATTAAGAAAGGATAGCTATGAAATCGAGAAAGAATTACATAATAAACAAGAAAACTAAGAATTACATAATAAACATGAAAACTAAGTGTCTCATCACCAATTAATAAATTTAAAATCCGATCTCAGATATATTAGATACACCTATCTTGAATGCCTTCAAAAGGCATAAAAAATGATGTGACTAAGTGTAATAGAAGGCATGTAAATCAAGGGAGGAAACAAATCACAAAGATAAAGTTCTATTAAACTTGAGAACAAAGTTATCGTGTAGAGCAAGGAAGAAAAGGAGGACGGGCATGGATGAAGAAGATGCACCTATTTCCACATGGAAATATATTCAAAATCTTGCACGTTCCTTAAATATTTATATAGTAGGAGCATTCTAAAATATGCAGATTTAAGGGGATTTCAAGATTTCAAATATTTTCATGTTGACTCCTTACCAAATGGATAAAACATGATACACTTGGATCCAAAACTTAGAAAGAAAGTTTCCCTTGAGAGTTGTAAAAAGTTTGAATGGATCATGCTTTTAGTAAGATAGGTTTCAAGCTCATTTGACAAAGCAGTTCAACTCCCCCAAAGGTCATAAGCTTTCCAAAGAATAAAGAATCTCCAAAGAAACTATGGAAATTTATACAAAATCAACAAGCTCAAATGACTTCTTGCTTGAATCCATTCAAGCCACATGCTATTATAAATAAGCTAAACATGTAATCAAATTTGATTTTATCATTTTGCTTTAGCCAATTTGAATAATCAAATTCCAAAGCATATGGCAATTTGGTCTAGCTAAAAAATAAAACAATTCAACACTGGCCTCACATTGTTGGATCTTTTTTCATTCAATTATGTGAATTAAATAAAATGATGTGACTAATGTAATCGACCAAAACCCTCATTGCATTGATCTACTTGATTATTAGCCATTTGATCCAATGAACTAAGCTTTAAGATTAAACATTGTGCAGGGTGGGACCCACAAGGAATTGAAAATTCAAAGGAGACATGGGAAATGTGAGCTACATAATAAGTATATGATGCACAGATCTCATGCCTTTGGATAAACTCCATGGTGCTAATCTACAACCTTTCAATTCGTAATTTATTTAAAAGGCTCAAATCTTAGGTAGTTCTCCAAAGCAACATATTATAATATAATTTCAGTGGAACCCTAAAACCATTCAATCAAGCATTGATCGATAATGTGAGCCATTTTCAATAAAGAGGATAACACCAACATTCTTAAAGATATTAGGCCATTAGATCAGCCCTCCAATGCTAATCTCACACCGTCTCATCAAGCATGAAGAAAACATAGAAGAAATACAAGGAGATGATTGTAAAATAATATCTTTGCTGCAATCGACCATTTTATGTAAAATATAATCCAATGGAAAACTATGGATTCGATATTTCAAACTCAAGTCGATTTTAATCACTACGAGTAATATTTCACTTGTTATTTGGAGTTACACCCCTCTAGAAGATACTTAAAAGCTTTAAGTAAACTTACATCAAAGTGTTTAATGGTTAAGGTACTTCTAAAATTCCTTGCTAGCGTTCAAGCAAAAGAAAGGATGAAGCGCCATTGAGTTGTCCTTTTCAGAAAGTAGGATAGATTGAGATAAAAGAGAAGAGTTCATAAATATGACATGGGGTACTCCAAGTAAACTAGTTGGGTACACAAGATGATTTAATATCACTATAATGAGCTAGCACAAAAGAGTGGTACAAATATCTATAGCTTAAGAGACATTGATCCAAGCTACTTAGGCATAATTAAATAACTACAAAAGGTGAAGTGAAAGCAAAGATTTTCTTCTACTCTTATTAAAAGAGAATGTTTAATTCTATCTTTATTTTCTCTATATAAATGATAAAAATCTCATTTGAGCAAAGAGAGTCGATACATTGGAATTTAATCCATCCCTTTTGTGTAGTCTATGACATCTAATATCCTCTATGTAAGATGATTTTGAGCCCTCTTTTGAAATAAAATGCAACTATGCATACTTTCTATAGTTGATGAAAGTTGTTGTGGCTGTTATTTGTCTGCCACCTAGCTCTTGTCTTGTTGTTGCAACTCCATACTCACATATGGGTTTTATGTTTCAACTTCCACTTATTTTATTTGAGTTGTGATCCATTCCTTTATTGCATAATGATAGCTCTATGTTTGTATAGATATGGAATCAATATACTTCTTATTTTGGTGCATTGCCACTCTTTTGTTTTATGCATTCATTTTCCCTTCATCCCCTCAAATATTTATTTATTGTATTAATAATAACCTTACTTAGGTATATTACCATTAAGATTATGAGGCATAACTAGCTATCTTTGGAGGCTCTCTTGTGAGATCAGTGCCACATTGGAAAGAACTCTCGTGATGTGAATATTGTGTAGGTGCAACAAATTAGACAAAATAGATAATTAACAATTGTTACTAGATATGTTGAATTAGTAGAGACTTCACAGGAGAGAGAGTTGGGTGTTTACCCAACCATGTCAAAAATTATTGATTAGAGATATGACATTATTTCCACTTCTAATCATGCAATCCTAAAATAAGTTGACAATAAGGGGATACAACATTGCATTTTCATATTCTGATTTATCTCTTGTTTAGAGTATTTGACACTCATTTGGGAGTCAAGTTTAGAAAGAAGTGGAAAACGATGGTGGTATTATTATTACCATTGATGGAGATATTGTACAATATACATGGATCATTCATTATTATGTTTATTTCATCATTATTTTAGAGATAATTCAGAATAGTATTGGAGGTTGAAGGTCTTATGGGGACCACCTTCATCCTTTCATTGGAGGACACATTCAATGATTTTTTTTTTCTTCAATTCTTTATGAGAGTATAATGATGATGTGATTTGTTGGTGCTACATTCAACATTATTTGGCTCAAATATTGAGCCTTTTGGAATTTTCAAGGGATATCAATTTAGCATATGAAAAATATGGTTCACAAACCCAATCAAAACATTATGTGACATTCCTTATTGATATTATCAATATTTTACTTCATTTTTTGGTAATGTTTCTCACTTTTGAGAAACATACAATCAAATTCAACTCTTGTGATGACATAAGGTTGATAGGTTCAAGTGATGTAATTTTTATAATTCACATGAGGCTTCAACATTTGGTCATCATTAACATTTTGAGAGATTCTATACATTACAATCCTATATCTTTAGGGGGTCTTGTTAAGGGGAGATGATACTATCAAAAAAAATTCAACATGTTCTTAATTATATCACTTTGGGTTGGAAGTTGATATTTTTATGGATGATATTTTCATTCTTCACTTTGGAGCACAACAAATGTTTAATTTTAAAGACTTGAGGATTGGTGAGTTCACCACATTAAGGGAGCTATTAAAGTTATCTAGTTATTTGAGATTTGAGGAATTTTTCATATTGTAGGAGTTACTTCAATTATTCAGAGTATTCAAAATTGAGGAGTCTACCATATTTCAGTAGCCACTCAAGTTTTTAAAAGTTTTTTTACCGGGGAATTTCAACTCTTTTTTTTAGAAAGATAGACTAGCTAATTCCACATTTTGATGATTCAAGTTATATATTTTTAGGGATGTTATAATATATAATCCATCCTTACAACTCCCTTTAACTCACTAACATATGTGTTGTTCCAATGGGTTCATTATGTCTAATGGGTTAAATATAACTTGTGATATTTACCTTACATTGTATTGTATACCTTACAAGGGTAATTATAATTTATTGGGGTTGATGTCATATTAAAAGTTGACCTAGTATTATGTCATATGTTTAAAGATGTGATAGGTGCATATATAAAAACATGTCTTCCGCCTATTCAACCATTTGATTCATTCAATTCTATTACTTTCGATTATTCTTATTTAGGTGTCTTTTGACACCACCAAACAATTGCACTGTTTGTCTTCAATTTGTTTAATTATTTCACTATTATTCGATTATGGATCTTTTTTTTATAGTATTACAAGAGTGAATAACAAATGTAATTAAGCTCCGAAACTAGGTCAAACCAAAATAATCTATAATGATGGATATTTGACTCAAGTTTCCAAATCACCTATATTTAAACTCAATATTTTTTGTTCTTAAGATAATTAGGAATAGAGCCTAAACGAACAACGATAATGATGAAGAATTTTCCAAGAGAAATTCATAGGAACCCAAAATAAAAGGCACAAATCCAAAAGCCACTAAAGCAAAGATTCAATCCGCTTGGTAAAACTTAAAAATGAGGCATTTATCATCTACTCCCTAGGGCCCATAAAATCTCTATCAATGGAGACAAGAATATTTCAACAAACTCTACAATTAAAACTAAATATGATAGGAACAAATCATAAGAACATCATTTGCATATGAAACTATGAAGGATTGAGAATAAACAATAATAAATTGGCCATGCATAATTTAAACTAACTCAGAAATTGGTGTTACCAAAATTTATCTATTATGTTGAGCATCGAGAATACATGTAGTTCAAGCTTTCCACTATTGATACTATCACAAAAAAAACTGTAATAATAAAAGGTAATGAAAATTACATAGGCCCAATTTAGCCATTTGAAATATAAAATTTAACAGAAAATATTAACCACAAGCCATGAAATCATTGCTCTACCATGCTATCATTTATAGATCAATTCCCTTCCCAACATCCTCATCACGATCTGCGCTGCCAACATCTTCTTTTGGTGAGGAAAGAGGAGGGAAACACTTCAGAGTGGTGAAGGTGGCTTCCTTAGATAATTAGCTTCCCAAGTGCTCCATAATTTAAGCCTTCCCTAGATTGAGGGCCCCCAAACCTTCCAAGATCAAATGATGGTGTTGCAACACATCAACTCCTAGGCATCTGATTTGTAATCGACATATTTGATATCTTCATGGAGGAAAAAGTAATTACATTTGATAACATATTGACATAATTGAGGGATTGTGCTAAATCAAAAATATTACGCCTTCTCACTATGTGCTTAGGGCACAATAACATATTCCTTATCAAGGTAGCCACATATGTTGTCTCCACATCATTATCTTCCACTGCCAACCTACACATCCTCCTTACCCACATCTTCAAGTGTGGATTATTGATCTCCAATACCATTATATCCATAAATATTCTCCTTAGGACCTTAATAGTCTCTATAGGTGCTCTTTGTTTACCCATTTGATGGGAATACCTAGCCTCATCACCCATTTGACTTGTACCAAAAAAGGATGAGAAAAAAACCAGGGCAAGAAATTAGTATGGGAAGATACCACCCTCCCAAAAACAAAACCTAAAAGAATATACCCCCATCACACAACAACACTCTCCTAATGACAGGGAAAAAGAGAAAGGAGAGAGGGAAGCCTACTTTTGGGTCCAATTAGACCCAAAAGGAGGCCATAATATTCAAACCAGTCCTCAAGGATCCTATAGGTGCACCCATATCATCCAAGCCATAGGAAATACTAGTTGTGACTTACAAGTTCATGCCAAAAGGAGACAAAAAATATTTCCCACTAGATGCTAAAATCTACTTGCCCAATGCTTCACACAACACCACCTACATACTCATGCAAAATCCACCATTTTCTCCAACAATACAAATGAATTGATTTTGGGAAGATATAAATGGGGGAGCAAATGCACATTGGTGGCTTTGGCATGTGCACATCAAAGAGTTGTATAATGAAAACATAAATACCTTGTAATTACCGCCCAATATCATCTATCATGACTTAAATTGGCATGTGTGGGGGTATGTGAAGCAAGCAGGCTACCTTGCCTTATGATTCAAGGGTGGTGAGAAAAGTTTATGAAACAAACAATAGTCGGAGCCAAGTCACCAAGTCCTTTGAGTGAATATTCCCTAAGACCCATCAAGAGATCACTTTAATCCCATAGAATTGGGAAGTAGCCCCCTTAACTACATCCTACATCAAAATCCTATGGAGGTCATTATGGAGGGGGATAGACCACATTTTATTAGATATGGATGCTGAAATTTGGAGCCCCACACTGTTGTTGGCTACTCAATCCACCACTCGATTTCCATCACCTATGATATGATTCCATTTTACCTCATTTAATTTGGAGCTTATCCATTTGATTTCCTCAATCATTATGCCAACACGCCATGATTTCATTCCCTTGCCTTCTATTGCCTTAATAATTACTTGAGAGTCACCTTCAACCATCAGGGGATACCAACCTTGAGTGGCAAAAATTTGAAACCCTTTCAAAGGAGCTTTCGCTTCTGCCATATTATTTATGTCATAACTGATATCTAGATAGAAGATGAGAAAGATTAGCCTTTATCATCTTTGAAAATTTTACCTCTACCGACAAGCCCTTTATTTCCTTTTGCAACTCCATCAAAATTGAACTTAATCCATCCCAAATCCACAAGGAGCCACAAGGGATGGATGGAGGGTTTTATCACTAAACTTAGTCCTCTATGGGGAAAGGGAAGACCAATTCAATTTTGGACCACGAAGATGACTTCAATAATCCATTCCAAATTTAGAGAGGCTTGAGTTGAAAGCAATTTTAAAATGAAATCGAGAATCTTCCCCCAAACCCACAAAGTCAAGTGGCTCTCTCTCCCAAAAATCATTCTATTCCTTTCTAGCCACAAGTTTCAAAAGATGATTGAGAAGCCAATACCCCCCACAAGAAAAACATATTTAATTTTAAAATACATATACAAATAAGCACTATAATTATTCAACATAATAGATTAATTAAAATACATTAACACCTAATCAACTTGACTAGTAAATATGGGGTTGCCACGAATCACCAACCCCTAAAATTAAACCATTAAGGCCGAAAATATAAACTAAAAAAGCAAACACAAACATGCCAAATTCTCAATTCAAAATTGCAATTTTATTCCTTAAAAATTATTGGAATAATTCCATCAATTATGTCGATACGAGTTTTATTCCAATGCAAAAAGCGAGCATCAACTGTGGAAAATAGTTGGCATCAATGGCGGTAAAATTTTCAATCTTCTTGTTTTGTACCTGTTTTCAATTTTAGAGTCCATTGAAATTACATAAGCTGTTGATGTTTTTCGGGATGTGTGATGTTCTTTGGTGTGTTGATTTTATGATAAGACAATTTTAAACATTAGCCAAGCATTAAGGATTCAATTTAAATCTAATAGATTAAGTCATACAATTTTTCCATGTGAGTTGTTATTAATTGTAAAGATTAGTAAATCGATTTCCATTACCTTTGAAATCGCCGGGGGCGGGCTGTAATATGATTCGCTGCAAAATTTCTATGCTATTTACAGCTTCGCATAAATGAAGGAAAAAAACCAGTCATTAATCGCAAATAGCTTTGCAGCCAAGATTACTTGTATATGCTCAAGTTTATTTTTCTTAGGGTTTCAAATTTATGAGTTTTGTATATACTGTTGCAGGCTGCTCGTAAATCCGCTCCTACTACAGGTGGAGTGAAGAAGCCACACAGATATCGACCCGGAAATGTCGCTCTGCGGTATGTCTCTCTTTTCATGAATTTCATTTTAGGATTTTATAGCTCTGTTGGGTTTTTGTGTTTTACGGGACGCTTTTGAAAGTTAAATTCAAGGATGTTTTTGGCAGTTATCTTTATTAATGTTGGGAGTTCACTTTCTGAAAACCTATATGAAAATTTACGGTCCTTTTATTACTTGCAGCTCTTATTTAGAAGGATTTTGTTCGCTTTTTATTGGTTGGGGATGGCGGTTTTCTGTAGCCAAATGTTAATTCTTCTTCTTCAGTTTTCGGCGGGTCACTGTGAAATTCATGAGTACCAGAAGAGCACCAAAAAACTTTCTTTTCAAAGGCCGGTTAGAGAAATTGTACAGGATTTTAAGGAACATTCAATTGGCATGATTTTATAGCATTAGCACACTTAGACTCAGAAACTTAATTTGTTCTTTCATTCCTGGCATATGAATCCATCAAAATATGTAGTCTTGGTCTTTATTTTGCTATGGCTAGATCAGTTTCTCTATTTTGATGCGGCTAAGTTAGTTTCTGCCTAATTAGGGAAAAGTAATGGTAAGCTACTGTTTTGTTGCAACTAGGGTTTGTGAGATTATGGCTAATCTGAGATCTGGGTGGTGTGAAGACGATTACTTAATAACTTCTAAATATGGAATCTTTAGTTTCTCTGCAATTAGGATTTGTGAGAAGATGGCTATTCTTTATCTTTGGTAGTGTTAAGATGATTACTGAGAAACGTCAAAATAAACCACCAAGACGATTAGTGAGAAACTTTAAAATATGGAATCTTTTTCTATACTATGATACAACGAAATTGGTAACTGTTCAATTATGGCAAAATAATGGGATGTTACTGGTACTATTTTATTGCAATTAGAGTGCCAAATTATAGTTATTTTTCATCTTGGTGGTAATACAATTACTGATTGGGGGCAAAATAATGTTGGAGTATGGCAATAAATAATGTTGCAATACAACATATACAAGGAAAAACATAATCTTAAATAATTTTTTGTTGATGTGATAATGTTTAGTGAATGATTTGTTGGGCTGATTGGTTCCTCAAAGGTTTTATTAACAAACCTCATATTGTCCATAAACAACATGCAATAAATGGTTCAACCACTAATTGATATTTGGTAATGATGTTCGGCCTAGTTCATATTCAAGATAGTGGTGACAAAAAGACCTATATAGAACTTAAACTAAATTTTGAAATAGTGGCCTTTACAATGCACCAAATCCCTCATTTTCCATTAATCCTAAATTTTTCACTATTTGCCATCAACCATTCCATGGTAAGCAGCGGGTGCCTTGCTTCTTCGATCTCTAGCTACAATAGGGGCATAAACTTTTCATTCAACCATACCCTTTCTCTTATGCGCTACATGGAATCTACATAGCAAATATATTATCACAAATGTGTTCATGGAAAGCCTACATTTATAATCAAATGGGCATTGTAATGTTTTCACTTGGTATACTATTAATGTTTAACCAATAACATTCAGTTATCCATAAAAATGTGTTACTTTATGACACACTAATTATCTACCAGCTACTTTTAAGAGCAATTGTTAACATTTTTCCATCACTCATAATTCCATAAACTGCCTTTGATTATCACATTTTTTGTAACAACCCAGTGGTTTACACCATATGCCATATACTAGTGCGATAGTTATTGATCTCTGTCGAATGTTTGGCACTGTTTGACCTTATGTTGTCTAGCAATGAGCATTTAGATGTATCGTGATCAAAGAAGAGGATGCCCCCAATGTCCATATTACAATGTTAACGTGAGTGTGATATTCACTAACCATTGGGAATTTATTTGAGAATGTGCATCTCTGTAAATTATCATATGCTAATTTGGCTTTGTTGGACCCTTAATTTGATATTTTATCAGTCATTTTACTATCATTTCTATATTCATTTTGTATACTTTTTACACGTAATTCCCATATGGAGTCAATGGCTTGCTTGGTGGGGCAGCAACAATTTTCTTTTCGTACATTGGTTTTGATATAGTTGCTAATATTGCCGATGAGGTATGAGGTGACCTAGTTTATTGCCTGGTTGAGCATAAAAATGTTGTTGAAACTTCAGTGTGTCTAGTTTTAGTCTTGATCTAGAGGCTTTACCCAAGCTTTATGACATTCATAAAATCAACCAAAATAAATAAGCTATAAATTATAATTTACCCAGATTGGAAAAGTCAAAAGGTAATTGTATTGAAAAATATTTTCTTGTTTGTATTATTCCATTTCCTTCAATCAAGCATCAGAAGTGTAGCAAATAAATGAAGAAATACCATCACAATGAGTTAATCTTTGGCATTGGCTATAGAAATAAGTTCTTTCTCTTTTGTAGGTCAAGGATCCACAACGTGATTTGCCACTAGGCATTGGGATAACACTTTCCATATGTGGTGGACTATACATGAGGGTGTCTACCATTATTGTTGGCTACCATTATTTTTGGCATTGTACCATACTATTCAATGGATCTAACCTTTGTTTCCTGTAGGGGCTTGACACTTTGCACCTTTGTCTGTTAGTGTTTGTAGCCTTTTAAAACAATGTCATCATGAATGCCAACATGGACCTCATACTTCTCCAACTAGATATATACAAAGGGTAGGGAGGTTTTTCCTCTATTAGATAAGCTTATCAACATGCATTGGCATGTATGATATATGTAATTTTATTGTTCAATAATGTCTTTCGATAATTTTTTATTTTTTCATTTCATGAGTTACACTTTCAAGTAGATTGTGATGACCTACTACTTGCTTTGATGTTGGTTGGAAGCTCTTTGCATGGGGAACTCCATATGGTTTGGGAGAGGGAAAAGAACAATATTTATAAAGGATAATCCTTATCAAATTATCAAAAAGATTACTTGCAAGCACCCAAAATATTTCAAGTATCTCTTATGGTTTTATCGAAGAGCTCAGTCTGTATGGAAATGGATCCATAGCCTCTTTTAGCGTTATCACCTTGAGCTTTGTTCTTGGCATCTTCCTTTGCTTGGGGGCCTTGCTGTTATTACTTTTTTGTAGAATTTTTTCTGAGCTGTGATTCTTTTCCAATTATGAAACGTGAGAAATAATGCTATATTCAACAATGATGAATGTTCATGTTTTTTTCATTAATGACAAGGTTTATGTTATATCTTTACCCTGCATGTAAATTCAATCCCAAACAAATGAGGTTGATATGGATGTCTGCCATCTGTAGGAGTTGATAGATTACTGGGGGAGTGCCCCATGTATAGTGAGTCGCATGCCACTTGATGGGCCGCCCTAGGGTCCATTGCCACCACCTCCCATGAGGCATTAAAGTAGTCACACAATCACAACCACTTCTTCCCATACTTTCACCAGGGGGATGGAGGTTGCCACCTTCGCATGGAAAATATGATACAACTCCCTCTCAAAGGGGTTCTCTTGTTCGAACTACTACTTAGACTCAACCCACTAATGGATGGGGAATTAATATGACTTTAGACCCCATGGATGGTTGGGTGGCACTAGATCTTCCTACTAGAAAGCCTTCTGCTTGGACTACTCTACCACCCAAGGATGATCCCCTTAGGTTTTATGCCCTGTGATTAAGTTCTCTTTTGTTGTCTTGTTCATATAATGTGATTTTGAGTGTTGTCTTGCCTGACATGTTTTTTGTTCCTATTTTTTGGTGCCATGCTTTGAGCTAGTGTTTTGTCCTCTAAGGAGGAGTGTGAACTATGTATACCAATCGATTGATTTGCTATGTAACTGTTGTCACCAAATATTACATCCTAGAGGAGGTTTTTCAAGCTTACTCTAAGATTTGGGCAACATTGTAATACCTCTAGGTCTGTGGGTTGCCTATAGTAGAGGTAGACCTCTAGGTTTAAGGGCTAGCTCCCTAGATTGACCTTTAAGTGCTTATCACCTACACTAACTAATCGCTTGGATGAAAAGAGGTAGAAATATGCATGAAAGTAAACTATTTTAAGGGCGTGATACACCATAAGGATCTTCACTATGTTATCATACTCTTGCACTAAGAAATAAGATCTACAACATTAGCTTCAAAGTCTTAGAATACCTTAACATTGGTATTTCAATATGGAGGTGATATGCATGAGACTACTCAAGGCAAGTGAACCAGAGGTTAGATTGTAGACTCTAAGGATACTTGTGCACTTGAAGGGAGTCAAACACACTAACTACACTCCATATGACCTATTAGAATGAGAACTTATTGCACCAAACATGAAAGGATAAAGAGAAGCAAGGATAAAAGCTTATCACTAAACCTCACCATACATCACTTCACACACTCAGACAAAATGTTTTTGAACTCAAAACTAGATTGCATGTATTATTCAAAGGTAAATTACAACATCAAACTAGTAGGGCTTCGCCATACTAGGTGTAGAATTATAATACAAGAGCCAAAATGGCTTACATTTATAGAATGTGTGAGAGGAGAGAGAGAAGTGGAGCTCAAGGGTCACAATGCTACTTGTCAAGGCATGAGAATCAATTATGTTGCAGAGGGGTGGAGTATGAAATAGACCATGAAAGGTCTATTTGGACAAATGTCCATTTGAAGCATGAAAACTGCTCTAAACTGGTGTAAGACCCTTCAACTACCTTCTTGAAACTTCCCTTCATCATTTGGTCTCTCTTAGGCACTCCAAAGTAGACTAGGAAGAGTTGCCACATGTGCACTATGATGGGGGAGGGGGGGGGCGTAAGAACAAGCTCAAACATGCATTATATGTGTCCCTACCAGTTGGTATTTTTTTGGACAAATGTTATCACTGCTTGTAGTCACCAATATCCTTCTTTCACTCATTCATCACACTTGTCATTCAAGTGACCTTCAATTTTCCAAAAAAAATTATGTAGGAGGTGATATGATCCTTGTTAAGAGTCCTCTTGTTCCTAAATTCATTAGGCAGACCTTAAAAGGCCTCCTAATTGGACTTATCACTTTTTCACTTGGTGGTCACTCTCCATTTTCATTGTCTTCCACAGACTCCATGAAGTAAAGGAGATTGGATAGGTGTTTGTGTGCCTATCTGAAGCAAGATATGAACATGAGGAGTTAGATTAGGTCCCAACTGACCTTCCCAATTGATTCTCATCTTTCAACTTTCCTCTTAACCTTCAAAACCATCAAAATCTATCAAAAAAACTTATTATGTACCCTATCTGTATAAACATGGTACCAACCATTATTATGGGAAAGATCCTAAGGGAGTTATCTACAAGTAAAAACCACTTTCCTCACCAAAATAGCTCATTTGGATGCATCTTCTTCATCTTTCGAATTGGGTCATGAGCAAGGGTTTTGGAGGGTTTTAAGTATTTTTGACCCTTGGGGATTGTTCATAAAAGTTAGACCTTCAATCTATGAACAAATCCCACCAAAGGCAAGTTTAGGACCCTCTTAAATTATTAACAAGTGTTTGGGTCTCCATGCAACCATTCTATACTGGTGTGAGCTTTTGAAATTAACCTCTCGAGCCCTTCTTTACATTATGTGTACCCTGTGTTGTTCTTAAGCCATAAAATGACATTTTCATGATTTTATCTATAGACAAATGGTTTTAAAAAATCTCATGCCCTCCTTTGAAGGTCCTCCATTTATTGGAAGGTTCACTTAGCGTTAGAAATGAGATTAGCCCTTTAGTTGGACTTTAGGCCTAGACTAGGCCTAGTAGGCCTAGTCTTTGTTCTTTACCTAACACCTTCTCTGCATGCCTTCTCAGAACTGTGAGGCCTCACTTATGATATTTCATGTTCAATACAAATATCCACACTTCTATTTCAATTTTCTAAGCCTCTTCAATACCTCCCCTTATCACCCACTCACCAATCCTGTAGACTTGACTGCTTAGGAGTGCCCTCTGTCTGAGGCAGAATAATGGGTATCTATCATGTCTGATCAACTAATGTGAAGGTATGAAGGGATAAAATTGGTCATGAGGGTATTTTGTACCAATTTTTAGGGTTAGATCACATCAATAGGCCCTTCAATTCTTCAATAACCCTAAGACAAGCTTCTTAAACCCACTGACTATGCACAAGGTCTATGTATTGACTGTAGGTTATGTGTTGAAACCCTATTTTATCTATTTATTTGTGATAAACATCATGTGGTATAGTCATCATAATCTTTTTGGTGTTCTCAAAATGTCTATCACCCATGCTCATTTACCGGCTCCTCAAAGTGCACTCATCTCTACTTGACTAGACTAGACTAGCAGACTGTGTGACTGTGTTGTCCACTCAAAAAAAGGGCAAGCCTATAGGTGAACATTTCATGTTAGACCTTGAATATTATACCCTAATACATATCTTGGGTCTTTGAAATCATCCCATACTTGATTGAGTCCATTTTTTGTCACTTGGATTTTCATCCTTCGAGGAGATGTCTCAACTCTCCTCATCCAAGTGGCACAATTGAAACACCTCTATACTGTGGGCGAGCCTAAGAATGAGGTGAATATATAGATAGGGATATCTCTCTTGATGTACCACTTTGGATCACTACTACACCTAAAATTTGTGAGGGAAAAGGGAGAGATAAAACTGAAAGAAAACTATCCTAAAGGAGGTGGTACACCAAAATAATTGATGACCACCAACCAGCTACATGTTACACATGATAACAAGGGACTAACCAAACATACACTTCTCTAATTTGCATCTTCTCACATAAATGTTACATTATGAGGTTGTGATGAATGTTTAGTCTAGGAGGACTAGACAAGAGGCCTAAAATGACATTATTTGAATAGACTAACTCACTCAACTTTAACACATCATAAAACGCTTCACATGCCCTGCAAGAAGAAGCTTCCCAACTACAAATAAGTGAGAGAATGAGACAATCATGCTAAGGAAAAAAGAGTCATCACTTATGCAAAATCAAACATTCCAAATGAAACACACTAAGAGCAGTCATGGAAGAGGTAAAAATTTGTAGTCTTATTGATCCATGGTATGCAAATGAGTAGGGCTTCGCCATACTCAGGTGGAGCATAAGTTACAAAGGCCAAAATGGCTAGTTCTTCTAGAACTTGAGAGAGAAAGGAGAAAAAATAAGTCCAAAGGTCACAAGGACACTTGTCAAGCTGAGAAAAGGAGTTACATGTGCATGAGTAGAAGATGTGAAATGAACCATGCAAGGTTAGGAAGTACAAATGTCCATCCAAGTCATAAAACTTATGAAAAGTGGCATGAAATTCCCCTTGTTGGTTCAAAAAATTGCCTTCATTATTCACCTTTGTTTGAAAATACAAAAACTAAGGATAGGTTTGATGATTGGAACGAGAGGGAAGACTTTCAGACATGCCTCTCCATGCATTGGTTGTAGTCCTGGTCATCTAGAATCTTTCCAAAATGAGCTATCACCATCTACAGTCTAAAAAAATATGTTTTCAATCACCTCTCACACTTAGCCTCAAAATTAGCTTCATTTTTATATGAAAATTCATGGGAGGGAGTGTATTTCACTTTTCAAGACCCTCCATGCCTTTAGAGGCATCAAACACACCTTAAAATCAGCTCACTTGAAGTTTTCCACCCTTCTCACTAGCTTGGTCACCATGCCAGTTTTGACTGGCTAAGATGATGCAGCTGGTTCAGGCACTTAGGAGTTGTTCGAAGGCATGAAATTAACATGGGGAGTGAGCTTAAGTATTAATCTTCCCTTCCATGTGATTTACATCTATTAGAACCTCCTAAAACCTACACAACACATAAAATAGTCAAAAGTACCTTGTTTTATACCTTGTCCATATAATTTCGTATAGTCCAATAGGATGGGGAGGATCCTGAGAGATTCTTATACAAAATCCAATTAATTTCACAGTCAAACTGGTCCATTTGGATGCACCATCTCCTTCATTTCCTTCCTCGGGTCTAAACTATGGATTTAAAAGGGTTTTAGACAATTTTGACCTCTTAAGGTTTATTCATGCAAACTTGATGTTCAACTCTCAAATAAATGACATAAAATGATTTTTTAAGACCCTATCTAACTCATCTTATCTCCTTGGATCTCCATGCAAAGTACAAAGGGAGATGCAAGCACTTAAATTTGTCCTATCAAGCTCCTTTCTCCTTTTCCTATAGGCCTAGTGTTGTCTCTAAGCTCAAAATAAAATCCTCATGTTTCATATAAAAAGTGAAGGCTTGAACACACCTATAATGTCCCTAGAATCATGCTCAAATGTATTGAAAATCTCATCTCAAGGTGGAAATGGAAATGACTCTCCATTTGGCTTCTAGGCCCAAACCCTACCTATATAAGCCTGCTTGCATACTTGAGAGCCTAGGTCATCTTGTTAGGTTTCATCTTGATATGGGATTATTATCATGTTGTATTATGTGTATTTAAACCTATCCCACCTTCTTGAAGGGTCTTTCTAGCTTTTGGTTTACCCTTCTCACCCATCTTCTCCAACTTGGTAGTTTATGCATAAAGGGAAGTGCCCTCTGTCTGAGACAAAATAAAAGGAACTTACACTATTTTCTTAGCCCAAATTAATGTTTTAGGGGATTATTTAATTTTAATAGGTTCTTTGTAAAAAAATTGAGCTCTTGGTTAGGTCATATGACCTGCTAACTCTTCAAAAACCCGAGACAGACCCTTACAAAGTAGACTGCGTGCATGATTCTTCATGTGGACTATATGTTGAATCATGAGGTCCTTTCTTTTCTTTGTTTTCCACTTCCAAGATACTATAGAGATTGTCATGATCATCATGAAGGCATTCTAGTTCTGTTAAACACCTCAACTCCTTAAATACCTATTTTCATACATTGGACTCTTAAGGCTGCATGTACCAATTCTTAACTGTGTTTTTACTTGAGAAGGACCCCTGTAGATGTTCCTACCTAGTTGGAACTTGAACATGGTGATTAAATAATTCCTTCAAAGGTTTCAAGACTAATTGACAATGATTGAAGTCAATTTCCCTCATGTGCATGCTATTTTCACACCAAAAGCATTGCCTTCCTTTTCACTATTTTTCACAGTCATCTACAATGGTTGTAGGTGCTCATAGGACCTTAAGGAATCTATGTAAGCTTGTTTTACATTGTTAAGGGATTATGGATATTTATTTGATCATGATGGACTATTTACAAGATTTCCCATCACTTCAACCCTCCATGTACTCTTTCCCATTCATTGACTGGTCAAGACTGTATACACCTTTCTTGACCATGTTTCTTGTATTGGAGACAACACCTGTAGGTTGAACTGCATGATTTAGACCTCATTTACATGCATAATTTCCTCAAAATTTTTCATACCATTATATACCTACACTCATTCATTATATGTTTGGAATGATTTCCATCACCAAGGTATCTAGCCTACTCTCCATGTTGACCCTACAACCAGCCTATAGGTGTACATTTTGTAATGAAAGAGACTTGTAGGTGGTACTATGTGATATTATCTTGCATCTTGAATTTTGTAGGTAACCATTTGAACCTCATTAAGCTCCTCTTAAACATTTACGTCAACCTATCATGAATGCATTCCTTATACTACCACCTTGGGAAGTAATGACACTCAATCATTCAAATCCTGTAGACAACAATGAGGGAAATCAGTGTTCAAAGAACAACTTTGGGTCTCATAAAAATTGTCTTCCATTAGCCCTATGTCCTCTATCTTTTTCAAGTTGATATATCTAAGTGAAATATTGAATAAAAATACACCTAGAGATCTTAGAAACCAATGCAACTCTGTTTTATGACTTTGGCAAAATGGCTTGGATATCTGTTTTCCCTCTTTAGGGAAAATGTCCCTATATCTACAATCATCTCTCCTTCTGAAAGTTCTTCATAGCTTGCCCACAAACTCAACAATTATTATGGGTATGTCATGATCCTTCCAACATCTAGGATCCCAAAAGGTTTTTCACACTTGTTTCAATGCTCCACAATTGTATTTCAGCTCTCTGTTAGCATTTACAGGTAGGTGGACATTTTCAAGGTACAAGCAATAAGTATGAGGGTGGACAATTTGCATTTTTTCTAGCTTCTCATGAGTTTTAATCTTATCCCAATACCTTCAAATGGATGTTAAAAACCCCTGAATAGATTTAAAGAGCTGTGTTCCTAGTTTCCACATGGTTTTCTTTTTCCAAGCACCTGTAGATGAACATTTTCATGGCAGACTGACTAGTAAGTTGCATATGACTGCAATTCCATTTATATTTCTTTGGGAAAAGAGGTTGAAAGGTGAAGGTGACCAAGAGAACATTGGGAACATGTAAACCAACCATCTTCATCCTATAAAACCACTATCAAAGCAAGAAGATCCTACAAATGGTGAAAAATTGCCTCCAACACAGAATGATGCATTCACTTACAACCTGAGATGATTTGCATATCCAAACATATTGAAACACTAAAAAAATCATGGGGATAATTTTAGGATGGAGTCAACATCATCTGGAGACAACATCAACAAGTGGATTATATGAACTTGTCCAAACTAATGTAAAATCTATAGGGTGCACATATTATTAAGTAGAAAAATACAGTCAACTTCATGAGGATGGTTCATAAATCATAAGACACCATTATTCAAAATTTTGTTATATAAATTAATAAATCTAATTATAATTTCATATCCTAGAGGCATTTGACCTGGAAGTTCTGCAATTGTCTGTACCAAGCATAATCCTGTTAACTGGTTCTATGTGTCTAGAAGGGTGAAAAAGGAGAAGAATGATTTTAGCCCAATTTTGACACTTCCAGAGTAATTTAAGCATGGAAATGGATTTGAGAAAGCTAAAGAGTCATCTTATGACATTATCCCATGTTTCACACTTCCTTATGGGCCGTATAAGTACCAAACTCTTCTCTTTTGCTAATAAAATTGCTCTTTCTTCTAAAGAACCTGTCACTTTCAGTTATGTATAGTTGATTTAGGCATAATAGGACACATGAAAAGTGACATAATATTTTATAACTTTCACATTTCCGAAGGAGGCCATACAAGTCATTGAATACTCTATTTTGACCTCAAAATGATAAATGGACTAAAATGACTAATGACTAAGGTTAATATAACATGTAATCACACTAAATGAGTTATAATACACCTTAAGACATAATATTAGACCCATAAAACACCTAAAAATCAGGTTTTTACCTATAAGGGTCCCAATTTGTCTTGCAGGGTCAAATTTGGTCAACAAATTGGTGACTCATAGGGATAGCTTGCCTGTTATGCTAACTAGACCAGTAGCCTTATCAGTCCATTGGGCTTAGGGAGTCATATGAAGTCTAGAACAAAACAAGGATACTTTTGACCATTGACCACAAGATTTATCAAGACAAGACCTCTAGACTACCTCAACCACACAAAACAAAGGACACACACAAAGCAAAGTAAACACACTAAGAAGACACACATGTGCTCAAAGCACTTGGAAAAAACAAGAAACAAACCATATACAACTAAAAATTAAGCATACCTCCCTCTTAGATCAAAGGGGAAGTTTGAAACCTTCCTTGCTTCATGACATGAAGGATTTAGTGAGACATGTAGCCTTTTGACCTTTAACATTGATGCCTCCATCTTCTTCATGGTGTTTGAAAACTTCATTGGCATGAAGTTCAATGAGAACCAAGCAACTCCATACAGGTCAACTATGGAAATGGACTCCTCTTGCATCCAAATAGTCTCAACCTTCTCATATACTTGGCCCTTGATGTGCAAGTTTGAATATATGACAGTCTTCTCAGCCTTGCTCTCCTCCTTGACACAATGTGCTTGATGTTTGGAATCACCAAGCTTTCCTTCACCACATTCCCATATCCCTAAATGTGGTTTTACCTTAGATGGAGATCTTGACTATCTTTTAAGTATAACAAGATCTGCCTTGATATCATTATCCATGTTTACAACTTCTTGTATACTAGCATCATCAAGTGGCTTCATGACAACAAGTTCTTGACCATCATAATGAACTTCATCTTTATGTTTGATTAAACACTCAAGACCATGTTTAAACTCATTAGCAAACTTGTCATCAGATTTGCAATCTTTTGGATAGAAAATACTTTACCCAAATTAACAAATTCCTTGCATATGGCATTGAACTTCTACCATAAATCTTCTTCCTCATGAATGTCATATTCAAGAGCTATTTCCTCTAACTTGTTCTCATGAGACTCTCTTAGGACTACCACTTCTTGAGGGATAACTTGAAATTATTCTCCATCCTTGATAACACATTCATCTTCATGCTTGAGATAATTATCCATAACTTCATGATCAGACATGAAGTCTTCTTCAAATATCTCTCTCTTCAAGTCTTGGTTACATTCCTCATGGATACACATCCCTTAAAAAATGGAGGCATTAGAGTCTGCTTCATGGACACACACCCCTTCAAATATAGAGGCATAAGCTTGTGGATGGTCATTTTTTTCAACATGGTGAGTCGCTATGGTGATTTCTTCCTCATAGTCACTTAGGAGATCTTCTTGATCAGCCATGAATTGAGTTTGCTCTTCTTCAATTGCTTCTCTCAAGATAAGCTCTTCCTCAAGAAGGAGTGAAGTGGAAAGTTGATGGATAGGATTATGTATTTGAGGTGAATGAGATAGACTATGAGATGTAGTGGAAGGTGAAGGAGTTGTAAATGGAGTTGTAGTGGAAGGTGAAGGAGTTGGAGATGGAGTGTGAGTTGAAGGAGAGAACTTGGGAGTGGACTTATGAAAGAGAAAAGCACTACTAAAATCATAGGGAAGTGAATTCTTGGACTAATTATAAGGACAAACATCTATATGAGCAGGAGCTACACTTTGCCAATAATATCTTTGTGTATAATGCATGGAATCATCTGATCTCATATGACAAGGCTCATATGAGTATTGTTGAGGCTGATAGGCATAATGGTATGAATGATAGGGTTGATATTGGGATTAATAGATGGGTGTTTCTTGATAGGTTTCTTGGTAACCTTCCTCATAGAGTTATCCAACAACATGGTGTCCATATGGAGAGAGAAATGAAGGGCTATAGGTCTACCATGGCTCATAGGATCGATATCCATTTTGATAGGAGTGTTGAGGAGTAAAATGTGGTTCATAACAAGGCTGATAAGAAGGTTCATGATAGGGGTATTGGTCGTAACTATCCATATCAACCTCATATGTTAAAAGAAACACAAAAAATGATCAAAATTTTGAAATATGTATACTGGGGCTGCTTACAACTAGAAGTTATCATTTAGAGTCGGCATTGGTGTTATCTTGCTTTCTTCCAAAATTTGATTAGAGGAAATACACACCAACAATCTTCCCACTCTCTTGGACCTTAGTCCCACTAGGCATGCCAAAAACTGTTGTCACTTGGATTTTCATTCTTTGAGGAGATGTCTCAGCTCTCCTCATCCAAGTGGCACAATTAAAGCATCTCTAAGATGTGGGTGAGACTAAGAATGAGGTGAATCTCTAGATATGGATAGCTCCCTTGATGAACCACTTTGGATCACTACTAGACCTAAATTTTTTGAGGGAAAAGGAAGAGAGAAAACTAAAAGCAAACTATCCTAAAGGAGGTTATACACCAAAATAGTTAATGACTACCAATTAGATGCATGTTACACATGAGAATAAGGGACTAACCATACATACACTTCTCCAATTCGCATCTTCTCACATCAATGTTACATTATGAGGTTGTGATGAATGTTTAGGCTAGGAGGACTAGACAAGAGGCCTAAAATGACACTATTTGAATAGACTAACTTACTCAACTTTGACACATCATAAAACAATTCACATGCCCTATAAGAAGAAGCTTTCCAATTGAAAATATAGGTGAGATAATAAGACAATCATGCTAAGAAAAAAAGAGTCATCACTAATGCAAAATAAAAAATTCCAAATGAAACACACTAAGAATAGTCATGGAAGAGGTAAAAATCAATAGTCTTATTTATCCATGGTATGCAAATGAGTAGGGCTTTGCCATACTCAGGTGGAGCATAAGTTACAAAGGCCAAAATGGCTAGTTATTATAGAACTTGAGAGAAAAAGGAGAAAAAATAAGTCCAAAGGTCACAAGGACACTTGTCAAGCTAAGCAAAGGAGTTACATGTTATTGAGGAGAAGATGTGAAATGAACTATGTAAGGTTAAGAAGTACAAGTGTCCATCCAAGTCATGAAACTTATGAAAAGTGGCATGAAATTCCCCTTACTAGCTCATAAAATTACCTTCATTATTCAACTCTATTTGAACATCACAAAAATGACTAGGGACAGGTATGATGATTGGAATGAGAGGGAAGGCTTTTAGACATGCCTCTCTATACATTGGTTGCAGTCCTAGTCATCTAGAATCTTCTTAAAATGATCTATCACCATCTGCAATCTAAAAAATTCTTTTTTCACTCACCCTTCACACTTGGAATCAAAATTGGATTTAGTTTTCCATGAAAATTTGTGGAAGTGGATGACACTTTTAAATATCTTCCATTTGAGGCATTAGGCACACCTTAAAATCAGCTCACTTGAAGTTTTCCACCCTTCTCACTAGCTTGGTCACTATGTCAGTTTTGACTGGCTAAGATGAACCAGATAGTTTAGGCACTTAGGATTTTTTCCAAGGCATGAAATTGACATGAGGATTTATATTAATTCCTAATCTTCCCTTCCATGTGATTGGCATCTCTTGAAACCTCTTAGAACTTACAAAACACACAAAATAGTCAAAAGTACCATGTTTTGTACCCTGTCCATATAATTTCGTATAGTCCAACAAGATGGGGAGGACCCTGAGAGAGAGAGTCTTCTACAACCTCCATCACTTTCACAGTCAATCTGGTCCATTTTGATGCACTATCTCCTTCATTTCCTTCCGCAGGTCTAAACTAAGGGTTTAGGAGGGTTTTAGATAGTTTTGACCTCTTAAGGTTTGTTCATGCAAACTTGAAGTTAAAATCTCAACTCAATTACAAAAATTGATTTTTTAGGACCCTATATAGCTCATCATATCTCCTTGGATCTCCATCTAAAGTACAAAGGGAGATGCAAGCACTTAAATTTGTCCTATCGAGCTCCTTTCTCCTTTTCCTGCAGGCCTAGTGTTATCTCTAAGCTCAAAATGAGCTCCTCATGTTTCATCTACAATTACCCTAGAATTGAACACACCTATAATTACCCTAGAATCATGCTCAAATGGATTGGAAAGCTCATCTCAAGGTGGAAATGGAAATGACTCTCTATTTGGCTTCTAGGTCCAAACCCTACCTATATAAGCTTGCCTCCATACTTGAGGGTCTAGGTCATCCTATTAGGTTTCATCTTACTATGGGATTATTATCATGTTGTATTAGCTATATTTAAACCTATCCCACATTATTTAAGGGTCTTTATAGATTCTGGTCTACCCTTCTTACCCATCTTGTCTAACTTGGTAGTTTATGCATAAAGGGAAGTGATCTCTATCTTAGACAAAATAGAGGGAATTTCCCATATTTATATAGAAAAAATGAATGTTTTAGGGGATTATTAAAATTAAATAGGTGATATGTACAAAATTTGAGCTTTTGGCTAGGTCGTATGACCTACTAACTCTTCAAAGACCCAAGATAGACCCTTATAAAGTAGACTATGTGCAAGATTCTTCATGTGGACTGTATGTTGAATCATGAGGTCCTTTATTTGATTTGTTTTCCATTTCTAAGAGAATATATATATTATCATGATCATCTTGAAGGCATTCTAGGTCTATTTAACACCTCATCTCCTTACATACCTCTTTCTATATATTGGACTCTTAAGGCTGCATGTACCAATTCTTGACTATGTTTTTGTTTGAGGACCCTTGCAGATGATCCTGCCCAATTGGACCTTGAACATGGTGCATAAATAATTCCTTGAAAGGTTTAAAGACTAATTGAAAATGATTTATTTCAATTTTACTCATGTTCATTTTATTTTTACACCAAGAGCATTGCCTTCCTTTTCATTGTTTTTTACAATCATCTACAGTGGCTATAGGTGCTCATAGGATATTAAGGAATCTACGTAAGATTTTTTTACATTTTTAAGGGCTTATGGAGATTTATCTGATCATGATGTAGTAGTTCCAATATTTCCCATCAATTCAAGCCTACATGTACTCTTTCCCAATCATTGACTGGTCAAAACTTTGTACACCTTTCTTGACTATGTTTCTTGTATTGGAGGGGGCACCTGTAGGTTAAATTGCATGATTTAGACCTCATTTTCATGCCTAAAGTCCTCCTTGAAGTTTTACATACCATGGTATATCTACACTCATTAATTATATGCTTGGAATGAGGTCCATCACGAAGGTATCTATCCTACTCTCCATGGTGACCCTACAACGAGCCTGCAGGTGTACATTTTGTGATGAAAGAGACTTGTAGGTGGTACTATGTGATGTTATCTTGCATCTTGAATTTTTTAGGTAACCCTTTGAACATAATTAATCTCCTCTTAAAAATTTAAGTCAACCTATAATGAATTCATTCTTTATACTACCACCTTGGGAAGTAATGACACTCAATCATTCAAATCCTGTAGATAATAGTGAGGGAAATCAATGGTCAAATAACAACTTTGGGTCTCTTAACAGTTGTCTTCCATTATCCCTCTCTCCTATATCTTTTTCAAGGTGATATACCTAAGTGGAAAATTGAAGACAAATGCACCTGGAGATCTTAGAAACCAATGCACCTCTCTTTTATGACGTTGACAAAATGGCTTGGATCTCTATTTTCCATCTTTAGGGAAAATATCCCTGTATCTATAGTCATCTCTCCTTCTGAAAGATATTCACAAATTGACCATAAACTAAACAATTCTTATGGGTATGTTATTATCCTTCCAACATATAGGATACCAAAAGGATTTTCACACTTGTTTCAATGCTCCATAATGATATTTCAGCTCTCTTCTAGCACCTACAAGTAGGTGGACATTTTCAAGGTATAGGTAGTAAGTATGATGGTGAATAGTTTGCATTGTTTATAAATTTTCATGAGTTCTAAGATTATACAAATACCTTAAAATGGATTTTCAAAACCCCTAAATGGATTAAAATAGCCATGCTCCTAGTTTCCACATGGTTTTCTTCTTCCAAGCACTTGCATATGAACATTTTCATGGCATACTGATTGACAAGTTGCATATGACTACAATTACATATAAATTGATTTGGGAAAAGAGGTTTAAAGGTAAAGGTGACAAAGATAACATTTGAAACATGTAAACCAACCCATATTCATCCTCCAAAACCACTATCAAAGCAAGAAGATCCTACAAATGATGAAAAATTGTCTACAACATAAAATGATGCATTCACTTGCAACCTGAGATGATTTACATATAAAAACACCTTGAAACACTAAACCAAGCATGGGGATAATTTAAGGATGGATTAAACATAATCTTTAGACAACATCAACAAGTGAATTGTACAGACTTGTCCAAACCAAGGCAAAACCTATAGGGTGCATAAATTAGCAAGAAGAAAAACACAATCAACTTCATAAGGATGGTTCATAAAACACATGCACCATTATTCAAAATATTGTTATGGAAATTAATATATCTAAGTTTAATTTCACCTCCTAAAGGCATTTGACCTATAAATTCTCCAACTGTCTGTACCAAGCATAAACTTGCTGATTGGTTTTGTGTGTCTAGAAGGGTGAAGAAGGCATAGAATGGTTTTAGACAAATTTTGACACTTATAGAGTAATTAAAGCATGGAAATGGATATGAGAAATCTTAAGAGTCATCTCATGACATTATACCATGTGTCACACTTCCTTGTGGGCTGTACAAGTGCCAAACTCTTATCTTTTCCCAAGAAAATTATTCTTTCTTCTGAAGAACTTGTCATTTTCAATTATGAACAGTTGATTTAGGAATAATAGGACACATGACATGTGACATCACATTTTTAAACCTTATTATTTCTAAAGGAGACTGTACAACTCATTTAATGCTTTATTTTGACCCCAAAATGACTCAAAACGATAAATGGACTAAAATGACTAATGACCAAGGCTAATATAACATAAAATCACACTAAATGATCTATAATACACCTTAAGATAAAATATTATACCCATAAAACACCTAATTTTATTTTTTACCTATAGGGGTCCCAATTTGATCTATAGGATCAAATTTGGTCAACAATACCATGTATTAGTGCTTGTGTTTATTGCTTCTCTATTAACACCAGTCTGAGTTGGTTTCTCCTATATAAAAAACTGTAGGTGGATATTTTTTAGGCCATAGAGACCCTTGTATGATGTCATACACAATATATATTATGCTTAGGTTTTCTTGGGAGCCTTTAATCTTATTGAGTTGGTGAAACATACTCATAACATGCCTCGAGCTTGAAACTAACACTCCACTATCATGTTCAACATATATTACTAATTTTACATCAACTTGTAGGTGCACTTTTGAGGATAAAATTGCCCCTGTAGGTGATGATTTTCATCAGGCATTGAACATCAACTCTTTTTATTTATAATGGAGGGATAACATCATTTTTGTCTCACATAATGTCACTTGGTTATGTGGGAATGACACTATCATGCCATATGTGTGAAAATATTGTTTGAGCCTGAGCAATATTGTATATTACTGAGTGTATATAGTGAAATATTACTTGAATTATAAATCCTCCTTACATGACCCTCCTTTGGCCAAATAATCTCTTGTCATGTCAACTCACTACCCCTATACCTGGACTACATAATGAAAAACATTAGACCAGTTTGTACCTCAAGATGCTCCATCATGAAAGGATCAAATGAAGGGACAAGTCTCTATTTAGAAAAGTTTAAGGTAATTTATCCCTTAAGTCACTTCATCAACATTGAATATGGTTTCAAATCTATTTACCACTATGTAGATCCACTATTGATACTATGGTGTTCTTCCATATTCCTAAACCTGATGAGGCCTTCAAACAAACTTCATACACTTGCATTTCAAGCTCACAGATTTCTATATGAACTTCCTATAGGTTCACATCAACAATATACATGGAAAAACTTTGTATATAGAAGAATATGTTGTCTCAATAAAACTTAAACCACATTGGATAACTCAAATATATCATTTCCAACTAAATAACTATCTCAACATTTTTAAAACCATATTCCTAACCACCATGACTATGCAAGGTTCCTCTTTTGCCTGCCTATAAGTGGATACATAGGAAACTAATTATGCAAGGCTGACTGTGTTCTTCCATATGATACATTATTGAGACCAAGTTCTTCAAGGAAAGATGATTACCATGATATATGATAATTTTAAACATCATACCCTCCATTTCTTGAAACCACTACAAGAAAGATAAACCTCTGTAGTTGATGAAACATGCATGCAACCTAGCAATGAAGCTCCCACTAGAATAATGGAGTGTTTGTGCTTTTCAACTCACCTATACACATGAAATATGACTGAAAACCATGGATGTCCATATCTTATAGAAACACTTTCATCAATTGGTTTGTATGGACCAATGCAAACAAGAGAGAAACCTGTAGGGTTGGCGATAAGCATGCATACAAAGTGACTACCACTCTTAAAATTGGTTTATAAACCATATAAAATTGATATTATAAATCTTTCCATGGATTTTAAGTAGACCAAGTTTACTTCCATCCCATAAAATCATTTGACCTGATTCTACTCTTATTATCCATACCATTAGAAAACTGACTGACCTTTTTGGTATATAAAGAAGAGAAATGGAGCAGAATAGTTTTAGGCCATTTTTAGGTGTTTAAAATCTAACCAAGTGTATAATTGAGTTCAATGGAGTTGAATATATGTTTCAAATCCTTCCACACATGCTAAAACACCTGAATAAGCCGTACAACTTCCCAAATCTCCTCCTTTTTCAACTATTTTCTTATTTTGACATAGAAACCTACAAGTTTTTAGTTAGGACTAACATGTCTGACAATAAACTAACATATAATATGTTGATAAACACTTAGACACTTTGTCTTACATGGGAAACCATATAAACCTTCATTAAACGGTTCAAATAGGACCCTTATAATGACATATGACATAAAAGACTAAAAGTAGATACAACCAAGGTTAGAAACACATTGCTAGGACCATGATACATCCTATAAGGCCATAATATAACCCTATACAAGTTTTCAAATATAGGGGGTTGACTTATTTTAACTTGTGGTCAAAATAGTGAACATTCTTGGTGATTTCCTATAGGTGGAAAGCCAACCATGCCAACAACCAATAACCTACTCCTATCCATTGGGATATGGAGTCACCTATGCAAATGTTTGACACTTAATTACATTTGAAACCACACCAACAACAAGGAAAAACACACAAAATAAGATAGAACAAAGGAAACACACATGTGTTCTAAAAAAAACTTATCAAACACACACATAACTAAAACAAATACACACACCTATCCTAATATCTACAAGACCTCATTCGAGGTGAAGAATAACTCACCATACTTTAACCAGGGTCAAATATGGTTCCTCTTACATCTTTGCTACTCCATAAAATAAATTCACCATGAGAGGCATGTTTATCAACAAACACTTGACTATGTAGATGGTGAAGTGACTTACCATCCTTAGGTCTTCTCATCCCTACAAGTCTGCTACCTTGAGATCTCAAAGATGCTCCATTTCTCCTACCAAGGATATTTTTTGGGTCTGCAACTTGCTTAATCTCTATCATATCTAATTTGTGTTCCTCAAACTATAAGTTAGGAGCCATGATATTTGTCTAAACCTTATTCTCTTCCAGGACATAATATACTGGATGTATAGGACCATTAAGCTCATACTCCTACTTCAACACATATGAGAGTGGTTCATGTTTAAGATGAGGTCTTGAATCTTCTTCAAGCATAAACATACTTGCCTTGGATTCATGAGACTCCTCCATGACTATAATTTCTTGGACAATATCTTCACCAAGTTCCTTTATGATTGAAAACTCTTTGACAATAGTAAGACACTCACCTTCATGTTTAGCAAGGCATTCTCTTTAATAATTAATAGGACACTCAAAATCTTGCTTGTTAGGTTCATTAGAAAACATATCATCATATTCACACTTATTTTAAGGAGGAATAACATTACTTAGCTGCTTAAACTCTTGACTTATGGCATTGAACCTTTGCCATAAGTCATCTTCTTCCTCATGAATGTCATCTTCAAGGGCTGATTAATCAATTATAGGTAGAAGGATATTATGCTCTATCATGCTCTATAATGATCTATCATGCTCTTTAATCTATCATCGTCATCCACCTAAATCAAATAACTACCCTCAGTAGCTTGTGAGAGAGAATGCTCAATGCTTACCTCAGATTGCTCAAATGCTCCTTCATAGATGATATAGGTGCCAAGGTTAGTTTGTTTAAATTAGGTATATGGATCATATCCATAGGTGTCTTCACCATACTCATCTATAAATAAATCAAAAATTTCCTCTATATTGGAAGAAGCACCATCATCCATAATAGTCTCCTCTTTATCATTAATGACACAATTCAAGTTAGAGCTTGCTTCAACATAGGGTTCAATGTGAAATTTAGCTAGTGGTTGAGTCCTAATCATCACTTTTTATCCATATCTTGTCTTGAGGCTAAGAAGGACCAATAAACTGAGAGATAACCTCCTATCTTAACTATGAAATCCCTTTAGAGGTAGATAGAAAAGTGTGCAGGCAAGTCATTAATCAAAAAATCTGGGAGGATGGGGAAACTAGGACAATCATGCAAGAAAACCTTCAATATTTTGATTAATAAAAATAAATTTGTAGGTGTACCATCCAATTAAATGATCCCTTTACTATGTGGTTCATACTTTAGACCCAATCTATCAACTACAACCTTGGGCATCACTAATGTGCTAGCTCCACTATCAACTATGAAGTTATGAACTAGTTTGTCCCCCATAATGAGAGTGAGGTAGAAGGGTGGAGGCTTCTCCAATTTGGTATAGGGTTCTAAAATTTTATTAGGATCATTGGTAGGAGAAACATTGTTATGGCCATGGCTTGGTGGTGAAGGATTAACATGGATAGTGGACAACTGATTTTGTAAAAACTCTTTTTGGCCAGGCATGTGAAGGACATCCCAAAGAGAGATAGATGCCTTGGCATTCTTCAATGAGTCAATAATGTTTAGATAAAGAGTTATTAACCTTTATTGATTCTTTGGAGGCAAGGAAGTGGTTAGAACTTGAGGCATTGAAGTAATTTGAGCAGGCCTTCCAACATTTTGACTTGAAGGAGGTGAAGGATTTGTAGGGACTACCATGCTTGAAATCATGCTTTGATACCTTGTAGGAGGACTATTTACACTTATAGGAACACCATTAGAATCCCATAGAGCCTTCCTCTTATCTATAGTGTTGTATTCAACTGAATTTCCTTGATTAAGCACATAAGTGTCTTTAACTAAGAAGTTAGTAAAACTTACTCCTTGAGGCTACCATCCTTCACTTGCTTGCATGAGAAATTCATCTTCTAATGATAGTTGAGGATTGAATCCTCCTTGAGAAACTAGAGATTTATCTCCACCTTCATTGGCATTCATGAATTTACCTTATTTCCATTCCTCTCCTTGGATCAGATTACTATGCATCGATACCATTTATCTTGTATTATAAGTAGAGGTTAGGTTGTATGCATTGGAAAGCCTATTGAAATTAAGCTACCCTTGACCTCTCCCTTTCCATTATTGATGACCACATTGATGATGATAGGGGTAGGTGTTTTGATGAGCACCTTGCTATAGATTTGGTTGCCTAGTTTGAGCCTCTAAGGCTTGATATCTTACCTTCCAATCAATTATCTCTTCTACCTTTTTAGGAGTAATCCTTGGCTTGGCATTTGCATTAGGAACTTGAGAAACACTTGGAGTAATAGTAGACATGTTTGGAAACAGAGGCATATACACTTTTGGAGGTGAATTTCTAGCTTTTATGAGGCCATTCTTAGCTATAATGGCAAGGACATATACCTTAGGTAAAGTGAAACCACCCATACATTATAGCATGATGGATATGTCAGTGCCAATGGATCTCAAATAAGTAGGAAACATAAAGCTAGAAGGTGGTCTCATGGGAGGAGGAAACCTATGCCAAGTCCTTTGGAATCTCTCATTAAAATCATGCATTATCTCCTTGGGGGATATTTGAATTACATTAAGTTGGTGAATGAGTGAAGTATAATCACTTTTATCTTCAAACCCTGATGTGATCATATCTCCAAAATCATCCCATGTTGTGATACAACCAGCAGACAAAGTCCTATACCAGTCAAGTATTTTACCTCTAAGAGACATGGTAGGGAGTCTAATAACAATATTGACCTCAGTGACATTGTGAAAACTAAAAAAAATTGAGATATCCCTAATTTGTTTACTAGGAGTGACATGACCTTCACCATTGAATGTAGGAACACTCTTTGTAGCATTAGGGGGAATGTCATCATAGGCATCAATATGGATTCAATTTTTAGTGTTAAAGGCTAGGAATGCATGTTGCCTAGCCACGATATCTTGAAGTTCTCCCTCACTTTCTTGGTCTTCTTGGCTAACAAAGTCCTCTTACTCTTCAAAGGGTAGAAACGGTTGAGGATGTTGAACTTCAAGAGGAATTTCAGGTTGAAGAGGTGGATTGATGGGATTGAAAACTCTACTAGAAGATGACCAAGTAAGGAAAATGAAGTACAAACATAAGAATATGAAAAAACAATGGAATATAACCAAATTTTACCTTGAATGGAGTCGTTAAATGCTGAGTAAAACACCATATGCAGCTATAATGTTGTCAAGACCAACATTCACCTTGACAAGTTATCTTTAGGACAACAAACCCACTGAGTGTGAAAAACTATTATCACCAAGTATCTCACCTTAGAGGAGGATTTTAAAGTATATTCTAAGATTTAAGCAACATTGGAATACCTCTAGGCCTGTGGGTTGCCTATAGTAAAGGTAAACCTCTAGGTTTAAGGGCTAGCTCCCTAAAATTAACCTTTAAGTGTTTATCACCTACACAAACTAATTGCTTGGATGAAAGAGGTATAAATATTCATGAAATTAAAATAATCCAAGAGGGTGATATACCATAAGGATCTACACTATGCTATCATAGTCTTGCACTAAGAAAAAAGACCTACAACACTAGCTTCAAAGTCCTAAAATACCCTAACATTAGTATTTCAATATGGAGGTGATATGCATGAGACTACTCAAGAAAGTGAAATATATGTCAAATTTAAAACTCTAATGATACTTGTGCACTTTAAGGGATTCAAAAACACTAATTACACTCCACATGACCTGTTAGAATGAGAACTTCTTGCACCAAACATGAAAGGATAAAGAGAAACAAGGATATAAGCTTATCACTAAACCTCACCATACATCACTTCAGACACTTAGACAAGATATTTTTAAACTCAAAACTATATTTCATGTATTATTCAAAGCCAAAGTAAAACATCAAACCAACATGGTTTCACCATACCAGGTGTGGAATTAAAATACAAGAGCCAAAATGGCTAGCATTTATAGAATGTGTGAGAGGAGAGAGAGAAGTGGAGCTCAAGGGTCATAATGCCACTTATCAAGGCATGAGAATTAGATATGTTTTATAGGGATGGAGTATGAAATATACCATGAAAGGTATCTTTGGAAAAATGTCCCTCTAAAGCATGGAAAATCCTTAAAACTAGCATAAGACCCTTCAGCTACCTTCTTGGAGACCACCTTCATCATTTGGCCTCTCTTGAGCACTCCAAAGCAAAATAGGAAGAGATTCCATATGTGCACTATGATGGGGGGAGGTGGGTTAAGAAAAATCTCAAATGTGCATTATATGTGTACTCAACCACTGATATTCTTTTGGATAAGTGTTTTCACTGCCTGTAGTCACCATTATCCTTCTTTCACTCATTCTTCACAGTTGTCATTCAAGTGACCTTTAATTTTTCAAAAAAATACATGTAGGAGGTGATATGAAACTTTTAAAGAGTCCTATTTTCCCTAAATTCATCAGGTAAATCTTAAAAGGCCTCTCAATTGGACTTATCACTTTCTCACTTGGTGGTCACTCTTCATTTTCATTATCTTCCATAAGCTGCCTGAAGTGAAGGAGCTTGCAGAGGTGTTTGTGTGCCTTTTTGAAGAAGCATATGAAAATTAGGAGGTATATTAGGTTCCAATTGACCTTACCAATTTAATCTCATCCTATAACTTTCCTCTTAACTTATAAAACCATCAAAATCTATCAAGAAAACTTGTTATGTACTCTACCCGTACAAATAGGGTATCGACCAATATGATGGGAAGGAGATTGAGGGATTTATTTTAAAGTATAATTCACTTTATTGACTAAAATATCTCATTTTGATGCATCTTATTTTTCATCTTTCCAATCGGGTCATGAATAAGGGTTTTGGAGGGTTTTAAGTAATTTTGACCCTTAAGGATTGTTCATAAAAATTAGACATTCAATCTATGAAAAAATATGAAAAAAGCAAGTTTAGGACCCTCTTAAATTATTCCCAAGTTCTTGGGTTTCCATGTAACCATTTCGTACTAGTGTGAGCTTTTGAAATTAACCTCTCAAGCCCTTCTCTGCATTTTGTGTACCCTGAGTTGTTCTTAAGCCAAAAAATGATCTTCTCATGATTTTCACTACAAACAAATGGTTATAAACAATATCATACCCTAATATGAATGTCATACAGTGAATTTTAAGGTTAAATTAGTGTTATAAATGAGATTATCCCTCTAATTGGAATTTAGGCCTAGTCTAGGCTTAGTAGGTCTAGTCTGTGTTCTTGATTTAACACCTTCTTTGCATGCCTTCTCAGAACTCTAAGGCCTAATTTATGCTGATTAATGTTAAATAAAACTCTCCACACTTCTCTTTAAATGTTCTAAGCCTCCTCAACACCTCCCCTTATCACCCACTCACCAAGCCTATATACTTGACTACCTGGGAATGGCCTCTATTTGAGATAAAACATAGTGTATCTCCCCTATCTGATCAAGAAATGTGAAGGTATGAGGGGCTCAAATAGGTCATGAGGGTATTATATACCAATTTTATGGTTATATCACATCAATATACCCTTCAATCATTTAAGAACCCAATGACAGGCTTCTTAAACCATTGAATGTGCACAAGGTCTATGTATAGACTATAGGTTATGTGTTGAAACTCTCTTTGATCTATTTCCCTATGATAAGCATTATGTGGTATATTAATAATAATTATGAATGTGTTTTAAACATGTATATCACCCATGATACTTTGTCAACTCCTCAAAGTGCACTCATCTCTACTTGATTAGGCTAGACTGGCAGACTATGTGACTGTGTTGTCCATTTAGAAAAAGGGCAAGCCTATAGGTGAAAATTTCATGTTAGACCCTACATATTGTACCATAATACCTATATAGAGTATTTTAACTCATCCCATACTTTTTTGAGTCTATTGATACAATGTATTAGGGCTTATATTCATTGCTTCTCTATTGACACCAGTTTGAGTTGGTTTCTCCTCCATAACACACTATAGGTGGCTATTTTTTTAGGCCATAGAGACCCTTGTATGATGTCATACATAATATATTTCATGATTAGGTTTTCATATAATCCTTTTATCTCATTGTGTTGGTGAAACATACTCATAACATGCTTAAAGCTTGAAACTAACACTCCATTGTCATGTTCAATATATGTTACCTATTTTATATCAACATGTAGGTGTACTTTTGAGGAAAAAAGATCCCCTCAAGTGGTGATTTTCATCAAGCATTGAACATCAACACTTTTGATTTCTATTAGAGGTATAAAATCATTCTTGACTGACATAAGGTCACTTGGCTATGTGGGTATGACACTATCATGTCATATGTGTGAAAAGACTGTTTGAGCCTAAGCAATACTATATATTACTGAGTGTATATAATTAAATATTTATTAAATTATAAATAATCCTCACATCACCCTTCTTAGGCCAGATAACCACTTGTCATGTCAAATCACTACCCCTATACCTAAAACACATAATGAAAACTGTTAGACCAAAATGTACCTCAAGATGCTCCATCATGAAAGGATCAAAAGAAGGGCCAAGTCTTTGTTTCATAAAGTTTAAGGTAATTTGTCTCTTATGTCACTTCATCAACTTTGGGTATGGTTTCAATCTCATAGACCTCTGTATGAACTTCCTATAGGTGCACACCAACAATATACATGCCAAATTTGTATATAGAAGAATATGTTGTCTCAATCAAAATTAAACCATCATTGGATAGCCAAAATATATCATTTCCACCTCAAGAACTATCTCAACACTTTTAAAACATTATGTCTAACCACCATGACCATGAAAGGTTCCTCTTTTGCTTGCTTGTATGTGGATATGTAGGAAACTGACTATGCAAGGCTAACTGTGTTCTTCCATATGAGACATTATTGAGACCAATTTATGCAAGGAAAGATGGTTACCATGATATATTATAAGTTCAAACATCATACCCTCCATTGCTTGAAACCACTAAAAGAAAGATGAACTTCTACAGTTGATAAAAAATGCCTACAACCTAGTAGTAGAGCTCCCACTAGGATAATGAAGTGTTTGTGATTTTCAACTCACCTATACACATGCAAAATGACTAGAAAACATGAGATAAGAATGTACACATCTTCTAGAAACATTTTAATTAATTGTTTTGTACGGACCGATGCAAATAAGAGAGAAACGTGTAGGATGTGGGGAGTGACTAACACTCTTAGCATTGGTTCATAAAGCATAGAAAACCAATATTCTAACTCCTACCATATATTTTAAGTAGACCACATTTAATTTCATCCCATAATATCATTTGACCTGAATCCATCATTTTTGTTTATACCATTAGAAATATGACTGACTTTTTTGGTATGCAATGAAGAACGATGGAGGAATAGAATGGTTTTAGGCCATTTTTAGGTGTTTTAAAGAAGATCAAGTGTATAAGTGAGTTAAAGGGAGTTGAATAGATGTTTCAAATCCTTACCCATGTGCCAAAACACCTGAATAAGCCATATAATTGCTTAAATATCCTCCTTTTTCAACTATTTTTTGATTCTGACATAGAAACTTTCAAGTTTTTAGTTAGGACTGACATGTCTAACAAGAAACCAAGATATATGAAATTTATAAACACTTGGAAACTTTTTATTAAATGGGAAACCATACAAACCTTCATTAAATGGCTCAAATAGGACCCCTAAAATGACATAAGGCATAAAGGACTAAAAGTAAATACAACCATGACTAGAAACACATTGATAGGACCATGATACATCCTATAAGATCCTAATAGACCCCTATACAAGTTTTTAACTATAGGGGGTTGACTTATTTTGACTTTTGCTCAAAATAGTCAATAATAACCTTATGTATTTTATTGTTTTGTATAATAAAGTTATCATGAAGAGTTCTAATAGTAAATTATCAGTGAGAAGGGATAATTAGATTATTTCAAACCAATATTGATTTCTTAGATGATGTAGTTAAGGAATGCTTATTAGACTTAGGGTTGTTTCCAAAGAATATGAAAATATGTGCAAATGCACTATTGAGCATTCGGGTTTATATTTTAAAGCTAGAGTGACTTAGCCAAACTTGTAAGTTAAAAACTATCATTTTTAACATGAAATCTAGGAAAATTGCGTTTCCTTTTATATATTATATTTCCCATTATCATTTTTTAACACAAGGCTAACATGGTGGTTGCCCTTATTAGGAGTTGAGAAATAATCTCATATAGAAATACCTCAAAGCTATACTTTTCTTAGCATGATATAATGTGAAATTCAACATTATATTTGGATGTAAACCTTTGATTTTAGTTCAAGACCATCTTCAATTGTCTATTTTCGTCATTTTATCACATTGGATCCACTTGTGTATATTTGGATATTTTTTTACATTTACCACCCCAAACTAAACTGTCTCTAGCCTTTGAACCCTCTATATGCCTTCAACTTTCACTCATTTTAAGTTTTGTGTATTTTTACTATTTTATAAGTTTATTTACCTCATTATAGACATATATTTCTTTAAGGACAAATCCAATAGTTATATGTCAAATGTTGATTTTTCCCCATGCAAATCTGGTGTACTACAAAATCCATCCTCTATGTTTTTATGGGTCCGTCCACCTTGGCTTGATTTACCACAACATTCATTTTTCTTATCATATTTTTTCATGGTTAACCATAGTGCATGCCATATCCTATAT
Organism: Torreya grandis; assembly: GCA_037957365.1. NCBI lineage: Eukaryota > Viridiplantae > Streptophyta > Pinopsida > Cupressales > Taxaceae > Torreya > Torreya grandis. The sequence goes on along the minus strand of JARHVA010000143.1, from coordinate 552,568 downwards.
ATCCACATATATACAAGGTCATCCTTAATTTAGGTACTAAATCTGCATTATATAGCACCTCAATCTTGTACACTTAGAAAATACATATCATGGATGTATCTTCAACTTCTAGAACTTCCCTCTACCAAAAGGCTCACATACACTATCTTTATGTGCCAAATTACTTATCTCTTAGTCTGTCCAATGTTATTCTGATGACATAGGCCTTATATCATTCTCAAAGTGTTGTAAACCTACTTATATTATATCTTTGTAAGTTTGGGATAGGTGCCTATTTTTTAGTTTACCAAACACTTGTGTCTTAGTCATACACCCACATCGATGCAAGTGTCCTATGCCAATGCAAGTTCCCAATAACCTAAAGTCATCAAAATTTTAAGTGAAAAATATCCATATGGTCAACCTAAATGCTTTAATGAGAGATATTTCCACAAGGGACACACACACACACACACACATAAACAAGATCAATCCTCATGCATTCCTCACCTAACACACACCTAAAAAATCACAAGGAAACTTACCAAAAGAATTAAATCAAACATTCAAGTGATCAAACCTTCCATATTTTTTCCTATTTCCATATCAGTCATAGGGACAACACATCTACATGCTTGAAGTACTGAAGGAGTATCCCATGAGTCATATTTGCCTAGTTACAAGCTAGCTCAATATTTTACTTGCTTTCCACATATTGCATACTTATACACACACAAACCAGCACATTAAGGGAGAACTACATCAGTCTGATACTTTATTTAGAGTAGTGTCTATATAGGTAACACCCACTAACATAGGTGTATTTGAAGTTAGCTTGACATTATGAGCTCACTAACCCATTTTTCCCATAGTCACTATGAAGATGAACTAGGGTTTGACTATTTGACAAGAAGTGTCAACCCATGATCTAGATATGAGCTCATCAGAGTAAGATAACATAGAACCTAGAATATCCTAGGTGCTCACATCTAGATCTATTAGGTATTCCATATTAGACACCTGTAACTAAGTCAGAAAAAAGTGTTGACATAACCATCGAAGGTTTATGTAAGTGTCTAAGGTTACAAAGGGTAAATTTAAATAATTTACCAACTGATCCATAACACTGATCTAGTTTATTCCTATCCTATTCCATATCAGATCTGCATGCACATAATAAACTAGCTAAGTATTATTTTTATTCACTTATTATAATATCAATCAATAAATGTATTTTCTATTTTTAACATATCTTAGTATTTAAATTTAGAATATTGTTTATACGTGTTTATAATTAATTGACTTGATATTGATCTATTTATCACCCTTGTGCTTATTCATTTATATATTCTTAACCCTATACTATATTGAGCTATTTTAATTTAGGGTTAAACATTTGGTTAACCTTACCTTTGGTCTCTGAATTCTTAGATATTGGTGTAGGGTTTCTTGATTATTTGTTGTTGATTTCTAATTTTACAAGATTTTACAAGTAAAAAATTGGATTTCATTTTATTACAAACATGTTTAATATGGATATATCTCTTAGCTACTTCATTTTACAGTACATCATAGTATTTGTTAATTGTTATGTTTCATGTATGATGAAATAAATTAAAATGGGTAACCAACTTGGTCAATATAATAAAAGGGTTTCAAAACAAAATCAGAATTTAAACCCTCTTTACAACTCTTATTACAATAGTATTGAGCTTCTCAACTTGCATTGGCATATAATATAATATATGTAATTTTATTATTCAATAATGTCTTCCATTAATTTTTTTCCATTTTATGAGTTACAAGTGCAAGAAAATAGTGATGACCTACCACTTGATTTGAAGCTAGTTGAAAAATCTTTGGATGGGGTACTCCATGTGGTTTGGTAGAATGAAAAGAACAATATTTCTGAAGGAGAATCCATATTAAATTATTAGAAATATTATTTGTAAGTGCTCAAAATATTTCAAATATCTCTTATTATTTTGTCTCAGAGCTTAGGCTAAATGGAAATGGATCCATATCCTCTTTCAACATTATAACCCTGGGCCTTTTTCTTAGCATCTTGATATGCTTGGGGATTCGGTCAACTAGCCTGCTACTATTGATTATTTTGTGAATTTTTTTGGAGCCATGATTATTTTCTAATTATAAAAGGAAAGAAATAATGCTATATTCAAAAATGATGAATGTTTTTTTCCCATTAATGACATGGTTTATATTATATCTTCAACCTGCATGCATATTCAAGCCTAAATAAATAAGTTTGATATGAAGGTCTGCTATTTGTAGGAGTTGATAGATCACTGGGAGAGTATCCCATGCATAGTGAGATGCATGTTACTTGATGGGACACCTTAGGTTTCACTACCACCACCTCCCATGATGCATAGAAGATAATCACATAGTAACAACCACTTCTTCCCCTACTTTCACTAGGGGGATGGAGGTCACCACCTCTGCGTGGCAAATCTGATACAACTTCTTCTCAAAGGGGTTATCTTGTTTTCTATACCTTTAAAATTTAGTGTGTCTAGGGATATGTGTGGCCGACTTATGGCTAACATACCTCTTTTATATTCTTGTTACATTTATCTATGTTTTTATTTAGGTCAGCCTATGGAATAACCATGGCTAAGTAGACTATATATAGGAGGTAGTGGTTAGTCTTTGATCATCATAATAAGTTTTATACTATTATTGCATTGTTGTGGAGGTTGCCTCCTTGAAGTGGATTTTATATATTATCCAATATTCTGCTCTATTGTCAATTATTATTGTGTGATCTCTCATATTTGTTTATTTTGTGTAATATATAATCATTTTGTGTGAACATCTAAGTAATTTCATTACAAGTGGTATTAGAGCTTTGATTTGGGCAAGTTTCTTATGGCATTTTTTTTGAATCTAGAGAGGCATGGCTTTTGTGAGTGGAAGAAGTGATAATCTAGGAAGAATTAATTTTTTCTATCAGCGTAGTATTGTTTGAAACATTTTAAAAAAAAGTCTAGATTTTTTTTCCCCCTTGCACATTTATAGTCATTGGATTCATCTTGGCGAGTCGATTGTAATGGTATATTTTTTTAGTGTACTTTTTTGATGCAAAAATGTTTTATCTTAGTACATAAAGGTAGTCATTAGATTCATCTTGGTAAAGCGATCACACTAATACCATCTCTTGGTACACTTTTTTTTAGGGTGAAGACCATCCTAGGGTTTGTATATGGTAGGTCCTACTCAGGGAAAAAAAGGGGGAAAGAAAATCCTAAGACTCATTTTGTCGATGACATGGAATTTAGAACTTCAGATCTATTGATTTCTCAACTTTAGGATGATATAAAGGGATTGGTGTGGCATGATGAATTTGTTGTAGTTCAAACTGATGTTTCAAGGATGTGCAGAGAGATTAATGGGGTTCACACTCAATTACATCAGATCACTATGTAATTGGATGCCATTTCATCTCAATTACAGTCAAACAACCCTCCACTTCATCATTTGGGTTCTCCTCTCAACACTAACAACTCTAATTCTAGTGTGAAACTGATATTGTCAAAAGTGGACATGCATAAGTTTGATGGTAAGGATCCTTTCACTTAGATTACCCAAATTGAGAATTTATTTGATCTGGATCAAACTCCTAGTTCTTAGAAGGTGATAGTGGCATCTCTATATTTGGAACTTGAGTAGTTCATTTAATATCACTAGTTGTGTACTAAAAAGAAAAATAATGGTGCTCCAATTACATGGTCTAGTTTCATTGATGATTTTATCACCCATTTCCTTCTCTTCTTTTAGAAAAACATGATTATTATCGAACATGAAAAGATAGATCCTATTCTCATCCTTATCTTGCATTCCATTAAACGGGATTATATTTTTATTCTATCCATCCATCCATCTCAACTCTTAAGGTGCAAGATATTAGTAGAGGAACCTAATATAACATAACATGTTAAGGATGAGGATAGCTAAGTCTTATTCAAGTGTGTAAGATAGTGCAAAGAATTCATATTTAACAAGGAAGATAGAAACATAACAGAGATTTATTTTAGTGCATTTTATAGGAATTAAGATTAACCAATATTTTAGTAATCATTCACAGAGCATACATAATAAATTAGATATGATTAAACCATACATTAAACATGATTGTACACACAAGGAACAAAATAAGAAATACAATATGTAACCATAACCAAAATAGTCTATATTGATCTCAAAAAAAGTTCATCATCTTCTTCATACAAGCATACATATTTATAGCCATTACAGTCCCTAACTATTCATATTATTCTCATACTTTGGTGCTAAAATAGGGGACTGTTCATCTTCTATCCATTTACAAGTCATGGAGGATAGGGAAAAATAGATATAACCGACAACTAAATACATAACACATGAATATTTCACCTTGTACAGTACTGCTCATCTTCTATCCTGACCCCACTTGTCTTACTAATCATCCCCAATACAAAAATTATTTATAAAATTTTCAATTTTTTTTCCTTACACAGTACTTAACTAGAAGGAGGTAGCATTTCTATGGAAGAGGATTGGATAATAGGATTCTTGACCCTAGAGTGTGCAATTTTGTGCTACATGATGACTTATTAGAGCTTGGATGGTGGCTTGTAAATTGGAACATTAAGAATCCAATCTACCTCGATATACAATAGAGCTAGGTTAGTTTTGTAGGTATGCTAGTCAAACATCACTTCCTATATCATACAAATTAGGATGTGCATTGGTATATGATATTTGATAAGTTATTTTAGGTCCAAGTCATCAGAGTTGCTCATTGCTGCCTTTGTATTACTAAGCCTCATCTATATTTCACCACTCAGTTTCTCTAACTTTTTTATGTGGCATTTTGCTTGGAGACCTGTAAATGAACTATGTCATAGGTCATACTACCAATCGATAAGTTTATCATGCACATTATCCATGATAGTGAATGATTACTAGAGAGTAAGTTTGTTTTCATCCACTGATGCAATCTGATTATCCATGGTTATCTTGGTCATTTCAACTATGCTGAAATATGCACTAAAACTAGCAAGAAAGTTGTCAAGGTTCTTCTTCCAATCTAGAAGACTTCATGTGACCTGATATGCTTGGAGGAATGCAATATCAATCATGATATGATACTCCTCCAATAAGGTTATCAAAGCAACTACATCAACCTTCATACTCTAGCCTAATGTACCCACTACATGAAGTTACTGGACTATGCACCAGTCCTTTATGAGCTCAGTGACTAATGTCTTGAGCCTATGATGGTTAGACATCACTTGGTCATTGATTACTCAAGTGGAAAATTTTGGGCAAGTGTATTCAATAATTTTATCCACTTCATGAAGGTGAGATTTGAGCTCCACATTCTCTACCTTAGACTGATCCCTTTCTTGCTCTAAGGAGGTGGCCTTCTATGTGATTAACTCTTGGAATGCTATGGTACCCTCTAATTATTTCTTTAATGGAAGCTGAGAGACATCCAAAGAAGCTTCCTATATTTTTAAAAGTATATCCAATGTACTTAAAAATGATATAGGATTTGGATGTGGCATGGGGACTAGTGAGAGTGAGAAGGTGGTACAACAAGTAGCTACTATGGGAACATCCTAGAGCCAAACACTTCCTAGTGGTAACTTGGGTTGTGATCTTGACTAAGTGGTTGTTGGTGCTTGTTATTAAACTATAGCCTCTACTATCAACTTGGTTTTCTATGTAACATCTTCATCTTGCTTGTTTTTGGCTTCCTCCTCCTCTTATTTCTTTTTCTTCTCTTATTCCTCCTTTTTCTTGTCCTCTTCCTCTTTCTTCCTTTTCTCTTCCTCTTCTTTCTTATTTTTCTCTTCCTTTTCTTTCTTCTACTTCTTCTCTTCTTATTTCTTCTTCTCTTCTACCAAAGCCATAGCCTTGACTTGCTCTTATGTAGCTTGGGCCTATACTTGTGCTTTTGCCTGAGCTTGTGATTATGCTTGATATTACCACAGGGCTTCATCATCCTCCTCCTCCTTGGTAGCTTCCATGCCCTGCTATGCTTGGGTTACTGCATCCTATTTTATCTTTTCTTCTTCTTCCTTTTCCTTATTCTCTCTCTCTTCTTATGATTTTTTGACTATATCAACTATTTCTTGTGCATTCTTGGCCACATATTTGACCTTCTGAATGTCAACCTTGGTGTCCTTGGCCTTTAGTGTGGCTTCTAATTCTCTAGCTTATTGTATGATGTGCTATTGCTATCTTCTTCTTTCTTTCTCTTCTTTTCCTCCTTCCTTATTTGATGTTTAACTACACAAGTTGCTTCTTCCTTGGTGGCTTGTTTCTCTTCAGGAGAAGTACAAAAATATCCTTAGCTATGAATGTTGGTGTAGATTACAATTGGAAGATGTCCATTTTACACTAGATTTATTCCAATTTTTATTGAACTATGTCTATAATTATGGAAGGTGGGTAGGGTAGGAGGTCCACCTACAACTCAGGGGGAACTTGCTTTTACACTTGAACTATACCAACCACCTTCTAAAATAAAAATTCTTTTTCCTCCTCCTTCTCATAGTAGTTCCCAACCATGTCTGCCATCATGACCTAGTAGACTTCCTACTCATCGGTGCCCATTTGGATGAGGTCGTATGTGATCACAATTTGTGGCACCTTTAAATCATCCTTCTAGGTCATGGTGCTGCATGTTGTTCCCTTCAAGGAAAGGGATGCTAAATGAGGGTATACTTTGTGCTTTTCCTTCTATTTCTATGATTTGGTTACTTATTCTAGATGTTGTGTGATAGGAACACCTGTACCATGTGGTATATATTTCAATGGGGTCACATGCCTGAATACAAATGCCTTTTATCAGGCCACTTTGGCCTGCACCATATCCATTTTCATGAAGAAGGGGAGCACTTGGAAGAGTGATTGTGATAGATCATAGATAGTAATGAAAATGCCTTTTATCAATGGAGTGATAGTGGCATGCTAACTCAGGAATTGTATGATGCTGGGGGCATTCGAGGATGTGTTGTGATGATGTTTAGGCACTCCTCCCACCAATATTTTAATTTTTCCTCATGTGTGAGAGCTCCCCAGTCCTGCATCCATATGAGATTTTAGAACTACTACACCAGCTAATAGTCTATATCTAGGTGCACTTTACCCTCTGATGATTTCCATTATGTGAAGTAGAGTATAAAGATGAGGAAATATTATTGGAATGTTTGCTTGGGCATTGTGAAAGACTTCTCAATATTCATGAGTAACTCCTAGACAAAGTAATCAGGTCAATTAAATTATTCATTAAGGTAGATCATCTGATGGATGATGTCCATAACTCATTTGGGTATTTTCTTGGTAGACTTAGTCATCTACCAAAATCATCTAGTTATGTACTCCACAAGGATGCACACTGGGTTATCTGGGATTTCATCAATGGGAATCCCTTTGTTGTTCCACACATACAGGTCCTAAACTTCTTAAAAAATGGGAGGCATTTTCATCTTGTATGGGAGTAAAGAATCTCCATGTGCAGACATGCCAAAGGCATGGGCCATGTCTTATGTGTTGATTACAACAGTCTCATTTGCACCCAAATAGATGCTACCCTCATTGTATCATCCTAGAAATACTTGGAAAATCTCCCCCAGGTCACCAAACTTAGGCATTCATAGTAGGCACTCAACATATATATTTTGGAAATGGTGGGGAGCTGTGAGAGTGAGTAGTTATACAACATCAATAGGATCAGGGTAGAATAGCTTTTATTTTTCTTGGAAGAGGTAGTCAAACAACTCTTGGTCACTATACTTTTTTTCTTGAGCACCATGTCGGCACCTATGGCCTCTTTTTTGCATCAGTGAGAGCCTTGATTAGTTGTGAGGTATCCATAACTATGTGTAGTGATGAAATTAGAATACTTTGTGTGCTCTACATAAGAAAAATAGCTCAGCTCTTGGGAATGGCATCTTGGAAAAATATGCACAAGGATGAAATGCTGACTTGGTATTCAAACTTGGTTTTTATAGATTTGACACCTCTTGGCTTCCATGTCCTAGCCACACTTAGCTATCCAATCATCTTGAATGCAATGGTGGATGTGGAAAATATATATCTGATTTGGACATTAAAGTAGTTAGTCATTGGTGCATGTGTGGAATTATGCCATTATGCTCTTTGGTGTTCGTACGAGGGATACAAGCAGTTGATGTTGATGAGCCATTGATTAATTGAATATTACATCAATTAACCCTTGGATCATGTATTTATTTGTGGTGGATGATCATTATCTGATGGATATCTTGTTGATATGTTTATGTACCTTTCCCAAACTTAATATTTTTTAATTGCTCATCTTTGAATTTCCTGGTAACATATGTGGATCCTCCTATGTATGGATGGTGCACACTATGCTTGGTTATTTGATTCAAAATTATTATTATTGAGATCATCTACAAACAAATAGAAATAGAAAATAAATACACATAAAACATGTAAAAATAGGGAAAACCTAATCTACATGGTGCTACTCAACACCCACTTAGTTTGCAGAATGAGATCAATTAACTATTAACAGTAGGGCTTAAGCCTAAAATTATTTATTTGCCTTGGTAAAATGGTTCCCTCAAGTTCTCTTAAAACCATGGTTCCTTTCTACATTAGGTCATTTATAATGTAGGTCTCTTTCCATCATACCTGTAACTTACCTGGAAATGCTTTGAAATGAGAATAATATAATAGACTAGCTGATCTTTGTGAAATTTTTTTTAGTGCAAGTTCCTATGATGCCATGCTTTTTGGCTTTACTTATGCACTTCCTATATCTATGATAATTTTTTTCTAAACTTGTCCATTTGATTTATCTCAAGGAGTTATTTAGTAAGATAATCATGATCTTTGAGTCGCATTACCATGGCAATGCACATGCTAGGTACTAAGTATTCCATTGACATTACTACTTCAAGACCATACACCAATTAGAATGGCATAAATCCTATAGACCTTTTTTAATGTGTGTGATATGCCCATAAAATCATAGGAATGTGGTATACCCAATCATCCTGCTTGACATCGTGTAATTTTGTCAACATTTTACCCAACACTTTATTGGAAGCTTCAGCTTGGCCATTGGCCTGTAGATGATACAAAGTGATTTTGTGATGAGAGATCATAAATTCCTCAGTCAAATCCTTGATGGTGTTATTCAAAAATTGCATTCCTCTATCGATGACTAAATTTATAGGGCATCCAAATCTTGTTATGATGTTTTCATATAAAAACTTCATTGCTTCCTTCGTACTGCAGCTATGTCTTACAGTAACTTCAACCCATTTAGTAAAATAGGCCATCGTAGTGATGATATATATTGCTCTTCTATGATTTATCAGTGGGTTGATAGTTCTAAAAAATCCAATGCCCCATTATTCAAAAGGCTACTCAACTAATATAGGCTGTAAAGGCATTTCATCTTTCTATAGTGGTTTACCCATATGTTGGCAAACATTTTAGTGTTGTGCAAATATATGTGCATCCTAGAACAAATTTGGCCACCATAATCTACTTTGTAGTAGCTTTATAGCCATGGATTCTCCTACAAAATGTCCTCATGTGACTCCTTGACTATATTCCTCTAAGATTTGAGGTTGTTCATGTTTCAGAACAACCTTACGTAGAACTTCATCCTTCCCCAAGTGATATAGAAGCTCATTGATGATGGTATATGGCAACACTCTAGTAACAAATTGAATCTTATCACATTCTTGATAGTACATAGGGAAAACTCATTATTTGAGGAAGTTGGTAATGGCTTCAAAATTCTCAGGAATTGTAGAGACATGGAAGAGGTGAGCATTAGGAGAATCATCTGTGAATGAAATTGGGAATGGATCATTGACACATGCATCATTCAAAATGCAGTAATCCCTACATACTTGGATTTTTATTATTTTTTTGGGCTAGAATACCATGGTGCTTATTGAATCTACCTTTTCTACTTGATAGATGATTCCTGAATCCTATATTCTATCCATTTCATCCTTTACTTTCAACTTCATATTCAGATTAAGATTGTATGGCCACTTCTTTTTAGGTCATGCACACTCCTTTAGTTCAATATGCATCTCACCAAGAGATGGGTCAACACCTTATAACTCTAATATTTTTTTGGAAAAAAAAAATCTTGATAATCCCTCAAAAGTTTTAGAACTTTAGAGATCTCAGCTTCCATCCAATAGTCATCGATGTTTGTAAATTTTGGGACCTCCTCTATCTCGATGTTTGCAACATGATTTTTTAGAGGTTGTTAATAAATGTTGCATTTTTAATCATCAATGGATTATTATATCCTTTGTTTCCCTTATTATTTGGGAACTTGGATAGTGCACAAATTATCTTCTTTAGTTGATTTTAGACTAATATTCTTGAGTGGTTCTATAAGTTACTCAGGCAAAAATAAATCATTCAAATCTAGATCACCATCATAATCTAAATCCTCAATGTTTTCTACCTCATTTTGTATGTAGTGACATCACTGCATCAAAGATTATTCTTCATTCTTATTAGTTTTTTACCTTTGTAATACCACATTAGTATCAAAGGCTACGTTCTTCTGCATAGTGGATTTGATTGTGGTGCTTAATGTAGACACCTAAATTTGGCCACCAATAACCTCCAATCTAGCTTTTAACCAATTTCCACCCAAAATGCACAATTTGGTCTAAAAATATTAAAAAATGCTAAGTGATGTGAAACTAACATATTCAAGTGCCAATTTTGGCTAGGGTATCCCTAAATAGGGCAATGCAATTTATGGGCCAACTAACTTTGATTAGATCATTCGGATTCAAAATGCCAATTTTGCACCTAAGTGTTCTGGATTGATCTTTCCCATAATATATTTTATACAAGATGCATGCCTTTGTTATTTGTTTTTGGTAACATCCTAAATGGGAATACGATTCCAACACATCTAACAGTGACTTCCAATTCTAATTCAATCAAATTTTGGACCAATAACAAGGCATTTTGATCAATTTGAGTAATTTGTGCACAAAGTGCTTAATCATGTTTAAGAGCTAATTAGCCCAAATCATGGCCTAATAAAGAATTCCATGGAAACTTGTTGAATAATTATTTTTGAAAATGAATATTGAATATATGCATCATCAGGTGACCTCATTTCTTGGGAAGACATCCCTAGGCCATAAATGCTACAAATATCAGGATTCATGCCCTCCATGCCTCATTAATGCCTTCCATGATGCCATCCATGCCTCTTAATTTCCCCTTATCCAAATATCATGATGAAGATAATTACAAACTTAATTATAAAAATTGAATTAATCCTCAACTACACATCTCAATCTTGAGATGGATAATTCTGATTGATTCTGATCAAATCCACAAATCTATAAATAGAGAGGCCATGAACATCATTTCTAAGATATTTTGGTACAAAGTTATAATGCAAAAATATCTTCAAGGATAAATTTAAACTAGTGTTACCATGCCAAATTGATTCCAAGCCAAGCCAAGATACAAGCCAAAGGTTCCAAGGAGAGATGGAAGTAGCCAAGTTTCCATTGTCAAAGACTTCATGAGCACAAGCTGAGAAAGCCACCACTACAAAGGCATTTGGAGCATCCAAGAAAGGTGAAATAATTATTGTGTTTCCATTCCTTTCTTTTTAGTTGTGTTTCTCATTTGATTTTTTTAACTAAGCTCTCCTTAGTGTCTAGGCCTAGAGATGTTATGCTATTAGTGTGTTTATTTCATTTTGTTTTCATTTTGGAACTAACACCATACTAACTATCCTCTCTTGAGTCAAATTCTGAGATCACATAATGGAATGCCCAGTGGGAAAAGACATATTTCACCCCTGAAGGAGATCATTTTTTAACTCTAAAATATTTATTTGAGCCTTTAAAAATCTTGAAAATTGATTTTTTAACTTTATTTTACCATTTTTGTTTGCCATGATTTTACACAGTAACTAACATCAACAAGTTGTACTGACATCGGTTACCTATTTAATCGATGTTGGTTAGCAAAAATGACATTGATTAGATCTTAGTTAGCCAAAGTAACCAATGTTGGTGGTAATAAACGACATCGATCACTGTGTTTTTTCAAAAACATAAACCTGAGAGCTACTTTTTTTAAGTTCATTATTTTAAGCTAAAAAGAGCTTCAAAGATAAAGGATATGCTAACAATTTTGCTATAGGAACAATCTTGATATTTGTTCCAAACATGTTTAAATCACCTTTTCATGCTTAAAAATCAATTAGGAACCTTGTTTTGGTGTTTAACAAAGGACTTAGATGTTTTGGTGAATGTTTTCAAAGTTTGCAACTAAGATCAAGGGGTCAAATAAACACCACCAAATCTTTCATTTTGGGTTTAAAATTGAACACACTTGTCAATTCTTATTTTCAATAATTATTTAATCAAATTTTTGGTTAGATAAAAGAGGAATTTTGCATGTATGCTCTTCCATTTGTCCCCTGTAGGGAACCCTTAGAATCAAAAGTGCAATTCCTATTGCAAGTAGCCTAGTCAAAGGCTTAGAAAGAAAGTCATCTAAAGCACTCCCCAAAAACTCATCAAAGTTTGGGTGACTTTGAAAATGACCCTAAAGTCTTTCTACTTTCATGCTTTCTTTTTTTTTTATGCATCTTAGCTTGAGAGGGGGACTTCATCACCTCCCACAAGTTATTTAGGGGAGCTTTGACACAGGGTTTCATCTCCCAACATTGACTTCATTTGGCTCCTTTGAAGTTGCACATAGGATATAGTGGCACTTTGGACATCACACTACACTGAGTGAATAACAAGATATAGTGGTTGCAAAAAGGACTAGACCTTTTTGCAATAATCCAAGTGATATGAACTTAAAATCCATGCTTTTATTTTGCATTGTTTAATGTGAAAGTCATTATGTAATTGATTCCCCTAGATTATTCAAAAAATTGTTAGATCTTAGATAAATCCCCACTTGCCATAAAAGTATTGTTGGTGCAAGGTGGGCCTCAAGGTCCATGTCATAGTACTATCATTTAAGAGAAGGGGGTGGTAAAAAACCTACTTTATAAAACACATTTACTTTTGGATAAACACTTAAAATCCTCTCCAATGAGGTACATTAATGGATTCCAATAACACCAAACAACCTTGTTAGTTTAGGATCTAAGAATGAGTAATTAGTTGGTCTTATCCTAGTTTAAAGTCTTGTTTAGAGTCAAAACTTGATGTAAACAAACAATCCAAACCAAACACGTAGTCTAAATTTTCCTTTAAACAAAGAGGCATTATGCTACCCATGTGAGATCATCGATTTGCCTTGTTCAAAAGTTCATCAAAAGATTGAGTCATGTCATCCACTTTGGTGCAATTATGCTGTCCAATTGAGTCTAGACCTTTACCAAAGTTGTTTAAGTCCTTCACTTATAATCTAAATTCAGAATTACACCTTTAAAAGTTCATAGGGTTGATGTGTTAAGTGGGTTCGCTATTTGCACTAAACTTGAGGGAAATTAGGTTTAATTTACAATTTGGGTTGAAGGCTATTTGAGACTCATAATCATTATCAACATTTGATAGAATTAAGCCATTTTGTGCTAAACACTTGCACTTTAAGTCTATGCACCATAACATTTTGAGTCAAGAAAGGTAGTGTCATGCTGTCAAAATTGTAGGAAAGCATCTTTGCCTTAGAGAGTTTTTGAAACAAACCTTTTTATCACACCTTTTTGGGTAGTATAGTGTCATTACACTGACCAAAACATTTTTAATGTTATTTTATAGACTCTCTTTCATAGAGTTTAAATTTGTTCCTACATTTTTAGACCAATCCAAGTGTACTTTTGTGATCTTTTGTCTAAAATAGTTATATTATTCACTTTTGTCTAGCTTGTTTGTTAAAATAACCTAGATTTATCCCATTTTTTGTGAGAAACTAAACTATTGTTAAAGTGCCTTTTGCTTCACACCTTATACCTAGTTGATCAAGTTCATGTCCAAGAATCAAATGCCTAGTGTTTGTTAGAAGTGTTTCAAATCCATTAGATTAAAACTTTCATCTATTTTCAAAGTCTAGCTTTTGATGCCGTTTGGCCAAGAGTCCTAGCACATGTCTTATTTGAGCCTAGCTTTTGATGTCGCATTTGGCCAAAAGACCTAGTAACTTTTAAATTCTTAGATTAGATTGATTTGAAACACTTTAGCCGTAGAGTTTGGCATTTTGATTTTAGGTTCATTTACTTGCTTATCTTTGTGTGAATAGTGAAATGTTAGATACTTCACGCTAGCATATTTCCTCACAAAAATTTGCATAAAACTTTTGATCTTTTTGAAAAATCTAGACCAAGTTAGGACATCATCTATTTTAGACATTTTCCTTTTTAGAGTTTGTATAACTCTTTGACCTTTTATCGCAAAAGCATTGACTATGGATCCCAACATGTATTCTACACTCGTAATGGACTCATTTACAATTCAGAGATTAGTAATGTAGTTTCACAAGAAGAAATGGTGCAAGACCCCTATGCAGATAATATTGCTTATGAGATGGATTCTTATCCCTCTTATAATACTCAATTAGGGGCACAAATCCAAGATCCATTGGCCAACTATTTGGTTAACACACCAGCTTATTCAAAACATGACCATGAGCAAACCATGCAATACTTGGCTATAATATCTATAGTGGATGAGCCAGTACTTCAACAATCATATTCTACTAATACAACTTCCACGTATGATCCATTTTTATTTGAGTGACATTTGTTAGAGAACAAAGACAAGATTTTGGTTAGATCCATAGAGGTAGGGCTAAGTTTCTAGTAGACTTCCTCCATGAAAATTTACCAAGTCTAGTAAGAGTGCCCCATAATATCATTTATGATCAACAGGCTTCTTCTATAAATCCTATGGCTCTAGTCCAAACAACGTACCAAGATCCTAATATATCTAATCAAGGCAAAAACATCATGGAAGAGTACTTTAACCAAATACAAACATCATATCAAACATATCTAAATCTAACACGTAATTTCAATCAGATGAACATGGTAAGTAAGCCTCTTATTGACCTAGTTCCTTCAACATGAGTGTTGATAACTTTAACTAGACAAGAGAACCCAAATTCTAACCCATTCATACAAACCATTTCAATAGATAACTTGATGCATATGCCCATTATTAAAGAAGTGTCTTCAGCCTCTACACTGAATAGTGAGACAAACATAGTGGACAATGTGAAAACAACATCCAATCTTGATCAAAGTGGTACTAATGCATAAATAACTAGCCAACAACATGTTCTTATAGTTAATCCCATCAATAGATCATTATACTAAGAATTAGGGGTTTCTACACCCTAGCCTCAACCAGCTACTTCTTCAAGTGTGCAACCTACAAGATCAGGTAATCAAACAATGACCAATGTCATGCCTTAATGATAGAATGTGATGAACCCCACTCCTCAACAACTAGTGAGTAATATTACATAACAATAGGCACAATCTAGTGTATCAACACAATATAGGACAAATACATTACCACCTTAATCAGGGGCAACGAATGTTACACCTCACCAGGTAACAATGAACATACCTCTTTAGTTGCAGACTAATATGCCAATCCAAAACCAAGTAATGACTAGTCAACAATGTGAAAATATTAGTCAATGACAGATGCCAAATTTATAACCTACTTTCACTTCCTCATAGGGATTCATGCAATAAGGAGGTCCCCATGTTTCTCAGGTATATATTAGATAACCATTGGTTTAAAATATGCCACAAATCTAGAGATAGGTCTTGGTCCACAAGTTCCCACTCAACAACAAGGTTTGATTAGTCAGGCAACATGTCCCTTTTCAACCATATTAGGCATAGTATAGCTATATCCCTCCATCCCAACCATAAAATTCTCCAAGTCAAACCTTTATTTCCAACCCAAATCAAAATATCACACAACCAAATGTGAAATTTCAAATATATCCTAATCCACACATGTGTATTCCTAGTTCATTCCCTAACCAAACCAATATAACCAAACAGATATCTCCATCACACCTTGGTCAAAGTATTACACTTGTGACCTCCCAACCATCTATCCAAACCCAAATTCTCCTTCAAGCCAATATTCCTTCCAGTTTCCTATCCTAAGAATTACAATAGATGAAAATTGCATAGTTAGATAGCTTATCATTTGGAACTATAATGCGCACATACGTTCAAGGGGATCATTGATAAAAGTTTGTTGTTGAGAGGGCACTCATCAATAAAGGAGTCATCAAGCTTAATTAAACTAATCAAAATCAAGGTACCAATAAGAGAAATGACCAACATCCCATTCAAGAACCAACATCATAACCGGTACAGGCCAATATCCATGAAAGACTAAAGTAATTCAACTATAATAGGAATATTATGGGAAATGGAGTAACTGAGTCTCGTCATGTTCACACTATGCAAACAACATCTACACCACATTTTCACCTTACTCCTACCCAACAACCTCTCCAACCAATACCATAGGCACAATAACCAAGACCTACACAACAAATACAATTACCTATACCATTACAAACCTTTCATCCTAGAAAAATCATGCCTACACATCGTATCTTTAGTGACTTAGGAGAACCTATTGAGTCTATATTACACAATCTTGATACAACTAATTTGATTAGTTGGCCTACACCAAAGCATTATTTTCAAGGTATTCTTTATCTTGATTGGTATCATGAAAATGAATTTTATGACTATCATAAGGTCAACAGGCATAATCTATGAAGATGTGTCCAAATCAAGCATTTAATTGAGAATATGTTAGAGAATGGAGAGATAAAATTAGATAATGGTGGTTGCACTTCCAATAAAACTCTTGGGATATATCAAAACCCCTTTCCCTGACATAACATTTAACAGTAGTAGAATAATCAACAACAATAATGACCAATGCAATAGTAAAATCAATAGTATCAAAATCAAAGGCTGAACCAGTAGAATCAACAAAATTAGTAATAAAACCCACAATGATAGAATAATGGACAAAACAAAGGTCAAAATGGTAACAACCGAGAAACCTACCATGTAGTTGCACATGACTACAATAGGGTTGTAGGTCATATTGTAGGGGTATCATTAATACCATCTCCATTAATCTTAAACCAAACACTAATTAGTCTAGATCATTGATAAACAACAACATTCAACAAAATTACATGGATAATCCTTCTTTGACCTGAGAATGCATACATGCAAACCAATAAACTAGGACTTCCTCTTTTGTATCTTATAGCGACAACTTGTCCTTACCACATGACCACATGCAAGTGCACCGGCAACTGAGACTTGTCCTTTCTAGTCCCACACTATTTCCAACATCGATTAGCAACAATGGTTTAGTATTTAATCCTAATTATGTAATCACAACTCAAAGGTTAAAGATTACTATCCCAGGCCCCACAACCACCTGCCACTTTGACTATCATCTAACCAACCATTTAGCCTTGAAATAAACCATTCACTACTGACCAATATAGGAAATTTGATATTGTGGAACAATTATAGATGACATCAGCACAAAGTTCTATCTTGGACTTGCTATGAACGTCAATAATCCACAAAAACATCTTGAATGAGTTTTTGACCCAATCCACTGTTGCTAGTGACATATCCCCTGATAAATTTCAAGCTTTGGTTGGAAACCTAGCTCCAACTCAATAAGTCACATTCAACCAAAGTGATATGTCTTCCCTTGGCTCGCTCCATAATAATCTATTATACATATAATTTTATATAAAGTGATATAAAGTGAAACGTATCCTTATTAACAATGGATCCAACCTCAACATAGTGTCTTTAAAGCTCATCAAGCTTCTTGGGTACATAATGGTAGATCTCCAACCAGAAACAATAACTATCAAAGCTTATGATAATTAGGAAAGAGAATCACAAGGCACCATTAGTTTTCCAGTTATCATTGGGCCTTTGACCTATGATATAGTTTTCCATGTGCTTGATCTTGAGTTATCATATAATATGCTTCTAGGTAGGCCTTGGTTACATGAGATTTATGCAGTCCCGTAAATGCTGCACCAATGCATCAAGTTTTCCCACTCAAGGATGGAAGTGAATATTCTAGGAGATTTACACCCATATGAGCACTGCAAGCATCTTGAGCCCAAATTTCAAAGCTATAATAATCAGTATGGTATGCATCCAATTTCCAAGTAGGATAAAGGAAAATATATACCTATTGATACGATAATTTCATTGATCCTAATACATTGGATTCCCTTTCCCACATGCTACCTCTTGAAGATTTTAATCATTTCATCATTTTAAATAATGGACTAGGAGAGTATGTCACCCATGATACATTTCATATTGCCAATCTTCCTCAGAATTTGAAAACTTTTGGGTGACCTAAAGTCATCCCACATATGCATTTGCAATAAAAGAACAAACATAAGGGACCTATCACATTTGTACGAGCATCTAGCCTAGGACCTAACCCTCTTGAAGGGGATGATTCATAGTTATTTAATGAAAACCAAGCTGATTGTTATAAAAGTGCAAAGTATCCTATTCCCAATAGGATCATGGAGTGTCATAATTATGAAGGAAGAGGCCTTGGACCAAATCTACAAAGAACCATTGAGCTAATTTCCATGACTAAGTATGAAAGACTTTATGGAATTGAATTTAAACTGCCTAGGGGTGACCCCACATATCTTATTCAAACTCCATCACCAACAACTAGTAATGATGATGTTGACAATGAAGCAGAGTCTGATCATAGCCTAACTTTTGATGACCTAGCTGAAACCAACTTGTTTGATAATAATGCCATTTGTACCCTTACCTTAGCCATTCATCACAATCCATTGCCATTATATTATCCCCAAATGATAGATTAGGATGAACAAGAATATAGTCTACTGATTAATGAGTTTCAAAATGATGATACATTTTGTGATTTATTAGGCCTTAGAGATAATTTTCTTTTGGGAGATCATAAATCAATATTCTCAATCACATTGGATCTTGCAGCCTATTTTGGAGAGCGATTTAACACCTTTAGTGAAAAAAAAGAGTAAAACATTGAGGTCCCAAAGTGAAAACCTCTTTGAGGCACTTTTTAACCATGAAAAAAATAAAGATAAAGGATACTCTAGTGGTGAAAACCTATTTCAGGCGCTGTGAGATGGGGGTGTTCATTTTTCTTTGAATTTAGACCAGGAGACCACCAATGATGAACTTGTCCATGGATCTGAGTTTAATTTTGAGAAACAAGTATTTAATCAAATTCTTCAAGAATTTTTGACTATTTTTGTCACATAGATAGATGTCCCATTAAGGGATTTTGATTCATCATGCCTAAGAGAAGTTGAAGAACAAGTCGTAATGGAAGACCCTAGCATAATTCAATAGTTTAAGTCACTACCTACTATCCTAGAAGATGGTTCAACCCTTCTAGTCAAAGATAAAATAGAGATAAATATTGGGACTCCATCAGACCTAAAATGGATAAAATTAGGAGCATCCCTCACTGAGAAAAAATGTGACATCTTTACAACTCTGTTGAGAGAATTTGTAGATATCTTTATGTGGGCCTATTCTGACATGCCATGTTTAGACCCCACCTTGGTTTTACACCATTTTATGGTTAATCCTGATGCCAAACTAGTAAAATAAAATCTACGTAAGATGCATCCTCACATTCCTATATTGGTAAAGAAAGAGTTGGAAAAACACTTAGAATTAGATGTGTATCTGATCCATTGACTACTTAGAATGGATCTCTAATGTGTTACTTGTTAGTAAAAACCCTAAAGGGCTCAGAATTTGTACTAATTTTTGAGACATCAAAAAAACTTTTCCTAAAGATGATTTTCCCTTGTCTAATATCGACATGATCATCAACTCCATAATCGGTTATGAAATTCTTTCACTTATGGATGGCTTTTCAGGATATAACTAGATCAAAATAACACTTAAAGACCAACATAAAACAACATTAACCACTCCAAGGGGAACATTTTGCTATCAAGTAATGCCATTTGGATTTAAGAATGTTGGAGCTACATATCAAAGGGCCATGACTATCATATTCCATGATATGATGCATGATATTGTTGAAGAATATGTCGATGACATATTAAGAAAATTCAAAACTAATGCTGACCATCCAGTAGTGCTATGTAAGATATTTGAAAGATTATAGGAGTAGAAAGTCAGTCTCAATCTAAATAAATGTGTGTTTTGTGTAACTTTAAGAAAATTACTTGGCTTCATCATGTCTCGTAGAGGTATTGAACTCGATCCAACTAAAGTCCATGCTATAACCAAAATGCCACCACTAACCAATTTAAAGCAACTTCATAGTTTACATGGTAAGATCTAGTCAATCTGATGCTTCATCTCTCAGTTAGTAGACAAGTGACATCCATTTACACATTTTTTGAAGAAAGGAGTTTCATTTCATTGAGATGATCACTGCCAAATATATTTTCAACAATTCAAAGATTATCTTGTTAATCTACCTATTTTATTACCTCCTATACTAGGAAAACCATTTTTGTTATACCTATCAACTACCGATCATACTCTGGGAGCAATCTTAGCTCAACATGATGAGAAACGAAATAAGAATGTTGCATACTACCTAATCTGTACCTTGATTACATATGAACATAACTATGCACATGTTGAAAAAGCTTGTCTAGCCATGGTCTTTAGAGCTCAGAAATTTCACCATTACATGTTGAATAATAAGACCTTGGTCATTTTAAAAGTAGATCCACAAAAGTATCTACTATCTAAAATAGATTTAAAAGGAAGAATGGCTAAATGGATCATGCTTCTCAATGAGTTTGACATAGACTATGTCAATCAGAAGGAAATCAAGGGACAAGTTCTTGTAGATCAACTTATTGAAACACCTCTCATAGACATAAAACCACTCACATTTCAATTTCTTGATGAATATATCATGACCATCATTGACACAGCCCTTGAGGAGTAGCCCTGGAAACTATATTTTGATGGTTCATTCATTGCACATGGATCAAGGGCAGGCCTATTGTTTATTATACCATAGGGTGATCTAATCCCTAAATCATTTAGAATCAGTTTTCCTTGTACAAACAACATGGTTGAGTATGAAACACTTGTTGCAAAACTTTGACAAGTAGTAAATTGGAATATATCTCATCTCTAAGTTTATGTTGATTCTCAGTGAATCATCAATCAAGTTACAAATCATTTTTAGACCAAAGATGACAAGCTGGTTCTATATAAAGCCATGGTCGACACTCTTAAGCAATAAATTGCCAATATTCAGTTTGAGCACATACCAAGGGCTAGTAACAAAACTATAGATGCCATGGCTACTATTGGCTCTATGATTTGACAAATAGACAAAGCTAGAGAATATCAGTTACTTGTTAAGAATTTGTTAGCACCAACTCATCATCCTTCAATTGTTGCCATGATTTGTGATATTGTTGGTCCTAATTCTATTTGGTATTTAGACCTTTACAACTACCTTCATGACCAAGTTATGCCACATAATCTATCTCAAAAATAAACCAAACTCTTCATTCATCATTCCACTCATTATACTCTACTTGGATCCACCCTTTACCATCACATTTTTGATAGAACTCTACTTCATTGTTTAAACTCAGTAGAGTCTACATTAGCATTAAGAGAAGTTCATGAAGTAGTGTATGGAGCTCTTTGTAGCAGGGCAGTCCTATCCAAAAACCTTTTGCATATTGGTTATTATTGGTCCACAATGGATGCAGATGCCACTACTTATGTAAAAAAGTGTGACAAATGTCAATAACATGTTAATTTGATTCATGCCCCAACAAAAACTCTGAAACCAATGTTGACATCATGGCCATTTTCTACATGGAGACTTGACCTCATTGGGAATATTAACCCAACTTTATTTGATGACCATAAACATATCCTTACTACCACTGAGTCTTCTACTAAGTGGGTTGAAGCTATACCCCTCACTTATGTGATTGGAAATCAAATTTCCAAATTTATTTTTAACCATCTCATCTACCATTACGGTATCCCTTCTAACATTATATTTGATAATTGTGGATCATTAAAAAATAAGGATGTACATCAACTGTGTATCAAATGTAACATAACACAACTTTTTTCTATAACATATTACCCTCAAGGTAATGGCCAAGTTAAGGCATCCAACAAAACCATTGTTAATATTATCAAAAAGATTGTTAATGATGCTGATCATGATTGGTACCTCTAGATATTCCCTATTCTTTAGGCATACCATACCAATCATCATACCCCCAGAAGAACCACTCCATACTCATTTATGGTACTAAAGTCATCTTTCCCATTGAGGTTGAATTACCTTCATTATGCATCTCTTTCAATCATGCCCTAGATGATCATGACTATCGAGTAGCTCACCTGCAAGAGCTAGAACTACTTAATGAGAAATGCATGGCTGCACTCAATAATCTTCAAGTATATCAAAAATGACTCAAAGGACACTATAATAATTATGTTTAGTATAAAAAATTTAAACTTGGTGATCTTATTCTTAAATAAAACCAAAAGAATACTATGGCTGAGAAGAAGCATAAAGGGAAATTCAAACCAAACTAGATAGGGCCTTTCATCATCACTGTAGATTATGGATCAGAAGCATACAATATTTCCACACCAATTCATGATGAACTTCTAGAGCTGATGAATATTATTCATCTCAAGCAAAACTATGCTTGAATGCTAAGGTGTATTATCTGTAAGGAGCATTTTAGTTATGCCATTTTATCACTATTCTTCTTTATACAAATACCATCCTTATCTGTCTCTTCACTGTATCCACTTTTTGCTTCCATTCTATTATCCCAGTGTGTTCTAAAGCCTAGCCCATTTGACCTTAGTTTTTTCCATTCATTACACAGTTTCAGCGTCGAGGTATGTAATTAGTTCATTAGTTAGTTTAATTACTTCAAATAGAGAGAATATTTTTGGACTGTGTGATAAAAGTTTTGGTAGTTGCATCCTTTGTTTGTTATTCCTTTCTTACCATTGTTCTTGCTACTAATTATAAATGCCTTTGGGAAAATTAGTATCATTGATCTATGTTGTTGTGTCTTAGTTATAACCACCTATGGGTAAACTAGGGGAAACATTAAGCCTTGATGTATCAACTTACCCCTTCTTATGTTGTACTATGTGTTTTTACCAATTGTGCTTGTTTTGTTTAAATTAAAAACTACACTAGTCAAATTCCTCTATTGTAAAGGTGGAACTATAGTGACTTGAGTTCCTACTACGGGACTATGTAGGCAGTGCTCAATACTTGTTGAGGTTAGCTCAAACACCCTTCTCTACCATGCTCTCACCATTTTGTGAGCATCTTATGTTTGAACGCTTTCACCATTTTGTGAGCAACCTAAGCCATACTCTCACTGTTTTGTGAGCTTGAACCATTTAGTGTCTCATCATTCTTGATCAAGTTGAAATACTTCAAAAATTCCAAAAATCATTAGAAAAGAGAAAAACATTTACCACTTCTTTGCCTTAAGGATTATGGGAACCCTTACTAAGTTACATGCAAATCACTTGTCATTTAGTTTCCTCATCCTTTTTGGCCCTTTTTATCTCATGTAATTGCCATTTTGTAAGACCATTCCTATTCTTCTATCACATCCATTCTATTTGTTTTTCTTAGTTATCACATTCTTCCCATTCCTTGGGAGAACTACATTTAGCTTGAAGTTTTTATTAGATATTACAACTATGGAACTATGTAAGAAGCGTCCACTTGCCTAGTGCATATGGAGACAACTAGGCCACTCCCTTCCTTTTCTTCTATTCCCCAATTTTGTTTATTTGTTAAGTTGTCACCTATTTTCTAGGGGTAATGTTTATAAGATTTCTATTGCATTATTTGTTTGTTTGTTTCTACTTATTTTGTTTATTTGTCTATCTATTTGTTTACTTTTAGCACTATTGCTTTGATTCAATTTATGTGTGTTCATTAGGTGATTCCTTTCCCACACTTACACTTTAATCCATCCATACTCATATCTTTACATTGTCATCATGGTTTTTATCATTGGTGCATTGTTTTCTATTGAGTATTGGATTATGGGAGTCAGTCCTCATGCATATTTTGACCGAGTCCTTATGATGTTATACCATTATGCCTACCAACACATGTTACAACAAAACTCAACTTCAAGAAGTCTATTCAGCAATGCCAACATCTCTTCAGCATGGACATCTTGATTCCATCCTAATCATATCCCAAATAGAGTAATTTACCATGAAAAAAATTCAACCTTTATTAGTTTGGATGAGCATTTCCCTACTAGTTAGTTGTTCCAATTCATCATTATCCTCTATGTTAAGTTATCATCCTCCTTGACCAAGTTTATCCTATTTTCCATAATCATGGTCCAATAATTATAACCACCTATGAGCAAATCATTGCACACCATCCCACCTGTATTTCTCAATGATTATAATTGCCTTTAGGCAAATCATTATGTTGTCACCACTTTATTTTGTTTACTCATATAGGGGCATGTTATTCTCTTGTTTGTCTATCCTAAATGGGAAAACTCCATCTTCTCAATATTATAATCACCTTTGGGAAAATTATTTTGTTATCATACCACATTGCCATTATTGGGGTACAATGTTTAGAACCGCCTTTGGGCAAACCATTGTGCACCATCCCACTTGCATTCTCAATGATTTTAAATACTTTTTCAATATCATTATGTTTTCACCCCATCATATTTCCTTCTTTTGGTTTGATCATTTCACTTCTTTATTTTTGAGGGACCGTTTGCCGACCTACTTGTGCCAACCGTTCCCTCGAGGGGGCATCATATAGTTTATCATCATTACAGTTATAAGCATATAAGACCTTTTTATTATTTGAGAAGATGTTACTATGCTTATATCTTGTAATGCCTTTCCAAACAAGGTAAAACTATATACACTTAAATCTAGCCACCAATAACCTCCAATCAAGGTTTTAACCAATTTCCACCCAAAATGCATAATTTGGCCTAAAAAAGTAAAACACGCTAAATGATGTGAAACTGACATATTCAAGTGCCAATTTTGGCCAGGGTATCCCTAAATGGGGAAATGAAATTTATGGGCTGGCTAACTTTGATCAAATCATTCTAATTCAAAATCTTAATTTTGCACCTAGGTGCTCTAGATTGCTCTTTTCCATCAAATCTTCTACATAAAATGCATGCCTTTGTTATTTGTTGTTGGTAACATCCTAAAAGGGAATATAGTTCCAATGCATTTAAAAATGAATTCTAATTCTAATCCAGTCAAATTTTGGACCAATAACAAGGAATTTTGATTAATTTGAGTAATTTGTGCACAAAGCGCATAATCATGCTTAAGAGCTAATTAACCTAAATCAAGGCCTAATAAAGAATTCCATAGAAATTGGAAATGAATATTGAATATATACATCATCAGGTGACCTAATTTCTTGGAAAGACATCCCTAGGCCATAAATGCTACAAATATTAGGATTCATGCCCTCCATGCCTCATCAATGCCTTCTATAATGCCTTCCATGCCTCTTAATTGCCCCTTCTTCCAATGCCATGATGAGAATAATTAAAAACTTAATTCCAAAAATTGAATTAATCCTAAACCACAAATCTTAATCTTGATATGGATGGTTCAAGTTGATTATGATCAAATCTAAAAATCTATAAATAGAGATGCCATGAACATTATTTCTAAGCATTTTAGTGCAAAGTTATAATGCACAAATATATTCAAGGAGTCATTACAACTAGTGTTACCATGCCAAATTGATTCCAATCCAAGCCAAGCTACAATCCAAAGGTGCCAAGGAGAGATGGAGGTAGCCAAGCTTCCATTGCCAAAGACTTCATGAGCACAAGCTGAGCAAGCCATCACTACAAAGGCATTTGGAACATCCAAAAAAGGCGAAGGAACTATTGTGTTTTCATTCCTTGATTTTTAGTTGTGTTTGTCATTTGATTTTATTAACTAATCTCTCCCTAGTGTCTAGGCCTAGAGATGTTATGCTATTAGTGTGTTTATTTCATTTTGTTTTCATTTTGGAACTAATACCATACTAACCATCCTCTCTTGAGTCAAATTATTAGATCACACTTAAGTCTTCTGTCCACCTATGGAATTATAAATATTTTAGTTTCTTTTGTGTATTATGAACCAGAGGATTTTCATCTTCAAAAACAAATGTTTATATAAAATCACTTTGCACTTGTGCCCAATGCTTGGTCTCCCTTCTGTGCTCTTGGTGCATATACCATGTTGCTAGTAATGGAGTAAATGTATAGTGGAAAATGTGAACCCAATACTTTAGTGTCACATGTTCCTCATTATATAGTTTAACACATTTATGTATATAAATTTCAAGGCACTCACCTTCTTAGAATAATGGCCAATTAGTGCATATAAACTGTGGTAGCTAAAACTTGTTAATCACGAGCTCACATGCATTATCCCACTCAAGTTGGTTATCTTGATGGGTTGCCCACCATATTATAGTAACTCCTTTTAGGGCATAATTTAAAGTACTAACCTATTGGTCGATGTTTGGTATATGAATGTGAAAGCATATAATGAAGTCATTTATCTCCTTAGTTGTATAATATACCAGAAGTTGTCTCTCATACGTAAAGACCATTCACATCGGTTAATTTCATGTTCACCTCAAGCCCAGTTGAGGAGGTGGGTATCTGAGTTGCCACTGATAGATGATGTTATTTCCCATGGAAAAGTGTGTTCCCTAGTTGGATTTATGTAGTCTTGCAAGTGATTGTTAGCTTGGTATAGGAAGTCAAATTTTGATTAAGTAAGAGATTTTGTAGACATAGACACACACTCTTTGATGATAAATTGGTTTACTACCAATTGTGTAAGTACTAATTTGGGCCTCCATTGTTTTGATGTCTTAAGTTGCTAAGTGAGAAGTGATTGTACCTAAGGTTGGGTATGCTAGTACAAAAAGTTGCATTCAGCTATGCACATAGTTTTTGGGTTTTCCTCAAAAATCACCTTCATCCAAATGGTTTCTTGCATAGTGTATGGAGAGTCTGGTTCAACCAAAATTATGTAAGGCTTGTATAATATGTTAAGAAGAATGACAACCACTTTATCACCTTGGTGCACCTCTAATTGGTTCTGCACCATGTTGATAGTCATCTGACCATCGTATGCCCATTTCTTACCTATGATCACAGGGTAATGTGTTGTTGTGGTTTTCATGTCAATGACTTTAAAGTCACCATGCAGTGTCAATTCCATAACTTTAATCTCCCCATCTTCTAATCTACCAATAGGCTCAAACTTTTTATAATTAGCTAGACTCAAAGTTATGGGGTTGTAACTCAAAACTAGTCATCCAATGGATTCTTAGGTAGACCTAGGAATCATATTGATTATGTAACCGAAATCAAAGACAACATTCAAAATCTCGTAACCAACAACCTCAATGTTGATACAGGCATCAACATGCCAAGTTTTCTTTATTTTGATGTACTAGACCAACTTTTCCATATTCTATTGCCTACACTGCGCACACTCCAGTAGATTATGCAGTAGGTTTGTGACATTCTATGAGATATATTCATTGTGTAGTGTACTTAAAAGTCTCAAAAGATCTATGAGCGAGTGACAACTCCATCCTAACATATGATTTGCATGATCTGGCCATACATTTATGTATCTATTTATGCAACATCTCTTTTAGTGGTGTCTTGATGTTGGATACTTTTCAACATCTATGCAAATTTGTACATGAGGCCTTTTTTTGTAGCTAGATCTGGGTACTTGTCATGTTTAACTTTTTGGATCCCTTGATCCTATGACATTTTGAGTCAAGGTAAACCTTGTTCTGCATGTTGTTATGTAATAAAATTCAAAAACACATTTTATTTAGGTTGTGCAGTCACCATATTCACATTCTAAATAGCCTTCTCTTTTTGATTCTTCTCCAAGAGGGGATAATCTTTTGTGTCATGCTGATAAGAGATTCTAAAATATGCATAATATGACTACCTTTGTGGATTTTGTTGACCAAATTTAACCCTACAAGTCAAATTGGGACCCTTATAGGTAAAAACTTGATCTTTAAGTGTTTTAAAGGGTCTATTATTATGTCATAAGGTGTATTATAGGTCATTTTATGTCATTTGATGTCACATTAGCCTTGGTCTTGGTCATTTTTAATATTTATGTCTTTTGGGGTCATTTTGGGGGTCCAAATAGAATGTTAAATGACTTGTAAAACCTCATTTTGAAATGTCAAGGTTTCAAAGGATGACATCATGCCCCATGTGTCCTTATAAGTCTTAGGTAGCTATTTCTAACTAAAAAGTGGTAGGGCCTTCAGAAAAAGGGCAAATTTCTTGGAAAAAATGAGCATTTAATGAGGTGTATAGAATTGTATGGACTCGTATAGTTGAGAACATTTTAGGAGTATAAATTTTTCTTCCATACACTTACTCAAATGATCAATTTGATCAGAAACTTTAAGAAATGAATAAACCTGCTTCTCTCTTCTTCTACTAGGCTTGGCAAGCAGGAATGGCCTTCAGGTTTGTACTTCGTATGGTAATCAAGAGAGGTTTTAAGAAAAATGATGATGGGGGTGTCTGTACAATTATTAAAATTCCATTTAATGTTTGGTTTCATAATAATGGTGGTCTGTGCCTTATGAAACATTTTTAAGAAGTTGACCTTTCTAATTTGCTTGCTACTTTGTGCACTCTATAGGTTTTGCTCTTATTTGGATGATTTAATAAATTTTAGATATTGGGATTGATTATATAGGACATATAAATCTTAACCTCATGTAATCCATGCTTGGTTTAGTGTTTCAAAGTGTTTAGTTAAGCCAAGTAGCTCAGGTTACAAGTGATGACACTTTTCTGTGTGACAAGTAGGTTTCCACAATTTTCAATATCCTCATGCTTTGTCAAAGATTCCAATTGGTGAAAATAATTTTATTATCATATTTAAAATTTTATCTTTATCTCCTCTCATTTCAAGTTCATTATTCAATCAATCCTCTATAAAGTTGCAGTCATAAGTGAGAGGCAGTTGGTTTATGCCATGACTATCATGAATAGTTAACTGAGGGAGCTGGGTTAAAATATTTAAGATGTCCATCAAGCCATAATTATGGTTTTGAGAGATTGAATACATTCCCATAATATATTTAATAAATTAAAAGTCTCTCACTTGGTATAAGAGATATTGTCTCCACCAACACAATCACTTGCATACTCAGTCTGCCATTGAACATCACCTATAGGGGCTCTCATGGAGGAGTTCACATTGAAAAGGAGGTATTAACACCTGATTTAGATCCTTGATAGTGTGAAGATGAATTTTTAGGTGTTAATATAGGTTTACAAATCATGAGAGGTTAAAAAAAATTCACATTGTCCACATTCTCCTTCACTGCCTGTACACATTAGAATAACCACCTATAGGTGGTACCACAGAGAGCTAAAGAGCCATATAAAAAGTTTGAATCATGGGATGAAATCATTATTAAGGCCTTATAATGTTGAAAATACCATGGTGGACTCATTCAAAGTGATATATTTCTAGTTAAAGTTGAAGATCACCTTCTAGCAAGAAGTGACTGAGTTCTGGGACATAATCCCCAAAATGTGAAAATAGAGAACCTCATCATTTTGTGGATGACATACAACAAGGTTTACACTTCATTTTATGCATCTTTATGACCTTGTATTTAATCCTCCATATATGAAAAGGAATATATAAATTTTGAGGGGAAAATGATCAATGGAGATTGGTTTTTTGGAGGTCCAAAGTTGTGCTTTTATGCACTAAATCTAGGTAGTAGTATTTACAAGTTTTGAAGGTACAAAGTGATATTAACACTTAAAGGTGCTATTAAGGCATATTATCATGTTTTTAATGGAATTATGGAGTGAAAGACACACTAATGAACATAAATATAATTAGGACAACATTGATATCTGGTGTTTCAAGTCCAACTAACACCTACAAGTGTCTTAAGCCTAGAATTACTTAGCTACAACTGACTGTTAACCCCTACATCACCCATGGTAAAGGACTGAGCATGGATATACCAATGTTGATGATATAAGGTAGCTTCCAAAGACATTAATATGTTTCTTATGGGTTACATGACACAATTTATAAGGATTAAATCCAACTACAGGACCCCACATAGTTAACTATAGTTGACTATGAGGGGTAGAGAGCAAAAAATTGAGTTTCTTGATGTGGATATAGCATAAAGATGAAACAAATAGGTCAAAACCAATGTATGATTACCATATGGGAATATATGAAAGGTATTTAAACATTGTTTTAAGCTTAATCCATGAAAAGTAACCTGTAGGGGTGATCCTTGAGGGAGAAACATACAAAACATAGTCAAACCCTGTACACAGTCTTGACCAGACAAAGAGTATGAAGGGTACATGAAAATTTAGAGTGGTGAATGGAGACTAGAGCATCTACATCATGATCATGAAAGTGTATTTAATCTTTTGACAATGGATATATAATAGATAAGGGCTCAAATCAAGCATCATAGAGTCCACTGGGTAGAACCCTACATACAATCCACTCCTCACAAGTCTGTCTTAGATTCAATGCATTTGAGGGGTTAAGAGACTTGACCAAGGGATGAAATTTTATGTAGAGTGTCTATAAAACTTGGATAATCCCCTAAAATACTTGGTTTTTCTAGGAAAATAGGGGAAGTGCCTTCTATTTTTTTTGAGACATAGGGCACTCCCTTATGCATAAACCCTGCAATACTAGGAAATGAAGGTAAAAAGGTGAAATAAGGATTGATTGAGAATTAAAGAGAGGTGTAAGAAGTTGAAAAACACCTATGAAATTATGAATAAAATTTCATATAAGTAATAATCCCATCTTGGATGTCTAAACCTAAAAAAGTTGCAGACATGCTTATTGAGCATGGTGAGGCCTAGAAGCCAAATGGAACATCAACTTCACTTCCAACCATGGTAGATAATTCCAACCTATTTAAAAATGTGTATAAGGTAATTTTATATGTGTAAAAGCCTAAAATTTTTAGAGAAAGTGTTAAGTTGTGGAGCTAAAAGCTTCACCAGGATGCTAATCAAGAGGTTGCTGAGTTCAACCAGTAACCGGCATCGGTAGTATTACCGACGTCGGTCAGGTAGGGACCAGGGATTGGCCAACATCGGTAAGGAGCAGACCGACAACAACTGATATTGGTCACCTGTGCATGTGCATGTATTTGCATGTGTTTCCAGAATTAGACTCGTCTAATTTTAAGAGGTCCGAGAGTGTTTGCATGTTGAAGACTAATTTAAGTCTTGAGTCTGTGTTTCTAATTATTGTAATTAGAAGTATAATTATTGTATGCTTGGGATCCTATTTAAGAGATCCATGAGGCATGTATTGTAATTAAGGCAAGTAAAGAATTGAAGCAAGAAAGCAAGGTCAAAGGAGATCTGTAAGGTGCAAGGTCAAGGAGATCAACTGAAGCTATCAAGGAGGAGATAACAACTCAAGTTGTTGAGTTAGTTGTGGTTGAGAAAGAGAGAGAGAAATCTTGAGTGAAATACTATACACCCAAGAGGTGTGAGGAGGAGAGGAAGATTTATTTATTGTATTCAAGAAGAGTGTTAATACAGATAGTATTGTTTCTCATATTCTTTGCTGTTTCAAGTTTCTAGTTACTTAATCATTCTGGTTCAATTTTGTGTTTAAATTGCTTATAGAAAAGTAATCAATTGTGCTCCTAATCCTGACAGAAAGCACAAGTAATCCATTTTTGGGATTTAAGACAATTTAGGCCTATAAGAAATGGAGAAGAGAGTTTGAGTAGACAAATTTGGAAGCTAATATTTACCTTGAAACCTTGAATGGAGACTAAAGGAGATAAAGGATATTAGATAGGTCCTTAGCTTGTTTTTTGAAGGATTTTTTTAGGTTTTGAACATCAGACCTTTATGAAACATCACTAAATGTCAAAACTACATAAAACCCTTGCAAACCCTAGTTAAGGATCCAATTTGGAAAATGATGAAGGAAATACATCCAAATGGATAATAATGGCTTGGGAAATGATTTGAGTTTATATAAGACTCTCCATATACCATTCCCATCCCATTAAGGTGTTTCATACCTATACAAATAGGGTACATAATTGCTTTTCTTGAATATTTTATGCATTGTGCAGGTTTTAGGAGGTTTTAAGAGATGAAATAAACTTTGGGAGAAAGCTAGAGACTTAAGATAAAACCCCATGTAAATTTCATAATTCATAATAACTCCTAAGTGTGCTTACCAAATCTCTCATCTTAGCCAGTTAAAACTAGCATAGTGAGCAAGATGGTGAGAAGTGTGAAAACTTTAAGTGGATGACTTTTTAAGTGGATTTGTATGGAAAATTGAAGCTTATTTGGAGGCCAAGTGTGAGGGGTGTGTGAAATAGGAGTTTTATTTGAGTGTAGGTAGTGATGACTCACTTCCAAAAGTTTCCAAGTGATTAGGAATATATCCAATGCATGGAAAAGCATGTTTGCAACCCTTCCCTCTCATTCCAATAATTAGATCTATCCCTAGTTAGTTTTGGGATGTTGTAACAAGGGTGAATGATGAAGGTAGTTTCCTTGTGAAAAATGAGAACTCATACACCAAATTTCAAGAGTTTCATCACTTGGGGTGATACTTATGCTTCTTGAATTTGCATGGTTAGTTTCACATTCCCTTCTCATGCACATGTAACTCATTTTCTCAACTTGACAAGTGTCCCTGTGACCTTTAGAATTTTATCTTCTCTTCTCTCTCTCAAGTTCTTTAAGGACTAGACATTTTTGTCTTTGTAAACTATGATCCACTTGAGTATGGTGAAACCCTACTCATTTCCATATCATGGATCAATAAAGACTATTGATTTTAACCTCTTCCATGACTGTTCATAGTGTGTTTACTTGAATGATGGATCTTACTTAGTGATGACTATGGTTTCCTTAGCATTGTTGTCTCATTCTCCCACATATTTTTAGTTTGAAAAATTCTTCTTACATGTCATGTAAAGTGTTTTATGATGTGTCAAGGTTGAGTGAATTTGTATATTCAAATAGTGGCATTCTAGGCCTCTTGTCTAGTCTTCCTACCCTAACATTATCACAACCTAATAATGAAATATTGATGTAAGAAGATTTAGATTGGAATAGTGTATTTTTAGTTAGTCTCTTGGTCTCATGTGTGACATGTAGTTGGTTGGTAGTCATCAATTAATTTGGTGTATCACTTCCTTTAGGATAGTTTGCTTTTAGTTTTCTCTCCCTTTTCCCTTACAAGCATAAGTGTAATAGTGATACAAAAGTGGTACATCAAGACAACTAGCCCAATCTAGAGATTTAACTCATTCTTAGGCTCACCCATAGCCTAGAGGTGTTTTAATTATGTCACTTGTATGAGGAGAGCTGAGACATCTCCTCAAAGGGTGAAAATCCAAGTGACAATAGTTTTTGGTTTGCCTAGTGGGACTATTAGTCCAATAAGTTGAAATATTTTTGGTGTTGTCTTTCAACACATAAACATTTAGAGGCATCTATCTAAGCAACAATGGTGAATATGAGATTACATCAGTTGATCAATTAGCCTAGGTATTCCTTTTGAATATTGTTGATAATCATTCCTTGTGTTATTATTTCTTAATGAAGTTCCATGGTTGACGTTGGTGTTGAGTATTATTTTACACAAGATGGTGAGGTTTATCAAGCTTATGGCATTTCCTATTAGCCTTTTCATTGTCCTTAATAGCTCTAATATTACCCTTATCATCCTTGTCTTGAGTTGTATCAGTCTTATAGCCAACCTTCCCAATATCTTGATTCTCCTATTCAACCTAGCCACTTTTCAACTCAGTCCATTTCCACTTTCAAGAAAAATCTCTTAGGCTATGAGGGGTATATGATATATCTTGACACATAAAGGGGATATGGTCTAAATTTTCCTAGTCATCTTATTCATAAGGTGAGAGATGCATTATATATGGTTAAAAGAGAGTGGGCACCTATTGAGAGAGCAAATTGGCAAAGACTTACAAGTGAGATGCTAGATGTAGGTGGCTTGATTGCATCTTTAGAAGATAAGATAAGAGTTTATGAGGAACAAACTCAAAAAATATATCATCCCTCATATCCACCTCCCAAAGATTTTTATCAGTCCTAATTGACCCTTACCCATGGACCCAATCAAGATTATCAAATTCATCCTTTTTCCAATTAGTTAGAAGAGAGAATTGGAAAGATAAACCTTGTTTTTGAAGAAAATATTGATAGGAAAATTGAGTTGGAAAATAACAAGATGAATAATTCCATATCATTAGAAAAATAAGTGGAATCTAAGCCCTCATTTACTACTCCTATTATATCCCCACCTTAAGAAGAGATCTCTATATATGAGATTCCAAGTTGGAGACAAGGTAGAGAACACAAGCCTAAGGAGATACCAAGTTTTTTGGACACTTCATCCACTCCTAAAATTGCATCAATACCTCAAGAATAGAGTCTTAATCCTAACATCCTAAGCTGAAATAAGGTAGTGGAATCATGGGGAAAGAAAGGAGATAAAAGCCTTCATAAAGAGTGTGAAGTTGAAAAAGAGCTCGATCCTATGCAAGTCCCTCCCACCCTTCCTAAAGAGACCTATTATGCTCCATGTAAGCCCTCTTCTACTCCTTATCCTCATGATAATGCATATAAAATTCAAGAGAGGCTTTTCCAAGAGAACCTAGCCAAGCAAATTAAAGAATTAGAGTCAAGAATGAAATTATTGAGTTAAGGTGTGATGGAAGGTTTAGAGCCAAAATAAGATCCTATGCTTGAACATAACCCATCTAACCTTCCTCAAGAGATTCCTCAAGATAAATCATATTTTATTGAATATATTTTCAAATGGAAGGAATAAAACCAAGCTATTTTATCCCAACCTCCCCTTCCTCAAGAATTCGTAAAAGGATACCTTGTAATTCATTCTCAATTTGATTTTGAGTCTTATGTTCCACCTCTACCAAATAGTTCATCTTGTACTCACCCCATCACCCTTTTCCTTGATGGACCTATGGTATGGGAACCTAAAGAGGAGCATTTGGTTGAGAATAATTTAGAACTCTTGATTGAAAAAAATGTAGCTCCTTGGTAGCCTTATTGGGCTAAGTGACCTGATTTCAAGATGCCTAGTCTTGGCATCACCAAGAAGGAGAAGAAGATTGAAGATATTGTATCCCTTGAGAAGAAAATTAAAGTTATAAAAATTGAGATAAAACCTGAAAGCCCTCAAGAGGACCTGAATGCTAAGGAAGAGGTGAGTCTTTGTGTTGATTCTTCTTGTTGTGTTGATAATGAGGAATGCCTTGTGTTAAAGAAGAAATATTGGATGAAGTCCTTTTAGATTCTAAAGAAGAGGATGAAGAAGATTCTCTTATTTTAATCCTTCATGATGCTGATCAAAGAGAAGATAAGGACTTGTGGTAGTAGTTTGAAAACATTTGTAATGAGTTTGAGTCTCTCAAAGGGTCTACAACTTCCTTAGAGCTGATTACAAGTGATGGTAAGCAAGATGAAAAATTTAAAAATGTCATAGATGAGCCAAAGAAAATTTCACCTCAACCTTTAGAGTTCAAAATAATATTCTATTGGCCCCAACCTTTTAAGGAACATGAAACTACTTCTCTTGAAATCATGCCTACAAAGAAGATGCAAGTTGATCAGGAGATGAAGAGTGGGAAAAAATATGAGGTATGTGTACAAGGCCAAGAGGAATACATTTACATTAGATACCTATTTGAAGATGATATAATTGAAATCATATCAAGTGAAGTTCCAAGAAATAGGTCTGATCCATCAAGTATCCAATCCAAGGAGCAACATGCTTGGTACTATGATTCATCTCATGAAGAAGAAGATGCAAGGAATTTTCCTTTTGATCCTAGAAAGGGAGGTATGATTAATTTTTAACTATACATAATGGTTTGTATTTTGATTTCCTTAGTGCTTTGAGCACGTGTGTGTGTCTTGTTAGTTTGTTTGCTTGGTTTTGTGTGTCTTTTGTTTTGTGTGGATGAAGTAGTCAAGTGGTCTTGTCTTGATCAAAGCTTGTTATCAATGGTCAAAGTCCTTTTGTTGTGTTTAAAACTATAGATGACTCCATAATCCCAATGGTTTGATAAGGCTACTGATCTTTAGCATAACAGGCATGTTACCACTATGAGTCATAAATTTGTTGATCAAATTTGACCCTACAGGTCAAATTGGGACCCCTATAGGTAAAAAATTGATATTTATGTGTTTTAAGGGGTTGATTATTATGTAATAAGGTGTATTATATGTCATTTAATGTCATTTCATCTCGCATTAGCCTTGGTCTTGGTTATTTTCAATATTTATGTCTTTTAAGGTCATTTTGGGGGTCAAAATAGAGCATTAAATGAATTATACAATGTACTTGGGAAATTTGAAGGTTTGAAAGGATTATGCCATTCCCCATGCATCTTAATAAGTCTTAAGTAACTATTTATAATTTAAAATTGGTAAGTTCTTTAGAAAAAGGGTAGTTTTCTTGGAAAAAATGAGCATTTAATGAGGTGTATAGAATTGTATGAACTCCTAAAATTGAGGTGATTTTATGAGTGTCCTTTGGTATTCCATACACTTACTCTAGTGATAATTTTTATTATAATCTTCAAGAAATTAATAAAACCACGTCTCTCTTCTTCCACTAGGCTTGGCAAGCAAGAATGGCCTTCGTGTTTGTACTTGATACAATTGGCAAGAGAGGTTTTAGGATAAATTATCTTAGGGTATATTATAAACTTAGTTAGCTTCAATTTTATGTTTTTTTGTAGAGGAATGGTGGTGTGTGCCTTATGAACCATTCTTAAGAAATTAACCTATCTAATTTGCTTGCTAATTTATGCACCCTACAGGTTTAACTATTGTTTGGATGATTTCATATAATAAAGCTATTGGGATTGATTTTAAAGGACATATATATCTTAAAATAATGTTATCCATGCTTTTTTTAGTGTTTTAAAGTGTTTAGATAAGCCAAGTAGCTCAGGTTTCAAGTGAAGACACTTTTCTATGCAACAAGTAGGTTTATACCATTTTCTAGATCCTCATGCTTTGTCAGTAATTTCAAGGGGTGAAAATAATTTTATTATAATATTTCCAATGTTATCTTGATATCATCCCATTTCAAGTTCATTATTCAAGCAATCTTCCATAGGGTTGTAGTCATAAGTGAGAGGCAATTGGTTCATCCCATGACTATCATGTACAGTCAACTGAGGGAGTTGGGTTAAAGTATTTAACACATCCATGGATCCATAATTATGGTCTTGAGATAGTGAATAAATTCACATAACTTAGGAAATCAAGTAAAATTATTTCACTTAGTAGAAGAGAGACTGTTCTAGCCAACATAGTCACTTGCATACTCAATCTGCCATTGAACATCACCTACAGGTGATCCCATGGAGGAATTCACATTGAAAAGGAGGTATTAACACTTGTTTAGATCCTTGATAGTGTAAAGATTAATTTTGAGGTGTTAAGATAGGTTTAAAAATCATGAGAGGTTAAAAAACATGCATATTATCCACATTCCCCTTCACTGCCTGTACACATCAGAATAACCACCTATAGGTGGTACCACAGAGAGATAAAGATCCATATATAAAGTTTGAAGCATGAGATGAAATCCTCATTAAGGATCTAGTAGTTTTAAAATACCATTTTGGACTCATTTGAAGTGATATATTGCTAAGCAAAGTTGAAGATCACCTTCTAGAACGTAGTGACTAAGTTCTAGGACATAATCCCCAAAATGTGAAAATAAAGAACCTCACCATTTTGTGGATGACATACAACAAGGTTTCCACTTCCTTTTATGAATTTTTATGAAATTGTATTGAAACCTCCATATATGAAAAGGACTCTACAAATATTTAGGTGAAGATGATCAATGGAGATTGGTTTTTTGGAGGCCCAAAGTTATGCTTTTATGCATTAAATCTAGTAAGTAGTATCTACAGGTTTTGAACATACAAAGTGATCTTAACACTTCAAGGTGATAGTAAGGCATATTCTAATGTTTTGAATGTAATTATGGAGTTAAAGACACATGATTATACATATAGACTATTAGGACAACATTGATATGTGGTGTTTCAAGTCCAACTCACACCTACGGGTGCCTTAAGCCTAGAATTACTCAGCTACAATTGACTATTAACCCCTACATCACCCATAGTAAAGGCTTGAACATGGATATACCAATGTTAATTATATAAGGTATATTAAAATTACATTCATATGGTTCTTATGGGTTACATGATGCAAATTCTAAGGATTAAATCCACCTACAGGACACCACATAGTCAACTATAGTTGACTGTGAGGGGCAAAGAGCAAAAAATTGAGTTTATTGATGTGGATATAGCATAAAGATGAAAAAAATACATCCAAACCAATGTATAATGAACCTAAGGGACTCCAAGAAATGTATTTAAACATTATTTCAAAATTAATCCATGAAAGGTAACTTAAAAGGGTCATCTTTGAGGGGAAAAAATACAAAACATAGTCAAATCCTACACACAATCTTGACCATGCAAAGAGTATGAGGGTACATAAAAATTCAGTGTGGTGAATGGAGATTGGCGCACCTTCATAATGATCATAAAAATATATATAGGATTTTTATAGTTGATATAGAATAGATAAGGGTCAAATCAAGCATCACATAGTCCACTTGGTAGAACCCTGCATACAATCCACTCCTCACAGGTCTGTCTTAGATTCAATGCATTTGAGGGGTCTAGAGACCTGACCAAGGGTTGAAATTTTGTGTAGAGTGTCTATAATTTCTAAGTATGTACCTATTTTATTTCTCCTAAGACACTTAAGTCCCAGTTAGATACCTCTGTTGATGTAGGTGTCATACTTTGACGTAAATGTCTAATGCCCTAAAGTCATCTAATTTGTAGATGAAATGTATCCTAATGGTTAGCCTAAGTTTTATTATGTGAGATATTATACAAAAGGATTGATATAAATATAAGATCAAACATAATTCACTCATTACCTAATATAGACTAAGGTAACTTATCAAAAAACATTTATCAATCATTCATGTGAGAAAATTTTCCCTATTTCCATATCAGTCATAAGGGAAACACATTTATAGGTATGAAATATTGAACGAGCAGCCCAAGATCTATATTTTCCAAATTACAAGCTAGTTTATTGTTACACTTACTTATCACATATTTCATGATTCACACACAAGACAACATATAAGGGATAATTACATAAGTCTAAGGTCCTCTTCAGAGTATTGGATATATAGGAAGTAATCATTGATATAAGGGTCTTTGGGGCAACTCAACACTATATCCCCACTAACCTATTTTTACCACAATCACTATGAAGATGAATAACTAGGGTTTTGATCATTTAACAAGGAGTGATAGTCCATGACCTAGATATGAATGCATCAAAGTGAAGATGGTGATAAACCTAAAAGCATCTAGATGGTCACATCTTATTTCAATAGTTATTTTGTATTGAACACTTCTATCTAGAAATTAACATCAACATAACCATCCCAGGATGACACAAATGTATGTGGATACAAAGACACTTAATCTAGAATTTAGAAACTATTCCAAAACATTCTTCCATTCTAATTCCTACTTGTTCCAAATCTAGATTTGTATTATCATTATAATTAAATAAGTAATTTGTTTTCATTATCATTGTAATACTTAACATAGGTGTACTTTTCATTTTTAACATATCATAGCATAATAAATTTAGTATATGTTATATCTAAGTTTATGATTAATTATATTTATATATATCTATTTATCACCCTTGTGCTCCATTAGTACT
Organism: Torreya grandis; assembly: GCA_037957365.1. Taxonomy (NCBI): domain Eukaryota; kingdom Viridiplantae; phylum Streptophyta; class Pinopsida; order Cupressales; family Taxaceae; genus Torreya; species Torreya grandis. The sequence continues at coordinate 512,563 of JARHVA010000143.1, read as the reverse complement.
TCTCAATTTTATTTGGGCTATTCCTTTGACTAAGATCAAAATAGGGTAGAATAGGAAAGCTTTTGGTAACTTGAGTACTCTTTTCGACTGATTTCTAGGTGAGAAATGAATGAGGGTTGATATTATAATTATACCAATCCTATCGAGAGATAAATTACATTAAAACACCTAGGAAAACCATTATAGTGTATTTCATTTGTAATTTTGATGACTTTAGGGAAATAGACACTTACATCAAGAAAGACAATAACATCGATGCTACTTTCTATCCTAGACATTAGTGTCTAGGGAGTAGGAAAAACGTTATATGCTTAGAACTTGTAGAGGTGTAAGATAAGTACATTTTAATAATTTTGGTCAAGATAAGATGTTTGTGTCATCAATATAAGGTTGGTTAGACAAAGAAATTGGATAAGGGGCACAATATAGAGTAAATATGAGGCTTATGGAAGTAAGGCATGTCTATAACTAAGAGGAATAACCAAGGTCTAATTTTTTCAAGTGTATGAGACTGAGGTGCTACATAATCATAAAATATCATCTACATTTCACCCCCCTTTAATTTGGTAATAAAATTGCTAGTTTAAAGGAAAGGAATAAGTACTTAGGTGTGTATACACACCTTGTCTTTGCTTGAATTGAATTTGAGTGATTTGTTGATGACTAACATAAAACCAAGAGAATGTTATAGTGTATAATTAGTACATATAATCTAGGTTAAAATTACTTGAAATAGATTGAAATTGAAAGAGGAAGGTTTAGGAGTACACCTATGTATCAATGTAACTACCTTGGCTATTGACAAGTTTTTGTAAAATATGTATCATTATAAGGCTTTAAAAATGAGATTAGGATAAATATTTAAAGTGAATTTATCCAAGAAGATAGAGAGAGAGAGATTGGAAGGCACATGCCCCCAAATTTGGATCAAAAGTGAGTTATCACATGGTAGTTGAGATCAGCTCAATCATGCAACATAATAATACAACCTAGTGAGTTTGAATGATCAAGTCCAAACTAAAAATTTATTAATATTAAGTGATTTAATCAACTCAACCATACCAAAAGGTGAACCAACTATTACATTCAATTGGCTCTCTAAAGTCCATAAAAGTTTGTGTGGTATCATTACGTGTAATAGTTTTGAAATTTGAGTTTGATTTAGATTTTTTAATATTAGGCACATGTTGGATAGAATATTCAACTTATATATGTCTCATATTGAAATTGTGTGTAACAATGGTCCCATATATATAATTCTACCACAACTATGAATCAGAATCATATAATTGTGTGCTTTGGCCAATTTGGATAACTATGTAAGTGTGTAGGACATGCTTCCAAAGCATGCCCCAATTATATATGGAGAAATATGAAACTGATATAAGTAATAATGTGGAAGAAATATTTCCAAAACATGCCCTCACTATAAATTAGAGATGTTGAATATTGAATATGTGTGGAGAATATGCTTCCAAATAATGTCCTCACTAAATCTATGAACTAATGTAAGTACTATACTGAATGAATGTGGAGAACATGCTTCCAAATCATGCCTCCATTGAATATGAAAATTGTGAATGTGTGGAAGCCATGTCCATATGACATGACCCCACTAAATTTTTAAATTGGTATAAGTACCAAATACTGGATGAATGTGAAGAACATGCTTCTAAAGCATACCCCAACTATAATATGGAAACTTTGAATGTGTGGAAGCCATGTCCATATGACATGCCCTAAATGAATCCAAAAACTAGTATAAGTATTGAATACTAATATATGTCGATAACATGCTTCCAAATCATTCCCCCACTATAATCTTGAAACTATGAATGTATGGAAGCCATGTCCATATGACATTCCCCCACTAAATTTAAAAACTATGAATGTGTGGAATCCATGTCCATATGACATGCCACCACTAAATCTAAAAACTGGGGTAAAGTGTGGAGAAAATGCTTCCCAAGCATACCCCAACTAATATTCCCCCCTTTGATGTGAAAAAAAAAATACCTAGAATTTACCTCACCTCAAAAGGGTAAGACAACTCTAAAGTCTATGAATGTAACCATGTAATATATAGAAGGAAACATGTTTAGGTAAAGGTATCATTGAATGACATAAAACCAAAGTGATCAAATGTATGCTTAATATGTGTGATAAATATCATGGAAATGTATAGATAGTAATAGTACAAGCTCAATAATAAAAAAATCACACATACAAGAACACTCAAAATTAAGTGAAAAAATAATGGTCTAAAGAGACCATAAATAAGGGCATGTTTAAATTCACAAAATTAAATGGACACAACTTAGTCAAATGTACACAAAATATAGGAATGACATATTAAAATGTCCATACAATAAGAAATGACATATTTAAATGTAATAGAAGGAAAACATCAGCACATGGGTCGCATACAATGAAGCATATTCAAATGCTCAAAAAAATAAGACAATAGAAAGGCATAACACTCAAAGAAGTGTGCAAAGGAAAAGCATAATCAACTAACATAAACATTTCAAAGTGGCCCATGGATCAAATGTGTTAGCAAAAATATCAAGTGCATAGCATAAAAAGTACCATGTATAAGATATAAGTATGGATAAGGCATGTGCAAGTACATATGTAAGCTCAAACATGATAATGTAGAGTGATCATCAAATCATATAACCTGTGTGTAACAACATCAAAGAAGATGGATGTCCCCAACATCCTGGTGACATGAGTAGAGGGAAATCCCAATAACTATAAGTGTATCATGTATTTTTGTATGCATATATATGTGTATGTAGGAGTAAATGTTATGATAGATCTCAACATGGAACTAACACATACATCCCAAGGATCCAATAGGACATGTAGATGCCAAAAAATATTTTTGTATTTTTTAATGTTTTGAAAATTTGGGTATTTTCGGAAGAGACAAGATGATCCTATGATCTCATCCAAAGGATGATCATAGGTATCTTCCCACTCAGAATCTAGTGCAAGAAACTGATGGTAATGCCAAGGAGCATGCATAGGTACAATATCTGTCACTATAGTATTTGTGATTATCAACAAATGTAATAAGAATATGAGGTCATGAAGTACCAATAGAAGGAATAGGGGTTCTTAGAATCCATATTTGTGTACTCTATGGTTTATTCAAAAAATAATAGTAGGAACATGTCTAGGTGATTTGGATATTTTAATATGGTGCATATAAGATGAGGATTTTATGGAACCCACCATCTGTCTCTGATGTAGAGGCATCTCAAGTACTAGCCACCTAGTAAAGAGGATTTATTTTTGTTTACCCTTTTATGATGGATTATCCTTAAAAGGCTTGATAATTAACTATATGGGTATGAATTTTTCTTTCTCAAGAAGATGCTCGTATAAAATGTTAGAAATTGAAATTACTAGATTGGCATGACTATACTTAACACACCCATGCACTATAGAAGGTATTTATCAAAGCGTATGTATCCAAGGTCATCTCAAAAACATGCCAAAGACACATGTATAAATTAGAATTGATAAATGAGTAACCACATGTGCAAGTTCAAACTATAAAGGCAAGTCAATCTCATCAAGAACCTTCTGGGAGGTCCTATCAAATTCTCTAATTGATCTAGTATAGGGGTGTAAATCATAATGAGTATAACCCAAGTGCATAAGTAATTTCATGGTACAAACATTTTTACTTGCACCATTATCTATCATAACACTACGTATGGGGTGTTTATCAAGGTATGATCGAATGAATAGAGAATGAAGATTAGAATCATCATCCTTAATTTCACTATCATCAAATGTAATTTTAGGTTTCTAAACCATAGGAGGTATATGTAAAATGTAATTACCAATAACCCCATATAGTGGGTGTCCATAATATGATGGAGGAACATTTTCATTATATTTCAATTGGACTTCTAGATCCTTCGTAGAATGGTCTTACAAAGGATTGTTAAATATTTTATGTTTATTGTGATCACTAGGTTGTGAATCAGATTCCTTTGGAGGATTCTCAAATGTAATATGTTGGTCATCAAAAATGTCCTATATTTTATGTTTCAAGGTAAACCATTTGTTCATAGAATGCCTGGGGTCTTAGTGATAGTCACAATAAGTATTTGCATCATATCCTTTGGTTACAGGTGTATTTACATAAACCTATATAGGAAGAGGGGGAGATATAAGATGAAATTCTAGAAACCATGGAAGTAATGAAGTAGGAGGCTCAAGTAAATATGTAAATTATCTCCTTGGTGCATTAGATAGGATAAGCTGATTAGGCTATTGTGAAACTATATTAACCATGGTGGTTGTTTCCTTTTTATGATCAGGATGTTTTACCTTATAACTTGGTTTGATTGTAAATTTTGTACTATATGTAGAATTGGTTTGATTAGGCTGTTGTGATACTTGAGTTTATTCAATGACATAAAATTCATTTTATGGTCCTATATAACATGGCATAAGTCATCAAAATATTAAAGCTTCTTGTAAATAATGGACTCATGTAAAGGATCAAGCAAACTTTTCTTGAATATGTCTTGCAACTCTTTATCTACCATAAGATTGGTCATTTTCGCTAGCATTATCTTATATATCAAGACACATTCATTGATTCCTTGTTTCATCTTTTCAATTTGAGCATAGAAAATCTTTTTGATAATGTGAATAGAAAAGTGTACCAAAAATTGATCTATAAGAGGTTTGAATGATTTTACAAATTAGAGAGGTAAGTCATAAAACCACATCAAAGCATGTCCTTGAGGCTTGGAAATAATTTGGTCAAAATTTTATCATTAGAAACATAATCAAGGAATGCCATATAGAAGGTTTGAAGATGTTATTCAAGATCACCCTTACCATCATAAAATGTGAGCTTAGGTGCAACAACTCTAGTTGGAAAAGGGTGCAAAGAGATCTCAAGTGAAAGAGAATTATGAAACACATCTTTAGAATCTATATCATGTGAATACTTTGAATCCTTTTAATCAATTTTTGTAAACTTGTCTTTCAAGGTATTTACGACATCAAGGAGTGATTGAACTAGGCCAAGTGGGATTTTGATTAGCAATTTAAGTAGTCAACATAGGGGATGGAAACATGTTTTGATTTATAATAGCTAGTAAAACCAATATTTATGTTAAAACAATTGGTAAGTTCATAATAGATGTATCAATTGTAGTTTCCAGGGAACAAAGGTTAAAACACATAATCCATAGCCCCATTAGATGTATTGAGTTATAGTGTGATCAAGGGGAGGGATGTATCCACTAATTTTTTTGAATTTTTGGCTTCAAGTATAGTTTTTAAGATTTTATCAAGATATTTAGGGTTTTGTTGAATACGTTCATGAAACATTGTAATTGCATTCACTTGGTCATTGTCTAGTTGGTAATTTTCATTTGTTTTCAGAATTTCATTATCAAAATCTTTTTTATGATAACCTTATCAACATTTTTTCATTGTCAACATGGGTATCATCATGATATAAGGTATGAGACCCCTCATTATTTTGAGACATCTGGGATGGGTTGAGGGGAAGTGTAATGTGTTAAATAGACACAATCCCAAATCTATATTTATGTCTAGGTTGCATGCAAATCATAACAATAGAAAACTAAAAAGTGCAATAGTTGAAACCCTAACTAGTTTACAACCCTAGGAATCATAAAAAAATTCATTCACATGTCAGGTTCACTAAATGTTTAACCCTAATTCAGAGTATGGAATCATTAATTGGGTAGATATGGTTATGGATATAGAAATGATAGGGCATAAATGTGATTATCAAATATACAATAGGTCAATTAATATGCTAAACTCAGATGTACCATGTGATACATTTATTAAACTGAGATAAGTTATTAATGGAAAGTAAAACTTCACTAGATATATAAATGAAATAAAAGAGATTACTTAATTGGTTTTGATGTTAATGTAGATATGGATATGGTTCAATCAGAAAGTAGGTGGGAAGACACATTTAGAATAGTCATCAAATTCTAGATCTAGTGTCTCTAGATCTCTAGATAGTTGCATCAACATGGGATGGTTGCATCAATATTAGTGTTTGAGTTTGACACTAGTGTCCTATACAAAATATCTACTTAAATAGGATGTAAACACCTGGATGATTTTGGTTTTGGCTTCACCTTCACTTTGGTGTATTCAAATTTAGGTCATGGACTATCACTCCTAGTGAAATGGCAAAACCCTAACATTTCATCTTCAATATGACCTTTGGGAAAAATGGACTAGTGGGCACATAGTGTTGAGCTGACCTATAATGACCCCATTGTCAAAGGGTGTTGCCTACATATTTAATACTCCGAAAGAGGGCCTCAGACTCATGTTGTTCTCCCATATGTGTTAGCTTATTTGTGAATCATGTAATGTGTAAAGTAATTACAATAGTGACCTATATTTTAACTTGGAAAATATGACCTTATGACTACTCCTTTAATACTTCAAACCTATAGCTAGGTTGTTCCTTTGATTGATATCAAAATAGAGTAGAATAGGAAGCTTTTAGTAACTTGAGTGCTCTTTTGGTCTAATTTTTAGGTGAGAAATGAATAAGGGTTGATATTATATTTATACCAATCCTATTTGGAGATAAATCACATTAAAGCACTTAGGTTAACCATTATAATGTGTTTCATTTGTAAATTAGATAAATTTAGGGCACTAGACTCTTACATCAAGGTAAGACAATAATGTTGATGCTACTATTTATCCTGGACATTAGTGTCTAGGGATAAGAGAGCAGGTATAGGCTCAAAACTTGTAGAGGTAAAAGATAATTACATTTTAAAAATTATGGGCAAGATAGGATGTCTATGTCATTAATATAATGCTGATCAGACTAAGAGATAGGAAAAGGGGCATGAGATAAAGCATATACAAGGCTTGTAGAAGCAAGACATTTGTAGAACTAATATGAAAAACCAAGGTCTGATTTTGCCAAATGTATAATATTGAGGTGCTACATAATCAGAAAATATCATCTACATTAACTATTAGTTAACATCATCCTAACTCAACCAATAATTTTGTCATAAAATAAATAATTCCTTGTCTCCATGACTAAAACCATTTTTACCTCTTCCAAAATCCTTATGAAGTGATAATGATTTATGTAGGTTATCTTCATGCTTCTAATTTCACCTAAATGTGTGAAAACACTGAGGTTAGTTTTGGGTGATGCAATATTGCTTGATTTTCTATATATTTCTACATAAAATACTTTGATCATAAGATGAGAAGGTATGGTGCTAGATTTTGAAAAAATATATGATATAATTGAGTGGTTTTTACAGAGGTGACATTGAAAACAAATGGTCTTGGAAAAAAGAATTAGTATGACTGTGACTCTTTTTAAAAATAATTTATTATATATTAATATTAACAAGAACTTTTTCATTTGTTCATTATAAAAAAACCCTATAAGGAAAGGTTATCCCCTAACCCATTCATTTTTTTCATTATTATTGAGGTTATACATGCTATGTTTAGAAATGACATATTTGGATTGATAATTAATTGAATCAGATTTATTGATAAAGATAATCTCTTTTATGTTCAATTTTATAATGACACCTTTATCTTTCCATTTTTGAATCAAATTTTTTTTATTAATTTGGAGAAAAGTTATAAATATATTTTTAGGTTTTAAGCTATATAATTTCCATTTCTAAGTCTCATCACTTTAGGTGAGAAGAAAATATAATGGCTCATAAGTTAGGGTTAGAATTGTTAGGTATATATATGGATTTCATTTACATTAGTTCTCTCTTTAAAAAACATGTGAAAATGGATCTTAAAAAATATTAATAAGAAGTCAACTAGATAGCCAAGATATTTACTTCACATTTGTCAAATTTTTTTATCTTCCTATAATATTTATTATGCCTCTCATTAGATGTGCACTAATTATCATTTTAATCACATACACAAATTTTATTATGGTACTTGTGGTTTAATAGAAAATGTGGCAAGACGAGGCATATTGTAATGCAAAGTACTTATTCTAAGACTAGGGGAAGGGAGGTATAAGTATGAAATACCTAAAGATTCAATGAATCAAAGGGACGTAACTTACACACATTTTTAATGTGGTATTTGTGGTTTAATAGAAAATGTGGCAAGAAGAGGCATATTGTAATACAAAGTACTTATTCTAAGACTAGTGAAAGGGAGGTATAAGTATGAAATACCTGAAGATTTAATGAATCAAAGGGAGGTATAAGTATGAAATACCTGAAGATTCAATGAACCATATTAGCTATAAAATGGAATACAAATAATGGATAGTAATACAATTTGGAAAGTTTTGGTAAGAAATAGTATATATGGATATTGTCCTGGAGGACTAAATTTTTGTGATACTTTTTTTTGGAGAATTTAAGGTAAGGGTGTAAGGATATTTTATTTTTAAATTATTTAGGAAATCCTAATTAGGAGTCAATTTTTTTGTTTTGTATCTTTGTTTTCACAAAAAGTAAAAAGTATCAAGCTTTTTAGACACATCTAATGGAATACTGCATAGAAAAATTTAAGGACGAATAATATTAGAGGTTTTTATACTCTTTATTTGTATAGAAAAGGCATCAAATGTTTTGGGGATATTTAAAAATGGATTTTGGTTAGAGTGTATCATTTGAATGATTGGTATAAGATGTCTGATAGTTCTAAAATAGTTTATAATTATATAATGAAATATCTCTTTAGAAAACATAATGAGCTTGACATGAATTAGGATGAAGAGGAATAATGGGTTAATACTAATTGGGTAAATGGTATTTTTATACAAAATATTTATTTTAAATATATTTTTTTAGTTTTAAATTGAGTGATTAGATTGGTACTTCATGCTTAATGAAATTTGGCTTGTGATGGAAATTGAGCAAACCTGGATTAGAAGATTTAATATTTTATGGTCCCCTATTCTTGGATTAAAAATTCATGTTTCATATGATTATTATTATGGATAAATATTTGTATTTATTATTTTTTAATAAAATATAATTGATGTTAATATTTAGGTGTGTAGTGCCCCCGAAACTATAAACAATGTTTTCTTGTTTTCTTTGATCATGTTTTGGTTAAAAAAATATTGGGAAACAATCTTGTGTGGGTGATATTTTTTGGAAAAGATAGAAACTACATAGGATGATATTTGAATTATCTATATTGTTAATGTTAAACACTCAAGTTGTTTTGAAAATAATTGGGTTGTATTTCTATTGAAGTTTTATGATAGATTTGGAATAAAAGAATTAAATACTTGTTAGATAATGAGGGCATAGACCTTACTAACTCTAAAACTGAAGTCATTGTGTGCATTTTTTTAAAGATGTCTTCATAGCTAAAAATTTAACAAATTGACTTGAAACAATTCCTTAAAACATGTTTTGTTCCTCATTCATATATATATATATATATATATATATATATATATATATGTATACACAGGGAGATTGTCAAGATCCCCTTACTGTCCACATCAGTTATAGGTGAAAAATGTTTAGTTGTTTGAAAAGTACAAAGAGGATATTGAAAATCCAAATTTATCTCTTATTTTTGAAGTTGGACTTGGAAAATATATTGAGAATGTTAATGATTAGGTTGAGTAAGTGGATTATAAGGGTGTAGAAAACAAAATTATCTCCTCTTCTAATTTTGATGGTTTGCAGTTTCTAAAGTATCCTCCTATTCATGGTAAGTAGTTACACATGGATTGAAATTAAATTTCATATTAAGAAGCCCTCGATGGAATCATGGGTAGAGAATGGATACAAAATGATATAAGGTTGATGGTATATAGGAATTTTAAATCCAATCTACATTTTGATCTAGAGGATGAGAAATATATATTTTTTAAATATTTTTTTAGACAAAGAAGTTGATTCAAGTACCTCATTCCCTATCCCTCTATCCTAAGATGGTTTGGAAGAGCTTTCAAATTTTTATTTTTGTGTTAAATTTTAAAAGGACTAAAATATTGTAGAGGTTGAATGTCCTTTCAATGTTGATAATGATTTTTCAATATATTAAGTAGAGTACAAGACCCTATCTAACTAGAAGCTAAATTAGCCATATATTAAACAATCAATAATCTTAAAACTATTACCAAGAAAATACCAAAAGATAGATTACAATAGTTGATTGGCCAATTCTAAAATAAATTCAGTCATAAATACCAACCACCAAAAAAAAAATTAAAATGAGAGTTTGACGATAAATCTTAACAAAAAGATATAACTTTAATACCAATTAAAAAATCTGCCAAATTATAACACAAAAGGAATAAGGTGCTTAAATTCTAGTTCTTTAGGAAGGAATGATTTGAAAAAATTATAAGACTTATTTATAAAATTAATATGTACATAGGAACATTGGAATAAGTTGCATCATCCCACACCATCTAAGTAATCAAAGTCTCAAAATGCATTTAAAGATTAATGTTAATGCATTTTATCATTGATAATAATATTTTTAAAATCTCTTCATGAACTAAAATTATTGAAAATTTCTACTCCCAAAATAACTACTCCCACATTTGAAAGAAAACCAATGTGTTTATTAATCTCTTAATAGAAATATTTGAATGAAATTACAAAGACTAAAGGAAGAATAAAATAAATACTTTTAAGAATATTTATAATTCTCTAATTTTTTGACTTTTTTTGTTGACTACATTTATAATCAACATTGAATCTCTCACAACATCTAAATTTTAAATATTAATATTAAGTTGTAAGCTTGAAACCTTTGAGGAACATAAAAGCTTCTGTAATATAATTAGAAGCCCATGTGATATTAATTGCAAAAATGGAAATACATTTACCCTCATTATTTATTATAAGACCACCTACTCCAAAAATACTTGAGTTACCTATCAATGCCACACCAAAATTTATCTTGAAGATATTCTCTTTTAGAACCAACTTGATTGCTTCAAGTCTCATGTTAAGAAGGAGAAAATTATTTCTAAGTAAGTTCCATTTAATAATAAGATGTCTTTCTTCACCCACAATATATTTTTCTAGAGGAACTTTTTCTCTAATAAAAACTTGAAATATAATAGTTTTTAAGAATAAAAGAAATAAGGAGAAGGATATCAAAACTTTACTCAAAGGTAAAGATAAAATTGAAGAGTTTCAGGAAGACATCCTTAAAACTTATTTGCCAGGTTTATGGAGTGAGGTTAGTTTGCTCATCATTAAATACCTTACATTGGAAATCAAGGCTAAGAGACTCTTATCTTACTATTTTACCTCACTAAACCACTTTAGACACAATAAGTTGGTGAGTCTTCCATTTTTTGTTGATGTCACTTGAAATCTATGTAAGGGAAATTTAATTGAATAAAATTGAATGCCCTATCCATCAAGCCTTGATTTTTTTTTTGTTTCAAGATGCCCAACTGATTTTCCCCCTTGTTGAAGTGACTCTTCCTAGGGTTCATCATAAGAAAATTTATTATTGAAAATGAAGGCCTCAAAAACCTTAAAAGAGGTGATGAAAATAATGTAGGCTCTTTAAAGAAGAAAGGCCCCAAAACTATTGTAATTAAAATTCACATTGTTAAAAAGGCATAAGAGAGTAAGGATAAGAAGGGGGAATATGTTTGTTCTAAGGAGGTGGTTAAGGAAACTATTACCCATCCTAAGCATGATGAGTTTTAGAAGGAATCTGCTAACACAAATATTTTGAAGGATGAAAAGGATAAAGGTAAGAATGGTAATTCTAACTTGAAATATTATTAGAATCATGTACATGTCATTGGTGTTTCTGAAGATAAGGCTCATACTCAATCAAATAAGAGCCTTCAAAGTTGAAAATTAAAGGTCATACCTATTGTTTCCAACATTCAGTCTTATGGCAAAGATGATAACATAATTTTAGATGAGAAAAATATGGCTTTGATTGAGGAATTAATGGACAAAATAGTTAAACTTGAATATTAGTCTAGTATTCATTTGAGTATCCTCAAATGGTATAATACCAAGAATTGTAGATTGAATATTAGTTTGGATATTCTAAATCAACACTTGAGTGGAGGGTCCCCTACTCCCAATATTTAAAAACATTTTAAACAAGATTGGAATAGAGTTGAAGAAATGTGCCAAATAAAAAAGGATTTATCTAATCTAAAAATGAGTATGGAATGGGTTGAAAAGATTTTTTTTCCATTATGCATAACATTTATAAACTCATTGATATTAGTATGAATGGTATGAAAAATTATGTTGAATGAATCAAAGTGTTACAACAAGGGCTCAAGAAAAGAAACGATGAGTCCTTGGAAGAGGGTCCAAACCAGATGACAAAAACTCAAAACAAGACCAAGTAGAAGGAAAAACAAAGTATGAACTATGAATTATGATAGCCAAATTAAAAATATGAAATAAAAATGGGAGGCAGTGGTTGCATTGAATGGACTATCATGCCCATAAAGTTGATCTTGTTTGGTTGTATTATCCTTTTTGGTGGTTGTAGTTTTGTTGTCTACTAACAAGTGATTGTAAGTTTTGTTTTTTTCCTTCTTGTACCACTTGTATCTCTTTGTCATTTATTATATTTTTATTTGGAATTTGAGTTTTTTGTAAAAGGGTTTGGGTCCCTTTCAAAAACCCACTTTTACCCTCTAATAATAAAAAAACTTGAAATATATTTTTTAAATTCCTAAGGAAATTGTCTTCAAGAATGTTGAGACATCTAAGAATTCTATTATTTCTTTCCCTCCATAAACTCTAAACAATTAGTGAAGATGAAATTTCTCACATATTACAAATTTATACTCCATCCCCTTTATAAAAGTAATCAAAACTTATTGAATATTACCTGGAACTATCCAGGGACACTTCATTTTATAGGAAAACTACATCCACACATTCTAAGAAAATGGGCAATGAAGAATAATATGGTTTGGTGTCACCAAATCCTATTGACAAAAAAAATATTTTTAGGATCCTTCATACACAACTCTTTATATTCCATCCCAAATATAGATGTTTTTCATTGAAAACCATAAGAAAGTATTAACTTTTGGAATACTCACTGAACACCAAAATTTATCATTTGTCCAAGAAGGAGCCTCCATATTTCTAAAAAACTTAAAATATTCATGTTTGATTGAATGCTCACTAAAAGGGTGTCCTACCCATTTCAAATAATCTTATAGATTATAAATCCAAAGTGGTCGAGAGAGAAGAAAGTTGCAGAAAGAGGAAATTAGAGCAATGGAAATAGATGGACCCCATAAAATGGATCTTTCCAAGATATTTTCAATCCCAAAAACTATTTTTTTAATATAATAGTCTTTCACAAACACACCCTAGATATTACAAAAGTATTGTGCCAAATATTTGAAAGAAGGATGAAGGAAATTAGGTTCTAAAGAAGACCAAGTGTCTCATTATCTCATTAGAAAAGGATCTTGTGACCATTATGAACATCCTAATAAATAAATTTATAAAGATAAAATATACACTTACCAAAAATATTACATATGTGGGATCCTTTCATATAGTTTTTTGACTAAATAATATATTTGGGGAAATAGTATCTGAATATTTTATTTGAAGCATCAAACTCCAAATGTTATCTGGTCTTCTAAATTCTCACTAAAGTAAATTTTATCCAAGATCCAAATTTCAGAAGAACATGTTCCTAATTACCACTCCACCTTTAGATTTAGGCTTACAAACTTCCTCCCATATCATAAAATTTATTTTTCTTAAGACATTAGCTCCATTACATAAAAAAAATATTCATAATGGAGGTAAGTCTTTCCTTAACAATTTTTGGAGTTAGAAAAATTGACATAAAGTAGATAGGGATAGCTTGAAGGACTACTTGAATAACCTTATTTTTCATAGACCAAGAAATCCATATTACTTTCTAATAATCCAATCTAATTTTAAATAAAGAGATAAAGTTTTTCTAATAAAATTTCTTAGACCACCATTCAAACAATGGTACTCCCAAGTACTTACTAGGAAGAGAACCCATTGTGAAACCCCAAACAATCTTAACTTCCTTTTATCTTGAATGAGATCAATTGAAGAAAAAAAATTAGATTTAGAATGGTTAACACTCTGAATAGAATAGAGTTGGTATCAATCCAAGATTTTACTAAACATCTTTGCTTCATGAAGATTATCTAGGCATGTCAAGATCATATCATCTATAAGTTGATAGTGTTGATCATGCAATCTATTTCTACTAGAGGTGTAGTTTATTCAATTTGGTAATCTCTCTCTTACAACCTGATAAACCAAATGCTTTATTTATTGAATAAAAAGATGATAAAATATGTAAAGGTGGATCTACTAGTAGTATTTCTTTTTAAAATTTGAGATTGGTTAATGTTCTTGATAAGGAAGAATAAATTATTTGTTCACATTGTTTTTGTTCGTACTATAGGTCAATAGAGTCTAGATGATAAATTATTTAAGAATGTTCTAAAATTAATTTTTTGTAGATGTCAATCTTACCTTATTTTTTCTCTTTAGATGCTTAGTTGGCTTCAATGATGATAATTGATAGTTTTTGTTTATCTTATTGGTGGTTTGTTTAGCATAGCTAAATAAAATATAGGGGAAAAAAGGGTGAGGAAAGGATTAGTCAGTGAGGACTCCCCATTTTTATTCCCTTCTACCCTCTCTTAAAAGGAAGTAGGATATGACAACAACTTCCCTAAAGTATCTATTTACTAGGTCATGGAATACTAGATACCTCAGTTGGTTGATGCAGTATGTTCCATACAAGGGGCCTATTTGGAATATTTATTACAACTTATGCAAGATATTTTGGTCTATCTTGTGTCTATAAGAACTAGGTAGTTCATATTTTTCAATGAACTCATTGTTGTTTGTTACTTGTCTTTAGTCTACTAATTCAAACAATGCATAAAAGACAGGTGAAAGGATAAACATGCAGTCCACATAAAGATTAAAAAACTAACTTCCTTTTAGACTAAAATAAAAATAAATTAACATACATACATACATAAATACATACACACAGACACACACAAACACACACACACACACACACACACACACACACACACACACACACACACACACACACACACACACACACACACACACACACACACACACACACACACACACACACACACACACACACACACACACACACACAGAGAGATAGGGTAAGAAAAAAGGAAAGATGAGCTCATTTTTTTATGAAGAAAGTTTTGGTTATATTAAATAGACAATTTTTTTTAGAAACTAGTCTCTGTTTGGCTAACATAGCACAACCAAAAGGCAAAGATGGTGTTGGAGTATTAGGATCAAGTATCTATGTGGAAAAGGGAATAAAAGTCACCATAGACATGTACAAACAATGAATATCATTCACAAGGCTTTCATATAGAAGTTGATTCATAAAAAACAAATTTAAGATTGATAAATGTTCAGATGAACTTTATAAAGACATTCAAATAGCCTCAACTCATGCTAAGATAAAATCTAACCTAAGAAATTAATAAATTACAAGAAAATATGTCTAGTTATATAATTTATTCTAACACTAATCAATTATTCTATAATTCAATCTCATGATTGATCTTATATATATATATTCAATAGCCTCACCCACCAACTAGGTAGTTGAAAATATCCAATGCATTTCCCACCCACCAAATAATTACAAGAATTTAATAATAGACACCAACTAAGGGACTAATTTAATGTGTACATATCCTATGGATCACATTTATATTCATGGATGAACCCTTTTCCATTAGTAACATGATAATATTGGATTGATACATCAATTCATCTAACACAAGTTTAAGTTAAGATATACTTATTCTAATGTATTATTATTGTATTAAATGTAGGGGCATAAGTTTTCATTATCCATCTATGAATAGTCCCATTGATAATTGACTATGTGCATGCATTCTTTATCTTTTTATGATATTTAGCTTGTTTGACTCTGATGTTCACACTACCATCTAACTTAGCCCAGTATATGATTTACTTTGAAATTCATTGCCACGATCCTTTTGGCACTAGGTGACAAGATGTTAAATAATTACACAAATATGATTGGATTCAAAATCTAATTTACAAATTTTGATAGGCTAGATAGACAAAATAGGCATCATTTTTAACTTTTGAGTCTATTCGTAGAGGCCCATGTATCTTCCTCTAGAATGTCATTCTACGTGTCCTCTTCTCATTGCTTTGGGAAAGCTAACATGTCTTGGATATGCCAATGTCTTGATATATGCTAACTTATTGGTATTTCATAACTTGTTGAGTGTCCAAACCATCTTGAATTTTATACTTCCATGATACGATGGGATCCTAACAAGTGGAAAGATCTTGTTTACTCAAATCATTACGGATCCTTGGTCATTGTTCCATGATTTTTTGCCCCAAAGTCCCAAGATTATGCCACATGGAATCATCTCAAGAGCTCACTTAGTCTATGCTATGTCATACTGCTCTTGATTGATCTGAAGGTGTGGAGAAGTAAGGCGATGCCATGAGGAATCATCTCATTTACCTATAAGATTTGCTTCTTTCTCACTTTGTCTCGATCATCTTGAGGGCCTAAATAAATGAGATCATGCCCCATGGCATGATCTCAGGCACCTGAAGGGTCAAAGGTTTGGCTGTGCACCCAAAGTGTTATGGATCCTTGGAGCTCCAAGATATCAATAAGTGGCATAATCATGAGGAATCTAAACCTATAGAGAGATAATTATCCATAAGATTTTAAGTGAATAGACTAGCTATTAGATCTTAAATTTTAGGAAAATTAAATAAGGCATGGAAACTAAAATTAAAATCTCATAAAATAGGAATCTAAAAGGGAATTTTCAACAAGAACATAATTAATATTTTCAATCAGATAAATGATTAAGTTTTTTAGATCAAAAATAACATATCCATAGAGTCAATTTTAGATTTTAGATCCATTTAAGTGATAAATAAAACTCATAATTCAAATACTTTAGAAAATTTAACAAGGTCCAAAGGGAAAAATATGCCAAGTCTATGACTATCTTGATGGCCCAAACACCCATCAATTTTAAGTAGGTGAAATGATGATGTGTATGCCAGTGCCATGTTTAGTTGGCATTTGATGCCATGTGAAATCCATTCACTCACTCGAGGTTTGATTAGGTGTTCACTTGGAATGATGAATTGTAAGATCTTGGTGAAATGAGATGTTGACACACATCTAGATCTCATTCACTTGAGGCTTAATGGTATACTAAAAATAATATAGACCACCCATAGGGACCAAATAAACAATATTGTGCCATTTGACATAATCTTGGGAATCTAGAGGATTAACTATTGTATGAAGTATAAAAACTACCTCGGGGGCCCAGAGAGATAAGATCACACCATGTGGAGTGATATCAAACATCTAGAGGGTCAAAAAGTTATTTGAAAAAATTGAGGGGGATTGGGGAGATGGGAAAATAGGATCATGCCAGGTGGCATGATCTCAATCACTCAGATAGTCTAGGTAGAAATGGTTAAAGAAAAATAATCATAGTAAAGAGAGTGAGTGACAAATGGTAGCTCCTTGCTTGTTGAGGGACTTGCATGGAAATTTAGATAACTATTAGCCTGTGAGAAATCAAATAGATATTAGAATAAAATATGAATTTGAAATATTTAATGGCTAAGAATGTTATTTCAAGAGCAACTAAGACCAAAATAAACTTTCAAAGACTTAGATAGTTGATTAATTCTAAAGCCAATTAGCCCCAATTTTATAAAAATGACTAAATAGAGGAATGCAATTCCATGAATGCTTAGTCATTTTAGATGGAAATAAGATAGAAATGAACCAAATTGTCTAGGAAAAGAAGTAACAAAGCTATGAAATAGTTAAGTAATTTATAAAAATCTATGGTGAAATGGTCTAGAAATTGATATTTTAATTTAGACCAAAACATGATACAAAATAGACTAGGACTTATCATATTTAAACAAGCTCAGAAAGTTAAATCAATATAGATATAATCACTAATACAAATCTAATTACCAAAAATCTTGTAGAACAAATGCATGCAATGGATACTTTAAGTTTAGACCTGATTCAAAGATTAAGACTAATACAATACCAAACTTGTAACTACCTTTTCAATCAAACCATGAAAAACAAGATACCCATACTTCATTAAACCAGAAGACTAGATTCTAGATAAAAAAGAGGTTCCATGATTTTAGTGATGAAATTAGGGAATGTTGTGCAAGTAACAATGAGTCTTTTTTTATAGTATCTTATATTCTCGAACAAATATTTGATAAGATTTATTTCTTCATATTTGTGTGAACTTTATTTCAATATTTAAAAAAATGGGTTTACATTTTTTAGGGGAATTAATTTAAATTAATTTACTTTATATATTAATGTCCACCAAAGGCCAAAATTGGTCCATGGGACTCTAAAAGATATAGTTTGAAGAAGGAAAGGAGAGCATAATAACACACCCTAAAGAATACAAAATGAAAAACTAAATATAAAATGAGTAAATGGAAATCATTCATCTTAAAAAATAATATACTATGAAGAAGATAAAAATGAGGAGGGTTTTGCTTTTTTATTTAGAGAAACATTTTTTATACTCAAAGTGGTAAATAAGTGTGTGATGGGTGTGAGACCATATGAATCATTGAGTCTGTGATATCTCATTATTCTATCATATAGGTTAGGAATATGGCCATAGTTCCTCTTCCTAATGATGATGTGAGACACCTACAAGTATGATGTAATTTATTTCATGTAGGTGCCTCTTAGGAACTTATGTCTCAAAATATGTTGGTGAAGGTTAAACATATTTTAAAGGAAAATGGATAAGGATATCTTGTTTTAATAAGCCTTGAATTTTTGGAGAGAACCAATGAAATTTATAAAGATTAAAAGTAACCATCTTATTATCGTATCATAAGGGGAACGTATAAAAAAATTGATCCTCAATATCAGACTCCAAAGATAAAATATGAAAAATATGATGCTCCCAATGGAAATGGTGGGTTGTATCAATGTGAAGCTGATGGGATAAAACTTTGAGCTAAGAAAGGGAAGCTCTTGGTTTCAAAATAATTATAGTTTTGTGTACTGTAGGGGTTGGATGAACCCATAAATAAATTGAAGATATAAGTATAAATAGTGTTGAAGTTTTGAGCTAAGAAACTCTTTAGGAAAAATAATGTGGACTAGAGGGAGGCTAGGTAAATATTAGTATGATGCCATTGTTTATCTCTCTCTTAGAGATGCCAAGTGAATCCACTAGAAAGTTATGCATGGTTATCCTATGTTGATGATTTAAAATTTCACTTGTTCTAACATCAACAATGGGAAGTTTCAAGATGTGGGACTTGCGACTTGAAACAACCTCTAGATTTTTAAGAAGCTATTCTCTTCTTTATATCAAGTGTATACTGGGAAAAGGGATAGGAATTTTAACATAAACACAAATGCAATAAAGAAAATATAACTATGGTGATGTGCCTGAATGTAATTCAACCTTAATCCTGAGCATAGTGAGACTATATGTAAGATTAATTTACATTTAAGAGCAAATAAGTGCATGATTAATGTAAAAGATGGAAAATAATAGAAACAGAGGCTCACAACATAGACTGCTTTTGCAGTGATATAGAAAATGTCAACAAAGGCATAGGGTTCAATATTCTTATTTGAATTCTCCAGTCACATAAGAGGCAGAGAAACACACACAGTTATATAAATATTCCAACTCAAGAAAATGAAACAAAGGCAAATGACATTACTAATCACAGCTCTAGAAAGTCTAAACTCTTGACAACATAACATAGAATACTTTTTCAATAACATAGAAAGTATCAATAAAGTCATAGGATTCAATATTCTCATTAATTATCTAGTCACATAAGAGGCATAGAAAGACACACAGTTACATAAACCTTCCAACTTAAGAAGATAGAACAAAGGCAAATGATATTCCTAGTCACAACTCTAGAAAGTCTAAACTCTTGACAATAATTCTCTCAAAAAATTATCTCTGGTCTCTCCTCTTCTTTCTAGTGATCTTTGCACCCTTATTTATAGCCTTGGATTCACTCTGAATTGTCTGCTTGTTCCCAATCTAATCGTCCAACTAAAATCTAACTGAACTGGAAGTGTCTAACAAAAGATATTTTATAGATTTTGAAATGCTTTGTCTTCTGGTAGTTCATTGGCTAAAATAGATTATAGGACGCTCCCTTCTCTTAAATTCTAGATAACACTTAGCCAATTCCTTGAAAACCTTCTTATTAATTTAGGAGATACTAGAGGATGACACTTAGTGCGTTCTACATCATCTATCGAAGACACACGACACTTTTTGTGTAACTTATACTCCTTTTGTGTCTTTGCTTATGAGCATTCTGCCTTTGACACCTATCGCAATCTACTTCCTTAAACTTTTAACAAATTAACAAGAATAAGACCCATAGCATTTCTTACTTGAGTAACTTTAAAAGGGCACATGGACAGGTGGAAATCTCCGCTACTTCATCAAAGGATACATGGCAATCTCCGCTTTACTTATCTGGGGTTACATGGTGGTCTCCACTTCTTTTAACTACCTTTTTAGAAACTTGTGGAAGGTGACACGTGGTGGTACCCACTTTACTCTATTTACATCATAGAAATAATTAGGTCTCATTTCATATTTACACAGACATCAACACCCGGTGGCTTCTGCTTACTTCTAAAAATAAAATTGAGACCCACTACAGTCTTTGTTATATCAGTGAAGTGAAATGAAGATAATTCAGATCTCGACATGTGGTGGTTTCCACTCTCTTTTGATGGGATATGTGGTGTCTTCCATCACTTTTATAAAAAAAATTGAGACCTTTTGTGATTGCCACTTGGTGCTTTCTGCGTGATCCTGATACTTAGCTTGTTAAAACCTTTTGCTAAAAAGAGATAAAACATGGATGCTGACACTTGGTGCATTTCACTAAGTCACTATGAGATACGTGGCACATCCTAACCAATTCATGGAAAAAATGAAAGGTGCCTCAGATGATGACACTTGGCAGCTTCCGCTTGACTTTAACACTTGGAGAAAAATGAATCAAAAGGAAATTAGAGCCCGCGCTCTGTTTCAAAACT
The DNA here is from genome assembly GCA_037957365.1 of Torreya grandis. Taxonomy (NCBI): domain Eukaryota; kingdom Viridiplantae; phylum Streptophyta; class Pinopsida; order Cupressales; family Taxaceae; genus Torreya; species Torreya grandis. The sequence continues at coordinate 491,395 of JARHVA010000143.1, read as the reverse complement.
TCATCATCTCAAACCAAACTATGCAGGGACAGTGATTTGGATCATGCACTACTAAAAATTAGAATGAAATATAGAGTATTTTTTACTCTACAGTTATTGGCGACCCCAAGGACTTTTGAGCCTGCTCAAAAAGACTCTAAAACTCTCGCATGATCTGAAATTGCTAGAAAGCACAGTTTTAACTAAAATGTTTCAAATAGATTCCATTTATAGGAATCTCTTTAGGTTCACCTTCCATTGTTTCTAGCTCCAACAAACTTTACTATTTACAAGCCTGAATTTTATAAGGGCCAGTCCATAATGCTTCAAACTTAGTGTGTTGACCTAGTTTGGCAGCTCTTGCATCCCATTTAAAAACAATTGAGCCTATTTTGAAATGGGGATTTGAAGCCTTTTTATCAAAATAGTCTTTAATTATTTTTTTATGTTTTAGTAATGAATCATGTGCTACATCCCTCTTTTCTTGAACTTCTAGAAGTTTTGCGAGTCTGACCTGCATGGGGCCATTTTCTTCAATTTCAATTTATTTGATCAGCTGGAGAGCAGGAATCTCCAAGCTTAGGGGAGTTATAGCAGGTTTCCCATATACCAATTCATATAGGGACATTTTGATCACTTGTTTAGGCATAATTCTATCAGCCCATAGTGCCAAATTAAGCACTTTATGCCACTCCTTGTGATGGTCAGCCCTTATTCTTTTGATGAGTCTAATCAAGTTCTTATTAGTTGAATCTACCAAATGATTACCCTGAGGGTAATAATTAGAAGAAGTTTTTAGATATATTCCATGCTTTAATGCAAAGTCAGATACTTTGGACCCTAAAAATGCTTTAGCATTATCTGAAATTATGGTGTGAGGAGCTCCAAAATGAGTAGTGATACTCCCTAGAAAATCTAGGATCACATTTTTTGTTGCTTCCTTGAGTGGTACTGCCTTGGTCCATTTGGTGAAATAATCTATGGCTATTAAGATCCATTTGTGACCCATACTAGATACTGGATTTATCATTCCAATGAATTCAAGACCCCATTGAGCAAAAGGTTTATCCACAATTATAGGACTAAGAGGCATTGCTGCATTCCTTCTCATCCCCACATAATATTGACAAGATTGACATTTTTTAACTAGCTGATAACAATCTGTGAATAAAGTAGGCCAAAAATAAATTGCTTCACTTATCTTTATAGCTATAGTCTTTGCAAAATAATGTCCACCTAATACTCCATGATGCATTTCATGTAGTATTTTCTTAGCCTCATCCTTTTCTACACATCTTAACAATTTGCCATCAGAATTTTTTCTGAAAAAAACCTGTTCAATTAAAACAAAATGAACTCCTTGCATCCTATAGTATCTTCTCTTATTTTGAGGGAGTTCTCTTGGGTAAATCCCATTTTTCATAAAATGAATCTTGCTTGTGACCTAGGATTCCTGATCAACTTATTATATTCTCAATACAATTTCTTATTCTGTTCTTGAATTTGTCTCTTCAGGTATCATCTTTTCAAGCTCCTGAGTCATATATTGGCACAAATCCCTACCTCTGACTAATTTAGTGGGTTTGAATTCTATGTCATATTCAAGAATCTTAGTTATCTAGTTTGCTCTTTTTTTAATAATTTCACCCTCCATGATATATTCTCTGAAACTTGGATGTGCTGCAAGTATCAAAATTTTACTCCCTGATACTATATGCTTGAATTTTTTGAGAGATTTTACACATATGCTTGTTTTTCCACAAAGTTATATTTGGTTTCATATTCCCTAAGAGTCCTTGAGAAAAACGCTATTGGATGCTCTCCCTCCTGTTTATCATCCTTCCGTGTTAGGACAGTAGCAATACTGAGCTCTCCTCCATATACATACATTATAAAAGGCTTAGAAAAGTTTGGGTTTCTAAGTACTGGAGCTATTGAGATAGCTTTCTTGATCTCTTCAAAGGCTTGCCTTCCTTCCATAGTCCACTTGAAAATTAGGTCTTTTTTCAGCAAGAGTGTCACTGGTCTTACTAAGTCTACAAAGTCAAATATGAATCGACTGATGAAATTAATCTTTCTAGGGAAAGATTGAATTGCTTTTTTTTTTTACTGAAAGAGGTAAGTTCATAATAGTTGACACTCTTTCTTGGTCTATGGAGACTCCTTCTTTAGATACTATATGTCCCAATAATTTGCCTTGAGGGACATCAAAGATACATTTCTTAGGATTCAAGGATATTCCAAATTCTTGACATATTTTAAACACAACTTCTAAATGATCAAAATGATCAGCAACATTCTTTGAAAAAATAGTAAGATCATCAAGATAAATTAGGATGATTTTATTTATTAGTTCCAAAAATGCAACATCCATAGCTCTCTAAAAAGTGGCTCCAGCATTTGATAGGTCAAATGGCATCTTAGCATATGCAAATGTTCTCCATTTGGTAGTAAAAGTAGTCTTGTATTGGTTCTCTTTAGCCATCCAAATCTGATTGTATCTAGAGAAACCATCTAGCAAAGAGAATCTTTTTGATCCAGCCACAGTTTGTAGAATTTGTTTCATGGAGGGCAAGGGATAGTGATCCTTCAAAGACACTTTGTTTAGATCTCGAAAATCTACATAAAGTCATATATCACCATTCTTTTTTCTAACTAGTACCAGATTTGATACCTAGGTTGAGTGTTTGATTGGAAAAATTATTTTAAAATCTAAAAGTTTCTACAACTCGTCCACCATTAAAGGCTCAATCCTTGGATTCACTGGCCTCTATTTCTATTTGACAAGCTTAGAACCTTCAGTCAGTTCTGTAGTCTATTGAATGATGTCTCTATTATATCCATGAAGGTCTTTATAGCTCCAGGCTATGACTCTCTCATATTTTTGCATAATTCAATTAGCCTTTCCTTTTTTACTTGAGTTGCAAAATTTCCAACTTTTAATTTTTTTCCTTCACTCACCTCTATTTCAGAATAATCTGCTTTGTTTTCCTGGAACCTTTTCTTCTCCAGGGTTACATCTTCTAGATCAAAAAGGCTTTCTAAAGTGATTAAACCTTTGGGAAGCTTATTATTATTCTTTAATTGTATAATGTGATCCCCATATGTCTCTTCAATCTTTGGTTGTAATTGATCAGCAAATTCCCCTGATTATTGTAAGAATGAGAGTACTTGAAAATAATTCTCAAATACTTACCAGTTCTAATCATTATCTAGGATAACTGGCCTTACTATAACCTCTACTAACTCATTGTTAACTAATAGGCCAGTTATTGGATCAAACTACGAACCAATCTGTGCCATCCTATCAGCTTTAGAATTTTGAATCCTAAGAACTACTTCAATATTAAAAGCTTCAAAATCTTCTATTAAGTCCCAAATTCTGTGCTTATAGGATTTCATTCTGACATTCTTTTTTATTGCCTTTCCTCTAATTTGCTTTACTACTAATTTTGAATCTCCTTTTACTATTAGATTCTTTATTCCCTTTTTCTTGGCTAATAGGAGCCCATGTACTAAAGATTCATAATCAGCATCATTATTAGTACAAGCAAATTGAAAATAGATAGCCCTTAAATTTTTTTCACCATTTGGAGTAGTAAGACAAATTCTTGCTCCAACACCATTTTTACTTCTAGCCCCATCAAAATTTAAGGTCCAAATTTTTGAACATTTTTTAGATTCTTGATTAATTGGCATTTCTTTCCTTAAAACATTTGAGATTTCATGGTCCTCATCAAAAATAACATAAGTTCCCAGACCAGTAGAGTTATAATTTTCATATGGGTCACTATGCATCATAGCTAACAACTGGTTATTTTCTTTTCCCTGATTATGTTTAGTCTAGTCACCTATCTTAGTTAAATAGAAGGAATCTAGTTTGGATTTGCTTACCTTTGATGCATTGTTCACTAAAGCTGTTGTCTGCAGATGAACTGTGTCATTGAGCTTTCTTTTATCAATAGGTCTTTTAGTACATTTAGGCATTTCTTGATTTTGAATAGCTTCTTGTAATAGTGTCCTTTGTTTAGAAATACCTAATATGTCCCAAATTGATACTTGTGTTGGAGTCATCTTCAGTTGATCAACCACATTCATTGATCCCAAAGTTTGAATTCTTGGAAGATTAGGATATCTTGTCTTTCCTTGAACTTGTTCAGGAACTTCTTGATTCTATACTGGTTGAAGCATTTCTCATCTAACAGCTATGTGTTGATGACATTGAAATAGAGTATTCTCCATAACTTCATTGTTTACAACTTCAGGCTGTTCCAACATTCTTCTCTTTGATCTAGTATAGTAGTCTGATGGCACCACTAGTTTCTTGGAAACAGAAACTTCATTCAAAAATATTGATTCTTGATCTTCAATCCATGAGAACAAAGCATATTCAGGAGCTATTTATTTTTCTTGTTGCAAAGACATCCCTTGCATCTGAGCCATTAAGACTGAATTTTGCATACCAGAAGAATGGTTGGCTTGATTATCACTGGAACTTGTAAACTGACCATCCATTCTTCTTTGCTTTGCCACCTTTTGTTGTAGATTACCCATAGGACAATCTCTAGGCGTATGAGCATTATTTCAAGGGAAACACCAGGCATTAGTGTTATTCACATAGTTATTTTTCCCTGGAATAATCTCCCTATTTGAATTGGGAGGAATAATTTGTGAGGGTGTAGGGACTACAATTAATTGGTTTGCTGGTTGAGGGTTATTTTATCTTGGAGGACCCTAGTATTGGTTTAGCTGAGATGAAAATCTATTTTCTTGATAGCCCTGGTATTGGGGTTTAGGAAAAGCACTCTGTTGTCCTTTTATATTGATCATCTCATTAGAAAATGTCCTTAGGATATTCTTGATATCATCTAGCTCAGATGACTAAGTGGGGACAATTTCTCTAGCAGATGGTTGAGGATAGGTGTACATAGACACAGGTGGGGTTATAGACTTAGGGGCTTCTTGAGGTAATGGTAAGGAGATTTTTGGGAACATGGGCATGAGAGGCCTTGGGGGTAACTTTCCAACATCTATTAAATTGTTCTCAGCTCTGACCACATGGTTATAAGCCTCTAGAAAATTGTGTCCTCGAAGTGACTAAATCATAACAGTTATATCTAAATTCAAAGCCTTAAGATAAAACACTATAGCCATACCTGGTAATGGTCTAGCTGTAGTAGGGATTCTTTCCCAAGTCTTTTGAAATTTGGAATTGAAGTCAGTCATGGCTTCTTGTGGTGCCCTTTGAATGGTAATTAATTGTTGTAATAAAGAAGACTTATCACCCTTCTCTTTGAATCTTTCAAAGAAAAGATCTCTGAGCTAATCCCATGTAGAGATGGTATTCAGGGTCAGGGACCGGTACCATTCTAGAGATTTCCCTTTAAAAGAAGCTGCTAATAATCTTATGGCCACATTTTTTTGCGTGATAACATGTATAACACAAACATCTGATACATCCTGTAGATGTTCTTCAGGTGTTTTAAAGTCTTGCCCACTGAATTTGGGTAGAGCTTTTAGAGCATTCACTGGGATAGGGTCCCAAGTGGCTGGTGGTATTGGGAGAATCAATGGACTACCAGTGTTCCAACTTGCATAATTTCTTGGGGATATAGGGGCTCCCATATTTGCTCTTGGTATTGGAATAAACTGATTGACTCTTCTTCTTGGACTAGTTACCAAAGGTGGCAAAAGAATACCTGGATTTATAGTAGATTGTGATCTGGTTATTGGTCCACAGCTATGACTCCTTGTAGCTCTCTAGTTCATATGATCTTGAAAGAAAATTCAAGATTAGTCCCACTAGGCATGCCAAAAACTATTGATGATTTAAAATTGTGCTTGTTCTGACACCAATAATGGGAAGTTTCAAGATGTGGGACTTGTGACTTGAAATAACCTCCAGATTTTTAAGAAGCTGGTCTCTACTTTATATCAAGTTTATACTGGGAAAAGGGATAGGAATTTTAACAAAAACACAAATGCAAGAAAGAAAATCTAACTATGGTGATGTGCCTGAATGTAATTTGACCTTAATCCTAAGCACAGTGAGACGATACGTAAGATTCATTTACATTTAAGAGCAAACAAGTGCATGATCAATGTAAAAGATAGAAAATAATAGAAACAGAGGCTCACAACATAGACTACTTTTGTAGTGATACAAAAAATGTCAACAAAGGCACAGGGTTCAATCTTCTTATTTGAATTCTCCAGTCACATAAGAGGCATAAAAACACACACAGCTATATAAAACTTCCAACTCAAGAAAATGAAACAAAGGCAAATGGCATTACTAATCACAGCTCTAGAAAGTCTAAACTCTTGACAACATAGCCTAGACTACTTTTGCAATAACACAGAAAGTATCAACAAAGGCATAGGATTCAATCTTCTCATTAATTCTCCAATCACATAAGAGGCACAGAAAGACACACAGTTACATAAACCTTCCAACTTAAGAAAATAGAATAAAGGCAAATGATATTCCTAGTCACAGCTCTAGAAAGTCTAAACTCTTGACAATAATTCTCTCAAAAAATTCTCTTTGGTCTCTCCTCTGCTTTCTGGTGATCTCTGCACCCTTATTTATAGCCTTGAATTCATTCCAAATTATCTGCTTGTTCCCAATCTAACAGTCAAACTGAAATCTAATCAAACTGAAAGTGTCTAATAGAAGATATTTTATAGATTTTGAAATGCTTTGTCTTCTAGCTGTTCATTAGCTGAAATAGATTGCAGGACGTTCCCTTCTCTTAAATGCTAGATAACACTTAGCCAATTCCTTGAAAACCTTCTTATTACTTTAGGAGACACTAGAGGATGACACTTGGCACGTTCTTCAGCACCTATCGAAGACACGTGACACTTTTCGCATAAGTTCTACTCTTTTTATGTCTTTGCTTATGAGCATTTTGCCTTTGACACCTATCACAATCCACTTCCTCAAGCTTTTAACAACTTAATAGGAATAAGACCCATAACATTTCTTACCTGAGTAACTTTAAAAGGGCACAGGGATAGGTGGCAATCTCTATTGCTTCATCAAAGGATATGTGGCAATCTCTGCTTTACTTATCTGGGGTTATGTGGTGGTCTGTGCTTCTTTTAGCTACCTTTTTAGAAACCTACGAAAGGTGACATGTGGCAGTCTCTACTTTACTCTATTTACATCATATAAATAATTGGGTCTCATTTCATATTTACACTGATAGCGATACCTGACGGCTTCTACTTGCTTCTAAAACAAAACTTGAGACCCACCACAGTCTTTGTTATATAAGTGAAGCAAAATGAAGATAATTCAGATCTCAACATGTGGTGGCTTTTGCTCTCTTCTACTGGGATATGTGACATCTTCCATCACTTTTAGAAAATCAAAATTGAGACCTTCTGTGATTGCCACTTGGCGCTTTCCACCTTATCCTGATACTTAGCTTGTTAAAACCTTTTACTAAAAAGAGATGAAATGTGGATGCCGACACTTGGCACATTCTGTTGAGTCACTATGAGATACGTGGCACGTCCCAAACAACTCATATAAAAAATGAAAGGTGGCTCAGATGACAACACTTGGCAGCTTCTGCTTGACTTCAACACTTAGAGAAAAATGAATCAAAAGGAAATTAGAGCATGTGCTCTATTTCATAACTTCATCATCTCAAACCAAACTATGCAGGGACAGTGATCTGGATCATGCGCTTCTAAAAATTAGAGTGAAACGTAGAGTATTTTTTACTCTATAGTTATTGGTGATCCCAAGGACTTTTGAGCTTGCTCAAAAAGAATCTACAACTCTCGCATGATCCAAAATCGCTAAAAACATAGTTTTAACTAAAATGTTTCAAATAGATTCCATTTACAAGAATCTCTTCAGGTTCACCTTCCATGATTTCTAGCTCAAATGAATTTTTCTATTTACAAGCCCAAATTTTATAAGGGCTAGTCCATAATGCTTCAAACTTAGTGTGTTGACCTAATTTGGTGGCTTTTGCATCCCATTTCAAAATAATTGAGTGAAATGGGGATTTGAAGTCTTTTTATCAAAACAATCTTTAATTATTTTTTGATGCTTTATTAATGAATCATGTGCTGCATCCCTCTTTTCTTGAACTTATGGAAGTTCTACGAGTCTGACCTGCATGGGGCCATTTTCTTTAATTTCAATTTTTTTGATCAGTTGGAGAGCAAGAATCTCCAAGCTTAGGGGAATTACAACAGGTTTCCCATATACCAATTCATATGGGGACATTTTGATTCCCTATTTAGGTGTAATTCTATTAGCCCATAGTGCTAAATCAAGCACTTTATGCCACTCCTTGTGATGATTAGCCCCTATTCTTTTGATGAGTCTAATCAAGTTCTTATTAGTTGACTATACCAAACCATTACCCTGAGGGTAATAATTAGAAGAAGTTTTTAGATATATTCCATGCTTTAATGCAAATTCAGATACTTTGGACCCTAAAAATGCTTTAGCATTATTTGAAATTATGTTGTGAGGAGCCCCAAAATGAGTAGTGATACCCCCTAGAAAATCTAGGATCACATTTTCTATTGCTTCCTTGAGTGGTAATGCCTCAGTCCATCTCGTGAAATAATCTATGGCTGTTAAGATCCATTTGTGACCCATACTAGATACTGGATTTATCATTCCAATGAATTCAAGACCCCATTGAGTAAAAGGTTCATCCATAATTATAGGACTAAGAGGCATTATTGCATTCCTTCTCATCCCCACATAATATTGACAAGATTGACATTTTTTAACCAGCTGATAACAATCTGTGAATAAAGTAGGCTAGAAATAACTTGCTTCACTTATCTTTATAGCTGTAGTCTTTGCAAAAAAATGTCCACCTGATACTCCATGATGCATTTCATGTAGTATTTTCTTAGCCTCATCCTTTTCTACACATCTTAACAATTTTCCATCAGAATTTCTTTTAAAAATAACATGTTCAATTAAAACAAAATGAACTCCTTGCATCCTATAGTATCTTCTCTTATTTTGAGGGAGTTCTCTTGGGTAAATCCCATTTTTCATAAAATGAATCCTGCTTGTGACCTAGGATTCCTGATCAACTTCTTGTATTCTCAATACAATTTCTTCTTCTGTTCCTAAATTTGTCTCTTCTGGTATCATCTTTTCAAGCTCCTAAGTCATATATTGGCATAAACCCCTACCTCTGACTAATTTAGTGGGTTTGACTTATACGTCATATTCAAGAATCTTAGTTATCTAGTTTTCTCTTTTTTCAGTAATTTCACCCTCCATGATATATTATCTGACACTTGGATGTGTTGCAAGTATCTGAATTTTACTCCCTGATACTATATGCCTAAATTTATTGAGAGATTTTACCATAACATATGCTTGTTTTTCCACAAAGTTATATCTGGTTTCATATTCCCTAAGAGTCCTTGAGAAAAAGGCTATTGGATGCTCTCCCTCCTGTTTATCATCCTTCTGTGTTAGGACAACAACAATACTGAGCTCTCCTCCATATACATACATTACAAAAGGCTTAGAAAAGTCTGGGTTTCTAAGTACTGGAGCTGTTGAGATAGCTTTCTTGACCTCTTCAAAGGCTTGCCTTCTTTTCGTAGTCCACTTGAAAATTAGGTCTTTTTTGAGCAAGAGTGTCACTAGTCTTACTAAGCCTGCAAAGTTAGATATGAACCGACTGATGAAATTAATCTTTCCCAAGAAAGATTGAATTGATTTCTTATTTATTGGAAGAGGTAAGTTCATTATAGCTGCCACTCTTTCTAGGTCTATGGAGACTCCTTTAGATACTATATGTCTCAATAATTTGCCTTGAGGGACAACAAAGATACATTTCTTAGGATTCAAGGATATTCTAAATTCTTGACATTTTTTAAACACAGCTTCTAAATGATCAAAAAGATCAGCAACATTCTTTGAAAAAATAGTAAGATCATCAAGATAAATCAGGATGATTTTATTTATTAGTTCCCCAAATGCAACATCCATAGCTCTCTAAAAAGTGGCTCCAACATTTGATAGGCCAAATGGCATCTTAGCATATGAAAATGTTCCCCATTTGGTAGTAAAAGCAGTCTTGTATTGGTCTTCTTTAGCCAACCAAATCTGATTGTATCCAGAGAAACCATCTAGTAAAGAGAATCTTTTTGATCCAGCCACAGTTTGTAGAATTTGTTCCATGGAGGTAAAGGGATAGTGATCCTTTAAAGACGCTTTGTTTAGATCTCTAAAATATATACAAAGTATTATATCACCATTCTTTTTTCTAATTGGTACTAGATTTGATACCCAAGTTGAGTGTTTGATTGGAAAAATTATTTTAGAATCTAAAAGTTTCTACAAGTCGTCCACCGTTAGAAGCTCAATCCTTGGATTCACTGGCCTCTATTTCTGTCTGATAGGCTTAGATCCTTCAATCAGTTCTATTATGTGCTGAATGATGTCTCTATTATATCCATGAAGGTCTTCATAGCTCCAGGATATGACTCTGTCATATATTTTGCATAATTCAATTAGCCTTTCCTTTTCTACTTGAATTGCAGAATTTCCAACTTTTAATTTTTTTCCTTCACTCACCTCTATTTCAGAATAATTTGCTTTGTTTTCCTGGAACCTTTTCTTCTCCATGCTTACATCTTCTGGATCAAAAAGGCTTTCTAAAGTGATTAAACCTTTGGGAAGCTTATTATTATTTAATTTTATAATTTGATCCCCACATGCCTCTTCAATCTTTGGTTGCAATTGATCGACAAATTCTCCTAATTATTGCAAGAATGAGAGTACTTGAAAATCATTCTCAAATACTTGCCAGTTCTCATCATTATCAGGGATAGCTGGCCTTATTATAACCTTTACTGACTCATTGTTAACTAATAGGCCAGTTGTTAGATCAAACTGTGAACCAATCTGTGCCATCCTATCAGCTTCAAAATTTTGAATCCTAGGAACTACTTCCATATTAAAAGCTTCAAAATCTTCTATTAAGTCCCAAATTCTGTGCTTATAGGATTTCATTCTGACATTATTTTTTATTGCCTTTTTTCTAATTTGCTTTACTACTAATTCTAAATCTCCTTTTACTATTAGATTCTTTATTCCTTTTTTCTTGGCTAATAGGAGCCCATGTACTAAAGATTCATACTCAGCATCATTATTAGTACAAGCAAATTGAAATTGAATATTCCTTAATTTTTTTCACCATTTGGAGCAGTAAGACAAATTCCTGCTCCAACACCATTTTTACTTCTAGCTCCATCAAATTTTAAGGTCCAGATTTCTGAACCTTTTTTAGATTCTTGATTAATTGGCGTTTCTTTCCTTAAAACATTTGAGATTTCATGGTCCTCATCAAAAATAACATAAGTGCCCAGACCAGTAGAGTTATAATTTTCATATGGGTCACTATGCGTCGTAGCTAACAACTAGTTATTTTTTTTTCCCTGATTATGTTTAGTCTAATCACCTATCTTAGTTAAATAGAAGGAATCTGATTTGGATTTGCTTACCTCTAATGCATTATTCACTAAAGCTATTGTCTATAGATGAACTATGTCATTGAGCTTTCTTTTATTAGTAGGTCCTTCAGTACATTTGGGCACTACTTGATTTTGAAGAGCTTCTTGTAACAGTGTCCTTTGTTTAGATATAGCTAATATGTCCCAAATTGATACTTGTGTTGGAGTCATCTTCAGTTGATCAACCACATTTATTGATCCCAAAGTTTGAATTCTTGGAAGATTGGGATATCTTGTCTTTCCTTGAACTTGTTTAGGAACTTCTTGATTCTGTACTGGCTGAAGCATTTCTCATCTAACAGCTATGTGTTGATGACATTGAAATAGAGTATTCTCCATAACTTCATTGTTTACAACTTCAGTCTGTTCCAACATTCTTCTCTATGATCTAGTATAGTAATCTGATGGCATCACTAGTTTCTTGGAAGTAGAAACTTCATTCAAGAATACTGATTCTTCATCTTTAATCCATGAGAACAAAGCATATTCCAGAGCTATTTATTCTTCTTATTGTAAAGACATCCCTTGCATTTGAGCCATTAAGACTGAATTTTGCATACCAAAAGACTGGTAGGCTTGATTGTCGCTAGAACTTGTAAACTGACCATCCATTCTTCTTTGCTCTACCACCTTTTGTTGTAGATTACCCATAGGACAATCTCTAGGCATATGAGCATTATTTCAAGGGAAACACCAGGCATTAGTGTTATTCACATAGTTATTTTTCCCTGGAACAATCTCCCTATTTGAATTGGTAGGAATAGTCTATGAGGGTGTAGGGAATGCAACTAATTAGTTTGCTGGCTGAGGCTTATTTTGTCTTGGAGGACCCTGGTATTGGTTTGGCTGAGATAAAAATCTATTTCCTTGATAGCCCTAGTATTAGGGTTTAGGAAAAGTATTCTTCTATCTTTTTATATTGATCATCTCATTAGAAAATGTCCTTAGGATATCCTTGATATCATCTAGCTCAGATGACTGAGCGGGGATAATTTCTTTAGGAGATGGTTGAGGATAAGTGTACATAGACATAGGTGGGGTTATAGACTTAGAGGCTTTTTGAGGTAATGGTAAGGAAATTTATGAGAACATGGGCATGGGAGGCCTTGGGGGTAACTTTCCAGCATCTATTAAATTGTTCTCAGCTCTGACCGTATAGTCATAAGCCTCTGGAAAATTGTGTCCTCGAAGTGACTAAATCATAATAGATATATCTAAATTCAAAGACAAGATAAAACACTATAGCCATACCTAGTAATGGTCTAGCTATAGTTGGGATTCTTTCCCAAGTCTTTTGAAATTTGGAATTGAAGTCAGTCATGGCTTCTTGTGGTGCCCTTTGAATGGTAATTAATTGCTGTAATAAAGAAGACTTATCACCCTTCTCTTCGAATCTTTCAAAGAAAATATATCTGAGCTGATCCCATGTAGAGATGGTATTCGGGGTTAGGGACTAGTACCATTCTAGAGCATTCCCTTTAAAGAAGCTACTAATAATCTTATGGCCACATTTTGATGCATGACAACATGTTTATCACAGACATCTGATACATCTTGCAGATGTTCTTCAGGTGTTTTAAAGTCTTGCCCACTAAATTTGGGTAGAGCTTTTAGAGCATTCACTGGGATAGGGTCCCAAGTGGCTAGTGGTATTGAGAGAATCAATGGACTATCAGTGTTCCAACTTGCATAATTTCTTAGGGGTATATGGGCTCCCATATTTGCTCTTGGTATTGGTATAAATAGGTTGATTCTTCTTCTTGGACTAGTTACCAAAGGTGGCAAAAGAATACCTAGATTTATAGCAAATTATGATCTGGTTACTGGTCCATAGCTATGACTCCTTGTAGCTCTTTGGCTCATACAATCTTGAAAGAAACTTCAAGATTAGTCTCACCGGGCATGCCAAAAATTGTTGATGATTTAAAATTGTGCTTGTTCTAACACCAATAATGAGAAGTTTCAAGATGTGGGACTTGCGACTTGAAACACCTCCAGATTTTTAAGAAGTTGGTCTCTTCTTTATATCAAGTGTATACTAGGAAAAGGGATAGGAATTTTAAGAGAAACACAAATGCAAGAAAGAAAATCTAACTACGACGATGCACCTGAATGTAATTCGACCTTAATCCTGAGTACAGTGAGACTACATGTAAGATTCATTTACATTTAAGAGCAAACAAGTGCATGATCAATGTAAAAGATGGAAAACAATAGAAATAGAGGCTCACAGCATAGACTGCTTTTGCAGTGATACAAAAAATGTCAACAAAGGCACAGGGTTCAATCTTCTTATTTGAATTCTCCAGTCACATAAGAGGCACAAAAACATGCATAGTTATATAAACCTTCCAACTCAAGAAAATGAAACAAAGGTAAATGACATTACTAATCATAACTCTAGAAAGTCTAAAATCTTGACAACACAACCTAGACTACTTTTGCAATAACACAAAAAGTATCAACAAAGGCACATGATTCAATCTTCTCATTAATTCTCCAGTCACATAAGAGGCACAGAAACATGCACAGTTACATAAACCTTCCGACTTAAGAAGATAAAACAAAGGCAAATGATATTGCTGTTCACAGCTCTAGAAAGTCTAAATTCTTGACAATAATTCTCTCAAAAAATTCTCTCTGGTCTCTCCTCTTCTTTCTGGTGATATCTGCACCCTTATTTATAGCCTTGGATTCACTTCAAATTGTCTGCTTGTTCCTAATATAATGGCCCAACTGAAATCTAACCAAACTAGAAGTGTCTAACAAAAGATATTTTATAGATTCTAAAATGCTTTGTCTTCTGGCAGTTCATCAGCTAAAACAGATTGCAGGACGCTCCCTTGTCTTAACGCTAGATACCACTTAACCAATTCTTTGAAAACCTTCTTATTACTTTAGGAGACACTAGAGGATGACACTTGGTGCATTTTTCAGCACTTATCGAAGACACATGGCACTTTTCACGTAACTTATACTCCTTTTGTGTCTTTGCTTATGAGCATTCTGCCTTTGACACCTGTCGCAATCCTTTTTCTCAAAATTTTAACAACTTAACAGGAATAAGACCCACAACATTTCTTACCTGAGTAACTTTAAAAGGGCATAGGGACAGGTGGCAATCTCCACTGCTTCATCAAAGGATATGTGGCAATCTCTACTTTACTTATCTGGGGTTATGTGGTGGTCTTCGCTTCTTTTAGTTACCTTTTTAGAAACCTGCGAAAGGTGACACGTGGTGGTCTCCGCTTTACTCTGTTTACGTCATAGAAATAATTGGGTCTCATTTCATATTTATACAGACAGTGACACCTGGCGGCTTTCACTTGCTTCTAAAACAAAACTTGAGACCCACCACAGTATTTGTTATATCAGTGAAGCAAAATGAAGATAATTTAGATCTCAATAGGTGGTGGCTTCTGCTCTCTTCTACTGGGATACGTGGCATTTTTTGTCACTTTTATAAAATCAAATTTGAGACCTATGATTTCCACTTGGCACTTTCCCCCTAATCTTGATACTTATCTTGTTAAAACCTTTTGCTGAAAAGAGATGAAACGCAGATGCCGACACTTGGCGCATTCCACTGAGTCGCTATGAGATATGTAACACGTCCCAACCAACTCATAGAAAAAATGAAAGGTGCCTTAGAAGATGACACTTGGCATCTTTTGCTTGACTTCAACACTTAGAGAAAAATGAATAAAAAAGAAATTAGAGCCCACACTCTATTTCAAAACTTCGTTGTCTCGAACCAAACTATGCAGGGACAACGATCTGGATCATGTGCTGCTAAAAATCTGAATGAAACATAGAGTATTTTTTACTCTACATCCTATAGATATTAATATCATTAAATAAAAACAATGAGGAAGCTCTCATATATTGACATTATTCAACCCCAAAATTTTTATACTCAATAGAGGATTTGAAATAAAAGTATCACCACCTAAGGTGACTATTATGAGAATTGCCCACTATTTAAGTCTATGAATCATTTTCACCCCATGAAATTTTATCTTTGATGTCTAAGTGTATGAATAAGTGAGTGTAAGTATGTTAAGTTATTGTAAGGATGAGGTCATGATAGATCGATCTCTTGGCATGAATATTTTTAAGTAAAATTTTGATAATCACTCTCTATTCATTCTTAGTCCTCAAGTTGAAGGTATGGTCCCCAAACCTCACATATATACAAGAGGGTAAGTATGACTAATGAGTGAAAGAGGTGGATATTTGTCTAAATATCTTGAAACTTGAGCAGAAAATAATACTTTTAAAGGGTGGTGAGAGCTACATATCCATTATTTAGTTTGTACTTGCGCATGGAGTCAAGCTAAAGCATGGACTAAAGAAGAGGGCTCCTAAATATACGTATGAATAGGTTACCTTTAGCTCACCTTATTTATAAAGATGTTAAAAACCATGAATTTTATTTTACCCAAATTAACATGAAGCTCATGAGTATCACAAAAGGAGGCTAAGATATCAAGTTGTTTCTAGAATCTTCTTACTGAGTGAGACATCAAAGTAATGTAATCTAAAAATAGGAGAATTTTAATAGAGACTTCAAAGAGCAAACAACCATTTGTTACACCCATTTTATCTAAAATTATTTCCTCTAGCTTATCAATGTAAATTCTATTTTTTTTAAAAGAGAGTGGACAACCTTGTTTAACACCTATGGTACTATGGACATCCTCTATCTCACCATCTCTTGTTTGCACCTTATCAACAATGGTCTTACAATGTGTCATCACAAGTGAAACCACCGAGGGTGGAAAACCAAAAGTCTTAAGCTTATCAACTAGAAGGTATGAGGAATTGTATCAGATACCTTACAAAAGTCCAAAAAACAACATTATACTCCATGCTTATTTACCTTGGCTTCCTTAAAGACAGAGGTCATAGAGAAGATATGATGAATCATTTAGTGGTTCCCATAAAACTTGTCCTTTTACCCTTAGCCTCTTTGTCTCTAGCCATACAAAGATATGAATGTCTAAATTTTTGGCAAAGATCTTAACCAAGGTATGTCCAACCATGATAATGCAGTAATTAATAAGATTACTCTTGTTTGCATTGTTGTAGATTGAATGAATTGTATGGGAACTCTAGGAAGGTCAAAAGACACCAATCAATATTTAGTTAAATAAGTCTATGATATGAACTACTAAAGCTTATGAGCTATGTTTAAAAATACAAACTTTAAGGTTTTCTACATCATAAAGTTTGTTGGCTTTAATGATTAAAGATAACTTTTGTATGAATGGAGGAGAATTGTGGTGGTAAGGAGAAAGCAAGGTATTGATTTTATAAAAGTTTTAATTTACATATCTATATGGTAAAATTTTGAAAAAAAAAAAATGAAATTAAAAGTATTAATTTTTTAATCATAATTTATTTTAAAGAGAAAAATATGTTTTTTTAAAAAATTAAAAAAAGAAAATTTTAATTATATTTAAATAAATAAAAGTAACTTTTTAAATGTTTGTATTATAATTTATTATTTTTAAGAGGAAACAATATTTGATGATAATATTTTATATTATATTTAAATTAATTTTTAACAATAGTTAAAAGATTAATTAAGTAAAAAAAAAATTATATATATATATATATATATATATATATATATATATATATATATATATATATATAAAAGCTCAAATTTTAAGAAGAGAATAATATTTAAAAAAATTAATTATAAAAATGAGGGTATCAAGTTTACATAAATAATCTTTATTCGAAAATGAGGTCATTTTTATTTTTTTATTGAACTTGCATCATATTATTAAAATATAAACATAATACAAGTACGATAAAAAAGTGGGTGGTATGGAAACACAGTCCACAGTCACAATACACCAGACGACCCAGGAATAAACT
This sequence comes from Torreya grandis, assembly GCA_037957365.1. NCBI lineage: Eukaryota > Viridiplantae > Streptophyta > Pinopsida > Cupressales > Taxaceae > Torreya > Torreya grandis. The sequence goes on along the minus strand of JARHVA010000143.1, from coordinate 474,004 downwards.
AACCTTTACATTAGGCTAACATTAATAGAGCACAATATAAAAAGAAACTAGATTAAGCAATCGGTACCACCAGACCCATAGATGGAGGAAGCATATTTGGCTTATCTTACCATCCTCCCCCATGATAAGGGGGATGTGTCAGGTATGGTCCAACCATACTTGTATTTATTTTCTCCTTTTTCTTCATTTTAACCATGACAAAGGAGATAATAAGATTTAATTTAAGAAACTTATCTTGCCCATCGATGCCCCATGGGGCAAACCCCACATGACTAGTATTGGGTGATGGCCAACCTACAAATCCACTAAAGGGAGAGAATACCTACTTGGGAGGAGGGGGAAAGTAGTGCAACTCTAAGATATATGTTGGTCATGACTCTTAGCTTGACCACGTTCCCTCCTCTCCTTGTCTCTGCTTATCCACTCTATTGAGGATCGTTCGCTAGAATTTTGTTGATAGTGCAAGGGGCACAACCTTAGTGGTCAAGGAGAGAGTGGAGATGTCGAATCTCCATTTCCACTTTATCTGCTTGTATTTGAATATGAAACATGACATAAGAGAGCATAAAGATTTTGTTAAAAGTAGAGAAAGATTTGGTCAAAGTCTATTTATTAAAAGTAACAACATTTATGTATTTCCATAACATAAGAATAAATTCATATGGAAAAAATGGAAAATTTACTTGAACTTTGCATTCAAGACTACAAAATCCCTAAGAAGAATGAGGTGCCAATGGAAAGGTTCAGGCCTATAGGGTTGGAAAAATGAGTGAATCCAATTCCAAGCATCTTGAGCCTTGACATAGAACCAAATAATGTGTTTAAGGGACTCAATTTGACCCCAAGTATAAGATCTAAGAGGAGCAATCCCCATGTGAATAACCATTTTGCCTATAATGAGGCTTTGATAAAGTAAGCACCAAGAAAAAATGGCTTTCTTGGGATCAATAATAGTAACCCAAAAAATCATAAATCTCCTAGTCCAAATAAAAATTGGATTAGTAACATGCCAATACTTGTTGAACATATCCCAAGGAGGAGTGATCGGGGAGAGCAACTGATAACCAAGCTAGGGTTTGTACTGAAGCATGGGTGTGGAGATAGACCATTTCTATCCCTTCCACCATCAAGGAGATTGATAGATCAGTTCTAGTAATTGATTCAAAATCTTGGGAGTTTAACTTGAACTAACCTTGAGGTCCTCTTATGTGAACAAAGATATGGTGTGTTTGTCAAAAGTATCCCTCAAATTTTTGCTACCACGGTAGTAAATCCTCAGGGATTTAATCTTGAGAGAATCTACCAAAGGCTTGTCATTAGTAGTGATAATAGGGAACCATCATAGAGAATGAAAATTGATATATCTAGGCCAGGTTTGAACCCATCCCCTTTCAACATCAACTAAGGTTTGACAGACTACCAAACATTCAATATGCTTTTGACAACAAAGGTCCTAGTGATTTTAATAGAGGTTGGGGTGATAAATAAAGTTTGAAATCCTAGATTCCTCCAAACATTTTGACATTAAGGATCCCCTAAAGAGATGCAGTTCTTGAGAAAAACATTCTAGGCCTCTTGTCCTTCAATAGAGCCTACTAATCCATTTAACACATAGGATATAACCTTGATTATCTATTCCAATTAGGCCAAGACCTCTAGCCTCTCTAGGTTGGTATAAAATATCCCAAGCCACCCGATGAAAGCCTTTTTTACCTTCAAAGTTGGCCCACATAAAGTCCTTGAGCAATTTTTCAAGTTTATTGTAGGCTGATTTTGAGGGAGCTCAACAGGAGGAGTAATACACATATGTAGCCATGGGAACTTTGGAACATATTTGAAATTTTATAGCCAAAGAGAGAGGTTTAAAAATATAATAGGATATTTTTCTCATATTTGAGGACAACATAGTTCCATAGGTCCACGAGATAATCTTGAAAGGCAAAGGGAATGCCTAACAACTTGAAAATTTCTCCATGTACAATCTGCTTCCATTGATATGCATTTGATTCAAGAAGGAAGAGGGTTATATATCTACCTATAATACTAAGTTTTAACCCACTAGATGTTGGACCCTAAAATAGAGCAAAAAATATTGAGGTGTTCCATGGTATTCTACACCACATGTTCATCCTCTTGAAGGGTAAGGAAAGAGTCATCAACAAAATGCCATTTAACAAGATGATTGTTAGAAACCATTGGTAGGGAGATGCCTCTGACAAGCCCTCTCCTAGTATAATTATTTAATAATTAGCCAAACCCCTCAATAGTAAACACATATAGAGAAGGAGCAAGAGGGCACTCTTATTTGATAGAGCAAAACAAACCAAAGCTCTCGGATTGATGATCATTAATGATGATGCATGTAGAAGCATCCTAAAAAAGGGTTCTCATAAAGAGAATGAACTTGGGGCCAAACCCTAGAGCTTAAAGCATGGATAAAATAAAGGGCCATTCAATTATGTTACATGCCTTTTCAAAGTAAATTTTGGTAGATAAGGATTTCAGTTTTCAGGTACAAGCCCATTCTATGACTTTCGAGATGACTAAGATGTTATCCACGATGTAACACAATCAAATAAACCTAGATTATTTAGATTGAATTATAAGGGGAATTAAATATCTAATCCTTAGAGCTAGGGATTGAGTAATAATCTTGTAAGAAACATTCAAAATAGTAATAGACCACCAATTAGAAATGACTTCACGATCCCCATTATTTGAAATGCACTTAATGTTACCTTTGTTGATAAGTTGGCCTAAAGAACCTTAGGAGAGAGCCTGCAGATAAAATTTATACATATCAGGGCTGACACATTCCTGTAGAGATTGATAAAATTCATAATGAAATCCATCCATACCATGGGTTTTTTCTTGAGCCATAACAATTGCCGCTAGGTGCAACACTTTGATGGATAGGAATTAGTCACAGACAATCATTTAAGTGGGAGATATTTTGCATTGGACCACATCTAGGCATGTTTGTAAATCCACCTTTTGATATTTTAAGGAAGTTTAGGCTTGGAAAAATTGTCTATAATGCCTAACAAAAGCTTGAAGGATGTTTGGGAGTTAGTTAAATGATCTCCAACATCTTTGATAGATTTTATTTGAGTGGCAGAATTGTGGGCACTTAGCCTATTAAAAAATTCTTTAGATACTCAATCCCTAATTTCAAGTTAGTGTAAGCGAGCTCGTAATTGGGCCCCACGAGCCTGATGAAGGTCAACAAGTTTTATCTATTATCTAAAAATAGCCCCTTGGTGTTGCAAAGTTTCATTGAGAGGGGCCTTCTCTAAAAGTTGTGAAAGGTAAGTGAGTTCTCTCACGGTGATAACATTAGCAAATCATTTATTTTGAGCACTGATGTTATTAGAAAATAAGATTTTTTTAAATTATATATCATTTAATATATATGTTTAAGGTAATTAATTTTTTATTAAAAATGTAAAAAAATATCTATTCAATCAATCTATTTTTTATTTTTAAACTTGTTATTTATATATAATAATTTTTGTGTATAATTAATTGCTATTATATTTTTTAATGTATAAGTTTATGTAATAAAAATAAAATAATATTATTTAAGATTAAAATTGATTTATGAAACTGAAAAAATATAATATAAAGAAAATAACAAATAAAAAAACTGAAAAAACAACATACAATTAATAAAATATATAAAAACAAATCATATCCTCAATAACAATGACAATTAATATATTTATACAATTAAAAACTTTATTACATATAAAAATTAGACCAAATCTTGTTATTTATATCTAGATAATGGGGATTTCCCTTTCCATTATGTTATTTTCAATGTGATGAACTAGTGATTGCGTCCCATTAATTAACTTTTTTTTTTTTATTATTATTATTATTATTTTTTTAGCATTCATAATTGCATATTTTTAGTCCATTATTTTTATAATATATTATTGTGTTTATGTGCTATGATATTTTGTGAAATCTAGCATTGATCAAATTTAGTAATTTGTTCAAATCTTTTATGCTTAAATTGATAATTTGAATTCATATTTTAAACTTTCAAAACCATCTATGTTAACCCTTTCTTTAGCATAAATTAAATAAATCATTTGTCTGGATTTATAAATAGAGTAGTGTTTGTGTTTTTAAAAATATATAACAAAAGCGGGAAAATGGTTTTATATGAACATGTAATATATCAACCCATAAAATAGGGAACTTAGTTTAACTATATTTAAATAGTAAACCAAATCATTTTATCTAGGTATAAAATAATATTTTTTGATATAGTGATAAAAGATAAGAGGGGTATATGATGGATATTTACTTTTTATCGTGGATTTAGAATAGTCATTAGAAATAGAGAATGTAGGGTATATTTAGACATTGAGGTGAACATAATCTAAAAAAATTATATGTGAAAACTAATTTATTGACCATTTTTATTAACTTTAGGGTTTTAAAAACCTCACTCACTTTTCCAAAATTCTATGTAGATTTATAGGAAATTGACGTCCTTCTCAAAAATTGTAGTAAAACATCACAAACTAGAAAAAATATTAGAGAAATATTTAAAGACGTGTTATTCTCAATCATTATCAGGTCCCCAAGATGTTTGAATGAATTTTGAAATCAATAGTCCAAGTATAATGTATGTTCAACAAATAATCCAATGAATGCAGAGCCTAATACTATATAGCTTTTTACACTAGAATGAATGTATAAAAAAGAAGTAAATGCTTCAAAATTACATGAATTTTTATATAAATACTTGAAATATCTGCTCATACACTTTCAAAATTAACCATCATTTCATTAAATTTGAACATATCTTAAAAAACTAGACTCCAATAGGTATAATATTGTTGTACTATTAGATTCTAATATTTCTATTGTCGAAATCTAGAAGTGTTATGATTAGATTTCAATAATCTCATTACGATCTTTTACCTTTTCATTCATATCTAACATAAGTAAAATAATGTTAATTACAGTTAGAAAAATATGGTTGATTAAAAAATGAAATATTAATATTATATTCATAGTTCAATAAGTATGAAATATTGATTTTATATTCATAAATATTTAATGGTTACTTGGAACCTAGTAGTCGTTAGGTTCTCAACAATGCTATTTAGAGATAACAACATTATGAACCTGGCAACCGCTAGGTTTTCAACATTCTTAAAATTTACATATAGTGGCCTTTAGGTTCTCAAAATTATTTTTAAATAAAACAACGTTGGGTAGGTGCACAAAGTTGGGGACAAAAAAGTGCCTACCCCTAAACATGATTTTCTTGAAATTTCAGAAATATGAACTTCTATAGATAATTTGAGATGGCTACACTCAAAATTTAAAGATGGTATACAAACATGAATTGTAACATTTCAAGTCTAGTTTCTAAAACACTAAGTTTTTTGAAAAATAGTTAAGTATAACTAGGTCAAACATCTAAAATTTGAAGAACTCCTATTTTTTAATAAAACATATTAGATAAATGTTCGTGCAACCCACCATTTTTTGAGCAGCGTTTAATATTATTTGAAACCCTTTGGTCAATATTTAAATAAGATATATTAGCTTTTGATCTATGTTTTTAATATTTTTTAATTAAATATTTATTTTTTATTAATTTTGTAAATAAATAGGTCCTGAAAACTGACAAAAAACTAGATAACCGACTGTGCGACCCCCCTAAGTACCTAAAAAAAATGAAAATTGATTTTTTTTGAATGTGTGTAGAATTAGGTATAGTTTGTGACCATATATATATATTTTCACTTGGATTAATGAAAAAAAAATTACATAAACATGAATAGGTATGTATGTTGGCGGCATGTAGTGGCCTAAAAAAGGTATAGTTGGAAATCAACATAGTTTGAACCCTTAAAATATTCCAAAATTTATAAAAATCATATATTTGGAAATAAGAGAGCATCCTCATTGTCTTGGTAATAATTTTTGAAATTCTTTGTTAAAATTCATAGTGTATTTGGTGATGGAAGTTAAAATTTATTGTTTTCTATCAATTCTCTTAGACTCAGCTATAAATTGATAGGTGTAAGCCTTTGGCTTGGGAATCCAAGACATTTCCAAGTAAAAAGGCTCAATTTTTTGAATTCAAATTCAATTAACACATACGTGTTATTTTTTCATAATACAAAAACAAATTTCTTTATGGATACACATATTTTTGATCTTTAGCTCCCTAATAGTAATGTGTCATGATAGGGGAAAGGTCCCTAACTTTGGATAGAAAATTAAGGTGTTATGGTATCACATTAGATTAATACATACACAATAATATTTATACACACTAATACATGTCCCATCAATGGATCACACCTTAACAAAAAGCTTGTTCAGCTATTGGTAGGTACAGGTCACTACTGGTACCTTTCCCTTATATGCACTACCACAAAAAGGATGCAATTATATTTTGATAGGCTCTATGGCCTCAGTTAATAGGTTACGTGAAGAAATGATGAACATGTCTAAATGTGATAATTTAATAAGAATATTTAATGTGCACATCCTAAGCTAAGCATGAGACATTGGGACTTAGTTCAAGTGTAACGTGTCAACCCTAATGTCATAAAAAATATAAACAAAATAGTCAAACATGGTTGAATATGAAGGAAATTCAGACTATTTTGAGCCCCTTCAACCTAATTTCATGACTATAAAATATGATTTGGGGGTTGATCAACTCCAATTTCATCATATACTAAAGAAAAGAAACATTTAATTCAAGTTTTACATGTATATTATGTGGTTTTGAACACAATAAACTTGAATGGACTATCATATAATGAATGTAAATGTCGATCAGTTTAATTATGGAGCCAATTAAGGTCAAAATGAGCCACACAAACCTATTTTAAATTGTATACATGATGTGATTTGGAGTGAAATTAATCCTAGAATATCATCATATATAATGAACCAAAGAGTTGATTCATTCAATTGAGGAGGCATTTGAGGCCAATTTGAACCCATTCAATGTAACTACAAGAGCATGTCATATTATTTGGGGCTAAATTAAGTTTGATTGCATCATGAATTGAGCTAATTAGTCAACTCATGCAATTAAGGATGTGATTTGGACAAAATTGAGCCCCTACACCAAATTTATGGCCCAATCAATTGTATAGTCTATGCAACATATGGATTAATTGACCCTAATTTTATCATAAATACAAACATGAAAGAAATTATGGCCAATTTGAACCTAATTGAACCTAAATGTGAGTCTACAATTTGATTAAAGGGTCTAAATTAGCTCATGTTTCATGACATTTTGACCCTAAATCATACTTTTATCAGAAATATAGTTCCCCTAAACCCTAATTTCATCACATGTATATACAAACCCATTACAATAAACCTTAAATGGGCTAAAACCTAAATTTATGACTTGAATACAACCCCTAATTTCCCTAATTTTATCACAAATGCATTTTCATGAAGGTCATGTAATTGGGGCCAATGTGAACCCATTGAACCTAGTTTTGCAAGTCTAGGATGTGATTTGGGAATAAATTAGCTCATTTTGCCTTACATATTGATCCAATTAGTCAATTGTTATAACCATAAACCCTAAACCCTTATTTTATCACAAATACAGGTTCATGAAGGAAATTGAGGGCAATATAAACCCATTGAACATGTACATAAAACTTATAAAATGTGATTAGAGTGAGATTAACCCTATTGTGATCATATATAATGAGGTAAAGAGTTGATTCATTTAATTAAGGAGGCATTTGAGGCCAATTTGAATACCTTCAACCTAACTATAAGAGCAGGTTATGGTTTGAGGCAAAATTAAGTTTGATTATATCATGAATTTATCCAATTAGTTAATTGGTGTAATTAGGGATGTGATTTGGGTAAAATTGAGCCCTTTAACCAAATTTATAGCTCAATTGATTGTATAATATATGCAACACATGGCTTAAAACTAACCATATATCATGTACATTCTACCTTTTTTTGGTATATAACTCACTTGAAGGAATATAGGCCAATTTTAGGTTTCTTAATGATTGTAACAAAAGAATATCTATTATATTGGTTTTGAAAGACTAATGAACTTATTTTGATCTTTGTCTCTTGTGTTTGATCAATTAGTGATAGACTAGTGTCTCAATTCAAGGTGTAGGTTCTATAATACCCTTCTAAAATCTCAAGATACTAATACCTTGGTTTTACCTAAGTTTGAATTATCCCATCCATCAATTTGTTCTTTCACCATGGATCCTCTAGATTCCACAAATTGATTCCAAAAAGAATCTACTTTATTCAATCTTTAAATAGTTATGCTTGGAAGCCTATAATTTTTGGTATTGTGGACTATTATTTGCATCTAGTTCAAGAATTTAATCTCAACCTTATTCTTTACTCATTATCCTTTCCAAATCTACATGAAAGACTTATACCAATGATCTATAGAGCTTTTAAAAGTTTTTGACAAGTTCAAATTATTAATTAGGTTACCAAATGACCAGGAATCTTGACTCAACCCCAAAAACCACTACATGGTTATAGATAGGTCCCTTTAGATCTTATAAAGGTGTCATTCACTTAAGTTCACCTCAATGGTTTCCTAAATGCTTCTTGGAATTGTCATGGATAATCTATATAATGATGAGAAACCAATTTATTATTATTGGTTTCTCAAAAGAGAATAAATTCAATTGTAACCCTTGCTCCTTAGGTCTATATAGGCCTATTCTTATTTCCTCAAAGGGTATTGCCTCAAATTAAACACTAATGACTTAGATAGGTAATTTTATCAAAAATGCAAACACGAACCTAATTATGGTGAATTTGAACCTATTGAACCTAAATTTGAGTCTACGATGTGATTGAAGTGGATAAAGTATCCCATATTTCATGACATGTGTTGGCCTCAAACCCTAATTTTATCATGAATTGAATGTAATTTAGACTAATTTAAAATCTAATTTGGGCTAATTAAATCTAATTTGGATTAATTAAATCTATTTTGGACTAATTAACATCACCAAGGGGCAAATTGAACCTAATTTGGAGTGATTGAATCTAATTTTGGCCTAATTAAACCTAATGTGGACATGGATCAAATTAAGGGGATAATCAAAGGGGTAAATGCATTTTATGATAGTATTATTGCATAGTTATATAGGATGAATCTATATAATAAATAATGTGTATGTATTATAACACGTACACATTATTTAATATATAGAAAAAACTTAGTTTTCAATAGCTATTTTTAACCCAAATTGAGAATTTTATCCCGACAAACATTCTTTGTGTACTTTTTGCATATTCTATGCATGATTTTCAAGTAATTTTGTCGACCCCACCTTTGAAATTCTATCAAGTCTAATGGGTGATGGAACACATTTGAGTAAGAGGAAGAATTTGAAGAACAAAACATTAGAGAAATTATAAGAGTTGAGATTAAAACACAAGGTACAAATACAAGTATTCATTCTAGACAAAGTACAACCACTAATCGTGATGAATTGGATAATGATGAAATTGACAATAATGAATTAGATAATGTTATAAGTTCACATTCAAAGTATAAAGTTTTTAATTTTGTTGATGATGAGTATATGCATGATGCTTTACCCCCCAAAAATGAAGAAAATTTCATGGAAACAAATAATGATGAAATTAACAATGAAGAACATTTCATGGAAACATATAATGAAGAAATAAAAAATGAAGAAATTGTCAGCTCATCACTAAACAATGAAAGTAATTTTTTTGAAATGCTCTCTCAATAAATTCCACCATTAAAAACACATCCAAGAATTATGCATAGAAAAAACAAGTACTTAATTGAAGTCAAAAATATTTTGAAACCAATGTATAACAAAATGTCTGATCGCCATTCAAGAAGACTGGCTGAATAAATTTGGGATAATTTATTTTATAGATTGAATTATGATAGTAAAAAATGTCAATTATTTATTTCATTGATGAAACTGACTAAGATGAGACCTAAAATGTACACATTAGGACTAAAAACCTCTAACATGGATGATGAAAACAATGAAATTATTGAAAATATATATGACACATATCATATTATAGGTCTGAAATCATGTAATAAATATTATAATGTTTCCTAGCATATAATTATAACTTATATAATAAGTGGTCAATAAAATAAAAATGATTGATTTAAAAAATAAATTGAAAACTTGCTATAAACATAAAAATGTTAACAAAAGTAATTGGAAGACTGAAAGACTTAATGAACCCAATACTAATGAGCTCTGGTCATTCTATGATAGACTTCCATAAAAGGACAAGGCTATAGCCAATGCTCTCAAAGAGTTACTTGCACAATTTTAGAAAGACAATACAAGAGTTTCACCCAATGCAAGAGATGTAGTGAAAAGAAGAGTTGGTTCTTGTAACTGTGAACTGAATTCAAAACATTTCTTGGATATGACTCAAACATAATTATACTCTAATTTTTTGGAAAAACATCCAAAAATTTATATTAGTCAATTTTTTTTTGAGATGGCCAAACCTTTTTATGTAAAAATGAATCACACAAGCACCACTTGTTGTAGGCATGTTGAATTTTCAATGTAATATGATGTTTTTTTCCATATTCATTGGACTTTGCATACGAATTTTTTTTTTAGGAGTGTGGCATAGAAGTTCCACCAAAATCAGCTAGATAATTTATTCCATTTTTTTTTGTGAAATACTAGATGGATAGTTCTTTTGTAAGAAAATATGTTTGGATGGAAATTGCAACATTTGTGATGGATTGCCAAAATTGAATAATTGTATCCATGAGAAGCATACAAGTGAAATTGGACAGGAATTAGTTGGTTTAAACAAATAAAAATTTGTGACTTATCAAGTAAAAGATGACAAAGAATAAAAAAGGTGTAAGCTTACTACAAAATAGATACCTTCTTTAGAATTTATGGAAAAATTTCAGGGAGAAAATTATTTATGAGTATGCAAGGCACACACATAGGGGTAGATGGTTAAATGAACATTTCAAGCTAAGCAAGAACACATTCCCACTTGATTAGATTGTTTCAATATTCAACTTTATTGAAAATTACACATTCAAACCATAAATGGAAGTTCAATCATAGTATTACAACTCATCATAAGTTTCCATATTTGTGCATATAGCATTCATGCATGCCTTTGATAGTATAGATTAAGATCAAAAAATAGCAAGGGAGTACCATTTCCATATTATTGATGACTGATCACATTATATAGAGTAGGTGAAAGGTTATTTTAAGAATTTTTATGGATAATTGACTGAGAGGAACATTCATTTCAATTAGCATTACATTTGGTCAGACAATTGTACATCATAATTCAAGAATACATGGATGTTATATTGGTTAAGTAAGATGCACATTACCATTAGCGTAGAACATATTTGGATTTTTACTGAGAATAGACACAAAAAAAGGGAACATAAAATTACTAGAGCACATGTAAAAAGAGCCATTGGAAGGGAGATGTTAAAATTTAAAGAGGCTGTTAATTTGATTGATGTAAAAAGCATGGTTCAATAGTGTAATGAGAATAAGTGGCATAATGCTTAAGCAAATTCTATTATTCATAGGCATTTTTGGTTAATGGAGGAAGAATACTTGGAAAATTATGAGGATTGTATGATTATAATGGGTTCAAGTGAGATCCATTCATTTTGTAGATAAAATACAAGTTCTTGGACTATTCATATGAGACACTTGACATGTTTATGTTCTGCATGCATGGAATCTATTTAGAATGAGTCTAGGTCATAAGAGTGGGTGGATGACTAGAGTTGCAAACCTCTAATTCTAATAAATACATATCAGGTTCTACCAACATTGTAACTTACATATATGACCTTGTCACATGACTTTGACCATTTTTTTGGTCTAGTGTAACCACATAGAATATTAATCATTATATACTATTTATTCTCATTATCTATCTTGATAGTGTCATTAATTTTTTTGTGACGCAGATCATGTTTATGTAGTTATTGTATATGAGGACAATGAAGAGGGAATAAATTAATACTTATGTCAGTGTGTAGATGGAAATAAAAAATTAACTTCCTCAGTCATAGATGGAGAAAACATTGACTATCCCACTGGTTCTATGGTAGTCACTGGAACTTGGCTTTGACAATATCCTATCAAAAATTCAGATGTATGGTTGTTTGAATACTTTGAAACACACATGAAGATACTGCACCATTCAATTTTGGTTCTTGAAATGAATATTAAATTGAAAAAATATCATGGAAGGCCATTAAATAGGAATATATGGAAAGTTCACGAGTCAGATCATGAAGTTATTCTTGATACTATCAAGATTAGAGTAGATCCTAGTGGTTTTTTTGGATTGAAATGGGCAGGTATATTGACTTGTAAATTATAGATGTAATGAATTCTACCATTTTATTTTAGGTAGTATATGCATAAATTTAATTTTTAATTACTTACTAACATTTTTTTGTAGTTAGTGGTGCTAAATAAGCTTCCAGCTTCACACAGTTGACATTGTTAGTAAAAAATTTCATATTCTTGAAGCTAAGAGTAGCTTACTGATGTAAATTACCTACTTTCATGACATATTTGCACAAACTCAGATTCCTCTAATGCATCTTTCAATGTTTTTGTGTCCACCTTGACAATCTCAACCTATCGTGTAAGGTTTCACCCTTCACTTAAGACTTGATTTAAACTTGCACTCTCAAAATATTGATCTTCTAGCCTTATTATTCATGTCTATAGATCTGAAATCTAACTTTATCTCTTTATATACTCAACCTCAACATATGAAAACACTTATATCATCTACATATGACCCTTAATATAATCATTAAGTAGATGGTTTCAATAATTTATGTCCTTTTTGATGGTTAATTCTCACAAAACTTAGAAATCTGCTTGCTAACACCTATGTTACAAGTCTATTTTGGATCATTTCTACTTATATATATATATATATACACATATACATATATACATATATACATGTATACATGTATATATACATGATACATGTATATACATATATACATATATATATATATAAAATGTATATATGTGTGTGTGTGTGTGTGTATATATATTATATGTATATGTATACACACACACATATGTATATATATAAAATATATGTATATATATGTCTATATATATATTATATGTATATGTATATATATATATATATTATGTATATGTATACACAAACACACACACACACACACACACACACACACACACACACACATACATACATATACATATACATATACATATACATATACATATATACATATATACATATATCAAAATACTCTCTAATCATGTTAGGTAAGTTATATACAATTTCCCCAATCTACCTATAAAGTTATAGTCTCCATCTCTCAATCATTTTGGAGATATGATCTTTCAATGTTGTTGTGTCCACCTTGACAATCCCAACCTATCGTGTAAGGTTTTACCCTTCACTTAAGACTTGATTTAAAATTACACTCTCAAAATATTGATATTCTAGCCTTATTATTCATGTCTATAGATCTGAAATCTAACTTTATCTCTTTATATACTCAACCTCAACATATGACACCACTTCTTTCATCTCCATATGACCCTTAATATAATCATTAAGTAGATGGTTTCAACAATTTATGTCCTTTTTGATCGTTAATTCTCACAAAACTTAGAAATTTTCTTGCTAACACCTATGTTACAAGTCTATTTTGGATCATTTCTACACACACACACACACACACACACACACACACACACACACACACACACACACACACACACACACACACACACACACACACACATGTATATATGTATATATATACATGTATATATATATATATATATATATATATATATATATATATATATATATATATATATATACTATATGTATATGTATATACACACATACACACACACATATATGTATATATATACACAATATAGGTGTATATATATATATATATATATATATATATATATATATATATATATATATATATATATATATACACATACATATACACATACACACACACACACACTCTCTCTCTCTCTCTCTCTCTCTCTCTCTCTCTAATCACATTAGGTAAGTTATATACAACTTCCCCAATCTACCTATAAAGTTATAGTCTCCATTTCTCAATTGTTTTGGAGATATGATAATTTTAGTCTTTTACACCCCTATTTTGCTTGTTTAGACACATGTTGACTGCACATAGTCACTTCTAAGATTATTTAGATAGTATTAAAAAGATTTAAATCACATATATCTTTTAATATGATCATTTAACAGGTGTGGACAAGGTTTCAATTCATGTTTTAGGTAATACTTTAGGAGATATACAAGTTTCTTTATTCCAAAACTCTCCATTTCTTGAATTTTACATATCTGAAGGATATAATCATTCAAGTTAGAGATTTTGAAAGGAATTAAAAGGATGATATCAAATGGAATGCATATATGGGGTTATGAAAAATTTATCTACCAAATTTCAATCCACTTAGATGGGTCATTTTCATTTTAGACCACTTTTAGTGACTAAAATATCTTGTCTTAAGGTCAAGAACAAGAACTAGGATGAAATGGGTGGTGGGTTTATCAAAATATCATGATTTTGGGTAAATAACCTAGTCATATATGTTATCTTCCCCTCTATACATGTTGGTAGTGCCATTTTTCAGCCAAGAAGCACCAAAAATGGAGTTATGCAACTATAGCTTCAACTTTGACAACATTTATTATCAGTGTTTCAATGGTCCTGAACACTATTGAAAATTTGATTATGGGTGGAATTGGATGTTATGGTCATTTTAGAATTTTTAATTTTCCCATATTGACATGCTTGGAGTGATGGATTTACACATGGGGGTCCTGAAGATAGAAATGGCAGTTAAAGCTCAAGAAGTTATCTCTTCACTACCAAAACATTGTATTTCAAGACCTATTATGATAACTTGTGCCCTGAATTGATATATAATTTTATACTCACTTGATATAGGATTAAATTAAATGGATTTCACATTCATAGGAGGTATCTTATTGTTCATCCATATGACTTACTATTTTCATTTTATGCATGTTTGAAATTAGGCTAATTTTTTGCATTTTTCTTGTGTTGGGAAGGGCATTCTTGAGCCTAAAATGGCTGGTGGGTTTGTCAAATTGGAATTATGGGAGGACAAGATCCTGGTATTAGACATTATCCACCCTTTTTTACGTGTTGGTAGTACCAATTTTTAGCCAAGAATCACTAGAAATAGAGTTATGCAATTGGAGATTCAATTTTGATAATAGTTGTTAGTATTTTCATGTTCCTAAATAGTAGTGAAAATGTGATTATGGGTGGACTTGGATGTCATGGTAAGTTGATCACATATAATTTTATGATATTGACATGTTTATAGTGATGGATTTTCACCTGGGGCTCCTAAAGATAGAAATGCCATTGGAGCTCAAAAGGTTCTCTTTACTACCAGAAAGTTGCATTTTAGGAGCCATTACTATAAATTATGCCAAAAATTGCTCTCTAAGTTTATAATAACTTGATATAGAGTGAAGTTATATGGATTTAATATGCACATGAGGGATTTTATGATTCATACATATGACTTACTTTTTTTTATTCATGTCTGAAGTTAGTCTAAAAAGCCACATTTTTCTTGTGTTGGGAAGGGCATTCTTGAGTCCACAATGGGTGGTGGGTTTGTTGACTGAGCATGATGGGAGGACAAAAAATTGATATTTTACATTATATACCTATTTTGATGTGTTTTAATCACCTTTTTTCAACCAAGAAGCATCAAAAATGGATTTTTACAACTAGAGCTTCAATTTTAACAACATTTATTATCAGTGTTTCCACACTCCTAAACAATATTGAAAATATGATTACGGGTGGACTTGGACATCATGGTAATTGGATAACAAGTAATTTACCCACCTAGACATGTTTATATTGATGTATTTTCACCTGGGGGTCTCGAAGGTAGAAATGCTAGTTAAAGCTCAAGAAGTTCTCTTCATTGCCAAAAAGTTACATTTCAAGACCCATTACTACAACTTGTTCTACGAATTGCTCTCTACATTTCTACTCAATTAATATAAGGTTAAATTATATGTATTTCATATGAATAGGAGGTATATTACATTATGTCCATACAACTTACTATTTTTTTATGCATATCTAAAGTTAGGCTAAAAATATTCATTTTCTTTATGTTGGGAAGGGAGTTCTTGAGCTCATAATGGATGGTGGGTTTATTGAAAGAGCATGATGGAAGGCTAAGAACCTGGTATTTTAAGTTAAACAACCCTAAAAATATTTTTTTATTTCCATTTTTTATCCAAGAAGCACTATAAATGGAGATCTGCAACTGGAGCTTCAACTTTGACAACATTTATTGTCAATATTTTCATGCTCCTGAATAGTAGTGAAAATGTGCTTATGGGTGGAATTAAATACCATGATAATTGGATAACATATAATTATTACATATTAATGTTTTTTAAGTGATGTATTTACCCATGGGGGTCTCAGAGGCACAAATTCCATTTGGATCTCAAGAAGTTGTCTCTTCACTGCCAAAAAGTTGCATTTCAAGACCCATTACTGCAACTTATGCCACAAATTGTTATCTAAGTTTATACTCACTTTATCTAGGGTTAAATTAGAGGTATTTAACATAAACATGAATGATATTACATTTTTTTACATATGACTTACTATTTTCATTTTATGCATGTCTGAAGTTAGTCTAAAAATCTACATTTTTCTTGTCTTGGGAAGGGCATTCTTGAGCCCAGAATGGGTGGTGGGTTTGTCGACCGGGCATAATGGGAGGTCAAAAACCTATCCCTAGACATTATCCATCCATTTATATTTTTTTTAAGTTCTATTTTTCAGCCAAGAATCACTGGAAATGGAGTTCTCCAACTAGAGCTTCAACTTTGACAACATTCGTTGTCAATCTTTTTGTGCTCCTAAACATCGATTTTATACCCCTACGATATCTTAGCATTTTTTAAGGTATTAATAAAAAATTTAAGGATGATTTTAGGATTATAAATTAGGAATTGAGTTTGAATAATGAATGTTATGGGTTTGTGTAAGCTCTCATGAGTCATTACACCTATTTATAGGTCTGTACTTGATTTTCTTGAGTTTATTAGAATGACGTAGAATGCTGATTTTGTAAGAGTGTGTGTGTGTTTTCATGAGTCCTTAAGAGAGAGAGTGCATGTTTTATTGATTGGTATTCATATTAAATAATATATTTTAATTTGAATAATGACATATAAGGCTATAAAGAGGATGAAGGAGGGTCATCAATGCACTTGTAACTACCATTTGAGGCAAACATGCCTATTTCATGACCATTATCAACATGATAGTAGACTCAATAAGTGTATCTATCTATTTCACACTAGACTCAACAAATGTATCTCTCTCTTTCACACAACTCTCTTCATATTAGTTTTTCCTAAATAGACATCAACATATAATTACATTGGATAAAAGACTAAGGAGGTGGTTAATTCATAATAAGCCTCTTTGAGGCATTATAAGTATGGATATTTGCTATTGTATAAAGCTCGTAACAATTTACCAAGGGTGTTTTAGTATTCTAACATAATTATATGTCTTAGAGGGATTTTATAAGTCATAGTCATCTTCATGGGACAAAAATGAAGTAAAATGTAACATAATACTATTTTAAGAGGCCATTTACTAACTTAAGTTGGAAAAGTTGAGGAAGAATCTCAACTAAATATGCACACTCAAAGATTTTAAAATGATCTAAAAACATGATCATAATCTATCCTATAACTTGCAGGATTACAAGACCCTTTAAAGGGATAAAAGGCTAGATTATACCATTAGAGAGACTAATGACAATTTACAATTTACTAAACAATGTTCTATAAGTGTGTTTTTGTAAATTTATTATCAATAAAAGATTTAATATTTATATGAAACCTATGTATTCATATATATTATGTATAAATTAATGTGATTCATTCAATTCTAAAATGTGTTTGAGCTTAAATTGAAGTTTGTCTCCTTGAAACTCATATTACCCCTATTTTATGTGTGAGGACAATCTTCTCAGTCGCTTATATCACATGAAAGCTTGTGAATGAATTTGAAATGAAGCTTGTATTAGTTTAAGGAGTATTATAAGAGTCTTGTTTAAGTGTTGGATTAATTGGATAAGTCTTATATTGTATGAACAATCAATAAGAAACTCTCAGCTTCTAAAACTCAAAAAAAACCCTAAAATGGGGTTTAGTGACATTAAAAGACTCATATATTTGATTGTAAAAATAGTGGAATTGAAATAAAATTATTAGGAAGGTTAAGTATCATGTATATAAACTATTTCAAGTTTTATTTTAATGAATGAGACCCTATGAAAGAATAAAATGTGCACTGTGATAGTGTTTCTTGTACGTGTTGATTTGTTAAGACATGTAAGAACAATTTGGGATGAAAATTTTTGTTGATGAAGTAAATAATCTTGTTTTGAGACTTGAGGAACTTTTTTTAACATTTAAAAATATTGAGTAAGTTGTTTAGAGGTGGATAAAGAACCTAATAAGTGATTTGACCTACTAAGAGCCAATAAGACCTAGAGACCTAAAATGCAAAATTGGTCCAAAATTGACCTTTTTAAGAAATTAATGAATGGAGGTTGGTTTATTCACAATAAATTTAATCTATAGATATTTAAATGAATTTAAAAATACTAACTAAGGAGTGAAAAAGTTAAAAACATCATTATTAAGGCATAATTATTCTAAAATAGTCTTACAACAGTCCTGAGACAGAGTTTAGGTTTTGGGTTATCAAGTGTTTTAGTGGATGTTTGAACCCATACAAAGAACTTATTTGAGTCAAGTGATAGTATCTAAGCCTTTCATTAGTCTGAAATAGGTATTTACCTTAAGAGAGTTAAGAGGAAATATCCATCAAGTGACATCACCTATCTAAGGGCCTCACAATACCATACATCATTTAAACATAACCATCAATGATATATTGAAGCATAACAAGGCTTCTTATTGACTAAAATATGACCTAATTGACTCCTTTTGACTAATATGTAAAAAATTGAATCTTTTAGCTGAGGCTACTACATCACTTACATAGCTTAAATAAATGGGTATACACATTTTGAAACTAGATAAAGTAATATTATGTATCAATGGTCAAACATTGCACTTCATAGTAATATAAGTATAAATAATGTTCCATTGTCAGATTTGGATCAATGTTAAAACATTAAAGTTCATTGTTGTTGATAATAAAAACCATAAAGGCATACAAAATTTAAAAAAACCCATTTCAATACAATAATAATAAAAATGAAAAAGGCATATAAAATAAGAACATAATAGAATGCCAGGTGAATACCATATAGATATATAGTGTCACTAATACATACATTGCTATATAGGCATACAAAAAATTACATCATCTAACAACATAATATCTAATGTCAGGTGAATGTCATATATGCATAGAATGCCAAAAGTGTGTACATTGTCATATAGGCATATAAAAAAGTATATCATCTAAGACATCATAATCATAAAACAACCTCCCTCTCTTTGTATTCCTTGAATAAGAATCTCCTTGAGATGACCTACTTGTAGATGGAGATCCCTCGAATGCCTTGGATTGCTCCAAGGTTTGACTGTGGGTCCTACACTCATAGCTCACTTGCAGATAAACCTATTCAAATATAAATATTGTTATAAAATTAACATAATATACATGAAACCAAGTTAATAAATTAATTTTAAACTAGAATAAAAAATAATTTAAACATGCACCTACTGAAAGCTCATGGTCATGCCTAATTTGATTCTGAAGCTCACATAGGTCAGTGATAGGTTTAGCTACATGAACAAGCATGTGAAATAATGAATAAAAATGAGGAGGTGCCATAGTAATTATTTGAATTGGACTATCATATGTCATTAGACAACCTTGAATACATAATACATCATATATGTTATATTTTCCCAAGTACATGTAGTAAAATTAATAAAATAAATCTATTTTTACAATTCAAAATTATAAGTACCTCTATGAGTGCCTATAAGGATAACATTGCCATAATAATTCCTATGTCTATCTCAGCTCTTAGTAATGGAGGATTGTCTACTCTAGTCATCAACTGAAAAAACAATGTTGGTTAGTTTTTTAGAAACTATTGAAGATATATGGCAATTTTTGCTCCTTTATTAAACCAAAAATATATTTAATAGTAGTGTACTTGAATTTTGATATCCTTGATAGATAAATTTAACTTAAGTATAAGACTAAATATACATAGATCAAATGCACATAGAGTATAATATTAACTCAATTTTTTACCTCTGCATATGTAAATGGTGTCATACTAACACAAATGGATGCAATAATGGATGGCCCACTAGTTGGATATGTAAATGTAAACATAGGATGAGTAAGATCAAATAATGCACCTCTAGACTGTGGCAATGAAGGTACCTCCTATAACATACAAATTACACATATATTATTAAATTAATGTGTAAATTAATTTTTAGGTTTTAAATTTTTAGATATAACTTAAATTTAACATGAAATTTATATAAAAGTTAATTTCATGTGTATAACGATCTATGTGTACACAACAAATGTGTGTGCCAAAAAAATCATCAATCAAGATTATATCTTCCAATCCCTCTAAATCATCATCATCATCATCTAAAGGTCTAGTGCATATAACATCACAAGATTTATAGGGGTGGGGTTGGTATGAATACTACATGGAATATCTCTAGCATAGGTCTATGAAAGCCTATCTATATGTTGAATGAGTGTATCAATAAGCACATTAAGAACATGAAGAGTTTTTATCTACACAACTTCCTTCACTATAAAGGGAATATTGGGATGAAGTGGTTTTTGGGTAAGGATTCTTATAGGCTAATTAGGTGTATGATGTGCACTTGGTCGATCTTATGTAGAGCTTTTCCCTCAGCCCTGAAACTCATTGTAGTTAAAATAGTTTAAAATCTCATTGAAGGCAAACTCATAGTAGAGTTTCCTCAAAAAAACAATGGGACCTCATGGTTTTTACATGGTGGATCATCAAACATCATCCACCATAGACCCCATAAATTGACTTTAATCAAGTTATATTGCCATTGATGGATAGGGATAATTTAGTGATAAGTGGAAATGGTGCATTGGTGTCTAAGTTGATGAATAACACACAAAATTTATATATTTTTTATATATTTATCTTCACCTCCCTTGATGATAATTTATTAGCATATTCAGCCCTACATGTATCCCTATATGATGTCCATCTGTTAATTTGACTCATTACCAAGTCAACTTGATCTAATATCGAATCTAGGGTATTATCTAGATAGGTGTGATGGGTGTTTGTGGAAGTGGGCTCCCTCATTCTCATAATTATTTGCTCAATTTCAATTTTGTTTTCCACTATATGTGATGCTAGATCCTTCTAACTACTTGGGGGATCTTGTGGAACTATAGGAGGGATAAGAAGGTTAGGTAGAGGGTTAGGTGGAGGGTTAGGAGGAGGGTTAGTAGGGTGGCCTCTTGTACCAAAGTAACCTATTTATAAAACAAAATTCATCAATCAAATAATGAAAATAAAAATAAAATAAAATTAGGTTTATTAAGTTTAGTTTTTTTATCACTTACCTCCTCTCTATGGTGGGATCGTTGACATGGCTAGGTTTTCATTTTTTCAATGAAGGTCGCATGGTAGTACAACTAGTAGAACAAAACATGATCATGTGATAGACAAAGGAGCTAAAAGGGAAAATGTAAATGAGAGGTTATAATGCTTGGGTGGTTTTTTAAAAAAAAATATCATTTATAATGAATACGTGTTATAACATGTACAAGTTATGGTTTGGTATCCTTGAGCCTAAAATTCAAATAACACGTACACATTATGGACATAATGTATAATACGTATGCTTTATAGAAAATGTCTATGGAATTGTCCCTCAAATCCATGCACACATCCTATTAAAAACCTAGTGGCTAATAGGTTTCCAATATTTATAATTACATATAATAGTTTTTGGGAGCCTAATGGTTGTTAGGTTTCCAACATTGTTCTTAAGTTATAATAGTTTCTATTATTATTAAGGGTAGAAAAATTATTTGTAGATAAGCACTAAGTTCCCAAAATTGTTTTATAAATATAATAATTGTTATGAACTTAGCAATTGTTTGGTTTACAATGTTATTATTTTAGTATAATGTTTACTATTATTATTAATTGTATCCTTATTATTCATCAATATTTAATTCAAGGTAAGAATGCTTCCTATAATATTTAATTGATGTTGATTAAAGAGAAATATAAGTTTGTTGGAAACATGGTGGCCACTAGGTTCTTAACAATATTTTTAAAATATAATGATTGTTCAGATACAGGGTTCCCAATATATAATTGTTCATAATTTTATGAAATAAATATTAATCTTCCATTCATATAAAATAATATTACAATATTAAGGTCTTGTAGTCCACAAGTATGCCAAATAAATTGATCAAATAAATAGTAATCTTTAATTCATATTAAATAATTGTACAATATTAATTATTAATCTTTTTATTTAACCCTTTAATTGATATGGGTTAATATAGTATAGGGTTAAGAATATAGACATGTGTTTTACTATTTTTGGAAAACTAAGTGTTTAATTTCCTAATTACTAAAGGGTCTAGACTAATCTAGAAAACATGCAATACATTATGCCTAAATTAACCTACTGATTTGTTAAATATGGTTTTGATCAATTAATTACTAAAAATGGAAATAAATGGGATAGAAAGTGAACTTAGCTAATTTCTAGATTGAGACGGAGGAATCTGGAACTGCAAATTGTTGAGATGATTAGGTAGACTATTAGAAATAAGACCGAAAAGTCTATTTCCTACCTAGATAGTAGAACCAAAAAGTGGACACCTTAGGGTCCAGTGTTATAGTCTTATTTTTGGTGCTATAGACCTTCTGATTTACTTCCTGTGATCTTTCTAGGTTCTGTTCTAATGCTTCTGGAGGCTTTATGTTTAAATTTATAAGTATTGATTATCTACAGAGCTCTGTGTGCAACTAATTTGATCTCCTAGAGTCTTAGTTCCTCCTTAAGCTTTATAAGTGGTCTTTAGTCAAGTGTAAAAATGGGTTAGTGTGTATTATGCACTAAATGTGTGATCACACCCCATGTGTGGGCACACTTCCTACATACCAATACTCTGAAGAGGGATCAAGGCCAATGTAGTTCTCCCAAGTTGAATGTGTATTGTGCAATTTTGTGTATGCAATGTAAGTATTATGCAAATCTAGGCAAGCTTGAGATGACTCATGAATTGTGTGAGAGCTTGAGTAGGTTGGCTGTATATAGAAAATAAGAGGATTTGCTTGAAGGTGTTTAGTGTATTTTTAGCTTGTGCATTTTGAATGATTTCCAACCCTTCTAAATGACCCTTGAATAGGCTTTTATAGGGAAAATAATGATCCTAGGTTAGATGACTTCATGTTAGTCTAATAGGGAAAAATATAAGGAACTAAGGAAATCTGACTGTTTGAGGCTAAGAGTGACTTGGATAATAGCACTAAAAAGTGGACACCCTGGGGTTCAACACTATATTATAACTTATGGCTCTAGTGTCTAATGGGAAAGGGACTCTAGGGGATAGGTCTATGCCTGGGAGAGGAGTCTAAGATAGATGGGGCTAAATATAAAAGGCTTTAGATGACTGGGAAACTTTAAAAAACATGCCTAAAGGGTTGTGTAAGGAAACGAGACCTATGATTTGGGTGTCACAAGTCATGCTCAATTTGTACAAATTGCATTTTTATGTGATTACAAAATGAATAAGCACAAGAGTGATAAATAGATCTATAGAAGGCTAAGTAATTTATAAACATAGATAAATAATGTTCTTAATTAAAATGTTAAGATATGCTAAAAATGGAAAGTATAGATATTGATTGATCTTGTAATAAATTAGAAATAAGATTACTTAGATGGTTCATTATACACATATATGTCTAGGTTGAAACAAACTAGATGTGGACTGGATTAGGATTCTAGAATAGTCATCATATTTTATAAATTTATATTTTGTGGCTTTGGACACTTGCATCAAATATGGATGGTTACATCGACGCTACTATCTAAGTTGAATGCATGTGTCTAGTATGAAATATTGACTAGATCAAAGTGAGAACACATAGATCCTTATGGGTTTTCTATCATCTTTAATCTATTGTATTCATATCTCACACTCAGACTATCATTCTTTGTCAAATGAGCAAACCCTAGCTTTTTCACCCTTGGGTTGACTATAGAAAAATGGGTTAGTGGCACATAGTGTTAAGATTCTTCAAGGTCCCTTATATCAATGGGAATTACTTACATATCCAATACTTTGAAGAAGGCATCATACTTATGTAGTTATGTAGTTCTCCCCTACACATTGGCATGTGTGTATATCAAGATGCAACATGTGATAAGTACATAGAGTGACCTAGATTGTAATTTGACAAATATGGATCATAGAGTAATCATTTGATAATTTAGACCTATAGATGGGTTTCCCATATTACTAGTAGTAAAATAAGAAAGAACTGAGAAACTTTTCTCACTTGAATGCTTTATTGAGTGCCTTTGGTAACTTATCTTGTGAGTTGTTAGATCTGTATTAGGTAATGAATGAATGATGGTTGATGTTGTATATATACTGATCCATTTTATAAATATATCAAATACAATCACTTAGGCCAACCATAAATATAGGTTATAATTAAAAATTTAATGATTTTAGGGAATTAGACACAGTTTAGAATATGACACTAACGTCAACATAGACATCCAACTAAGATGTAAATGTCCTAGAAGCTAAAAAAAAGGTACAAGTCTAAAACTTGTAGAGAATGATAATAAGTAGGTTTATATAATTTTGAGTAGTACATAAGGTTTGGTCATTATAACAACATATGCTTGGACTAAGAGATAACTACTAGGCATAAGGGATAGTGAATGCGAGCCTTTCAGTAGAAGGAAGGTCTTAGAATTAAAGGGTACAACCATGAGAAGTAATTACCAAGTAATAATACTAAGGTGACATATAATTTATATTTAGTGTCTATATTATCCTCCTTAATCTAGTAAAGAAATCACTAGTTTAAAGGAAAATGAATGTGTACCTAGGTGAATATAACATACCTTGTCTATGCGTGAGTCCCACTTGAATGTTTTGTTGGTGACTAATTTGAAATCAAGAGCATGTTATAGTATATAATATAGAATTGAAATTATTTTAAATGATTGAAAGTAAAGAGATCAAGGTTATAAGTACATTTGTGTATTGATGTAACCATTTTGCCTTTTGACAATTTGATTTGAAGATATGCTTTATTGTGAAGCTTTAGAGCTAAGATTAGAACAATAGTAAAACATGAAAGTTCAAATATATATACAAATTGGAGGGGAAGTTACCCACAACCTTAGATAAAATGTGAGTTATCACCCAATAGCTGAGATTAGCTCAATCATGCAACCCAATCATACTTATAACCTAGTGAGTGTGAGTGATTCAAGTCAACTCACACTATAAATATTGTGCAGGTGGATGGTTTGATCACTTCATCCTATAAACTTGGTAATATTAAGTGATGCAATCAGCCCAACCTTTCCAAAAGTGAACCAACTATTGTAGTAGATCAGATTAATAACAATCCATAAAATTTCATCCTAGTGTAAGCTAAAGTTCATAAAAGTATTTGAAATCTGAATGCCGATTTGATTTTGATATTTAAGGTGATATTTTACATGACACATGCACCTCATATATGTCTCAAGATGAAATCTAGAATGTATATAATGTTTCCATATGTGTACATTTGAATCATATAACTATGTAATTTGGCCAATTTGTAAACTATGCAAGTGTGGAACACATGTTTCCATAGGTCTGATATTACTATTATCAAATTTTAATATTTCTATTGTCAAATTCTAGTAGTGTTATTATAATATTTAAATAATCTCATTAAGCTTAATTATCATTTATAAAATATAGTTGATTATAAAATGAAATATTAATATTATAGATATAGTTCAATAAATATGAAATATTGATTTTATATTCATAAATTTTTAATGATTACTTAGAACCTAGTAGTTTTTATGTTTCCAACATTGTTATTTAAAGATAACAAAGTTATGAACTTAGTAACTACTAGGTTTTCAATCTTATTAAAATTTACATATAATAGCTATTAGGAACTTAGCAACCTTTAGGTTCTCAAAATTATTTTTAAATAAAACAATGTTAAGAACCTAGCGGCTAGTAGGTTCCCAATATTTATAACTACATATAATAGTTATTGGAATCCTATCAGCTACTAGATTTCCAAAATTGTTCTTAAGTTATAACAGTTCCTATTAGTATTAAGGGTAGAAATATTATTTCTATATAGGCATTAGGTTCACAGCATTGTTTTATAAATATAATAGTTGTTGGGAGCTTAGTGGCTACTCGATCCACAAAATTATTATTTGAATATAATATTTATTAATATTATTAAGTGTAGCCATATTATTCATTAATATCTAATTCAAGGCAAGAATGCTTCCTATAATATATAATTGATTTTAATTAAAGAGACATACATGTTTATTGAGAACATGGTGGCCACTAAGTTCCCGACAATATATTTTAAATATAATGATTGTTTAGATATAAGGTTCCTAATATATAATGGTTTGTAATTTTATGAAATATATATTAATATTATATTCATATAAAATAATATTACAATATTAAGGTCTTGTAGTTCATAAATAAGCTGAATAAATTGATAAAACAAACATTAATATTCCATACATATTAAATAGTTGTATAATATTAATTATCAATTATCCCATTTAATATTAAATTGATATATATCAATATAGTAAAGGGTTAAGAATATAGAAATGAATAAGCACAAGGGTGATAAACATATATATAGTAGGTTAAGTAAGTTGTGAACTTAGATAAATAATGTTATAAATTTAAATGCTAAAATACGTTTAAATGGAAAGTATAGCTATTGATTGATGTTATAATAAATCAAAAATAAGAGTACTTAGTTGGTTTATTATGTGCATGTATATATGGGATTAAACAAGTTAGAAGTGGATTGGATCAAGATCATAAAATAATTATTAGATTCTATAAATTTATATTTTATAGCTTCAAACACTTACATCAAATATGGATGGTTGTAATGATGCTATTATCTGAGTTAGACATAGGTGTCTAATATAGAATATTGATTGAATCTACGTGTGACCACTAGATCCTTATGGGTTTTTTTATCACCTTTATTCTAGTGTGTTCAGATCTCGCACACATGCTTTATCAAATGATTAAACCTAGCTTTCTCACCTTTAGGGTGACTATGGAAAAAAAAGGGTTAGTTACACATAGTGTTGAGCTTCCCCAAGGACCCATCTATCAATGGGCATTAATTCAATAGTCAATACTCTAAAGAGGGCCTAGTACTTATGTAGTTATCCCCTACGTGTTGATTTGTGTGTATCACTATGCAATATGTGATAAGCAAGTACATAAAAGGACCTAACTTGTAACTTGGAAAATATAACTCATGGAGTGATCCTTCAGTACTTCATATATGTAAATGGGTTGTCCCTATGATTGATATTTAAATAGGAATAAATAGGGAATCTTTTCTCACTTAAATGCTTGATTGAGTGCCCTTGGTAAGTTGCCTTGTGAGTTGTTAGGTCTATACGAAGAGACAAATAAATGAGGGTTGATCTTATATATATATATATATATATATATATATATATATATATATATCCCTTTTAGAAATATTTTACATAAAAATACTTATAACAACCATAAGGATATGTTACAATTACAAATTTGATGAGTTTAGGGCACTGCATGCTTAGTTTGGCATAAGACACTAGCGTCAATGTAGGCATCCAACTAGGATGCAAATGTCCAAGAAGTTAAAAAATAGGTATATGTCTAAAACTTATACAAGATGAAAATAAACAATTTTATATTATTTTGAGTAGTATATAAGGCTTGGTCATAAGAATAACAAATGGTTGAACCAATAGATAATTAATAGGCACAAGAGATAGTGAATTCAAGTCTTTCAATACCAAAAAGGTCTTAGAACTAAAGGGTACAACCATGAGAAGTACTTGCCAAGTAACAATATTGAGGTGATATATAATTCAAATTTAGTGTCTACATTCCACCCTTAATCTAGTAATGAAAGTGCTAGTTTAAAGGAAAATGAATGCGTACCTGGGTGTGTATAACACACCTTTTCTTTGTGTGAGTCCTACTTATATTTTATTGATGTCTGAATTGTAACCAAGATCATGTTACAGTATATAATCAGTGCATATAATCTAGAATTGAAAGAATTTGAAATGCTTGAAAGTAAAGAGAGCAAGGTTAGGAGTACATCTATGTATTAATGTAACTATCTTTCCTTCTGGCAATGTAATTTGAAGAGATGATTTATTGTGAAGCTTCAGAGATGTGATTAGGACCATAGTAAAACATGAAAGTTAAAATATATATAAATATTAGAGGGAAACTTTCCCCCAACCTTGGATAAAAAGTGAGTTGTCACCCAACAATTGATATTATCTCAACTATGAAACCCAATCATACTTATACCTGGTGAGTGTGAGTGATTTAAGTTAACTCAAACCATAAATTTGATACGGGTGGATGATTTTATCACTCCATCCTATAAACTTTGTAAGATTGAGTGATGTAATCAGCTCAAACTTTCTAAAATGGAACCAACTATTGTAATAGATTGGCTCAATAACAATCCATAAAATTTCATCCTAGTGTAGGATAACGTCTATAAAAGCATTTAAAATATGAAAGCTGATTTTATTTTGATAGTTAAGGTTCTCTTTTGCATGGCACATGCACCTCATATATGTCTCAAACTAAAATTTGGGTATAAAAATGGTACCAATGCATATAATGTTTCCACAAGTGTGTATATGAATCATATAACTATGCAATTGGCCAATTTGTAAACTATGCAAGTTGGGAAGACATGTTCCCATAGGTCTAATATTAATATTATCAGATTCTAATATTTCTATTGTCGAAATCTTGTAGTGTTATTATTAGATTTCAATAATCTATCACAATTTGTCACTTTTCAATTCATATCTAACATAAGTAAAATAATGATAATTACATTTTTAAAAATATGGTTAATTAAAAAATGAAATATTAATATTATATTTATAGTTAAATAAGTATGAAATATTGATTTTATATTCATAGATATTTAATGGTTACTTAGAACCTAGTAGTCATTAGGTTCACAACATTGTTAGTTAAAGATAACAATATTATGAATCTAACTTCTGCTAGTTTTTCAACATTCTTAAAATTTACATATAATAGTTATCAGGAACCTAATGGCCTTTAGATTCTCAAAAATATTTTAAAATAAAATAATGTTAGTTACCTAGTAGTTGGTGGGTTCCCAATATTTATAATTACATATCATACTTGTTGGGAGCTTAGCGACTTATAGGTTTCCAATATTATTCTTAAGTTATAATAGTTCCTATTATTATTAAGGGTCAAATTGTTATTTGCATATAGGCACTAGGTTCTCAACATTGATCTATACATATAATAGTTGTTGGGAGCTTAGCGGCTGCTAAGTCCAAAACATTAATATTTAAATATAATGTTTGCTATTATTATTAAGTGTAGCCATATTATTCATCAATATTTAATTCAAGGTAAGAATGTTTCCTATAATATTTAATTGATATAATTTATGTTAATTAAAAAGAGATATAAGTTTGTTGGGACCATGATGGCCATTAGGTTCCCAATAATATTTTTAAAATATAATTATTGTTCAAATACTAGGTTCCCAATATATAATGGTTCATAATTATATGAAATATATATTAATATTCCATTCATATAAAATAATATTATAATATTCATGTATTTTAGTTCACAAGTATGTAAAATAAATTGATCAAACAGATATTAATTTTTCATTCATATTAAATAATTATACAATATTAACTATTAATGTTAGACTATTTAACCTTAAATTGATATGGGTCAATATATTATAGGATTAAAATATATAAATGAATAAGCACAAGGGTGATAAACATATCTATAACAAGCCAAGTAATTTACAAACTCAAATATACAATGTTTTGAATTTAAATGCTATGATATGTAAAACATAAAAAGTATAGTTATTGATTGATATTGCAATAAATAAAAAATAAGAGTACTTAGCTACTTTATTATGCGCATGCAAATCTAGACTCAAATAGGTTGAAATTGGACTAGATCAAGATTATATAATAGTCATTATATTCCATAAATTTATATTTTATGTCATCAAACATTTGTATCAAATCTAGATGGTTACATCCACGCTGCTGTCTAATTTGGATGCAAGTGTCTAGTTTGAAATATTAATTGGATTTGAGTGTGATCGCCTAAAACATTATGGTTTTTATGTCACCTTTACTTTAGTGTGTTTATATGTCACACATAATATATCACTCTTTTTTAAATGATCAAATCCTAACTTTCTCACCCTTGGGGTGACCATGGGAAAAATGGGTTAGTAGCACATAGTGTCGAGCTACCGCAAGGACCCCTCTATTAATGGGCACTACCTACATAGCCAATAATATAAATAAGGCCATATACTTATGTAGTGCTCCCCTATGTGTTGGATTTTGTGTGTATTGAGGTACAACATGTGATAAACAAGTACATAGAGTGACTTATCTTATAACTTGGCAAATATGGATCATGGAGTGCTCCTTTAGTACTTTAGATATGTAGATGGGTTATCCCTATGATTTTTATTGAAATAGGAAAGAATAGGGAAACTTTTATCACTTTAATTCTTGATTGAGTGCCTTTGGTAAGTTATATTATAAGTTTTTAGGTTTTTGCTAGGTGATAAATTAATGAGGGTTGATCTTATATATATATATGTGTATATATACCAATCTCGTTTAGAAATATCTCACATAAAATCACTTAGGTCAACCATAAATATAGGTTAAAATTAAAAATTTGATTATTTTAGGGCACTTGAAACTTAGTTTGGCACATGACACTAACATTGATGTAGGCATCCAATTAGGACACAAATGTCCAAGAATCTAAAAAATAGGTATAGGTCTAAAACTTGTAGATGCTAATAATGAGCAGGTTTATAGAATTTTGAGCAATACATAAGGCTTGGTCAATAGAATGACATATGGTCAGACTAAAAGATAAGTAATAGGCATAAGGAATAGTGAATGCAAGCCTTTCATTAGTAGGAAGGTCTTAGAATTGAAGGGTACAACCATGAGAAGTACTTTCCAAGTGATAAGATTAATGTGATTTATAGTTTAGATTTAGTGTCTACATATTCCCCTCTTAATCTAGTAATGAAATTGCTACTTTTTAGGAAAATGAATGTGTACCTGGGTGTGTATAACACACCTTGTCTTTACATGATTTCCATTTGAGTATTTTGTTGGTGACTGAGTTGAAACCAAGAGAATGTTACAGTATATAATCAGTGCATATAGTTTGTAATTAAAATGATTTTAAATGATTGAAAGTAAAGAGAGTAAGGTTAGGAGTACACCTATGTATCAATGTAACCATATTATCTTTTGGTAATTTAATTTGAAGATATGATTTATTATGAAGCCTTAGAAATGAGATTAGGATACTATTAAAACATGAAAGTTCAAATATATATAAATATTGGAGGGTAACTTACCCCCAACTTTAGAGAAAATGTGAGTTACCACCAAGTAGCTGAGATTAACTCAAACGTGCAACCTAATCATACTTATAACTTGGTGAGTGTGAGTGACTCAAGTCACTCACACTATAAATTTTTTGAGGGTGTATTATTTCATCACTCCATCCTATAAACTTGGTAATATTGATTGATGTAATCACTTCAAACTTTTTAAAAGTGAACCAACTACAAAAAAAGATTGGCTTAATAAAAATCCATAAAATTCCATCCTGGTGTAGGCTAAAGTCTGTATAAGTATTTGAAATCTGAAAGTTGATTTGATTTTTCTATTTAAGGTACTTTTTTTCATGACACATGTACCTCATATATGTTTGAAGCTGAAATCTAGGTATAGAAATGCTACCAATGTATATAATATTACCATAATTGTGTATATTAATTATATAACTATGCAATTTAGCTAATTTTGAAAATGTGCAAGTGTGGAATACATGTTCCCATGATATGTATCCACTTAAATATAAAATCAAAAACTGGTATACGTGTGGAGATCATGTTTCCATAATATTCCCCCACTGTAATATGAAAATATTGAGTACTGAATAAGTGTGGAAGCCATGCCTTTTTGGCATGCCCCCATTGAAATATAAAATTTTAGAGGTGTGAAATCCATGCATCTATAACATTTTCCCACTAATATTCCCCTCTTTTAAGGTGAGGGGAGGTAGAAACTAGTAGTCACCTTATTTAAAAAGGATAAGATAATTATATAATATGTGGATGTATCATGTAACATATAGGTGTAACATGTTTAGGTGGATATAATAATGAGGTACATAATATGTGATCACATCAATTCATACAATGCATGATGTGAATCATGGCAATTTATTGATTATAATAGTACAAGTTCAATAAGCAATCAAGCACACACACAAGATCACTCAAAATCAAATCAAATGATAATGGTTTGAGGACCTCAAACAAGGGGCACGATCAAATGCTATACAATTGAATGGACATGATTTAGTCAAATGTCCATAAAGTAAGAAAGGACATGTTCAAATGTCCACATATAATAAACTATGACATATGAAAATGTCACAATAGGCAAACATAGGCATGGGGGACACAATCAATGTAGCATATTCAAATGGTCGAATAAGTAATATAATGCATGATAATAGTGAGCAAGGAACACAATCAAGGAAGTGCAAAAATGAAAGCATGAACTATAAGCAACCAACATAAACATATCATACTAGTCTTTGGATATATATGTTATAATTTTTTTTTAATTAAATAACATATCAAGTACACTACAAAAGATATAAACATGGATAAAGGCATGTGTAAGTATATAAGATCAAACATGATAATGGATAACAATCATAAAATAGTGTAACCTAGATGTATCATGATCAAAGAAGAAGATGCCTCCAATGTGTAAATGACATGAGTAGAGAGAAGGTCCAATATTTGAAAGTGCATATATCATGTGCTTGGGTATGATTGTATCACACTCAAAAGATGCATAAAACATGTGTATATAAAAAAATATGATATGCTATCCACCAAAATGAAACTAAAAACATAGATGCAAAGGAGCTAATAGAATATGTAAAAGCTAAAAATATTTTTAGATTTTTAATTTTCTTTTTGTATTTTTAGAATATTTAAAAGGATTGATCAAAGAAGTCTTCATCATCAAAAGGTGTAGGATGATCACTTGAGACATATTTCAACCTTTGTTTATAGTAGTGCATGGTCACCTCCTCTATGTTTGTATGTAATGGTTTTTTGGAAGCTTTCAGTGGGGAAGGGTGGCCATAGCGGTCATGGTGTAGGAAAATCTCCCTATCCCTAACAATGATACACATATATATAATATTCAATGTTATATTCCAATTAGTGAACCAATGTTGTCCACATGCTATTGGAAGGTGAATGTACACAAAAGATTATGGAATCAATAGGGAATATGTTAATTCAATTATATTATGTCCCAATTTTTAAATAAATATGGTGCTAAAAATTGTATCCCAATTTTTCCTATCGATATTGAGATGTTGAAAATAAAACCCATCAATATTAGCAGTATTAGTTAGATATGCATGCCTTGGTTGTATTGAAGGATGGTTTTCTTGTGAAATCTTGGAAGTATTATACCTTTTTCTCTTTTGGAGTATTATTTGTATGTGACCCTCATTCTTATATTTTTTAATTTGGTTTTGTAATGCCTCACATTGATTTTTATGATGACCAATGATATGATAATAGTTACAATATGGTAATCCTTATTTGGGAAATAATATACTACCTGATCTATCCCTATCAGGAGGTAATGATTTCATCTTATGTTCAAGTAAAATAAAAAGTATTGTATCTGTAGTATCTTGTTTTGTTATGATCTATAGAATCTATTGTGGAGTCTTATGAGAGACCTCCACATTATTTACATGATGCATCTAAATTTGGCCCTTGTAAGGTTGAATTAATGTGTGTAGCCAAGAGGAATGTATGAAATAACAAGCATTTACATGTTCATCTATTATTTATTGGTACCTTTATCTTGGTTTGGTTGTGTATCATCTATAAGTGAATTAGCTTATATGTATCAAGACCTATAGGTGTGAATAGGTTATGTGAAATATTTTTGAGTGGATCAAAATTAATTTTTTTAAATGTCTCATTTATCATATCATGGGATAGATCATCATAATTATCATAATAATATAAAACATGACCATATTGTTGCTCAATATTGACTAATAAAGGAAGCTCAATTGTATGATTTTATTTTGGCTTTGGTATCATTGGTTTCTTTAGAAAAATTTCTTTCTCTTGATGGGAATCTATGTGCATCTCGATGTTTGGTGCTTTATTTTCATATTGGGATAAAGGAGTCATTGTAATTTACTCACCTATTTCTAAATTGGGTATATTTTCATGTAGAATACAAAATTTGAAAGGTTCCTCATCATCAAGAATTGAAAAAAAGGTCGCATTATGTATGAATTTTATACATTGATGTAGCATAGATGGGACAACCTTCATTGTATGTATCCAAGGTATACTCAAAATCAAATTTTATTTTAATGACTAAGACTTTACCTGAAAAGTATTTGGAACCATTTTCAGTCCCATTGTCACATCTAATGTTATTTGGCCAACCGGAGGGCTGTGTGAATTATCAAATCCCTTGATATGCATAACTAATTTTTGAATAATATTGATGCTAATACCCAAGGTGGTTATTAAGTTTATGCTATAAATTTTTAGCCCTGATCTATTATTAATGATCACTTTTTTGATTAATTTGTTATGCATAATCTATTGTATGAATAAAGTCAAATCTTAGTCAATAATATCTTTAGATGGTAAATTTGTTGGATCAAAGGTAATGAGTTTTACATTGTTTTTGAGATCTTTCATGATATATGAAAAATAAGTTGGTTTGATATCACTTGAAACTTGGGTATCACACAATGCTTCATATAGGATATCCTTATAGATAATGGATTGATTTAGAAGTTTGAGGATTAAGATTCAACATGCATGTTGCTCAATTGGTCAACAAGGATGTATCACTTAGATTTAATCACTATTTTTTTGGCTTAGAAGGAACCTATTGTATATTAATAGGTGGCATATTAATTTGGACACCTTTACCTTTTCAAGTAGTAATAACATGGATCGTAGAATCCAATATAAGCCATGGGTAAATAATGGGTGTGGAATGGTGACTGCCACTCGAATAAGATCTAGGTGGAGCAAATGGTTGAGAGCATACACACTAGTGTCTAGATACTAGCTCTATAGTATTACAAAAGGATTTATGAAGAGATATTAAGTGTTGCTTTTATTTTTAAACCCTCTCATTCTATTGATAGGTTTTCTTGTTTCATTTAATGATAGGTTTGATTAAGCAATTGTAATAACATACTGCAATGATTATCATTAATTGAAGCCTAAAATGGGCTATAGATGCATCCATATTGCACATATTTGTTAAAAAAAAAAATCTAATTTTTAACTTGTGATTTTTGTAAAATCAAAAACAAAGAATTGATAATCCTTGGATCATTATCTAGGGTTTTTTGGACCAAAGGTTAGTTCACCAAATGTTTAACATAGTAATAATTTATATGGTTTAATATAGTATAGGGTTAGTAATATATACAAGAATAATCACAAGGGTGATAAACATATCTATATAAGTACAATTAATTGGTAAACTTAGATAAATAATGTTCTAAATTTAAATGTTGAGATATGTTAAAAATAGAAATTATAGATATCGATTGATATTGTAATAAATCAAGAATAAGATTACTTGGTTTAATATGCTCTTGATAATCTGGGTTGAAATAGGTTGGAAGTGGACTAGATCAAGATCCTAGAACAATCATCATATTCTACAAATTTTTATTATGTGGCCTCAGATTCTTGTGTTAGATCTGGATGGTTACATCGATGCTACTATTTGAGTTAGACATAAGTGTCTAGTATAAAATATTTATAGTGACCACCTAGAACCTTATGGGTTCTCTAACACCTTTACTCTTGTGTTCTCAAATATCATGTACAGGTTGTTAATTTTTGTCAAATGAACAAATCCCTATATTTCTCACCCTTAGAGTGATTGTGGTAAAAATGGGTTAGTGAAAACATGGTGTTGAGCTACCCCAAGGACCCCTATATTAATGGACATCATATATATATACAATACTTAGAAAAGGGCCTAAGACTTATGTAGTTATCCCCTACATATTGTCTTATGTGTATCAAGATACAACATGTTATAAGCAAGTACATAGAGTGACCTAACTTGTAACTTGGTAAATATGGCTCATGGAGTGCTCCTTTAGTACTCCAAACCTATAGATGGGTTATCACTACGATTTATATTAAAATAGGAAATAATATGGAAGCTTTACTCACTTGAATTCTTTATTGAGTGCCTTTGGTAAGTTGTGAATTGCTAGGTCTATGCTATGTGAGGAATGAATGAGGGTTGATATTGTATATATACCAATCCCTTTTTTAAATATCTCACATAAAAACACTTAGGTAAACCATAAGGATATGTTATAATTGTAAAGCTGATGACTTTAAGGCACTAGACACTTAGTTTGGCATATAAAACTAGTATCGATGTAGGCATCTAACTAGGACACAAGTGTATATGAAGTTAGAAAATAAGTACAAGTCTAAAACTTACCATTGACCAAATTTTGACCCCAAGTCAAAATTGGTCAACCCATCTAAGTTAAAAATTTAATAGGGTTTTCAAAACTTGTTTGTGGTCTTGTCATGGTCTTAAATGGTCCTATATTTTCTCCATGTGGTCATATTTGTCCTTATCTAGCCTTGTCTAGGGTTTAGTCTCATATGACTTGTCTAGTCATAGGGATCATTTATAAGGTCTTCGTATTGTCAATAATGGTAAAAGGTTTGATATATTTAGATTAATTATAAAAGGATCATTAATGTGTCTTCAAGGTGATAATATTATGTATTAACCTTTTATTATGTTTTATTATGCTAAATTGTCATTTTGGCCTCTTTTTAGCCTATTTTGTGGAGTTGTACATACCATTACAAGAAGAAAATGTTTAAACAAGACTTCTAATGTACCTATTGTTATAAATAGGCTAGATAATGTTCAAGGTTGGTCAAAGACTGACAAAATATGTAGTTTAAATTTAAAATGAGTAAAATGCCATTTTATTTGCACTTGTACAGCCTTGGAAGATAAA
This sequence comes from Torreya grandis, assembly GCA_037957365.1. Lineage (NCBI taxonomy): Eukaryota > Viridiplantae > Streptophyta > Pinopsida > Cupressales > Taxaceae > Torreya > Torreya grandis. Next base: position 436,344 of record JARHVA010000143.1, on the reverse strand, counting down.
TTTTCATTTGAAAATGGTTTCAGAGTGTCCCTTGGGATTCTTGAGATTATTTTTAGGATTTTTAACAAGTTTTAGGTTGTACATATGCTTCAAACATTTTCTCTCCTCCATTTCTACCTTCATAACCTTAGAAAGGAAAATTCAAGTGGATGGTATGGCCAAGAGAGAGAGATTTAAGAGATGAAACATTGGAAATTTTTAGGTGTCCTAATAAGATTTAAATTAGTGGAATTGGTTCGTATATTCATGTCCCCTCTTTTATGAACAATCATTAAGAGTGACAATAGGTCACTATGCCTTGTCCATCCAAGTAGGGTCTAATTTTGATTTTGTTTATCCACTTATGAATTTGATGAATAAGAATGGTTTTGATTGATGTTTGTATAGTTGAAACATCTCCCTTTCATGTTGTTTTCATAGGCTAATTGATCTTAATGAAGTGTATTCAATAGGAAGAAAAGTGTCTCAAGTATAAGGTGTTTAGTCACTCCTGCTGCTAATGTTTTGATTTGTTTTAGTTGATTTCACTCTCAAAGGTGCCCAGGTGATTCATAATTCATGGAATATCCATAAAATTAATATTTTTCATGTTATATTTCCTTGATATGTGATTATTTTCCATATTCTTAAAGTAGCTTGGTCTTTGGAGACATTCTCAAAGTATGAACAATCCTCTACACCTTTGATTGCTAATTTTGGCTCAAATATAAATGATAAATCGTAATAAAAGGTTCCAAGACATAATTTTAATATAAAAATAATATTATACTTGTGAGAGAATCCAATTATCAACACACAAACATTGCATATAAGTTTACTATGTATACAGTCCATACAGACCAGATAGACAAGTTGAAGAAGATATAATGTTTGGTCAAAAGGCATAAGTTTATGGAGAGGGTGATAAGAGATAGAGATTAAGGTGATACAACACTATAATTTTACAAGTTTCTAAGGCTCAAGGATTGACTCTTTAACAACCTATGCAAGAAAAATAGAGACCTTTAGGCCCTAGACCTATAGGTTCTCTTTTGGACTAAAATATAATTGCTCTCTAAGCAAGAACAAGACAACATAGAAAATATAAATTAAATGTAGATTAAGATAAGAGTATTTTTTTTTTAAAATCACTTAACTAATTTCAAGTTTAGATATGGTTAGAAGGATTGGGTTCACAATCATAACATGCCTACATAGGTCTATGTACGAATTTGAGAAAGAAAAAGTTGTAAAGTATAATGAAATAACCAATAGACCTTATGAGATAGTGAGAAACACATCCACTAAGTTATAATAATCTCCAAGTGCCATGATATGGTTGAGGTTAGTTTCTAGGCCTTATACTTATACTTCTTCAATCAACACCTACAACCACTTTGAGAAAGTGCAAAGAACAATGTGTCCTAGGTAAGTATGTGATGTTTTGGGATGTTTAAGGTTAATTTACATACTCTTAAAAATAAAACAAGTCATTAAGATTTAAAAGTTTTAAAATTAAGGTCCTAAATAGAGAATGCATTCAAGCACCAAATTGACACCTACAAGCCAATTTAGGCATCACAAGCTATGTGCAATATATGAGAAGAAATGTCATCTAAAATCAGTGAGAGGGAAGTTTGAATGAAGTTATAAATATTATATGGAACCATTCAGATCAAAGGGACATAAATAAAGTTCAATGGATATTACCACCTATATAAATCTAACCCTATAGTTCATAAGCATCTACAGGTTGCTAATAGGAACAAACTGGTCTCAAGCATGAGGAAGGGTTAAAGGGTGTAGAAGGGGAATGAGATCCTAATTGGGGTTACTAAAATATATCAAGAATTCATTTGGATTCTTAATGACCTATGATGGAGAACTAAAACCCCCTAGAATGTAGTCAAATAATCCTATTAAGCATATACAGGTTGTTAGGAGGAGACATGATGGTTCCAACCCTAAGTAAGGAATAAAATGTGTATGAAAAACACTATATCCTATCTCAAGTTGACAAACAAGTCATAAGGTTATTTAAAAAAAAAGGAAACATGATGAAATTACAAATGATATTGGTTAAAATAGGGTTCAAAACCATGCATACACAGTCAACAATACCATGCTCAAGTCTGCATACTTTATGAGAGTTTTTCTTGAATAGAGAAGGGTAAGGTTTATGAAAAGGTCTAAAGGAATAAATACTATTTGAATATGGTTTCTTATTTCCATAAATACCTCATTTATATCCTTATACCTAATAATAAGAGTGAATAAGGTCAAAACCCTGTCTAGGCCTAATGAACTTAAGACCACACATAAGTAGACCTAGGAGTAGTCATGATAAAAAAGGTTTGGTGAGGGTGGTATGAAGGTATAAATATATTTTAAGGTGAAATTTGTTAATGAAAATCCTCAAAATATCATTCAAAATAAAAACAAGTAGGAAAAATGTCAATTAGGCCTATAAGACCTTCCTTGAGTTCCTCTCATGCAAGGCTATATTTCAAGGCATGTTTTCTCCTTCTTGTAACATGAAACCTATACATAAGCTAGATGGATTTTAGAGATGGTAACTAGGTACTCATAATTCAAATTTTTTGTCTTATTTGATAGATTAGACCCATCACCTTCATGAACAAAGCTCAAAAGCTCATACCCCTCTCAAATGGCTTACTTGCAACCCAAGAATCAAATTCTCACACTCATAAATTTCATGACATTTTGCATGGGAACTAGTGATATTTGGAAGTGATTTATAAGTCCCATAAATACAATATTATGGAATTAGGAGAGAGAAATAGGGTCTTTTTCTTTATGAACAATCCTTAAGAATGAAACATGCCTAAAACGCTCCTAAAACCCTGATAGTTACCAGTCAAGAGAAATGAGATTATAGAGCACATTTAATGACCTATTTTTCTTATAAAACCTCATATATGTTTTTTAGGACTCTATTTATACTCCCCATGAGTAATTTTTTTATACTTTTAGTTGTATGAACTGTAATTAATGAACTATTTTGCATGATTTTTGGTGTTTTTTAGGCATTTTGAGAAAAGGGAAACTTGTCAACCATTAGAGGAGGACATTTGGGATGTGTTAAATATATTAAAACCCAAAAATTTGAACATTTTATTATGGAAATGGTCAAATGAAGCTCATTTTCTTAGGCAATCTCAAACATGCCTAAGTTTGGACTAGGTGGCAAGGCATTTCATGGTTCTCACACTTCTTCAAGATCTCAGGGCCTCAAACTTGACATAGAGATTCGTAATAGCCTAGGTAAAGTGAATAAAATTATTTTGGGTGATTTAAAATGTGTGGTATAGGTATGGAATAGAAAAATAGGTTTTAGACAAGGAGGCCTAATTGAGGAAAGGGAAAGGCAAAAAAATGGACTTCCACTTAGAATATGAACATGAAATTTGACATTAAGTTGTAAGGCCATAATGATTCCTCAAATATACCCTTGGTTTTTAATTATCCTTAGTAAATTATTATACATAAGGTTTTTATAGGTTTTTAGGGCTATAAGGAAAATAGGCCTAGTGAGAGCTTGAGGAGTGAAATAGAGTCTTAGGAGTTATTCTAGGAATGAAAATGGATTGCTTTAGGTCTGATAAGATATTTTAAGACCATACATGGAGATAGAGTGTCTTAGAGAATATGAATTTGAGTTTTGAGCCACTTGAACCAAGCTAGGTGTGGGAAATGAGAAGTTTCAAGACACCTAGGCATATGAATGATGAAATGACAGATCAAAGGAGTTTCCTAATGCATGGTAAGGTGTTAGATGATAAGTTCTAAATAAATTCATGGAAAATTTATGAGTGATAATTATATTTTTCACTCTTCTTATGCAAGGAAGGGTAGTTTTCAAGGTTTCAAGCCAAGATTTAACTTCTATGCCACTTGGAGGATTAGAGCATCTTCAAAGGAGAAACACATAGATTTGTAAGTCTATTTAGGCCTATTCTATAACTCCTTTCTTATTTTAACTCATGGTGGACACTTGGGATTTGCCTTCTACTATGCCCCCCCTTTCTCTCTCTCCTCAATTTTTTATATAAGTAGCCACTTTTGGCTTTATAAATGATCCACATCTTGTATGGTGAAGCCCTGCTATTTTGAGTACTAATTTTGCCTTTGATTAAAATATTTCAAGCTAGTTTTAAGTTCTGAATCTCTTGTCAAAGTGTGTGAAGTAGTTCATGGTTGAATGGAAAGTGATAGTTATCTCTCTTTGTGTTCACCTCACTCTCTCATGCTTTGTGCAAGTAATATGATTTCTAATAGGTCACATGAAGTGTAGTTAGTTTTTTTGTGTGTCTTAAGTGTAAGAAAGAGTAATAGTGTCTATAATAAGACCTTCTATTAATTTAACTTGATAAATGCATTACATATTACTTCATGTTAAAACACTTTTTTTAGAGAAACCTTGGGTGTTGGGATCATTTTTGTAAATTGCCTTTCATAATGAAAGTTCATGGTAGTCTCATGGAGTTAATATTGGTGCATCACCTCTATTAGGGTTAGTGTTAATCTCTTCTATCCATTTCCATTCAAATCAAGTAGATTAGTGGTTAGTGGTAGGTGTGATGCAAGGGAGCTATCCCTTTAATCTAGAGACTCATATCTCCCATAGGTCACCCACAACATGCGAGATGTTTCCATGTTACATCAAATTGAAAGAGGTAGGAGTAGACCTCATTTATGGTGAAAATTTTATCTATAACACTTACAAAGGATGATAATAAGTAGGCTTATATAATTTTAAGTAGTACATAATGCCTGATCATCAGAATAATATATTGTCAGACTAAGAGATAATCAATAGGCATAATAGATAGTGAATGTGAGCCTTTCATAAGTAAGAAGGTCTTAGAACTAAAGGGTACAACCATGATAACTACCAAGTAACAAGACTGAGGTGATATATAATTTAGATTTAGTGTTTACACTTCCATTCATTTTTCATGCAAAATATATTCTTGTATTCCCTTTTTTAACTCTTACATCTCTTTGAATTATTTTAAGGTTGTTAGTGGAGGTTTTCCTACATGCACTCTTGTTTATCATCATTTAATGTATGCCATATTTTGATTGGATAAGAATAATCATATTATTTTTATTCCATCACTGGTATGTTATCCACAACATACAACTTAAGAATATTAGGTTTGTTAATGCCCAAAATTTCATGGTTTCATTCAAAATTTGTGGTTCCACAAAGGCCTAGAAGTCATAAGCTTCATAAATAAGGCATGGAGTGAATATATTGACCCCGATTTGCATATTTTTTAAGTTTCAATGATATGTGGCATAAAGAATGTTTCTAATTTACCTAATGATTTTGAATTGTTTTCAAAATAAATTCTATATATTTCCTCGATGGTTTGTCTTACTAGAATGAAGCTTACGTACACAATTTAAAAAACCCTTCTTATTGTAAACATGGTCGCAAATGTAAATAATCTATAATTATTGTTTTCACTTGAAACATATCTAGTTATAATTAGAGCACCTATGGATATCTTATGAATGAAGTGCTTTCACTATCAACATTAATTTCTTAAGAAGACATTCATTTTGTCCCTTGCATATTTCATACAATCTATTTTGCAGTATTGTACCTTTCTAATTAGTCCTATCTTATTAAAGCCTCTTGAGACATAAATTTAGTGATGTGGCTATGAAGTTTTCTCCATATTTAATAAATGGTAGGAAAACATGGTTGAATCTTATATTCCTATGTCCATGTTTTAGCATACTAGAAAATTAATAGGGAGATTCATAACAATACATATTTATTTTTATTTTATGTCCATCTTTTCTAGGGTCCATTTTTATACCACATGAAGTTTATTTTATCCATTTGATTTATGGTACACCTAAAAGGCATGTATTTCCTAAGAATTTTATTCTCATTGTACTCTTGAGATAGGATAGTAGGATATAGGCATGGTTTAGCCTGCATAGTTAGTGCTCTAAAATATTAGGCTGATACTAGTATATGAACGAGCAAGTATAATTGAGAGCCCACACAATCATTCAAACCCTTACCTATATTAACCTTTATAAATTTATTTTTACTTATATTTAATTCATAATCATTATCTCCTTTTGTACATGCAAGTTTAAATGATAACACAAAGTGTTTTATTTGTTGTATTTACTATATTCAAATACATTGTATATATCATGAATAGTCAAATTAAATATGCCAACGATGTTCATACTCTAGATAATTTATTTTATACTCAAGATATGCCTTTTATTTATGATGATGTATGGAAAAATTGAAATAAACAAAAAATTATGGAAGAATCATGTTGATGATTATGATTTTGATGATATAACAATAAATAGATGATTTTATTTTGATGAAACTTGGGAACATGAGTCCATAGAAGTGAATGCACCCATAGATTATTCCTTGAAGTCACCTCTAGATTATTTTATAGAGTCAACCTATATTATTATTTGGTTTCCGCTCTAAATTCCTCTTTAGAGTCACTTTGAGATTCCTCTTTAGAATCACCCTTAGATTTTTCTTTAGAGTCACCTCTAGATTCATATCTAAAGTCACCTTAGATTATTCTTTGGTTTCCCCTCTAGATTCCTCTTTATAATCACCTTTACATTCACTCTATATTCCTCTCTATATTCACCCATAGATGCTTCTTTGGTTTTACCTTAGATTCATATTTATCATCACCTTTAAATTCCTCTAAAGAGTCACCCGTAAATTCCCCTTTGGATTTATCCTCAACTTTCACTATGAATTTAAATTTAGATTCTACTCCATATCCTCCTTTAACTTCTTTCTTAACTTATAATTTAAAGAAAAAAGAACATTATAAAAATTAATATCTACTTTCTCTTAAACTACCACTTACCATCTAAAATGAATAACCTTATCTTTGCACACCTAACTTTTCTATCCACCTTAATTATACACTTTATTGCATCCTCAATTATAAAATAAATACACACAAATTTTTTGGTAACCATAGAACACCTAAAACTATAATCTATGATAAAAAAATCATTATAACCCCAATAGAATACCCTCTCCCTATATCATGCCCTGTCATGTATCTAGAGCACCATGAACACTAACTATTCACCACTACATGAGTTCCCACTATCAACAGTCATCGTGTACACCATATGTATTCTAATGTGACCCTCATCTCCCATGTGGATATCCAAAATGTATATGTGTTTTATTCCCACCACTTAGATAGGGTCATCATCATATGCATGTCATACATCATCAAATCCAATCGACCCACATTTCCTAACCTTATTTCATCAATATTGTTAATCATATCTACTATCAAAGGTAGCCCATGTACAATATACATAATATGCCCATGATGAAACTAAAATGCTCAAAAATATCCTTGAAACCATAGACAATCACATCAAAATGTTAATTACTTTCCTCAATAATCATTAAATACTTTACTATGTCATTCAATTTTTTATTTAGACAATGTCTCACTTCATAGGATAACAATGCAGATGAAACTAAACTATTCCAAATGGGAATGTAGATGAGATTACATGACCTAAGATAGGTTTGGAATTGATCTAGAAAAGACTATGTATATCAAGATGGGATGGATAGACTTCACAGATCAACAAAAAATAAAAATTAAAAAGTAGAAATTTGCATGAATTCAAATTTTAAAATACTGAAGAATTAGTTACTCACCAAATCTAGCTCCTCATTGGCATTGATAATGACCTATAATCACTCAAAGTTTATGGGTCCAAGTGGCCTATTATATGACATTTTTGAACTTTTATTTAAAAATTCTCAAAGTTTCACTATTTAATTAATTCAAATTAATATTTAAAAAATATTTTAACAATAATATTTATATGATTTACCTTCCCTAAGTTTTGGATGGTGGAGCCTGATATTATTTTAATGCCCAATTATTGACAAGGGGGTGTGGGTGGGAAACACCCCCAAAATAGGGTTGACATGGGGGCCTAGGGGTTTGTTAAAAATGCACTATAAAATATTGTAATTTTATAGTAAATCTAGACTGTTCACTATTAGGTCACAGATCTAATGGTAGAAATTATGTTTGTGCATTTTCGCACTATATGTGACCCTCATTTTGATATGAGGGCATTTTAATTATGATGGCACACTGTATGAGAGTGAAGAGGATATTATAGTGGTTATATTAGAGGTTTTTCCTTTCATTTATTGGACTAAATAATAAGGACTGGTTGTCTCTATGTGGATGTAGCCTATATTGGGTGAACCACATTAAATCTGTGTCTCTATTATGTTGTATTTTTTACATTTATTTTCTATCTTTAATTCATTAATATTTCTCTATGTTTTGTATTCCTAATAACTAGGATTAGAGATAAAGGTTAATTTGGTAGATAAACTCATAGGAAAAGAGGGTTCCTAGTTTGAGTGGGAACAATAGCTGAAGAAGGCAAGTTTAAGGTCAAAAAGTTCAGTGGCCAAAACTACTAGCTATGACAGATGCAAATGGAGGATTATCTATATCAAAAGGATCTTTTCCTACCATTGGGTGGAATAGAAAAGATTTTAACAACTATGAAAGATGAATATTAGTATGTTATTGATAGAAAGGCACTAGGAATAATATGGTTGTGCCTGATAGTATTAGTGGCCTTCAATATTTCAAAAAATAAATAAATAAAGGATGTGATAAAGGCATTTGATAGAGTATATGAAAAACCCTCAACCTCCAATAAGGTATTTCTTATGACTCATTTAATTAATCTTGAAATGTCAGAAGGTGGGTCTATTGTTGATCATTTAAATAAATTTAACATGATCACAAATTAGTTAAGATCTGTAAAAGTAAATTTTGATGATGAGGTTAGGGATCTTTTTATTCTGTACTCATTGATATAAATTTGGAATGGCTTGGTCATGGATGTGAGTAGTTCTATCTCTAGCTCAAACACTTTAAAGTTTGATGATTTTGTTGGTGTTATTCTTAGTGAGGAAATGCGATAAAAAAACACAGGTGAGATATTAGGTAATGGTTTGACTATGGAGAATAGGGGAAGACAATAAGATAGAGGAAAGGGCCCAGGTAATCATGTTAAGTCTAATAAGGGTAGATCCAAATCTAGAGGAACTTTGGTATGTTGGATTTATGGAAAGAAATGACAACTAAAGAAAGATTGTTAGTTTTGAAAAGGAAAACAAGGAGATGGACAACAAGATAAAAATCAAGAAGCAAATGTAGAAAGTGATGTGTTATAAGATGTTTTAATTATTTATTTAGATAATATTAATGATTTTGGGTGTTATATTTATGGGCTTCATTTCATGCTACACCCCATAGGAAATATTTTCAAGACTATGTTTAAGGTGATTTTGGATAGGTTTATTTGGGTGATGGTGAACCCTGTTAAATTGTAGGAAGGGGTAAAGACACAGATAAAATTATAGAATAGAAAAAAATGTTTGTTTAAAGAGGTAAGACATGTACTTGAGTTGAGAAGAAATCTAATTTTAGCAAGGTAGTTGGGAAGTGAGGGCTGCACAGTTACATTTGTATAAAATTTATGAAAGGTCACTAAAAGATGATTGGTAATAGAAAAAGGAGAGAAGGTAGGTACATTATATTTATCTAATGGTAATTTTAACTCTTTTATTGCTTTAGCTTCTAAAGAATTAGATACAAAATTATGGCACCATAGACTTGGGTACATGAGTGAGAAGGGGATGCAAGTTCTCCACTCAAAGAATTTGTTGCCAGATTTGAAGAAGGTGGATTTAAAATTCTATGAGCATTGTTTGTACAAAAAATATAAAAGAGTCAAATTTATTAGAGTTGGAAAGACAAAGAAGGATGAAAAGTTAGATCTTGTTTACAAAAATGTATGAGGACCAACTTAGGTATCATCTTTTGGTGGCTCTTATTATTATGTTACTTTTATTGATGATGCAACGAAAAAAACTTGGGTTTATTACATATGAAAAAAGTTTGATATTTTTTATACTTTTAAGAAATGGAAAGCTTTGGTTGAGAATGAGATATGAGATAAGTTAAAGTGTGTCAGATCAGATACTGGATGTGAATACTGTAGCAAGGAATTTGATAATTATTGTTCATCACATGAGATTCATAGAGAGAAGATGGTTCTAGGAACATCATAACAAAATGATGTGTCAAAAAGGATGAATAGGACAGTCATGGATCATATAAGGATCATGAGATTATATGTAGGGTTGCCCTTATAGTTTTGGGTAGATGTTATGGATACTACTATTTACTTAATAAACAGAGGGCCTTCAAGCCCTTTAAATGGTGGCATTCTAGAAGAAGCATGAAAAGGTAAAAAGTAGATTATTCCTTCTTAAAGACTTTCAGTTATGAAGCAATTATCCATATTGATAAAGAAAATAGAACCAAGATTGAAGTAAAATATAAGAAATGCAATTTTATTAGATATGAAGTTAATGATTTTGGTTACCATTTATGGGATTTTGAAAATCATAAAATCATTAGGAGTAGAGACGTGATCTTTAATGAGAAGGTCATGTATAGACATCAGTTGTAGGGAAAGAAACAAGAAAATCCAAATATTGAATATGCATTACTTAATGAAATCATTGGAAATAAAATTCCAAAAGTGCCAAAAAATTATAATGTGCAATAACTACAACAATAACAAGTACCTCAAAATCTTGAAAGTGTAGTTAGAAGATATATCAAAATAAGTAGACCCCTTGAATGATAGTCTCCTAAAATTTATTTTATTATTATTATTATTGTCTGATGGTGGTGAGCCATAAAGCTATGAAGAAACAATGCAGATAGAAACTAGAAAGAAGTGGGAGCAAGGCATGAAAGAGGATATGAAATCCTTAGTACATAACCAAACTTGGGATTTGGTTTAGTTGCTTGTAGGTAAAGGAGCATTGATAAATAAATGGGTTTATAGGTTTAAGGAAGAATGAGGTAAAAAGAGGTATAAGGATAGACTTATTGTAAAGGGGTTTGCATAAAAGAAAGGTATTGATTTTGATGAAATATTTTCTCTAGTTGTAAAAATGACTTCCATAAGAATTGTTTTAAGTTTGGTAGTAGTATAAGATTTGCACCTTGATAGTTAGATGTGAAGACTTATTTTCTTCATGGTGATTTGGAGGAGGAAATAAATATGGAGTAGCCATAGGGATATAAAGTAAGGAGGAAATGGTGTGCAGGTTAAAGAAGAGTTTGTATGGTCTAAAACAAGCTCCAAAGTAATGGTATTTGAAATTTGACATGTTTATAACAAAACAAGGTTATAATAGATGTCATTCTAACCACTATGTCTATTTTAAGAGATTAAATAATGGCAGCTATATTATGTTGTTATTGTATGTAGATGACATGCTTGTTACAGGGTCTAACATGCAGGATATAAATGATCTCAAAAGAAAATTAGAAAATTCATTTGTAATGAAGGATTTGGGTATTTCAAAACAAATCCTTAGTATAAGAATAATAAAAGATAATAAAAATAGAAAATTGACATTATATCAAGAAGAGTACATCAAGAAGGTGTTAGTCAGGTTCTTTATGCAAGATGCAAAGCCAATGAGTACACCTTTGGGAGGGCACTTAAAATTAAGCAAGGAATAGTGTCCTAAAATGTAGGAAGAAATCAATTACATGTCTAAAGTTCCATATGCATCAGTAGTTGGAAGTTCAATGTATGCAATGGTGTGCACGAGGCCAAATATTGATCATGTAGTGGGAGTTGTCAACAAGTTTATGAATAATCTAGGAAAGAGCACTGGGATGCAGTCAAGTGGATTCTCAGGTACTTGAGAGGGACCACTGATAGATTATTGTGCTATGAAGGTTCAGATGTTACCTTACAAGGATATGTTGATGTAGACATGGTTGGATATTTTAGATGGTAGAAGTAGCACCATAGGTTATGTTTTCATTATTGGTGATACAATAGTTAGTTGGATTTCAAAATTATAGAAGATAGTTGCTTTATGAACTATAAAGGCAGAATATGTTGTAGCTACAAAAGCTAGCAAAGAGATGATATGGATGCAATAATTCAAGGAAGATTTGAGGCATAAGTAGGAATATTTTAGGTTGTACAGTGATATCCAAAGTTTGATTCATTTAGCAAAGAACTCAACATTCCACTCAAGAACCAAACATATACACTTTAGGTATCAATTCATTCATTTAGTTTTGGAAGATGGTCAATTGAAGTTGGAAAAGATCCATATGACTTAGAATCCTATAGAGATGCTAACAAAGGTAGTCAATGAAGAGAAACTAGTGAGTTTTTCAAATTAAATAGGTCTTCAAAGATAGCAAGGAAGATGAGAAACATGCTAGGGTCAAATTTGAAAGAAAAGTCCAAGGAAGAGTTATAGCGATGGAGTTGTAAAAATCAGTCTTCAAGTGGGAGATTGTTGGATGGTAGAGCTTGATCTTATTTTAATGCCCAGTTATTGACAAGGGGTGTGGGGGGTAACAACCTCTAACTAGGGTCACCATGGAGATCCAGGGGGTTTTCTTAAAAATGCAATTTAAAATATTATACTTTTATAGTAAATCTAGACTGTTCACTATTAGGTCATAAATCTAATGGTAAAAAATATGTTTGTGCATTTTTGCCCTATATGTAACCCCATTTTTGATATGAGGGCATTGTAATTATGGTGGCACACTATATGTGAGTGAAGAGGATATTGTAGTGGTTATATTATAGGTTTTTCCCTTCATTTGTTGGACTAAATAATAAGAAGGATTGGCTATTTTTGTGTGGATGTACTTCATATTGGGTGAACCACAGTAAATTTGTGTCTCTATTGTGTTGTGTTTTTTGTATTTTATTTCCATCTTTAATTCATTAATATTGCTTTATCTTCTGTATTCCTAACACCAAGGTAAAATTATTTTCTCCCATTCCACTCATTCAATTTATTATTTGTGAAATGAAAATGAAAATATATAGAGCAATACTTATCCAAATCTATCCTCATCGTATCCATTAAAATTTTGATGATATCACCTTCCACATGATATCAATTATGGTAATTACCATTATATTTTCAAAAATATCAATATTTTACAATGTAATTGTCAAATACTCTTATTCATAATATTACTAAAATCAAATCAAGTTATTCACTCATAAATTATTTTACTTTCAATGCAAACTATTCATTAGTCTCATCCTTCACCTCAAATGGGCAGGCATACATAAATGCATATGTGTTAAAATACTTCCAATCTTTGCACATTAGAAAATACATGCTAACAAGGCATACACTTCTTAACAACTTATTCAAATTTCAGAATCAAAATTCAAACTATATTACAAAACATGGGGTTTGATTATAATGTCTTTATATGGCCACTCTAAAAAAAATCAATTGTCTCAGTACAATATCAAATTACATGAAAAATTTAGGGGGAATAATATTTGTTTGTGTTCCTCCTTTACTATGTTGCAAATTGAAAAATGATATTACTTCAAGTTTAAATAAATAATTTCAAAGTTTCAAAAATCATTACAAATTTATTTGGCATACACATGTAGTGGCATGATATTCATTCATGTTCATGTTACTACTTTACAAATTTCAAATTTCAAATTTCACTTTTTTCTAAGTTCAAAATTTTTAAAGATACAAAGATTCAAATTGAATATAGATCTATCTATATTATTGTGATTTGTAAAGTGATAATTGGTTCATGTTAGAGTCTAATGACACTCAACATATATGGCTATACTTTTACAAACCAAAGATGTGGTTCCACCCTTTATTTTCTCTTTCTCTTATCAAAGTCTAGTGATACTTGACAATTAACACTTTATTATTCCTCATAGAGATCTTTACAAGTGAAAACACACTCTTGTCTAATTCAAAAGTTTCATTCATTCATATTTGATCACTCTTAAATTTTTCACAACTATGAGTTGGTATGGTTATGGTATAGTGACACTGATTGACCTACCACTCATCCTACTACCACTTTAAAAAATTATTTGTTCTTCCTAGATAGAAAGCAAACAAATTTGAAATCACTTGATCTCCATTTGTAGGTTATAGGGAAATCAAATTGCATACTCTTTCAAGTGAATTATTTCCTTGATCTCTTTTTCAAATTTAAAATTTTAAAATATCATATTTTAAATTTTTAAATATAAATAGTAACTACTTCTAGTGGCATTGTCATAGATTTTTCATTAAAATGTCTTGGGAAATCAAAATTCCACATCAAAAAGATACCATGCCTTTCAAAATCAAGTATTTGTTTTTCCTTTTACTCTATTAATTTCACTTAAATTCATCACTATAATAAATGGGGAGAAATTTAGGAACCCAAATTTTACACAATATCTTTCAAAATATACATTTTTGCACAAGCTTTCTTATTAAAATTGTTGATGGTGAACGAAGGGCTTATTGGCATACTCTACTTTAAGACTTAGTCTTATTTTTCTTATTTATCACTTGAATTTATTTTTTATGTCTATTTAAACTTTTAAAACACATATTTATGATCCTAAATGTCATTTTATGTCTTTTATTTTATATTTTTTGGATTTTGGACAAGGCTACACTTCACATATAAGACTACACTACGACCATGTCTTGGTGATGCAGACTTGTGTCAGCATAACTTTTAGAAGTTTATCAAATGTATATGTCATAAATGAGATCTTTTATTATTAGTTTTACTTTCAAGTTGGCCTCCTCATGCATTAATGATCCCCTAAATTCAAATTTAAGAGTTATATATAATTAAGAGACTTGTAAGAGGCTAGGGATGGATCTCTATTATCACAAAAGTTATATAAAGTTTATATCTACTTATCTATACTAAAATAAAAATTTATTTAGACATATTAATGTTTGTGTCAAGGGTAATCATAGGAAAAATAACATATAGTATTTCATCTACCATTGCACACATACACCTAGGCAAGAAAACTACATCATGTTGAGGCCCTTTTGGGATGTGTAGGCATGACTCATTATGTCTAATTTTTTGATGATAGCTTGGTTATTCCCCTTACCTAATTTACACCTTTTTATTTGATCTCATTTTGGTTTAGTATGTAGTAACTAGGTGTAGACAATTTTTATGGATTATATAGCACCTTAGTTTTATACACTTGAAAAAATCAAACCTTGGTTGTTCCTCTTAGTTCTAGACCTTTCCCACTTCTAAAAATCTTGTATATAATTTTTATTATGCCCCTTAGTCTATATGTTAGTCTAACCAGTCTTATGTTGATGACCTAGGCCTTATATCTTTCCCAAAATGCTTAAAAAGTACTTATCTTCCATCTCTATAAGTTTTGAATTTATACCTACTTTTGTGCTCCTTGGACACTAACATCTAGGACAAACACTAGCATTGATGTTAGTGTCATACCCTGACATAAGTGTTTAGTGCCCTAAAGTCATCTATTTTTCAAATTAAATGTATCCCAATGGTTAGTATAAGTTTTTTAATTGAAATTACTTAACTAAATGAATTTAAATAAATATAATATCAACCCTCATTCATTCCTCACCTAGCATACATGGGAAAATACCTAGTGTTCATACCTAGTTTGAGTCCCTCTTTAGAGTATTTGATCATTGACAAATGGGTATTTAGGGTCATCTTGACACCATGTGACCACTAACCCATTTTAACCCAAGGTCATTATGAAGATGAAGAACTGGGGTTTTACAAATTCATGAGAATTGATAGTCCATGACCCAAATATGAATGCACTAGAGTGAAGATGAAGACAAATCCAAAATAATCTAGGTGGTCAGTCATTTTCTAATAGTTATTATGTATAAGACACTTGCATTAAACCTAGACAATAGCATTGATATAACCATCCCAAGATGATGTTAGTGTCTAGAGTTCTAAAAGCATCTAATTTAGAATTAGGTGATTGTTCCAAAATCTCCTTCTAACCTAATTTTTACTCATTCTATATCTAGTACCATGTTAGCATCATAACTAGCTAAGTATATTACTTATTTTTCATTTTCATGCATATCTTAGTTGTACTTTTTATATTTAGCCTATTCTTAGCATAAAAAATTTATGGTATGTTTATATATAAGTTTAACACCCAATTGGCCTATTGTAGATATGATTATCACCCTTGTGCATTATAATTTCTATATTATTAACCATATCTACCCAAAATAGGATCATCATCCATTTTAGGGTCAAACATTTGGTGAACACAATCTTTGAACATCATTTTTGCCTGAGCATACCATATATGATGCTTATTACCTACTTTATCCTAATCTTTATTTATTTTACATCTCTTATCATTAATGATATTTATTGATTTAATGACTATGATTATTAAACTCTCCAAATTTATATGAAATAAGGTGTGAAATTTGATTACTCTTGTATCTTTCTAACTGTTAAAGCATCTAACCTCAAAGAGTTGAAAGGTGGTAGTTGTTATCCCTTTAATTAGGTTGATGTTCCCACCATTTCAAGAGATGAGTTGAATCATATTAAATAAGATAAAGATCCTTTACCCATAATTCATACATTCCCAAATAATATTCCCATTAAAAAAGATGATTTTTCCTTCCTACATTCATTAGAAACAAACTCTATACCAAAAAAAGGACCTTTACTAAAGATTGTTCAAGCTAAAATTGTTATACCAAAAGTAAATGAAAAAAATTCTTCCAATAGTATAAAATATTCAAATGATATATCAAAAGTACCAAAGTTCAAATTTCCCATATCACTACCAAATTACCCTACATTTAGTGATCGTGAACTTGCACTTGTTATACATGAGGATGATGGTACTCATATGCCTAGATTCAAAAAAGGTGGTGTTTTGCAACCAATTATAACACCTATGAAAAACACCACTATCCCCATGGAATATTTTATGTCTATGATGATCACTATTGGGGATATTTAAAAGTAGGTTTCTATACTTCAAATGCAAATGGATTTCTATAATAATAATACACATGTAACCTCATTCAATAATAAACTTCTTACAAAATGTATACTTGAATATACTTATCCATAAGGTTTTGAGATACTATATTTACCTCTCTTTGAAAAACATAAAGACGAATTTGAGCACATGATATGTTATGTACATTATTTTGGTTAATGGGCAAAAGATGACAAACTTTTACTAAAGCTTTTCCATACATTTGGATGAGGCTCAAAATTGGTTCTATAGTTTAACGAAGGGTTCCTTGACCATTTTTTAATAATTTAAGGATGCATTCTTCATGGATCTAAATATCCTTAAGGTGCCCAAAATTACATTAAAACATTTTCATAATTTAAAATAATATGATGATGAATCCCTTCAATATTATACTATTTGATTGAAAAATACATCATATGAGCTATCATTTAGACCCTTAGATTTGGAATTATAGTTTATCTTTAATAGAGGCCTTCTTTCCACACTAAAGGAAAGATCATTACATAAAAAATATGAGTAATTTACCCATCTATATAATTATGTGCATAAATATGCTTCATTCATAATAAATCATTCAACAAAACTTAATATATCTCCCTCTAAATACAAAACTTTTATCCCCCACACAAAGGAAGGAGATAACTTACCTAAAGAGCATTATGAACAAAAATGTGGTATTCCTAATCTTTAAATGACTAGACTGCAAATGTTACTTAACATTGGGCCAATCCAAGGTCCATGTCTTATGCAAGAATCTCAAAGTAAACAAGATAAAAATCATAGATGCCAACAAGATTTAACAATTACCTTATACATGGGTAGTGCTTATTTTTGGCATAACCATATTGATCTTACACAGCTAAAAACTACTTGCAATGTAATACACTTATAATAAATTAGATTCATTCTAAAAAAATTACAAAATAAAAGAATTTGGAAAGACTCCTTGGGAAACACAATAATAACAATTGCTTATGGTATTAAAGTAATTCAAACATGATTTTGGGTTATGCCCACCACATATCCATATGTACTTACACTAGGAACTCTTTGCCTTTACCAAATGGAAGAAAACAGTGATCCAAATCAGAAAGGTATTTCTTTTCCTCACAAAGGTAAATGAATACATATTCTAAATTATATCATTAATTATACTACACATGAAAAATATGAGGAGGACCATGATATGTACCTTTTCAACCTATCCAATCATGATTCAAACAATGTAAAAGATTCAACTTAAGGTTGTTAGGTAACAAATAGGGGTATATACATATGACCATCCATTTGATGAGATCATAGAGTAGTCTCTTAAAATATTCTAAAAATACTAAAAAAAATAAAAAAAACATTCAAAAATACAAAAATATGTTTAACACCTACACGTTCTATTGGATCCTTGGCATCTATGTGTTAGTTCTATGTTGATGGATGGCATATGTAGTTACTCTTACATACATATATGTGTCACACTTTTACTTGAGTATGATATAGGCATACATAAATACATGATCTATTCTTATTTTTGATGTTGGGCATTCCCTTTACTCATGTCATGAAGACACTAGGAGAATCTACTTCTTTGATCTTGATACACATAGGTTATCTGATTCGATGGTCACTCTACATTATCATGTTTGATCTTTCATATGTACTTACACACACATTTAACCATGATTATATCTTACATAGGGTACTTGATATGCCCTATACTTGACATTTTTTCCTAACACATTTGATTTATTGTCTACTATGACATGTTTATGTTGGTTTCTTATGCTTTAATTTATGCACTTCCTTGAGTGTTTTGCCTTGCTATTGTATTCCTTATTCAAGAATTTGAATATGCTCATTTACTTATGTCCCTTGTGCTTATGTGTCTTTTATTTTACATTTGCATATTCCATTATTTATTGTATGGACATTTGAATATGTCATCCTTGTATGTGTGGTCATTTTACTAAGTCATGACCCTTTGATTATGTGGCATTTGAATATGCCCCTTGTTTGCGGTCTTCTTGGACCATTGCCTTCTGACTTGATTTTAAGTGATCTTGTGAATGTGATTACTTTGATTTTTGATCTTGTATTGTTACTATTTAGATGTTTTCATGATCCTTATCATGTATCTTAGGCATTCATGTGATCACATTGATCTATGTTTCAATGTTATATCTACTTAGAAATGTTCCTTCTATATGATACATGGTTCCATTCATAGATTATAAAATTATATTATCCTTTTGAGGTGAGTTAAATACTAATTCTTATATTTTTATCAGCTCAAATGGGGGCATATTAGTGGGGGTATGTCATAAAAGCATGTTCTTCACAATTGGAATAGTTTTTAGATTTAATGGTAACATGATTTAGAAACATGTTCTCCACACCTATTCAATATTTTATTATAGTGGGGACATTTTTTGGAAACATGTTCTCCACATTGGTATTTATATATATTTTCATATTTATCTATATAAAATGGGGGCATAATTTGGAATCATGTTCTCCACACTTATATGATTTTTTGAATTGGCCAAAACACATAATTATATGATTCAGATTTATAGTTGTGATAAAATTTTATACATTGCTATTATTGTTATACATAATTTCAGCATGAGACATATCTAAGGTTCATATGCTATGTAATTTTTGCTTAATATTATAAAATTCAAATTATTTTCAAATTCTAAAACTCTTTTATGAATTATTACCACATCATAGACTTTTACGTATTAATACCCCAGTCAAACTTTTATGAAATTTATTAAGATAATATACTACAATAGTTGGTTTAAGTTTTAGTATTGTTGAGGTGTTTAATTCACTCAATATTACCTTTAGGTTTGACTTGATTGTCTCATCCAAACTCACCAGGTTATAAGTATGATTGGGTTACATAGTTGGGCTAATCTCAATTGTTATGTGGCAACTCAATTTTTCTCTAAGGTTGGAGACATGTGCCTTTCAATATTTTTATCTCTATATCTACTTATATATATATATATATATATATATATATATATATATATATATATATATATATATATATATATATATATATATGCACTTTAAAGATTTATATATATTTATCTTTATCTCAATTTCAAATCCATATAAAGATACATATTTTTCAAATCAACTTGCGAATAGGCAAGATAGTTACATCAACACATAGGTGTACTCTTAAACTTTGCTCTTTTAATTTAAATCAATTTCAAGTACTTTCAATTACAAATTATATGAAATGATTATATATTATAACATGCTCTTGGTTTCAGGTTAGTCACCATCAAAACACTCATGTTGGTCACACACAAAGACAAGTGTGTTATACACACCCATGCATGCATTTATTTCCTTTAAACTAGTAATTATATTAATAGATTAAAGGGGGGAAATGTAGATGATATTTATGGATTATACAAAACCATGATATTGTAAACTTATAAAACTTATAACTTGGATATTACTTTCAATTATGGATCTTTTTCACTTCCACAAGTCTCACGTCTACTCTATATTATACCCTTTGGCCTATTTATTAATTTAACCAATATTATGTTGATGATCTAGGACTTCTATCTTTCCTAAAATGATTAAAATATACTTATATTTCATCTATGTAAGTTCTAAACATATACCTACTTTTCTACTCCCTAGACACTAATGTCTGCAACATACACTAATGGCAATGTTAGTGTCCTGAACTGACGCAAGTGTCTAATGTCATAAAGTCACCCAATTTAAAAATGAAACATATCTTAATAGTCATATTAAGTGATTTAATTTGAGTTACTTATCCAAAGATATTGATATAAATATAAGATCACCCCTCATTCATTCCTCACCTAGCATATATAGGAAAATACCTAATGTTCATACCAAAAATAATTTAGTTGAACAATACTTCTCTATTTCTATATCAATCATAGGAAAAACACATATGTAGGTCTAAAGTACTAAAGGAGTAGTCTAAGAACCTGATTTACCATGTTACAATCTAGGTCACTATTGTACTTACTTTGCACATATTTCATGATTCACACTCAAGCCAACATGTAGGGGATAACTATATCAATCTGAGGCCCTCTTCCAAGTATTGGCTATGTAGGAAGCATGCATTGATTGAGGGGTATTTGGGGTCAACTCGACATTGTGTGATCACTAACCCATTTTTCTCTAATGTCACTATGAAGATAAATAACCAGGGTTTCAAAAACTCATGAGGAGTTGTTAGACCATTTAATTCTAAGTGGGCTTAATTGAACCTTAGCCTTGGTATTAAATAAATAAATAATAATATATTATTTATTACCATGAGGTATAAACCTCATGATAATAAATAATAGAGTTATAATTATTTAATTATTGCCAAATTTTAATTAAATTATTTTATCAAGATGTATATACCAGTTAATTTTACAAAGGTCACCTCCCTTAGTATTTTACTATAAATAGGGTTTTACCTCTATTACAAAATCAACTTGTGAATATGAAATTATTAGTCATATCTAATCTAAATATTTTGTGAAATATTATTTGAGAAGAAGTGAGAGGTTAAAGAATTGTATTGGGTACAGAGTTGAGTTTCTTAATTATATGAATAATCATCGTTAGTGGGTTTTTTTTACCTCTTTGAGGTTTTCCCATGGTAAATTATTATGTTGTGTACATTGATATGTGATCACTATTATGTGATTTAATTATTAAATTCATATCTAGATTCATCATATATATATATATATATATATATATATATATATATATATATATATATATATATATATATATATATATATATATATCAATTATTTCATGGTATCAGAGCCACTAGAGACAATTTGATCAACATGCATATTATGTTGAGAAAAATAACAATAATTGATATTTTAATTTATTCAAAAAAAATTATTCAGAGCCTAAGCACTTGTATGGTTTAGGTGCATGAATAAATTCTAAAATAATTATTTTAAGCTTATTTTTGGCTAGTTATTGCTAAAATATTATCTTATTCATATTTAAACTCTCTCAATTTTTTTTAAAGCTTGAGAAACACTCTTTTAGCCCCTATAATTTTTCTAAGTAGTCAGGAGCATCATAGTTGGCTTGGGTGAATGAAAAATATGAATTCTTCACCAAAGATTGAATTTTGAATATTTTACTAGTTAAGTTTTAGCATTTTAGGAGCATTGGTAAATTTTCAAGGTCTTTAAATGTTCCTTGAGTACTACATACATCACTGATTTTTTTCTTTTAAAAAAACTCATTTCGCAGTTAAAATTGGATTTTGAAGACATATTTGACATCAAGAGGGAAAAACTAATATGATTACAAATTTTTGAGGCCTTTGGTAATACATATAATTTATTGTGCAAAATTTGCCTGGGATGTCATAGTTTAGCCTGGGCAATTCAAAATAGTAAATTATTTATCAAAAATTAGATTTTGAAGGTCTAATTGGATTTATCCTACAAAAACTAGAAAATTTACAAATTTTGGTGGCCTTTGGTAGATTATTTCATGTGGTTTGAACTTCCCTTCTTCACATAGGAAGCTTAGGTAAGTATATAGTATTTGAAAATATTTAAAAAATAAATTATTTTTTTCTCAAATATTCCATGCAAAAAAGGAAGTGGCCCCACTTTTTTTAAATAAGATTTTAAATCAAAAAGTTAAATTAGTAATATTTATTTACTATTCATTTTACATACATAGTAAATATTTATTTATATAATTTTTTATTATTAAAAATTAGATAACAAAATAAATACAATATTGTGCATGTAAATTATTAAATAGTCTCATAAATGAGTTGATAAGCTTTTTTTAACTAAAACTTACAACTAAGGAGGTCTCAAATTCAAAACTCCCTAAATTCAATATTTTTTGAATTATTTGACATCTAAATTATGTGATTAAGTATAATTACACTTGTGATTTAATTTATTTTAAAATCAAAGTATAAAAACTCATTAAAAAGGTTATTTTTCTTAAAATTGTTATTACATTAGTATATTTTTGTGACACTTATGACACTCTATTTTGTCATAATCTTTTAATTTTTTTTGCTTTATCTAGCATAAAATTAAACATTTTTTTTACATGTTTACATTTTTAAATTTGTTGTACTATCAAATCAAGTTAAAATTTACACTAAATATTTTTATTTAAAAGAAAGCTATGGCTTCACCTCATTTTTGCTTAGATAAATCTCAAAATTTTAATGGAAATAACTATAATATATGTATATTTCATGTCAAAAATAAATTATGACACAAAATTTATGGAATTTTATCATTAAGATTGAAAAATTTCTTTCTGGATGACATGTGACCCTTGAGCTTACCAATGCATTTTAACAAAAATCACAAGAAGCTATGTCCATTATCTTACCGAGTGTTAAAGATGAATTTTTTCTCCATATCAGTTCTCAGGAGTCTCATAGTGATTCTTGGAAACTCCTTGAATCTATGCATGAGGGAACTCATCTCTCAAATATAATTAAGTGAATTCTTGAATTACTAACTACACCTATGAAAAGTGATGAAAAAGTTATGATTTTTCTTGATAAAATAAAAAACATTAAATTTCAATTAGATGGATGTAATTTTAATTTAATTTAAGATTAATTAATTTATTTTATCATTCAATTAAATATTCATGAGAAACTTAAAAATTTTATTTCAATTTTGAATTCTAAATATCAAACTAAGCAAGATATTCTTGACCTTATCACTTTGTCTGCTCTCCTAATTCAAGAAGAGAAAGTTATGATTAATTTTGATTCTAAAGAGAATGCCACTCAGGCACTTCTCAAATTAAATATTATTTTTGATAACACTAAACACCAAAAATATAACCCTAATTTTAGCTCAAATGGGAACAAAAAATCTGGTAATAAAAATCATAAACCTAAATTTAATATAAATTGTAATTTGTATGGTAAATTTGGTCATAGGAAGGAAACCTAGTATAAAAATAAGGATAGAAATAAAAATTAAACTCTTAAAAATAATAAAGAGAAGAAATCTAATCAAAACAAATAGAAGAACCAAAACCCTAATCAAAATAATAATCAAGATTCAAATATTATTGCTTTATATGTTGCTTTATTTGTTTCAAATAAAAAAGAGTGGATTCTAGATAGTGGTGCATCACACCATATGAATTTATTATCTAATATTATGTATGATTATATATATCTTTAAAAGAAGTTACTTATGAGACAATTCATTTTTTAGAAGCAACTAAATAGGGAAAAGTAATATTTTCAAATGTTACTATAAATGACATTTTATATGTACCTAAGCTTAAAAATAATTTACTATCTTGTTCTCAAATTACAAATAATAATTTCATTGTAACATTACTTAAATATAGCTAGTCTATTCTAAATCAATTTATTTCCTTGATTGTTGAAGGTGTTCAAAAGAATGGTTTATATATCTTTTCTCCTTCTTCTACATGTTTTCTTTCATCACATAGTAAGAATGAATCTTAATTATGATATAAAAGATTATGACATGTTAATTTTAGAAGTTTACATGATATGTCATCAAAACTTACGAGGATTGCTTACGTGGTAGCAACATACTAACCTGTTTCACAAGAATCATGATGTGGATTCCTCACATCTTTTAGAATTGATTCATAGTGATGTTGTAGAACCTATTGAAGTTGTATCTCTTAATGGTTATTTGTATTATGTTAATTTTATTAATTATTACATTATAATTATCTATTTTTTTATATTAAAAATAGATTTGATGTGTTGTCTAAACTCAAAGAATTTAAAGCTAGTGTTAAAAATGCATTTGATTTTTATATTAAGAGATTAAAAATGATAATGGTGGTGAATATGTTAGTATAAATTTTGAATATTTTTGAATTAGTTGTGGTATTCAAATGGAATCAACAACTTCCTATTTTCTTTAGTAAAATTTTATTGTTAAAATGAAAAACTGCACCATCATAGAGATGGCTAGAATAATGTTGTATTCTACAAATATTTATCCTAGTTCTTATGGGCTGAAGCCATGAATAATGTTGTGCATATTATGAATAGAATACATGCTTGATATTTTCATTTTTATACATCAAAATATATTTAATATCATGTAATTTCATTTGCTTTGATACAATTAGTGTCTCATCTACATTGTATTTGATAGTAAAATGATTTAGTTTTATTCTATAAAAATAATATTGCAATAGATATATTTGTCTTAGAAATCAAATAAAAATGTATAGATATTATGATTTTTTTTAATTCATATGAGTTAGCATTGAAATACATTATATACATAACATCATGCTTAATTTGATAAGATAGTCATGTTTAATTATTGTATTTGGAGATCATGCTCAGTAAGTTTATGTATTTTGTGTTTAAATTATTAATATGCTTTCATTTGATTACTAGAGAAATTCCATGCTAATATGATTAGATACTTTCATTTGATTATTTATGCTAACATTCTTATATGCTTCATTTGATAATAAAATATATTATGAAATACAAAGTGTAAATAGAGTTTGTATATTAACTCTTCTTCATTTACTTTATTAAGTATTATATTCATACATCTTTGAAATTATTTGTTTCAGTCTCATATTTGTTTGATTGAATGATTGCATATTATGCTAAAAATATCCATAATTGATGTATGAGAGGTTATACCTCAATCTTTTGTTGAAACATATTAAACTTATAAAGTTTTGATAAGACTCAAATTATAAATGAGTTATTACTAATAAGATATATAATGTTTGAATTAACTTAGTATCATATTATTAGTAAATCATAGTATGCACATCACATGATAGTTGGGGATGCTCATCTTGTCAATATTGGAGATGTCTAATAATGAATTACATACAACAATTTATATTTTTTTCACTAATTTTGTAATCAAATTAGTGAACTTGTTTACCTAGAATATTACTTGATTGTTTTAAATATGTTTTACATAGAAAAACATATGTCATATTTTTATGTATTTGGTTATTGTGATGCTAACCATACTATGCTATCATGAATCTATTTTTGGATGTGTTTAAGTTTTGTGTAAGTGTACAACATCAAAAAACTAAACATAGTATAGTTTATGTGCATTATATCTAAGAAAAGGTCCTTAGTGGTGATATAGATATGTTTTTTAATTCTATAGATGAACCAATGACAAATATATTCATAAATCCACTTGGTGTTACCAAGTTTTGGTAGTTTCATGCAATGCTAGGCCTCTAAAAGTTACCATTGAGGGGGAGTTTGTGTGATAATGCCACTTCTTAACAGCCATATGTTTCTTATTTTTCTCTATACTTCTCAATTGTAAATCATTGTAAACTTTGTGTGGAAGTTATGTTATTCTAAACTTAGTGTGGAAGATTTAATTTCGTACCCAATACATTAAAAACATACTTTGTAATGGAGGTCTTTATGCTATAAAATTACTTTTGAGTATTTTATAGATTATAATTCTTTTTGTTTCAAAAGGTGATGTTTGGAATGATGAAGGTTTTAAATCCTTCAATTATGTGCATAGTATAATTCTTTTTTTAAAGGTGACTATGACATTTATTCCCACTTAGAATTAAGGGGGGTGGAGGGTTTTATAACATTTAATTCTAAGTGGGCTTAATTGACCCTTAGTCTTGATATTAATTAAATAAAAAATACAATATAATTTATTACCATGAGGTGGAAACCTTGTGCTAATAAATAATAGAGTTATAATTATTTAATTATTACTAAATTTTAATTAAATTATTTTATCAGGATGGATGGACCTATTACTTTTACAATGGTCACTTCCTTTGATATTTTATTATAAATAGGGTTTTATCTATATTATGAAACCAACTCATAAATATAAAATTATTGGTCATATTCAATCTGAGGATTTTGTGAAATATTATTTAAAAAGAAGTGTGAGGTTGAAGAATTGTATTGGGTGTAGAGTTGAGTTTCTTAATTATATGAATAATCATTATTAGTGGATTTTTTTTAACTCTTTAAGGTTTTTCCATGGTAAATTCATGTCTTGTGTATATTTATATGTGATCACTATTACGTGTTTTTTTAATTAAAATCATACCTAGATTCATCATGTGCATTGATATATATACTTTTGGGAGCGACAATCCATGACTTAGATCTAAATGCATTAGAGCGAAGGCGAAGACAAACTTAGAAGCATCCAGGTGATTGCATTCTTTTTTAATAAGTATTTTATACAAGACACTTATGTCAAACCTAGATATTAGCATCATCACAACCATCCTAGACTGACATTAGTGTTTATAGCTCTAAAAGCATCTAATCTAGAATCATGAAACTATTTTAGAAACTCCTACCAACCTTGCTTTTTGTCTATTCCATATTGACCACTGTATTAACATCATAACCAGCTAAGTACATTAATTTTTTTTATTTCTATGTATAGTTTAGTTATAATTTCTATATTTAGTCTATTCTCAGCATAATAAATTTAGTGTATGTTTATATCTAAGTTTAACACCTAATTGGTATATTCTAGATCTGATTATCACCCTTATGCATTATCATTTCTATATTCTTAACCTTATCTACCAAAAATAAGATCCTCATCCATTTTAGGGTTAAACATTAGGGATTTATTATTTTGGGTCTTTCACACATCAAATTGGCTCCTATAGATTATGAAAAAGCCCTCTCAAATAGCAACAAAAACTCAAACATAAAAATCAATTGCACAGTTACCCAAGATGTGGTTGTAGTCAACATACAAGGTTGTAGTGTACCCTTATCCACCTAGTGTGGCCCTATCCAAATACATCACAAAATCTTGTTTTTTAGTTGAGACACAATTCACATGTATTTTTAGTTAGTTTTTCATCTATAGTCAACTTTCATAGTCAATATAAATCATATCAAAGCTAGGTTTTCACATTTCATTATTTATTACTATTTATATCTCATTTAAAATTTTGTATTTTACATTTAGGTTTTGTATTTTTTTTTTAATATAGATCAATATTTAAATATTTTATTATTTATTACATTTAATTTTTAAATTAAAATAAAACATATAAACATTCTAGTGAACCCATAATTTTATTTGAACATTATTTACTTTTTTCTTGATTTTTCTCCTAAGATTTCATACATTTTTTTGTAAATTCCTGATGCAGAAATAAAATAAACTTGAACTTTCTATATAAATTTGACACCATGAATTAATATTATTTGACCTTGGATTTAATGTGACATTGAATAAATTATCTTGTCACCTTGGATATAATTTGACATTGAAGCATTTTCTCTTCAATCTCATGTTGATTTTTTTTAATCTCTATACACAAAAATCTTTCAACTTTTCTTTTCTTTTCTCTTTCTTTTCTACTTGTTTGTTGGTTATTTTTAACAATTATATTCTGATAGTTGTAAAAATACTTAGTGATTATTATTATGGGATAAGTGGTGATATTATTTATAGATAATGTGGTGTGAAGGGAACAACCGTAATACTCAATCCATTGTACAACACTAAATATAGAGTTTAGTTTTCCTGTACCTCATGGTATATCAAAAATACCTATAGTCCCTTATTTACACCATAGGAGGCTTATTTTAACTATTTGATTTGTGGTGCCTAAGAGGATCATATCTCCTAAATAATTTAATCTTATTTTACCCTTAGAGACATAATAGTGGATTACATACATAGTTTAGCCTCTATCATTAGTGCTCTAAAATATTGGGCTGCTAGTGTACAAATGAGAAAGAATAATAAAGATCTCACAAATTTATTCAAACCCTTGCCTATATTAACTTGTATACCTTATTTTTTCCTTGTATTATATTCATAATCATTAACTTGTTTTTTACAAGAAATATTACTTGATAATGTTAAGTGTTTTATTTGTTACATTTATTGTATTCAAATTATATATATATATATATATATATATAT
This sequence comes from Torreya grandis, assembly GCA_037957365.1. Taxonomy (NCBI): domain Eukaryota; kingdom Viridiplantae; phylum Streptophyta; class Pinopsida; order Cupressales; family Taxaceae; genus Torreya; species Torreya grandis. The sequence goes on along the minus strand of JARHVA010000143.1, from coordinate 407,413 downwards.
ATATATATATATATATATATATATATATATATATATATATATATATATATATATATATCATGGATGGTCAAAGTAAATATACCAATGATTTTCATCCTCTAGATAAGTTATTTTCTATTCATGATATGTATTTTAGTTATGATGATGAATGGATAAATTTTAATAAGCAAAAACTTATAGAAGAATCATATGTGGATGATTATGATTTTGATGAAATTTGGTAACATGAGTCTAGAGAATTGAATTCAACCCTAGATTATTAATTTATGTCACCTCTATATTCATCTCTAGATCCACCCATAGATTCTTCTTTTGTTTCCCCTCTAAATTTATCTTTAGAGTCACCTTTAGATTCCTAGTTAGAATCGCCTTTAGATTCCTCTTGAGGGTCACCTCTAGATTACATTATACAATCAACACTATATTGTTCTTTGGTTTCCACTCTAAATACTCTTTAGAGTTATCTTTAGAATCATGTTTAGATTCCTCTTTAGATTTACTTATAGATTCCTCTTTGAAGTCACCTAGATGCTTATTTTATTTCACATCTAGATTCCTCTTTAACATCACCTTTATATTCCTCTCTAGTGTCACCTATATATTACTCTTTATATTTTACCTTAGCTTCAATTATGAATTTACCTTTAGATTCTACTTAGGATCCTACTTTACCTTCTTACTTAAGTCATAATTCAAAGTAAAAATAGCATTCTAAAAATGAACAACCAAAAGGAGGAACCTTATCGTTGCACATCTAACTTCTCTTTTTATCACATTTTCAATTATAAAATCAATACACACAAAAAAAATTATAACCATAGAACACTTGAAACTATAATCTCTGATAACAAAATCATGGTATCCCTAGTAGAATACCCTCTCCCTCTATCATGCCATGTCATATATCTATGATCATAATCAACACTAAATTTAGTCACTACCACTTTTAAAGTGCCCAATATTGGAATTCATAGTGTATGCCATATGCCCTCTAATATCATTATCATCTCCATTGTGGGTTACTAAAATATATATGTGTTTGAGTCCCACAACTTAATTAGGGTTGTCATATGTGTATGTCATACAACATCAAATCCAACAAGCCTACATCTCCTAACCCTACTACATCAATAATGACCATATCATCTACCATCAAATAAATTTCACTCACAGTCTACATAATATCCCCATAATGAAGTGCAAATGCTCTAAGATCTCTCTACAATCACAAAGACAATCACATCAAAACATCAATAACTCTCTTCAACAATAATTAAAAAATTTACTATGTCATTCAAATTTTCATTTATACATTGTAACGCTTAGTAGTATAAAATGTAGATGAGACCACACTATTTAATATGATAATGTGTACAAGACTATGGGGCCCAAAATGGGACCATGATAAGTTTGGACAAGATTGTATTTATTGGGACAGGACCAACAAACTCCACAAATCAATAAAAAAAAGTTAAAAAAAAAACCATGAATTCAAATTTAAGAGTATCGAGGAATTAGTTATTCACCATATATGGTTCCTCATTGGCCTCAATAACATCTCACACTTTATCAAAGTGTGTGGGTCTAAGTGGTCTCTTCTATGGAATTTTTACTCTTTTCTTTAAAAATTATCATAATTTACCTATTGAATTAATGTAAATCAATAGTTAAATAATATTTTAAAAATAGTATTTAAATAATTTACCTTCCCTAATAGAAAAGTGTTTACTCCTATTCCACTCATTCAATTCACAATTTTCAAAATGGAAATGATAATATCTCAAGCATTCCTTAGTCAAATCCATCCTAATTAGATTCATTATAATCTTGATGATATGGCCTTCCACATGATATCACTTATATTAATTACCATTACATTTTTAAAAATATCAATATTTTATAATGTACTTCTCAAATGCTCTTTATTCATACTATTAAAAAAAATTAAAGCAAGATATTCACTCATACATTAGTATTGCTTCATAGCCAATGCTTTATTTCTCTCATTTCTCACCTTAAAATGGGGGCACATATAAATGCATATGAACTCAAATACTTCCAATATTCACACATTATGTGATACACACTAAACAATGCATATGCTTCCTAAAAAATGACTCGAATTTCAAAATAAAAAATTTAAACTATATTACAAAATGTGGGTACATATAACACCTTCATTCGTTTACTCTAAAAAATTTCAGATATCTCAATATAATATTAATTTACATGCAAAATGTAGGGGGAAAAATATTAGTCCATGTCCCCCTTTACTCTGTTACAAAAATTAAAATGATACCACTTCAAGTTTAAATTAATTAATTAAAAGTTTCAAAACTAATTACACATTCAATTAGCATAAAGATACAGTGGTATAATATGCAATCATGTTATGTTACTACTTTTCAAATTTCAGATTTCACTTTTTTCTAAATTCAAAATTTTCAAAGGTACAAATTTTCAAATCAAATCTAAATTCATCTGCAATGGTGTGATTCATAAAGTTACAAGTGGGACACATTAGAGTTTAATGACACTAAAATTCTATGGTTTTACTTTTGTGAACTTAGCATGTGGTTCTACCCCTTATCTTCTATTTCATCTCTCATTAGAGTCTAGTGACACTCAATAATTATCACTTTACTATTCCTCATAGTGCTCTCACAAGTGAAATCATACTCTTGTCTAATTCAAAATCTTCACTCATTGAGACTTGATCATGAGCTCAATTGTGCCACAATGATAAGGTTGTATGGTTATGGTATAATGACACCTATTGGCCTACCACTCATCCTACTACTGCTTTAAAATTTTTTTTGTTCTCACTACCCATGAAGTAAGCAAATTTTAAAGCACCCAATCTCCACTTGTAGGTTATAGGTCAATCAGATTGCATACTCTTTCAAGTGTATTCTTTCCTTACTCTCTTTTTCAATTTTTTTTTTGAAATATTACAGTTAAAATTTTCAAAGATAAATAGTAGCTACTTCTAGTGGCATTATCATAGGTTTTATATAAATATGTCTTGTGCAATCAAAATTTCAAATCAAAAAGATAAAGTGTACCTTTCACACTTAAGTATCTATTTCTAATTTTAATCTTGTAGTTTCAATTAATTGTATCATTAGATTGAAATGGGAGGAAATGTAGACACCCAAATTTCAAATAAGCTATTTTAAAATACACATTTTTTTACAAACTTGCTTGTTAAAATTGTTGATGATGAATGAAAGGCTTATTATCATACTCTTCTTTAAGTGTTAATATTGTTTCTCATGTTTGTCACTCTAATGTATTTTATATGTATATTTAACATTTTAAAATCTACCCTAGGGATCCATAATATTTTTATATGTATTCAACTTTCTATTTTATGTCTTTTGGATAAGGTCATACGTCATAAATAAGACCACACTGTGGCCATATCTGGGTGAGCCCCCAATTTTTAATTAAATAGTTCTATATAAGTAAAGGTCATGTTAGAGGCTAGGGATGGATCATTATTATCACAAAATCTATATAAAATTTATATGTGATTATCTCTATTGAATTATTTATATGTTCTAAGGCTAAATATACCATTTCCATGCTTATGTTAAGCATAATCATAGGAAATATATCATCTAGTCTTGCATCCATAATTGCATACACACACCTAGGCAAGATAACTACATCATCTTGAGGCCCTTTTGGCCTATATAGGCATCACTCAGATTTCATGGGATTTTCTAAGGATAAATCAGTTATTACCTTTACTTAATTCCCCCCTTGTATTTGATATCCATTTGGTGTATTATGCATGAACTAAGGTTTTAATTTTACACATCTTTCGTAATTCAAACTGCTCCTACAAATTATCAATAGACCATATTGAATAGCCGTAAGTACTCAAACAGAAAAATTAATCGCATAGTCAACCGAGACATGATCACAATAAATATATAAGGCCTTTGTACACCCCTATCCACCTAATATAACACTATCCAAATACATTATAGAATCTTGTTTTTAATTATGATAAAGTTCACATCTTTTTAATCAGATTATCATCAACAGTCAGCTTATATAATCAACATAAATCAGATCTAAACTAGGTTTGTGCATTTAATTTTTATTTACTATTTATAACTTATTTAGATTATTATATTTTATATTTAGGTTATGTATAATCTATAATCTAAATCAATATTTCAATAGTTTATTATTAATTACATTTCATTGGTAAATAAAAAATAAACATATAAACACCTTCTAATTATTATTTCAAACACATGAATCAAAAGAAATTGGATATATAAATTGGGGTTATTGTTCTTCTAATGCATTTCACATATTGTCTTCACCCTCTTCTAGGACATATTTTAATTTCACATCCATAAGAGTGTACATAACTAATTTTGGTACAAGACACTTTTTTAGTAGTGTCTTTTCCATTTTTTCATGCTTGTTGCACTTGTGTATGATTTTTTGTTTAAAGAATTTTTTATGTTTTTGCTTGAAAAATACACCAATAATTTTGCCTTGGATGAGATAAAGGGTCCCATTTATCCTACCCTAAGAGAAAATGGTGGGCATTCCATTCATGTACTTTGTTATTTTTTGGTTCCCTTCACCTTTTATTGAACTCCATGGGCCTTGATTATCACATATGGATATTTTTATAGATTGGCCTAAAGAAAAATTATGTCCCTAAGCATCATATTTATACCAAGTCATCCCAAGACATTTAAACATGCAAGAGGAAGAGGGAGATATATATATATATATATATATATATATATATATATATATATAAAAGTCAAGTATCATTAATCCTACTCCATAATTCAAGTTAGTGCAAGACATTACCATATCTAGTGATACACGTACCACAAAGTCATATTTTATGCATCAACCTCTTGTACCAAAAGAAGGTTTTAGGTGAAATTCATGTAATTACTTCACATCTAGGAACAAGAGGAAAAATCATTTTCTTAATATTCCATTCACACTACAAAAAATCCTTTGGGTTTGATTATAGAATGTGGGATACATGGATTTAATTCCTTTGAGGTTTCCCAACCCATAACATTTTTTTGTTTTGAGTTATTGTAAAGCTAGGTCAAGCATAATGAATAAGATATAATTTTTGAATTTATGCCCATTAGATTAGAGAAGCACAGGTAAAAATAGTAACACCATCTGGTTACAAAATAACTCAAAAAAAATCAAAATATAAAACTGAGAGAAAGACAAAAATAGTGCAGGAGGACATGAAAAATGGTCAAATTAGGTCACCATTGACTCCACCCAAGGCACAAACATTGTGATTACTAATCTTATCCTTGCACAATCAACACTCAAAGTTTGGCACATAGTTAGTTACATGCTTATATAATCCATATTTGTATTCAAAAACTTATAATTCATAATATATATGAATGTTACATCATATTTTTATTCTTTTCAAGTTCAAATTTCATTTCAACATTTTAATTTTACATGTTTACTATTTTTATTCACTATGCCATATCTAAAATTACTATTTTACATAATTAAATGTTATATATTTCTTATGAAATAATTTTTTATTATGTTTATTAAACAAATAAAATATTTTTGTGAACCCCTATATTATTTGAATGCTCATATCTACATTTATAAGGTCTCATAGTTATTTTAACAATTTTACATATGAGTTTAAAATTTATTATTTTATTACATAATTGGTCAATCCCTGGTTTTTATTCACCTATTTATATTTATGGATTACATCTACCTTTAGAGTTAGGTGTACTTACTTTTTTTTCTTTAAGTGAATATATCTTTTGGAGTTTACTTCTTATTTACCTTATTTAATATCTAATATTTAGATTTACTTCTTGTTTACCTTCCTTAACCATGACTACTGTATAAACTTAAATTTGGTATTAAACACTTTAGAAACATCAACTTTAGCACACTTTGATATGCTTAGACTTTTCGTACACATTTTACTCTTGTCTACACTTCCCCTTATATATCTACCCATTTGTTGTCTTAGCCAATTGAATTTACTAGATTCACATATTCAGGATCACTATAGCCTATGCAATATCCTTATAGAATCCTAAAAAGACTATTTCCATCTACCAGATAATTATTTTTCACTTCTAGGATAGTATTGACAATTGTTGGAAAGTTGTGGTTTTCCATAGGTGCCTACCTCTTCCATTAGTATCCTTAAAATTGATATGTCTTCATTAGGTTGGCTTAGATGAGTTTCATGGGTTAGTCATAGTGAGAAATATCAATGAGTTAGCTATAAACACAAATCAATCTTAAGTTATTTTGACTTGGCCACTCCCTTGAGGATTTCTAAAAAAATTAAAAAATCTTAGCACTCTCTTGAGACATTATCACCAAGGCATACATTTATAAATATCACTCAAAAAATCATTATTATAACCACATTTGAAAACACATGTAGGTCAAAGTTACATGGTTACAAGTGTTGAAAGCCAAATATTGAATTACAATCTAGATTGACCATGATGGTACACACATATATAGATAGGATAACTATGTGTATATTGAGACCTCATCAAATTAATTAAATGTAAGAAACACTCAATCACTTAGTGGGGAGTGGTTGGGGTTGTCCAATCCAACAAACTATCCCATTTTTTTAGGGTTGTTTTATGGTAATAAGTGAGATTAGGGTTTGAAAGGAAGGAGAGTGAAACAAGAATTAGTGCATATGACTAAAGGAAAACACACACACATAAAAGGCATCTACAAGTATATGTATGATGTTTTATGGCATCATAGATCTGCATAGTCAATATGTACACTTCTAGTGTGGCTTGGATAGTACCAGTCATTACAAGGGTTTTAAATTTTTAGGTAGTGTCCATGTAGGGTTTGAGCTCATGTTTATTGATTTGATAAGTTATATAATTGTGTATTATACTCAAAAATATGGTATAAATGTGATGGTTGTATGACTGTATTTATGCTTTCTTATATTACAATTTTTTTTAGGCTATATGAAATGTAAGGTAAAATTTTGAACCATTGACTAGAAAACTGTAAAGGATAATAATAAACATATAATGTTTACTACATGGAAAAGTTTTTCCCCCTTATAAATTAATTATTTATGGAATTGAAATATTGATATTATTGTATTATAAATTTAAACAATCCAAGATATTATCGAATGGAAAATGCTAATTTTTTTGAGTTTTGTTCAAATTTATAATTTGTTTAACTTCATTTTAATACATATTAAATTATTAATTTTTTAGATATCATGACCATTCTAGGGTAAAGTATACAAAAATTATTTTACATATTACATGTATTTTAATGATGTATAGATTGGAGTAAGGAAATAAAAAATCAAGGGAAGGAGAACATATCCATCTAATTAATTTTGGAGCATGTCTATCACCTATTTGAAGGACATATATACATGTGTTTTTGATGAACTACAAAATAATCTTAAATTTTAAGAACAAATCTACTAACACAATAAACATTTGGACAACTTAATTTTTAAAATATTAAAAAAATACAAAATAACATGAAATGATTCCTTTATCTAAATGATTCTATAGAATTATCATGTAGTAAGAGAAGAGATTATTTATGGTAAAATTGGGCACCACCCCAATTTGAATCCCAACCCTAAAAATAAAAAAAGGTCCAAGAAACATGTGTTTGAGCTAAGAGAACATAATTAAGGGTTTTAGGTTCCCAATCTATTTACATTTCTAGGACTAACTAAATATTATTTTTTTTGCCAGTTAAAACCTTTGAAATAACTTTTCACACACTTTCCCTAAAATTGGTTTTATGATTGTGTTTGAGGTTCAATTTGATTATTGTATTTGATGTTTAATTTGATGGTTGCATGATTATATTTACACTATTTTTATTATAAAATGTAATAATTCAAGTGAAAGATAAATGTAATAAAGGTTAAATTTACTTGTGTGAAGGAATATAAGGATAATTATTATATTTGAAAATTATTTTTAAAACTTCAAACTGCACTTTTTAATTGCAAACAATATTAAGTTCAAGAGATGTTAACAATGATAAAATTTTTCTTTTTGACATTTTACTATATTTTAAAAGATAGATAAACATTTATTTTTTCTATCGGAATTGTTTCATTACATTTCAGCATATACATATCAATTAAAAGAAGTAAAATAATTACTACAATTGAAATAAGTAATGTCTAAATAATTTAGATTTGATTATTATAATGTTAATATATAAAATTTTTTGTTGACTTTTAAGGATTTAGGAATATACATGAAAAAATTTAAATATGTTTCCAATCTATAAATATTTATGTGACTAGGTATCTCTTAATTTCTTTTCTTTTCTTGCTTTGTACATGTGTTCTAATGGTTTGCATTCCTCTCCAAAGTTTTACTCAGGGTTTTTCTTAGAGGAAAGGTTTGTTCCATCAATGGGATGGAAAGTAATACAGAGTCTCTTATATATAGGAAATACTTACTAAATGGAATCATTTCATCTCTAATGGATGATTATTATTATTGGGTTCCTATAAAGATGTGATGAATATGCAAGATAAAACCTTAAAATTTCACTATCCTCCCTTCATGTGAATTTTTCTTCCCCTATTTGTGAAAGTGGTGTGTAAAGATGTTGTCGGTGGGTTTCTAGATGAAATCACATTTTTTTACCTATATATAGGGATTGTAGTTGGTTTGGGAAGTAAAATTATAAATAATGGGATTCACTTGATTTATATTGCCCTATAAGTTTTAATGTATACTCAAATCAAAAAATCATTTTTTATAATAAATGGACATAGAAAACTCTAGTAGTTCAAGCTAAAATTCCAAACATAAAATACAACCCAAAGTAATAATTTCATGAAAATAAATGTAATGAGTAGGGATTTAAAAGTAGTTTTAGCATCATTTTAATTCATACACATAATAATGTCATTGTGGTCCCTCAGAGTCCAATGAATAATTTCCCACACCACATAGAAAAAAAACTCCTTGTACACCACAACACAATGGCTACAATTTTATGAAGAAGAGTAGGCAGTGAATTTATTGAGTTATAATTTTCATTATATAAGATACAATTATAATGATGGATTTATTTCTGACCTCCAAACACTAAATATTTCAATTCTAAATGGTTTGGGTTAGTTCTTAGTTCTCTTATATCTCTAGCATAGTTTGAATAACTCGACGTAGACTTATTCAAGTAAATGCTTAGCTTATGGATTGGCAAAACTTCATTCTCATCCTGAAAGCCTTTTTTATAAGGATTGAATTCACCTTCATATAATAATGGTGCATTCTAAAGGATTCCTACAATTTTCACTCTACTATTCTAACCTACATCATTAATGATATATACACATTCCCTCCTAAATTCAAATTTTTATTTTGGCATGTAATGTTAGTTTTTAGATTATTCTCCAACTACCCATCAAGGGTTTAATCTAATTTTGGACTCAAATATTTTTAATTATCCTAGTACAATCTAGTTCCCCTATGTTTTGGCTGATGTCAAAAGTAGTTGGCCATAAATTTAGTCAGTTTATTCCAACGTCTTTGCCACATCATTACCATATACTCATGCTAACTCTTTACCACATATCTTATGTGATCTTAGTCAGAGCCCTGGTTTACACATGTCATGCGATTCTAACTCTATTATGCATGTCCTTATCTATGAAATCATGTGACTAACTAATCTTGATCCTTACTTTCATTCCTCCAATTTTACTTCTTTTAAAATTCACATGTACAATCCTAGGATTCCTTAGAACCTAGGATGCTCCTATATTAGACACCCTAGATAACTAAAAATATGAGCTCTTGATCATAAGTTAAGATTCATAGGTGTAGGGCCATATCAAACTTATCTCTATGAGGTCCATCCACATTGAGTATTCCACTATGCATTTCTTCCACATAATTATATACTTATTATACTCCTTTCCACATTTATTGTTTATCACTATAGAGTCTAGTATTGCATCTATTTCCTCTTTCCCTAGTACTTGTTCTTTGTAGTTAGGTACTTATGCCTTATAATTAGGTACTTATTTAATTTATTCCTCCTAATTTTATCCTTATTCTTGTGCCTCCTATAATCTATATATATTCCACATTAAATATGGGAGATATATAATTCTTCCAACAATTTAATTTCATGTCTTCATTGAAAACTTGTGCACTATCTAGCACAACCTAATTTTTTCATCCTCAGTTTATTATTTGTTACTCTTAAGAACCTCTACTTATGAAAATATACTAGTGATGTGTCTCTGAATTCAAACTTATTGTGCATGTGTTTCTTATTCTCACATGCCTTATAGCCGATGCTACTATGAGCTAGCTTCATATACACTTTAGAGTGTAGCTTGTGCATATACTCAATAAAGTATTTTGATTTTACACTCCTTCCATACATCATGCTCATGTAACACAAATATGAAAATTCCTTATGGATAATTCCATACATCACCTAAAAAGGCGTATTACCTATGCTCTAATTTAGTAAATTATTGTATGAAAACTCAACTTGAGCCAACACCTTGTCCAACTACTTGGGGTTGTCCCTATACAAACATCACAATAAGCTTCCAAGACTTATGTTACCACTTTAATTTATTTGTCAGCCTATGGATGATATTTTAAACTAAAATTCAACTGTGTACCCATATTCTTCCATAAGGTATGCTAAAAATGGCCAATAAATTTTGTATCTTGATCAAACACTATATTATGTGGTATACCATGAAACCTTACTACTTATTTGAATAATAATTTGGTGATGTTTGTCACATCACTAATTTTATTGTATGTGATAAAGTCTATGATCTTTGATAACCTATCCACCACTAAAAATATGGGCTCATTTCCTCTCTACATCATAGACAATCCTATCACTAGACAATTCTATCACAAAATCCATGCTTATGTTGTCCCACATTTTATTTATAGTGGGTAGGGTTTGATATAACCATACATTATAGCTTCTTCCCTTATCCATATGACAAACTTGACATCTTCACATGTATTTTCATATGTTTATTCCCATCCTTAGATACAAATATCCTTCTTCCTACTATGTTAATGTCTTATCTCAACCAAAATGTCCTTCAAGACCCACACTATGCTTCTCCTTTATTAATTTATTATGCATCAACTCCTTGGGTATGCATAATTATGCACCTTTAAATAACATCCCATCTTATATAATGTAGTCTAGCCATGGTGTACTATATGCACTTCCATACATTGTGTAAATATCCATCTTCTACATACATTTATTTCATGCAGTTAAAGATAACGAATTCTACTTGCATCTCCCTCAAAATGAGCACTCTTATATTTATCCCATCATTAATCTTTTTTGATTTCCCTCTTCAGTGCTTTATCATGAACATGGATCTCTACAATAATTCAACCCACTTCATGTGTCATTGCTTGATATTTCCTTGGTTATTGATATATTATAGAGCTTGATGATCATTGTACATAATGAATTCCTTTGGAAACAAATAATGCCTTTGATTCTTCAGTACATGTACAATAGCATATAATTCCTAGTCATAAACCAAGTATTTTTTATTAGAATTATTTTTATTCTCACTAAAGAATGTGATGGATCTCCCTTCTTATCTCAAAATTGCTCAAATTATTGTGCCACTTGTATTATAGTATACTTGAAATACCTTGATGAAGTCTAGCAATGCCAAAACTAGTCATTCTAACTCTTTTTTATTCAAATTTGAGAAACTGCACTCTGTTACTCCTATCTAAAAAAATGCCTTACAATCTCCCCTTATCATTTTTTGATTACTGCACATATTCTATTGAATTTCTTGATGAAATTTTGGTAAAATATAGCAAAGCCATTAAAAATTGTGCCTCAAATGCATTTATTGGAAAAGTCTATTACACTATTACTTGCACCATTTTTAGGTCCACAATAAAACCTTCTTGAGATATCATAAAACTAAAGTATCCTAGTTTCATATTTAATAAGCTATATTTCTTTACATTAATCAACAAATTCTCTTTTCAAAACATCTACAACACATTCCATTGATGTGTTAGGTATTCCTCCTTTATTTTATTGAACACTAGGATACCATTTAGATATATAATGACATAATTTCCCAAGAATGGCTCTATTACTTCTTTCACCAACTTCATGAATGTGCTTGGTTCATTTTCCAACCCAAATGGCATTACCAATTATTAATTTAATCATTCCTTCATCTTGAATTTTTTTTTCACTCATCACTTTCTCTAATTATGATCTATTGGTAACCACTCTTTAGATCGATATTCAAGAAATATTTCTCATCACTTAGTTAGTCCATTAGATCATCCATGTGTGGTAATGGAAACACATTATTGACCATGATATTTTTAATGGATCTTGAATCTATGCATATAATCCACTCTCCATTTTTCATCAGTGCCAATATTGTGGGTATTGTGCATAGGCTCAAATTTTCTCTGATCAGTTCCTTGTCCAACAACTCTCACACTTGTCTCTACACTTCCACATTATCTTGAGGCATCATCCTATGTGAAACATTATTTGGTAAACTTGATATAGGAATTATATCTATGTGGTGGATGATGCTTCTCATTAGTCATAATAATTTTGACATGTCTCAAAATTATATTTTTGACCTCATATAATAACTCCTCTACTTCACATAGAGATGGTCTATTCTCTCATTTATCTACCTTTGTGCACTAGTTTGGGTAAAATTATGCCTTATCCTTTCCCATCTCCCTTAAGAATTCCTTTCTTGATATTGTCAATAGGCTCATGTAGATGCCACCTTATTCTTCCTGCTTACCTTTCCAAAAAACTTAGCATAAACTTTCTAGCATCCTTCTCCATGAAAATAGTCTCTTTCTCATCATGCCTTCCCTTTATATCATATTTCCAAGGCCCCCAAAATAGCACATGGAATGCATCTATTATCATCATGTCACACCAAACCTCATCCTCATATTAGCCTATATGAAACTTCACAAGGCATCTCTCATTCATTAAAACATGATGACCCTTCTATAACAATGACACCCTACCTTATTCAATCCTAATTTCTCCACCATTTCACATGAAAATAGGTTGTATTTAATATTATTTAACCCTTATTTTTTTATAGTGTAAAATTGATTACAAAATATATGCATCAATGATGCAAAAATAGTTATAAGGTTCTCAAAAAAATAACAAGTTATGGGGGCATCCCAAAAATGTATTAGAGCATATTAACTGATGGTAAAATATAAAAAATGTCCCCAAGAAGGTGGCCCAATAAGCAAAAAAAAACATAGAACAAGGACCCAACACAGAACTACCACCCTAAATGTGGCACAATAGACTTAAGCATCATGTGCCCTCCAAATAGCAGTGCATTCCATCTCACAATGCTCATCTGAGTCTAAGCTAATAGGTTCCTCTGTAGAGCTCTTATTTACTTTAGGTCCCATCTAAATCAATCCCATAGATAACTATGGGGGGATATCTATCAACTTTGTTCATCACTATTTTCATGTTGTTTACTCGATATACTCCATAACTTCATCCACCTCTATAGAACCTTCCATGTCTATGATATTTTACATTGATTCTATGAAGACATTCATATTATCTTCAATCAGTTTCTAGACAATCTTCTTCTCACCATCATCCTATACCATGGGGTTAGAGCTCAGTGGAGAGGATGTTATCAATTAATTTTTATCAAAAGAACATAATTTAATATCTAATATGAGAAGAGACAAATAATCCTTAATTTATTTAAAAATTCAATTGTCAAGACCATATTTATGAACATCCCTTACTATATCATCATTTTTCATAAGCCAACTATTCACCCCATTTTTATCTGAGTCTAAAGAGTTCACCCAATCCTGCATCGCATTTTTAGCTTGGTTGAAGTATGAATATTTTATATAGTCCCAATCATGATTAGTTATATTCACTTTAGTAGTTGACTCATGATAGACCACCCAATTTAGGCGCAGACTAAGCTTGGGGTATTTGCTAGAATCAATCAAATAGTCAGAAGTGATTTTGAGCATTCTGATTCTCAAGAATTGCTCTGGCTATCCTTGAGGCACTTTAAATTGAAGGAAAATTTAAAAATAAACAAGATGAAGGATGAATTATATATAGAATTAAATAAGCACCCTAGCCTTGTGTTGAAATACCTCTAAGTTCCTTTGCTTCCATAAAAACCATAAGATCTCAGTTGCAAAGATAAGCCAAAATTTATGAAAGAAAGGATGAACTTTAAATTTAGCAAAAATATATCCAAAATCAATATTAAACCAATCAATGTCATAGTCAAAGACCACATTCTAGCACTTAAGATAACTTTTCCACAAGTTATACACATAAGGACATGAGAAGAAGATATTTTAATAGTTTTAATCTCACTACAAAAGGAACAAAAAGTTTGGAAAAAACCAATTTTACTCAAAATAGACCCAATAACCAGCTAATTATAAATCAACAACCACCAAAAACATGATTTTTTAGGTTCAAGACAAGAGGCCCAAATAATATCAAATCTAAAAGACCAAGCATGTAGAAGATCATAGATAAACAAAATGCAGTTAAGGGTGAGGTAGGGGACTTTAGAAAAAGAAAGCTTGTTATATAAAATTTAAGTGGAAAACTCAAATAGATTGGGGCCCTTTATCCACTTAACACTATTACAAAACTCTCCCTCCTCATCCATGAAGGAAACATTATTATTCCCTTGCAATGTTTTTTAAAGAAAAGTGAAGGTTCTACATTGGGTAGCAAGAATTTGAAATATAACTCTAATTTATGACCAAGATGCCCAACCATAATGTAATATACTTGAAATCCCTCACCCCTTTAGTGAACCATTCAAAGGTAGAGCAACCCCTAGTGAGAGCAAGCAACCTTCTGTTGATAGATAGGTTCCACCAAATAAATCTATAACCCTGATAGCATAACCCAAACTAGCTAAAAATGTGTTTTGTTGTGATAAAAGGTTTAATAATGTCCCAAGATGACCAAATTGAGGCAAAAATGGGTGAAGTAGATACTTTTATAGAAAAAGGACCAATGAGTAAATCTAATATATTCAGTCTTTTCCATAGTGGTTGTCTTTTAGGAAAACTCTTCAAAATGTTATTCTCGACTAATATATTCTAGGGTTCATCCTTTTTGAATGATCTAATTATCCATTTCATAGCTAGGGTTATACCTTATATCCTTAGATATTTTAGACCCAATCCCCTAATATTTTTTGGCTTCAATCAAAATTGCTAAGAGACTACATGTCTTTTCTTCCCTCCTTTCCCATCAGACCATAGGAGTCTCTTATAATTCTATGAAGCATATTAATTTGAGACTTGTTGAAGATATAAAAAGAGGCATAGTAAATACTATATGAGGAGAGAACCTTTTGATAGACTTGAATCTATCTAGGTAAGGAAAGTAAATATCCCTACCATTTTATGATTTTCTTATTGATTTTATCAAAAATTTGCTCCCACATGAGCTTAAATTAAGGGGTAAGCAAGAAGGGAATACCCATACATCTGACCATTTCATCCAGACCTTTCCATGTCAAACCAAACTTTGAGAGCTAGTCAGGAGGGAAATCCTTCCATCCTAGCATATATGATTTATGCATGGCCACCTTAGACCCAGAAGTAGATTAGTACATATCCAATATTGTAGAAACCCAACTTAAGTTATTTTTCTCTAGTTTGATAAATATAGTAGTGTCATAAAAAAATAAGACATAAATTAAGAATTCATCATTGGGAAGAGAGATGCCTCTGAATGGAGGTCCAATATCATAAAATTTGAGAAGATAATGCAAGGCTTCAGTAGCCAACACAAAACATGATGGGGAAAGAGGACATCCTTATCTGATGGAGCATTAAAGCTATTTCCCCATTTAATTCAATGAAAGATGAAGCATATTTCAAGAGGAAATTAATCATTATGTAAAACTTATCCCAAAAACCAAAGGCTCTTAGAACTCTCTCAATGAAGGGCCATTCAATTCTAGCATATGCTTTCTCAAAGTCAAGCATAATCATGCCAACATATTGATTAGAGTCTTAGGCCTAGTACATCCCTTCCCATATCATAATCCAATTGTCCAAAATCTATCTTCCATCAACAAAGCAAGTTTGAGTCTTAAAGATAATACAGGGTAACAGAGAGGAGAGTCTCTTTATCAAAATCTTCACCAGGATCTTGTAGGAGATGTTGAGAAGGGTAATTGGTCTCCAATTTTTTACCAAAGAGAGATCACCATCCTTGGGAATAAGTTTAATTACTCATTTTTTGATGTCAAGGCCCAGGGTACAAACATCAATCACTTCTTTAAAGACTTATAGGTAATATTTAGCTAGCCATTCCTTATTGTCTTTTTAAAATTCAGTAGGGAAGCCATCCATTCCAAGTGCTTTATCATTCTTGAGTGAGTCTATGGTTGTTTTGATTTCATCTAGCATGATAAATTCATCAAGGGAGATCTCTTGAAAGTGTGACACTTTTTTGGAATGCAAGAATCATAGATTGCCCTATTTTGTTTAATGAGATCATTAGATCCATTAGAAAGAAAAAAACTAGAGTAAAACTCATAGAATGCTTATTTTATACTACAAGGGTACTAAAAAATATAGCCTTGAATCTTTATTCCATTAATTTTTATTCTTTGGTTCTTAAATTTTAAGAATTGAAAGAAAAAATTAGAGCTTCTATCACCAAGTTTAAGCCATGTCAGTCTTGAGCGAATATGTACCCCCTAAAGAGGTAATTATGGTACTACCTGACTTGATGTTTCAAGATATTAAGATCATCAAGTAGTTAATCATTAGTTGGGTCATGTTGAGAGAGTATTAAACATGTATTAATTTTTCTTGAGTGACCCTGGCAGTTTTTCTATGCATTTTAGCCTTTATCTACCCATAGGTTCTAGTAAATTTTTTGGAGACTTATATGCAAGAATCCCACTAATCAATTATAGAGCTAGAGTTGTAGGTGAATTTCCCAATATTCCAAGAAGACTAAAGACCATCCATACACACCTGGTTATAAACATGAGATACTTTGAACTTATAAAGTCCTTTGAACTATGAGGTAGCTTTATTCTCCTCAAGGTTTAAAGAGAAGTCCATTTCAATGGGGTGGTGGTAAAAAATTGTGTGGGGAAAAATAGTCAGTACATTACTATCCCTATTATATGTCAAAAAAAGAGAATCCATATTCAATTAGAACCTACCAAGTCTAGAGTACTATCTTTTATTATTTCTTTAATTTTTACACTAGGTAAACCGGATCCCTTTACTATGATTTTTACCTTTTTGAAGCATATCAAATATTATGTGTATTCTCTTGAATTTAGACCAAAAGAAGAGTTCATTTCCTTTCTAGGCCTAATGATCACCTTCAATTTTATCCTCTTTTTCTTCTACCATGTTAAAGTCTCCTCTAAATATCTAGAGGGCATTTTTCAAGTTATTAGCAAGCCAATTTCATAGATTAGATCTTTCTCTATAGTCACTTGGAGCAAAAATGTTACATAGTCCAAAAAACTAGTTTTGAATTTCTATCAGGACCCAAATAGATCTATCATAGGGGGAGATACCATGGTAAATAATGCATTCCTTTAGGTTAGGGTTAACCAAGATAGAAGCCCCTCCTTTACCTCTTTGATGATTAGTAGAGAATTAAGGTGCATTTGGCCAAATGAAATTAAGGACTAAGGATAACTAGGAACCCATAGCCTTAACTTCTTAAAGACATAAAAATTTCAACTTATCTCTTGAGTGCCTAAACTATCTCACAATGGGTTTTCTATCAGGGGATTTCAGGCCCCTAACATTCCAACTTACAATCCACATAAATTAGGGGAGTAGGGGGTCAATTGGATTGACCATGGGGTTTACCCCCACTACTGTATAGTCTTTTGAAGCACTATATAAATTTGTTTTCCTTAATATTCTTCTTAAAATTAGGGTCATGGCCACCAAAAGGGGTATCTTTAACTTTTTAATTATCTTTAACTAGAGAGTGATCCATCAAGGTGGAAAGCAAATCTATTTTTAGTCTTTTTCCACCCCCATTAGACATCTAGTTTTCAACTACATTTGGGTCCTTAAGGGGAAAGGGAGCACTCATTGATATATCTATCTTAGACCTAGATTTATCTGGTCCTTCTTTCTCTAGAGAAATGACCACGAGGGAAGAACCACTTCCATTTTTATTTAGACTAGCTGAGGGCAGGATGTCAAGGTTAGAATTCCAACCAATAGGGGTTTTAGTTAACAAAACCACATATTCCTCAGAGGGAGAGCTGAACATGGTTCTTTTTTCAATAAAATCATCATCCAAGTTATCTGATAGATAATTAATCACGTCTGGTATAGAATTCAAACTATCAATAGAAGGTGGTGTGGAGATTAGTAATTGAGGAGCGAGTTAAGTATCAATTTTTATAAGTTCATTCAAAGTATCTGAAGTAATTTACCCCAAATACTCCTTAGGGAGGCACTATCTTTTAGTGGTTCACTATTGTACATAGGGTTTTCAAAAACCTATAAATCATCTAGCATAGAATCATTCTTATGACCATATTGCTCTTTTTGTATGCTATGGAATTATTCCTTATTCACCAACATTAGGAAGTTTTTCCTAAGGTGCCCATATTTTTTATAAAATAAACAGGAGTTCAAGCCACCTAGCCCTTTGAGAGCACATGTATGGGAGATCCCTTTAATTTTAAAGTTAAAGGATTCTAAAAAAAATATAGGGGTTCTAATGAGATCAAAACCCTAGAATTCATATGGGCTAGTGACCTCCTAGTATCCTTAATTCTTAAGTCTTCCTCAAGGGATTTCGAAGCCTATAGAAAAAAGTTCCATAGTTGGATAGGCATACTTTCAATGTCTACCCATATGGGTGAAGTTTTAAAAACAAGGTCATTACAATCCATATATGGGATCTAAGGGACTACTTTAAAGTAGATTGACCAACATTACACAAAGGTTTGATAATAGCTCTTCACCACATATTAGAATTTTTTAAAAAAATCGTGAAAACCCCTTTTTATATCATTTGATAGAAGATAATGTACAAACCCAATTTGTTACCCCAAATAGAGTTTAACTAGTTATCAAAGAATATTCTAAAGGGGAGAGAATTCTTGTTTAAACAAATAAAAAAATCTCAGCATTTTTTAACATGAATTCTTCCTATTGAAGATCATTTTCCATGGAAGCGTTCAACACAATAGTTAGGGTCTTAATAGGGATAGGGAGCTTACCGATTTAGTCTTCATCATGCTCTTGATATCCATGCTCCCCTTCACACACACAACTTTCCACAACTTTTTCTCCTTATGAATGCTTTACCACTTCTTCCTTCTATGAGACTTCACTGAACAATTTTTTCAGTGGACCAAATTTTCCTTATTCAACCTGAGATGGGAAAGATATACCATCCTTATGATTTCACACCTTATCAATCTTTGGATAACCAAATGGCTCATTAAATCCACCATTTTCACCCTTTTTCACATGTTCAAGGTCATTAATTTTGATGGTTTTCATATACAACTGTAATTAATTCATACCCCTTCAAAATTTACAAAGGCTACAGGAAGAGGGTGTGGGAAGGGGAGGTGTGTGCTGGTATGGAAAAGACACAAAAATACACCAAGTAGAAATAGATTAAAAATAATACCCAAAATAAAAGAATATAAAGCTAATAAATAAGATTAAAACATGCTAAAAATATGGTTTAATTAATTGACTACCATGGGCACTAAGAAGAGAATAACATGAGGAAAAAATGAAGCAATGGTAACCAAGGCAATTAGCCAAGAGAAAGCTTGAATAACCATTAATGGAGGATGACTCTTCATATCCCTAATACAGAGCTAAAAACTTCTCTTTTAATTCACGCAAGGATATATTTTCATTTTACCTTTATTTGGATTGATGGGTGAGATTAGTCTAATAAAAATATAACTTTGAAATATAATTAAAATTAATAGATATGAAATTCAAGCATACATATAAATGTAAATGATTTTACAATTGACTTTTAATTTGGTAATGGCATAAGATAAATATGGAAAGTACTAAAATATCATGATACTTAAATTTTTTTGTTTGTTGTTTAGGATTTTAATCTAATGTTTGTGATGGGTCAATTCGACAAGATCAAGTCAATATCACCAGTTGACATTAACTTATTGGTTGCTACTAAACTATATGTAAGTGCAATTCAATTACCATATGTTCACATATGACTATCTTTGGTTTCTATGTATTTATGATCTTAATCTCTAGTGGAACACATAGATCCATAAATAAACCTCCTTTACCTTAAAACCCTATATGTGATTATGATGGATATAAACCTACAAAAATGGGGGAAGTGTAATGGGTTGAGCTAGCCCCAATCACCCTCATCTAATGATTGGTCATTTCCTTATGTATTCAATAATCTAAGGAAGGATAAAAGACCACATATGTTCTCCCACTTAGCGTGATTGTGAAAATTTGATCTTTCACTATGGTTTTTATTTTATAAAATAATCATTGTTGAGAGTGGGTTGGTTTCAATCAAGACAGGTCATTAATAATAGGTAATAACGACCATAAGACAAAATGAGAGTGTGAGATTCTAGAGGTATTTGTGTAGGATATTTAGTAGGTTTGAAATAAACAGTGATTTTCTTGTAGGTGTATACTTTTAGAATGAAATGTTTGACTCATAAGACAACATGTAAGTGTGAGAGGATGGAAAATTAGGACATTTTTTGGGTGCTCAAGTCATGTGTGGTAAATGTGTGTTAAACTTATCATTTTCAAGTATTAAAGACTAGATTTTAATATCTATAAATGTCCCCTTTTTATTATAGTAATGGCATTTCTAAAGTAAAAATATAAAATATACATATGAGTGTGTAAAACACACTTTGCCTTTTGGGAGATGGATCTAAATGTATAACTTTTTTCCATGAAAACATATGATGAGAATGAATTAATTAATTTTGTATATAAAATATGAAATATAAAATTGAAAATAAAAATAACAAGGGTTATATTACACCTTTGTCCTGGTGACATCCAATTTACCCTTGAATCTTATTAGAGATTATGTTTCCTTATTGAAGCATTGGAGAGTTAGGTTAGCCATTCCCAAAACTAGACTAAATATGTAAGATGCCAAGTTGAAGGAAAAATTCCCCACCCCTTATGAATTTGAGTAAATATACACAATATACTAACCCAAATAACTATTTAGGAAAAAGAGAGAGAGAGAACCATACATCTAGGTTCAACTCTAAAATAGAACACTACACAAGTAAATGAGACAACTGTTCAGGTGAGGTTTGCTAAAAAATGAATCAACCACTTCATATGGATTATATATCCAAATGCAATTTTTTCTCTAGTTCATTCAATTTTTATATATGTAAATTAATAAATCATGGTCATAAATAAATGAATGATGTTCATATCCCCATCATGTACGCATGGTTGATTGTGTAGTTTCGCTCATTGTACAAAGATAATGCATGATCAGAAGAGAATGGACCATATCAATTCACCCACCATAATTTTAGATATGATAAGTGTGAAGTATAATGACAAACATTCCATTTAATTATAATTGTGATGTTTTGTATATGTACATGAATTATTATCTACCCCCTAAATTTGTATGCTGAATTTGAAAATTTATATCCCATATGTATGTGAATGTGAAAAGTTAAAAAAATTCTATAAAATATTATGTGTATGCCCATGTATATTCCCATATACTCTATATAAATGTGTAAATATATGTCATGTATCTAAAACAATATGATATATTAAGCATTTGAATCTTTGAAATGTTTAAAACTTATACTTTGATATAATTTTCTAATCATGGAGGCTTATGTCTCTAATAAAATCCTACTCTGATGCCCCATTTTGAGATTAGGGATGTATGATGTAAGTCACTCATCTCAAAATAAGAATAAACCATACCATTTCATGTATAAAGATAACTTTGTGTGATATCATTTGACGATGTGGAGAGTATGTCATCACAGTAATATATGTATCAATCAAGGCTTGTATGTAATACATCAAGTGTAGGGAATGTAATTATCATGTCTAGATAAATGTTATATATTAATCATGCATTATAAGTATCTATAAATAAATCTATGCATTAATAATTCATGATCTAGATTCAACAAACACAAGTGTGAATTGTCACACATAGGGGAAAGGGTTGCATGCAAGGGACATAAGATGTTAGAACAATCAAGGTGAAATGTCACATGTAGGAGAACATAAAAAATGTAATAAATGAGGGAAATCAATGCATTTAACATTAATTAAGGCTAAATTTCACACACAATAGTCACACATAAAGTAATATATTATGTAAAAGAGTAACAACATCAATGAAGTATAAAATAAGGGAATAATCTACACCATCCATATGTATCAATGTCATATCAAAGTAACATGGCATATCATGTGTCATTGTGTGAGAAATGAGTAAATAAAAAGGCATGTGTAATAAATACAGGTCACTCAACATGGTATAAAATTCATATAAATCTATAACCTATAATAGTGAAACCTATGGAATAAGATACCCCAAGTGTTGCCACTAGGTAGAGGGAAAACCAACATCTGTATGTCCATGTGTAACTTGTATGTTTTTCATAACACTTATATATCATGAAATTCATGTGTGTATGTAAATAATATTCCATCTACCAAACATGTGATAAATAACATATGTAAAATTGTAAACTATCCATCATGTCATGCTCATGTCTTGATTTTTGGATTTTTTTAATATTTGATTATGTTTGCGTTTGTTGATTATTTTATTTATTTTTATTATTGAAGATAAGTGATTCTAATTGACTCAAGTTCCAAAAATATAATAATGGGAAGGATATGAATAAGTCATAACATGTGTCAAGGTATAGTGTGCACTAAACATGATAATATGGCTTATGTGAAAGGAGTGGGTATAAGGCATGTGCCCCCATTGCCCCCATTGTTATCATGGATCAAAGATATATGAGAGGTGGAGGGGGAATGTGGAGGAATAAATGTACATCTTCATTTCATTATATGTAATTTTTAAAGTCACATATGTGTGTGCAATGTTAAGCATAATATATTTGTCTTGAGATAGTCATGCTCTGGATATTGCATTTTTGTGATAATTATTGAATTTTTGTAGATAATTAATGTACCATTGTCTTATATTTTTTAATGGATATGAGAAATAATCTAGGCCTATTTTTATAAGTAAGATATTACTAACAATCGATTAGGACTTATATTTTTAGAGCTAATTATGATTAATAATATGATCTATTTTGGTATACACAATGGCTACCATAAGATTTAGAGTAGTATAGAATGACCATGTTTTGATTATTCAGATCAGGGTGAATATGAAAGGTGTGAGAGTCAAATGAAGACAAAACCAAAGGATATAATAATGGTCTATGTGAGAATGCATGTACAAGGTAGAAGGATAATTGAGAATAGTCCAAAAAATAATCATAAAGACATTCTGTACAATGATATTTGTCATTGCTGACTAAGAGAGCTTATGTAGAGGCTATGTATCTAGTGGTAATAATGTCTCATGATATATGTCATATTTTATATGAATTTATATATATATATATTATTGTAAATTTGGATCTATAATCAAGTGTATGTTATATGCTATTCTTTATTAGTAGCATGCTTGAATTTCTCATGGATATATTGTATATTCTTAATGAGTTTGATATATTCCAAATTCTTATTATTATCCATTTGCATTCTTAATTCTCTTGAATTTGTCCCAAGTTTAATAACATTATTATCAATGAGATCTTGTGTTTTTTGTCTTAATTTATAACATTTGTTTATTGGATGTGCCATAATCTAATGATACTTATAATATGTATTCCATCATAATTATTTGGTGTAGGCTTATTTTGATCAATTATGTTTTGAGGTAGAAGTTCAATAAAATTACACATTAATAAATTATTCATAATCACATTAGTAGGTGATGGTAACCATGAGAACTGCCTCTTTACTGGAGTTATCTAACTATATTTCTTGGTATATTATGTGATTATTTAGTTTTCCACTTTAATTTATTTCCAATGTGACACTATAAGTAATGATGGAAAATATTATTTGAAATAGTCCTTATCTACCTGACAAGTATATAGATGATCTTTATGTGTAAAAGTAATGTACATGTGTAAACTTGATGGTATTGTGTTCATAACATATATCTAATGTTGGCCCAAAAACAAGTAATAATGTGTATCATGAAGTGTAACTAAAAATGAGGAATGCACCTTCTTTGTTTTAAGTATTATTTCCATTGAAATTATGCTAAGTGATGGCCATAGTCCTTGATTTGATTTGGAAATGATGTGATCTTCTATATGTAATTCTTGCATTTTGATTCCTAATGCATGTAAAAATGATATGTTTCAAATGTTTTCAATTAATTTAGGATTGATAATAACTCGTTTGATGATCATTCGTTATATCACAACTTGAGTAAATATTTCAAAATTTTATCCTTCTTTGTACTTGACACCTACATTATTTTATAATTTCCTTTAGTGGACACATCTTGAATAAAGTAATCTTGTAGAGTATTGGATGTATTTGTGTCAAGAAAATCTTTACGAGCTTCATCTATTAATATTTTTTAACCTAATTTGGATTAATTGGTGAGATTAATTAAATTAATATAAAACTTTAAAATATAATTTGTATTAATATATATGGCATTCAAGCATGCATATAAATGTAAAATGTTTGGCAATTGACTCTTATAATTTTATAAGGGCATATGCAAATATGGAAAGTACTAAAGAGATCATGATACATAAATTTTTTGGTTGATTGTTTGATTGTGATTGTGTTATGGAATTAGAAATCATGGATAAGCATGCATCGAGTTAATTCAGTTTATGAATTGATCTATTACCTATGTTGGGTTGGTTCTATAGGATTAGGTCAGTATCATCGATCAATACTGACCTACTGTCTAGTATTAACCCACTTTTAAGTGAAACATAATGTTTTTATGGTCACATATGATGATTTTATTGCACTGTGTTTATGATATTGAAACTTAGTGAAATATGCATATCCATAAATTAGCCTCCTTTGCATTCAAAACCAAGATGTGATTGTTAGAGATAGAAACATGGAAAAAATGGGGGAATTGTAATGGGTTAATCTGACCCCAATCAACCGTAGATGATGATTGATTAGTGTCTAGGTATCTAATACTCCAAGAATTTTTTTTGAGTCATGTGTAGTTCTACTACATAGTGTCATTATGCAACTGTGTTCATTCACTATGTGTAGGAAGCTAATGGTTTGATTTTCTAGTTAAAAATGCTTGGATTGCTTCAAATTTTGCTTTTGATTACTCCTAGTGATAGATATGAAAATTGGGAAGAATATGGTGTATTTTCTTAGTGTGCAATATTGTTGTATAAACATGTATTACAAATAAGCGTGAGATCCTTTTTTAATGAGACATTGATTTGTTTATATAGGGATTCATTTTTAATAATTACTCACACCACCATCACTCTAGACTAATGGATTGACCTTGGATGGGTTTTATTTTATAAAATAGTCATTTTTGGGAGTAGGTCAATTTTGACCATTGCGGGTCATTATCGACTAACAATAATGACTGTAACCATCAGAACTAATGCATGTACAAGTGGACTAATTTGATAGTCTATAGATGTTTGTGCAATATATTTAGAATGTTTTAAATAGATGGTGATGTTTTTATATATGTGTAAGAACAAAATTAAAGGGTTGACTCATAAAAACACATAAGTGATAGAGGATGGTGAATTAGGACCTTGTTTGGGTATTCAATTCATGCATGGTAAATTTGTGTCAAGATTTTCATTTTCAAGTACTGAAGACCAAATTTTTGTATTGATAATTTTATTTATCCATGATAACCTTATAGCACTTCCCTCCTATCTTACACACCATTTGGAATAGGTTTATTCTCTACGTCAGTTTATGTTTCTCCTTTAGAGGCTTTAATAATGTACCCTTCATCTCCAATGTTTATATATCCTTAGTTCCCTCTGATAATATGGTCGATCCAAATAACTTTGTCTCCTCATGTGCAATATGAGCACTAACATCCATCTTCTTGTTTCCTTCACTTTTCACCTACATAAATTCAAATTCTCTATGCCTGAACTATCCACATTTAAAATAAGCTCCAAGATATCCTTTTCCTCTCACTTAAACATACCTTCTTCATCCTGTTGACAAGTAATATGTGTTATATCTCATGTTCTCTTGCTCATACTTGCATGTATTACCTTGTGTAGACACTAAAATATGGTATTTAACACTTAGAAATGTCAATATTGACCTACACTTATCTTACATGACTTGTGTGTCTCCAAACAAGTCTCACTCACCATTCTTGCACACTACATACTAGTTATGAACCTGAGCCATTATAAGTTTCTATCAATCACCTATATGAAAAATCCAGTATATGATGAATCACATAAATATCCTATTTAGATAGTTCCAAATCATTACACTTGTATTCTTGTCTCTTAGACAATAACATCACACTTAGATAATATCATTGACATTATTGTCATATAGGCACGTGAAGGGTTAAGGGACTGCTTTCAGTTAAAGTGCTCATACTTGGCTCACGCTTCTTAGTAAGGGCAGTGAAATTTGGTACATGGTATTTATATACTTATTCATTATATAAATTATTATTGATGTCATCAGTATTTACAAGGACACTATTAATAACTTAAGTTGGAAGCATGCATAACCAAATTTTAACATATTTTAATTTAAACTATAGTAATACATCCATTATACATAATTCATTTAGTAATATGAAAGATGCATAGACTAGAACCATCATGTATACTTCAAACATTGATTACTTCAAATAAATTCAAGTTTATATTAATTAATGGCCCAAAGGCTCATAGGTGAGCTTAGGCGTATACAAATAAAGTATTTATGGAATTCAAGTTAGTCCTAAGTTTAATGGTGGTAATTCCAATGCATATATAACTAATTTCAATTATTTATAACTTCATTATACTAAGTTTGTGTCATTTGCTTCACTAGTTTGATCTCTTTATATAGCCTTATAGGAATGTCTCTACTAGGGTGGAGTGTGCATGCCAAGTGTTAGGCTAGAGTTTGTGTGATCATTATGCTAGTTTCATCACCTTGTGAAGTTCATGTTTTATTCACCACATATCTCCCAACCTATAAAATGCCCCAAAAATCCTAGAATTGGTTAGCCACCTGCTAGCTGGTATAAGGTATGCGCTGAAACATCTAGCTAGTGCTAAAGTGCTAAAAAGTCATGATCAACCAAAATAATGCCTTTTAATAATGTGTCTATCATGTTTGCATGAATCCTTACATACCAAAATAATGGGCCCAACATTATCCCATCCAAAAAATTTAGTCCATTCTCAGACTATGCTATTAAGGTCTTTGGGGCACAGAACTCGAGTGTGCTCTCTTTAAGATTGATGTTGAAGTCTTTAAAGCCCTTTATGGAGAAATTGATTTATTTACTAGCACTATCTATTTTAGTTTAATATTTACTAATTACATGTATGTCATTCTTTTCTAGCTCATTCTTGAAGGCCTCTACATTTTCCTTATCCTTAGTTACACTCCCATCTAGAATTGTTCCTTGTTCACATGCCTTACTTTGTAAAGCATGAAATATTTCTTCTAGGTTATTTTCTTGGTCCTTGATTTTGGTGCTTAGAACATTAATTCTCCCCATGATCTATGCATGCTCTAACCTGATCGTAAAGTACACTTATGCCATTAACTTCTCCTTTTCCTCTTTTGCCTACTTGAGGCACACATCTATAACTAATGCTTGGTTGGAAAAACTCAAGAAGATGTCATCAACTACATATAGACCCTCCTATAGTTTCATGTAGAGGTACTCTAACTCTTTAATATTATCATTAAGTTCCTTCTATAGCATGGTGTAGGGATACTCTTCTTCTTGCATCAGCTCAGGTTTCATCCTTGGGAACATTTGATCCATTAGCACACAGATCTTTTTAACCTCAGAGAGGTTTAAAGTATTGATGTTGAATAGAAGGTATGGCTTGGTTATCTCTATGCACTCACATAGCTACTACATGTTAAACTTAGTGGCTTGCGCTACTTCTTGGTCCTCTTTATGGAGTTGCTTCCATTTTTTTTCCCTACTATCATTGGTTACATTTTGGTGTGCAACCTTAGTGGCCATCCTAATCAACACATTCATATATTACACTAGGTTAATGGAATGAGGGTTTACGAGGAGGGATTCATGCCCCTCCTTAGGCTCTTTTATGCCCAAAATAGCCTTTTGAGGTGCTTTAAAGTGAGGCTCATCCATATAGTGATCAAATTTAAATGCAAATTGTTTTCACATCCTAGTTATGGTGGCTTGGGGGGAATAAGATCATACATGTAGAATTATTCATCTTTCCATCCCCTCTATTCCTTTTCACATATGCTCAATTCTACACCATCCTTTTTGATTAATTCCATCTCTATTTGATCTTCCTCCTCTTCACTGGTGCCACTACTTTCTTTGGTGCTTTCCTCAGATGACTAATCTTCTTGTTCTTTAAGGATTTATTTTTCAAACTTTTCCCCTTCATCTTATTCTTCCTCTTGGGGTTTCTCAATGATGACCTCCAAGTTTATTCCCTTGGTGCCAACATCACCTTGTTCCTATTAGGGTTCCTCTATAGCCCCCTTTTGTTTTTCCAAGGTGTTAGTATCACATTTTTTTTGAGGTGCCCCTTCACTACTTGGGTATGCCTCTTATGTAGCTTTTTTGCTTTCTTGGTGGGGGAACTAGGTGATTTCTTATGTTTTTCAATGGCTAGTCTTGCACTTATGGGAACCTTCTTGGTCTTCTTTTTTTCCTTGGCCTCTGCTTTTTCCTAGGCTAATATGCACTTTTCCTCAAGCACCATCACCTTCTTAATATTTGTCTCACTTAAACCCATTTTCTTCCACACCCTCCTTTTCTCATTTTTTATTTTTGAGGGTGGCATGGAGGGTTTTTTTTTGGATGAAGAGCTCACTAGCTCCTATTCTTATTCAAGCACAATAATTGTGCTACATTAGAGGGCCTCCTGAACATCCTCAGTGTTTGGCTCCTCTTCTTCTTTTACCTGCACAATGAAGGTCAATGTGCTTTCTTCTTTAGTTTCTTCCTATAGCCCATGCATGAAGGTCTCTTTCTTCTCCTTTTTTTCCAGAGTTATATTTGGGAGTGTAACTAGTCCTTTAGATTTCTTTTTCTACTTCTTTCTAGAGGAAGAAGTCTCTAGCCTTACTTTTTAGGAGTTGAAGGTGTAGCTTATTCATCAGAGGTAATCTTCAACTTGATATGCTCCTCGATCTCCTTAACTATCTCTCCCTACTTCTTTTGGGGGGTCTTCTCCTACATCTTTGGCATTGGCTTCCTTTCATTTCCTATAAAGAGGGGACAATCATCATATTTTTCTATAACAACACCATTTTTGCATAACTTCATATCATAATACAAATTGAATATGTGATTGATTATTATTTCCCTTTGGATGGGATGGAGGTCCATTCGGTCAAAGTTATAATCCTAATCATTTATGGCCTTCGACCTAAGGTACACATTTAAGCACCTCAACCTACTCCTTTCTTGATCCATAGTCTTCATTGACATCTATAACTACTATGTGTTGGGAATCCTCCTTAGTGCCACCATGAAAAATTTAGTAGAAAATGCATAAGGCAACTTTAGCCAACAAGATAGGTTTTTATCTATGAGTGTCAAGTGTATTACATAGAAATGTTACATAATGATGAACGTTGTCATTACTACCATGTGTTAGAGGATCTCCTACAATATGTGCCATTTAATCCCAAATGCCTCAATGTACTGGTCACACCACCTATATACTTTCATCTTGTATTTTTATAAAAAGTTAGGTGGGTAGATGAAGTCTTAGTACTTTAACATTGGGGACACATTATGGGGTGGGAACACCCAAAGATTGTCATCATCACTATCTGGTATGTTGATCTCCTCCATCACAATTAATATTATCATGGACCCCCTTCAAAAGGTCTCATGCACTTTATGGCATTCCAGTCCATTCTTAACAATCTCCTCTATAATAAAGTTGGATATGTTAAACTTTTCCCCTTGTGCCATGTGGTGGGAAATGCACAAGTAGGTCTTAGTGATGTTAGACCACCACTTGTTAGGGCATGTCCTAGATCTAACTAAGTACATCATGACCCTTCTGCTAGGGTCCTATATATCCTTAACAGGGAATGTGAATCCTACCTTGTATTAGCCTAAGAGTTTAGCAACACTCTCCACCGCCACATCATTCTCCATCATTTTGTGGATATCTGCCCCTATACCTAGGAGCCTTGTGATTTAACAAATGAGGCACATCGAGATCTACATGCACCTCCTTGTAAAATAGAATCTATCACCATAGATGCACATGATAACACTCCAATAGATTTAACCAAACAAAATCACCTAATGTAAATCATGTGCCCACTGAGGTGGGTCTATAGGTATATTATCAATCAAAATAAAATATGAACATAAAAAGGGTGCCAATATTCCATTAACCCTTTTACATTGAAAAATATATATTTGTAAGTTTTCACCACATACTAGTAAAAATTAACTAACCTATTAACCAATTCCCATGGCAATTCCACCTGAAAGGTAGTTCTAATTATTTAACACAAAATATAAAACTAACCAAATAAAACTAAGTTAATTTATTTATGGGGGTGTCTTTAATCCTACCTTGTAGTATCCCAAGAGTTTTGCAACACTCTCCACCTCCACATCATTCTCCATCATTTTGTGGATATATGCCCCTATACCTAGGAGCCTTGTGATTTAACAAATGAGGCACATCGAGATCTACATGCACCTCCTTGTAAAATATAATCTATCACCATAGATGCACATGATAACACTCCAATAGATTTAACCAAACAAAATCACCTAATGTAAATCATGTGCCCACTAAGGTGGGTCTATAGGTATTTTATCAATCAAAATAAAATATGTACATAAAAAGGGTGCCAATATGCCATTAATCCTTTTACAATAAAAAATATATATTTATAAGTTTTCACCACATACTAGTAAAAATTAACTAACCTATTAACTAATTCCCATGGCAATTCCACTTGAAAGGTAGTTCTAATTATTTAACACAAAATATAAAACTAACCAAATAAAACTAAGTTAATTTATTTATGGGGGTGTCTTTAATCCTACCTTGTAGTAGCCCAAGAGTTTTGCAACACTCTCCACCTCCAAATCATTCTCCATCATTTTGTGGATATCTGCCCCTATAACTAGGAGCCTTGTGATTTAACAAATGAGGCACATCGAGATCTACATGCACCTCCTTGTAAAATAGAATAAATCACCATAGATGCACATGATAACACTCCAATAGATTTAACCAAATAAAATCACCTAATGTAAATCATCTGCCCACTGAGGTGGGTCTATAGGTATTTTATCAATCAAAATAAAATATGTACATAAAAAGGGTGCCAATATGCCATTAACCCTTTTACATTGAAAAATATATATTTATAAGTTTTCATCACATACTAGTAAAAATTAACTAACCTATTAACCAATTCCCATGGCAATTCCACTTGAAAGGTAGTTCTAATTATTTAACGCAAAATATAAAACTAACCAAATAAAACTAAGTTAATTAATTAATGGGGGTGTCTTTAATCCTACCTTGTAGTAGCCTAGGAGTTTTGCAACACTCTCCACCTCCACATCATTCTCCATCATTTTATGGATATCTGCCCCTATACTTGGGAGCCTTGTGATTTAACAAATGAGGTACATCGAGATCTACATGCACCTCCTTGTAAAATAGAATATATCACCATAGATACACATGATAACACTCCAATAGATTTAACCAAACAAAATCACCTAATGTAAATCATGTGCCCACTAAGGTGGGTCTATAGGTATTTTATCAATCAAAATAAAATATGTACATAAAAAGGGTGCCAATATGCCATTAACCCTTTTACATTGAAAAATATATATTTATAAGTTTTCACCACATACTAGTAAAAATTAACTAACCTATTAACCAATGCTCATGGAAATTCCACCCGAAAGGTAGTTCTAATTATTTAACACAAAATATAAAACTAACCAAATAAAACTAAGTTAATTTATTTATGGGGGTGTCTTTAATCCTACCTTGTAGTAGTCTAAGAGTTTTGCAACACTCTCCACCTCCACATCATTATCCATCATTTTTTGGATATCTGCCCCTATACCTGGGAGACTTTTGATTTAACAAATGAGGCACATCGAGATCTACATGCACCTCCTTGTAAAATAGAATATATCACCATAGATGCACATGATAACACTCCAATAGATTTAAACAAATAAAATCACCTAATGTAAATCATCTGCCCACTGAGGTGGGTCTATAGGTATTTTATCAATCAAAATAAAATATGTACATAAAAAGGGTGCCAATATGCCATTAACCCTTTTACATTGAAAAATATATATTTATAAGTTTTCATCACATACTAGAAAAATTAACTAACCTATTAACCAATTCCCATGGCAATTCCACTTGAAAGGTAGTTCTAATTATTTAACGCAAAATATAAAACTAACCAAATAAAACTAAGTTAATTAATTAATGGGGGTGTCTTTAATCCTACCTTGTAGTAGCCCAAGAGTTTTGCAACACTCTCCACCTCCACATCATTCTCCATCATTTTATGGATATCTGCCCCTATACTTGGGAGCCTTGTGATTTAACAAATGAGGTACATCGAGATCTACATGCACCTCCTTGTAAAATAGAATATATCACCATAGATACACATGATAACACTCCAATAGATTTAACCAAACAAAATCACCTAATGTAAATCATGTGCCCACTAGGTATTTTATCAATCAAAATAAAATATGTACATAAAAAGGGTGCCAATATGCCATTAACCCTTTTACATTGAAAAATATATATTTATAAGTTTTCACCACATACTAGTAAAAATTAACTAACCTATTAACCAATGCTCATGGAAATTCCACCCGAAAGGTAGTTCTAATTATTTATCACAAAATATAAAACTAACCAAATAAAACTAAGTTAATTTATTTATGGGGGTGTCTTTAATCCTACCTTGTAGTAGCCTAAGAGTTTTGCAACAGTCTCCACCTCCACATCATTATCCATCATTTTTTGGATATCTGCCCCTATACCTGGGAGACTTTTGATTTAACAAATGAGGCACATCGAGATCTACATGCACCTCCTTGTAAAATAGAATATATCACCATAGATGCACATGATAACACTCCAATATATTTAACCAAATAAAATCACCTAATGTAAATCATCTGCCCACTGAGGTGGATCTATAGGTATTTTATCAATCAAAATAAAATATGTACATAAAAAGGGTGCTAATGTGCCATTAACCCTTTTACATTGAAAAATATATATTTATAAGTTTTCACCACATACTAGTAAAAATTAACTAACCTATTAACCAATTTCCATGGAAATTCCACCTGAAAGGTAGTTCTAATTATTTAACACAAAATATAAAACTAACCAAATAAAACTAAGTTAATCTATTTATGGGGGTGTCTTTAATCCTACCTTGTAGTAGCCCAAGAGTTTTGCAACACTCTCCACCTCCACATCATTCTCCATCATTTTGTGGATATCTACCCCTATACCTGGGAGCCTTGTGATTTAACAAATGAGGCACATCAAGATCTACATGCACCTCCTTGTAAAATAGAATATATCACCATAGATGCACATGATAACACTCCAATAGATTTAACCAAACAAAATCACCTAACGTAAATCATGTGCCCATTGAGGTGCGTCTATAGGTATTTCATCAATCAAAATAAAATATGTACACAAAAAGGGTGTCAATATGCCATTAACCCTTTTACATTGAAAAATATATATTTATAAGTTTTCACCATATACTAGTAAAAATTAACTAACCTATTAACCAATTCTCATGGCAATTCCACCTGAAAGGTAGTTCTAATTATTTAACACAAAATATAAAACTAACCAAATAAAACTAAGCTAATTTATTTATGGGGGTGTATTTAATCCTACCTTGTAGTAGCCCAAGAGTTTTGCAACACTTTCCACCTCTCCATCATTTTGTGGATATCTGCCCCTATACCTAGGAGCCTTGTAATTTAACAAATGAGGCACATCGAGATCTACATGCACCTCCTTGTAAAATAGAATATATCACCATAGATGCACATGATAACACTCCAATAGATTTAACCAAACAAAATCACCTAATGTAAATCATGTGCCCACTGAGGCGGGTCTATAGGTATTTTATCAATCAAAATAAAATATGTACATAAAAAGGGTGCCAATATGCCATTAACCCTTTTACATTGAAAAATATATATTTATAAGTTTTCACCACATACTAGTAAAAATTAACTGACCTATTAATCAATACCCATGGCAATAACACCTGAAAGGTAGTTCTAATTATTTAACACAAAATATAAAACTAACCAAATAAAACTAAGTTAATTTACTTATGGGGGTGTATTTAATCCTACCTTGTAGTAGCCCAAGAGTTCTCCAACACTCTTCACCTCCACATCATTCTCCTTCATTTTGTAGATATCTACCCCTATACCTAGGAGCCTTGTGATTTAACAAATGAGTCACATCGAGATCTACATGCACCTCCTTGTAAAATAGAATCTATCACCATAGATGCACATGATAACACTCCAATAGATTTAACCAAACAAAATCACCTAATGTAAATCATGTGCCCACTGAGGTGGGTCTATAGGTATTTTATCAATAAAAATAAAATATGTACATAAAATGGGTGCCAATATGCCATTAACCCATTTACATTGAAAAATATATATTTATAAGTTTTCACCACATACTAGTAAAAATTAAGTAACCTATTAACCAATTCCCATGGCAATTCCACCTGAGAGGTAGTTCTAATTATTTAACACAAAATATAAAACTAACCAAATAAAACTAAGTTAATTTATTTATGGGGTTGTCTTTAATCCTACCTTGTAGTAGCCCAAGAGTTTTGTAACACTCTCCACCTCCACATCATTCTCCATCATTTTTTGGATATCTGCCCCTATACCTGGGAGCCTTGTGATTCAACAGATGAGGCACATCGAGATCTACATGCACCTCCTTGTAAAATAGAATCTATCACCATAGATTCATATGATAACACTCCAATAGATTTAACCAAACAACATCACGTAAATCATGTGCCCACTAAGGTGGGTTTATATGTATTCTATCAATCAAAATAAAATATGTACATAAAAAGGGTGCAAATATGCCATTAACCCTTTTACATTGAAAAATATATATTTATAAGTTTTCACCACATACTAGTAAAAATTAACTAACCTATTAACCAATTCCCATGGCAATTCCACTTGAAAGGTAGTTCTAATTATTTAACACAAAATATAAAACCAAGTTTATTTATTTATGGGGGTGTCTTTAATCCTACCTTGTAGTAGCCCAAGAGTTTTACAACACTCTCCACCTCCACATCATTCTCCATCATTTTGTGGATATCTGCACCTATACCTGAGAGCCTTGTGATTTAACAAATGAGGCACATCGAGATCTACATGCACCTCCTTGTAAAATAGAATCTATCACCATAGATGCAAATGATAACACTCCAATAGATTTAACCAAACAAAATCACCTAATATAAATCATGTGCCCACTGAGGTGGGTCTATAGGTATTTTATCAATCAAAATAAAATATGTACATAAAAAGGGTGCCAATATGCCATTAACCCTTTTACAATAAAAAATATATATTTATAAGTTTTCACCACATACTAGTAAAAATTAACTAACCTATTAACTAATTCCCATGGCAATTCCACTTGAAAGGTAGTTCTAATTATTTAACACAAAATATAAAACTAACCAAATAAAACTAAGTTAATTTATTTATGGGGGTGTCTTTAATCCTACCTTGTAGTAGCCCAAGAGTTTAGCAACACTCTCCACCTCCACATCATTCTCCATCATTTTGTGGATATCTACCCCTATACTTGGGAGCCTTGTGATTTAACAAATGAGGCACATCGAGATCTACATGCACCTCCTTGTAAAATAGAATCTATCACCATAGATGCACATGATAACACTCCAATAGATTTAACCAAACAAAATCACCTAATGTAAATCATGTGCCCACTGAGGTGGGTCTATAGGTATTTTATCAATCAAAATAGAATATATGCATAAAAAAGGGTGCCAATATGCCATTAACCCTTTTACATTGAAAAATATATATTTATAAGTTTTCACCACATACTAGTAAAAATTAACTTACCTACTAACCAATTCCCATGGCACTTCCACCCGAAAGGTAGTTCTAATTATTTAACACAAAATATAAAACTAACCAAATAAAACTAAGTTAATTTATTTATGGGGGTGTCTTTAATCCTACCTTGTAGTAGCCCAAGAGTTTTGCAACACTCTCCACCTCCACATCATTCTCCATCATTTTGTGGATATCTGCCCCTATACCTGGGAGACTTGTGATTTAACAAATGAGTCACATCGAGATCTACATGCACCTCCTTGTAAAATAGAATCTATCACCATAGATGCACATGATAACACTCCAATAGATTTAACCAAACAAAATCACCTAATGTAAATCATGTGCCAATTGAGGTGGGTCTATAGGTATTTTATCAATCAAAATAAAATATGTATATAAAAAGTGTGCCAATATGCCATTAACCCTTTTACATTGAAAAATATATATTTATAAGTTTTCACCACATACTAGTAAAAATTAACTAACCTATTAACCAATTCCCATGGCAATTCCACTTGAAAGGTAGTTCTAATTATTTAACACAAAATATAAAACTAACCAAATAAAACTAAGTTAATTTATTTATGGGGGTGTATTTAATCCTACCTTGTAGTATCCCAAGAGTTTTGCAACACTCTCCACCTCCACATCATTCTCCATCATTTTGTGGATATATGCCCCTATACCTGGGAGCCTTGTGATTTAACAAATGAGGCACATCAAGATCTACATGCACCTCCTTGTAAAATATAATCTATCACCATAGATGCACATGATAACACTCCAATAGATTTAACCAAACAAATCACCTAATGTAAATCATGTGCCCACTAAGGTGGGTCTATAGGTATTTTATCAATCAAAATAAAATATGTACATAAAATGGGTGCCAATATGCCATTAACCCTTTTACATTGAAAAATATATATTTATAAGTTTTCACCACATACTAGTAAAAATTAACTAACCTATTAACCAATTCCCATGGCAATTCCACTTGAAAGGTAGTTCTAATTATTTAATAGAAAATATAAAACTAACTAAATAAAACTAAGTTAATTTATTTATGGGGGTGTATTTAATCCTAACTTGTAGTATCCCAAGAGTTTTGCAACACTCTCCACCTCCACATCATTCTCCATCATTTTGTGGATATTTTCCCCTATACCTGGGAGCCTTGTGATTTAACAAATGAGGCACATCGAGATCTACATGCACCTCCTTGTAAAATATAATCTATCACCATAGATGCACATGATAACACTCCAATAGATTTAACCAAACAAAATCACCTAATGTAAATCATGTGCCCACTGAGGTGGGTCTATAGGTATTTTATCAATCAAAATAAAATATGTACATAAAATGGGTGCCAATATGCCATTAACCCTTTTACATTAAAAAATATATATTTATAAGTTTTCACCACATACTAGTAAAAATTAACTAACCTATTAACCAATTCCCATGGCAATTCCACCTGAAAGGTAGTTCTAATTATTTAACACAAAATATAAAACTAACCAAATAAAACTAAGTTAATTTATTTATGGGGGTGTCTTTAATCCTACCTTGTAGTAGCCCAAGAGTTTTGCAACACTCTCCACCTCCACATCATTCTCCATCATTTTGTGGATATCTGCCCCTATACCTGGGAGCCTTGTGATCTAACAAATGAGGCACATCGAGATCTACATGCACCTCCTTGTAAAATATAATCTATCACCATAGATGCACATGATAGCACTCCAATAGATTTAACCAAAAAAAATCACCTAATGTAAATCATGTGCCCACAGAGGTGGGTCTATAGGTATTTTATCAATCAAAATAAAATATGTACATAAAAAGGGTGCCAATATGCCATTAAACCTTTTACAATGAAAAGTATATATTTATAAGTTTTCACCACATACTAGTAAAAATTAACTAACCTATTAACTAGTTCCCATGGAAATTCCACCTGAAAGGTAGTTCTAATTATTTAACACAAAATATAAAACTAAGTTAATTTATTAATGGGGGTGTCTTTAATCCTACCTTGTAGTAGCCCAAGAGTTTTGCAACACTCTCCACCTCCACATCATTCTCCATCATTTTGTGGATATCTGCCCCTATACCTGGGAGCCTTGTGATTTAACAAATGAGGCACATCGAGATCTACATGCACCTCCTTGTAAAATAAAATCTATCACCATAGATGCACATGATAACACTCCAATATATTTAACCAAACAAAATCACCTAATGTAAATCAATTGCCCACTGAGGTGGGTCTATAGGTATTTTATCAATCAAAATAAAATATGTACATAGAAAGGGTGCCAATATGCCATTAACCCTTTACATTGAAAAATATATATTTATAAGTTTTCACCACATACTAGTAAAAATTAACTAACCTATTAACCAATTCCCATGGAAATTCCACCTAAAAGGTAGTTCTAATTATTTAACATAAAATATAAAACTAACCAAATAAAACTAAGTTAATTTATTTATGGGGGTGTCTTTATAGAAATAAGCATACCCCATTTACATTTATTATTTAAAATAAACTTACCAAAATATTAAGCTAAGTTAAGACTTTTGAACAAGTCCTAACCAACCCCCTGATGATCCAAAGTAAATTCTTTGGACACATGCTAATCATTTTTCTAAATTTTTCAAATTTTATTTTTTCAAGTGGTTTTGTGAAAATGTAAGTTGTCTAATTAGCATTTGGGCAATATATAGGATTAAGTGCTTTCTTTGGCATAATTATTCATAGATAATGATATTTGACATCCATATGTTTTTTGTTGGCATGAAATACTAGATTCTTGGACATCTTTATTACACTCTGATTATAAATGTATAAATATGTAGGAGCAATCTAAGAAACTTGAAGATCTTCAAGAATGCACCGTAAGTAAACAATTTTTCTAGAAGCATCCCATGCTGCAATATAGTCTAATTCTACTAATGAAATTTCCATTGTATCCCACTTCATAAAACACCAAGTAATTGAAACTAAACCCATATGCATAGTGTATCCTATTATGGATACTCTATCATCCACACATTTACAAAAATCTACATCATAATACTCAACAAGTTTGAAGTTCTTATTGAAGTAGTACTCAAGGCCATATGTTTTCATTCCTTGAAGGTAATGAAGTACTCTTTTTGTTACATGCCAATGGATTTATCTAGGCTCATGCATAAACCTAGACAAAATTCCAATCAAAATTGATATATCAAGCCTAGTAGTCATCAAATATATCAAACCTCCCACTAATTGTCTATATTTTGTGCCATTAAAAAAGGCACTGCTATCATCCTTAGACAATTTGAAGTTACTTTTCATGGGAGTGAGGGTAGGTTTGTAGTCACTCATGCCAAACCTATTTAATAACTTATAAATATACTTAGTTTATGAAATGAAAACACTATGCTCTTTTTGAGTTACTTATATGCCAAGATAGTAGTGAAGAAGTCCAATATCTATCATCTCAAACCCATATTTTAATTCTTTCTTTGCAGACTTGTTATGGTTTTCATCAATCCTATGATAAACAAGTCATCAACATAGAGAACAAGAATCACCAATTTCTTACCCTACACTTAAAAATAGAGAGTATCATCAGATTCACTACATTGAAATCCAATTATATTCAAGTATGAATACATTTTCTCATACCAAGCCCTAGGTGTTTGTTTGAGCCCATACAAAGATTTTATCAATTTACATACTTTGTGTTTTACACCCACTTTCTCAAAACCTTGAGGTTTTTTCATGTACACTTCTTCCTATAAATCACCGTTCAAAAAATCACTTTTAACATCCATCTAATATACTTTTTAACCATTCTATGTTGCTAAGGCAAGTACCTTATGAATAGTGTGCCATTAGGTAGTTGGTGCAAATGTTTTCTCATAGTCAATACCTTCTTGTTTCACATATCCTTTCACAACAAGCCTTGCCTTATGCTTATCAATGGAGCCATCTAATTTATACTTAGTCCTATAAACCCATTTTCATCCTATAGGTTGAACATGTGGAGGAGGATCAACTAAAACCCAAGTATTATTGATAAGTATTGCATCATACTCACTTTGCATTGCTTATTGCCAAACATGTTTAGTAGAGGCCTCCTCAAAAGGAGATGGCTTAGTGGAAGAAGTAGTAAAAACCATTGCATAGTTCACCTATTTACAAAAACTCTTGGGACATATTAAACCAACTTCATCTACTTTCAAGTTATAAAAAGTACTTTGAGCCCATTTTGGATATTTATTCAAATTATTCAAATCAAGAACACCAAAATTCTCATCATGTGCACCATTTGAAGGAAGACCTAGAGAAATTTCAACATTTTTTAAGTCATCAACCTATGAATTAGTAGATGAAGGAAAGGAAATTGAAGGGATATTAGTCTCATACCATAACCTCAGAGAATTACCTTCATTATTCAATCCCATATTATGTTTTATAATTTTCCTCTCTAACATATCAAATTGAGAATCAATCTCTACATTTTTCACAGTAGCAAATTCATCAAATACTACATCCTGACTCACTATGAATTTTCATGTATCCTATGTAAGCAAATGATACCCCTTTTTATTTTTTGAATATCCAAGAAAGATGCATTTTTGACTTCGTGGTTCTAACTTAGTTCTATGTTCAGTGGGAACTAAATCAAAACAAAGGCATCCAAAAAGTTTTAAGTGTTTAACTTTTGGTTTAAACCCATACCAAGCCTCATATGGATTTTATCCCAAAAGTACAATTTTGGGGGACCTGTTTCTCAAATACACTATAGTACCAATGACTTCAACCCAAAACTTATCATTGAGTTGTTTATAGTGAAACATAACTCATGTTGTGCCCTCTAAAGTTCTATCTATTCATTTAGATACTCCATTTTGCTATGGAGTGTAAGCATTAATATATTTTCAATGAATGCCATGTTCTTGAAAATAATCTAAAAACTCATTCAAAGTATACTCACCACCATTATATGAATGAATAGTGGATAATTGTGAGCCTATTTCTTTTTCAACTAAGTGTAACCAATCAACAAACTTAGTGAAAACTTCTGATTTATTTTTCATGAAATTCACCCAAGTCATCCTAGAAAAATCATCAATAAATAATACAAAATATCTACACGCTCCAATGGATGACTTTTTCATGTCACATACATCACTATGAACTAATTGCAAACATCTATTTGCTCTCCATAAAGAATTCTTAAGAAATTTTCCCTAATTATGTTTGCCTAAAACACATGATTCACAAAGAATACTATCTTTGTGAAAAGTGGGAAACCCACTCACCATACCATATCTCTATAAGTCCACTAAAGAATGAACATTCAAATGTCCATAGCGGAGATGCCACAATTATTGTGTAGACATAGTACCTGTACCTTTTTCAACAACTACCACAAGTTCCATTGTGGGAAGAAGCACTTTATAATGCAATCTAACCAAATTTCCATCTTCATATCTTGTATACATGGTTTTGTATCCATCCTTCATAGAATTGATATAAATGAGCCCATTTTCAAGCACAATTTGATAACCTTTCTTTCAAATAGTTACTAAGGAAAGAAGATGTTTTTGCAATGTGAGAACATACCAAACATTCTCCAAGTATTTGATTGATCCATTAGGAAGGATAATTTGAATTGATCCAAGACCTTGTGGAGTATGCAAAGACTTATTTGCCAAGGAAATTGGAGAGAGAGGAGATTTTTTGAAAGTCCAAAATAAGTCTTGACTAAATGTCATTTGTTTGGTTTCTCCTATATCTAAAACCCATACATCTGTGAGCTTATCTCTAGAATCATATTCCATATAATCAATGTGCCCTAAATTAGTGAACGTAGATTCATGAGCAACATTGCTAGACTCATCATAGTAATGATCAACATATTAAGAAGAGTTAGACTTGGTCACTTTTTGTGGCCTATGAATTTTGTCAAAAAGAATCCTACACTGAGAGGTAATGTGACCAAATTTTTCACATTGATGACACTGAATGTCTGATCTACGTCAACCTCTACCTCTATAAGAGTTACAACCATGTCCTCTATCACTCATCTCATTTGAATGATAATGGATAGATTTTTGTTGATTTGAATAACCTCTACCTTGGTTTTAATATCTACCTCTTTTATAACATTGATCCCCTCTATAACTATTCCATATATTATTTTGTTGATCAGAAGAAGACGAACTAGGCTTAGACTCTAAAACATGATCTTACTTAATTTTCTTGGATTTTTTATGTAGAGAGAGGTCATGTTGAATATCAAAGTGATTCCTGTGATCTTTTTAGAGATATGCAACATTTCTACAAAGTTCCTATAAGATCCAAGTAGTCCTTTCAATGTAATAGTAACTATGGATCATCATCTAATTTTACAAACCCAACCTTAGTGTACTTAGAAGTAATATTCTTCAACTTAAACATGTATTCTCCCATATCCCCATATTTCTCTAATGACAAAGTAAATAACTACATATGAATGTCTATCTTCTTATGCTTAGGTTTCTTATTATACAAACTAGATAAGGTTTTCCATGCAGTGTAACTATGGGGATAATTTTTAATATGTATGTAAGTATCTTGAGTAATACTTGATTAAAGCTAGGGCCTTAGAATCATGTAGATTAAAAACATCAAGTTTGGCTTGTTATGTAGGCCATGTAGAATTTTCATTCTTTACAATATCTCATAGCTCATAAAAAATTAATGAAGCTTCCATCAAGTGTTTCTAATCAAAATAATTAAAAATCATTAATCTATCACCATTTGAATATAGATTTTGAATTTTTGTCATCTTGAAATGAAATTAAGGGCAAAAAATGAAATAAAAATACACTTATAATAACACTTTGCACAAAATAATGCTTCTATGGGGTTTTTCACTTAACCTCCACATAGAGCAAAAGAAAGATATTTTTGATGATTTTTGTACTTAACCTCACCAAAAATAAAATATTTAAACCAATTACACCTTTATTTCACTAATTACACCCTTATTTTACTAATTACACTCTTATTTCACCAATGAAACACACAACTATTGCTTTTCTTCCATTAAATTGCATTCTTTCACATGATTGATGTTCTTTAAAATATTCAAAACATGTAAAAGATTTCAAAAAAATGGAATATTCTTCCAAAAATTAAATGTCCAAATATAAAATTTTATTAAAAGAAAGATTTGAAATCATGCTTTCCAATTACTCTATGAGCTTTTACAAGACATATAATGAGAAATTTATTTTTAAATCTATTTTTTTCTCTTTATAAAATTAAAAAAATTACTTTAACAAGTAAAAATTAATTCATCCCTGAAGCTTTTGGAAAAAGTAAAAATCTCTTTGATTCATGGACCCCTCAAACCATAAAATCTTTGATCAAATTTTATCAAACTTTAGAAAATGAAAAATATTATTTTTCAGCTGTATTCCAATGCCATGCTACAGACAAGGACACCATGGCTGCAAAAAATAATTCTTGAAACTCTTTTCTTGATGTATCAGGCCTTACAAATCTGTATAAGGACAAATAATGGAGTTTTAAAGCAAATTTGAGCAAATTTAAACTACTAGAAAGGGATTTTCTGCAAGATGAAAGATGGCTAGAATTTTTGGACACTATGGGAGTTGTAAAAATTTAAAACGAAGCCATACAATTCATAAATTTGATTTAAAATCTTTTAGGATAGTTTTGGATCAGATTTTTTGGCATAAAAAGGC
The DNA here is from genome assembly GCA_037957365.1 of Torreya grandis. Lineage (NCBI taxonomy): Eukaryota > Viridiplantae > Streptophyta > Pinopsida > Cupressales > Taxaceae > Torreya > Torreya grandis. The sequence goes on along the minus strand of JARHVA010000143.1, from coordinate 363,082 downwards.
TTAAAACTGATAGAAATTTATCTAGATTTATTTCAAAAAAATTCTAAAAACTCATGGAGGCCATACCATTTTGTTACAGGAGTTTTCCAAACTTATAAATCCATACAAATGGATTATTGGGAAGATATTTAAAAATTTGAATCAAAAAATCAACTTCTAAGCATAAACAGAGAGAATCAAGCTTCAAAAAATGGAGGATGAAAAAATTATTTTTGTTGCTTCTCAGACCAGTCATACAAAATTAACTTCTCAATGTATTGAATATTTTTTCAAATATTAACTCCAAAGTATATTAATAAGGGGCATACCTTATATTTTCCAAAATAAATTTCATGTGAGCCTTCTTTATCCAATCACATAAATTCTTTCATCTCTTCTTCCCGAGATCACCATGTTCTCTTTTACCTTGAATTTTCAAAAAAATTACCAAGTTACCATGCTCTGATACCATTGATAACACTCCAATAGATTTAACCAAACAAAATCACCTAAGGTAAATCTTGTACCCACTAAGGTGGGTCCACAAGTATTTTATTAATCAAAATAAAATAAGTACATAGAAAGGGTTCTAATATTCTGTTAACCCTTTTACATTTAAAAACATATTTTTATAGGTTTTCACCACATACTGGTAAAAACCAACTAGCATATTAACCAACTCCCATGGGAATCCCACCTGAAAGATAGTTATAATTATTTAACACAAAATATAAAACTAAACAAATAAAACTAAGTTAATTTATTGATGGGGGTGTCTTTATAAAAAGAAGCATGCCTCATTACATTTATTATTTAAAATAAACTTACCAAAATCATAAGTTAATTTAAGACTTTGGAACAAGTCCTAACAGCATGAGAGGACGAATTGCATCAATTCCTTTGGCTTTCCAAAACTTGGTAGCTCATATAATTGGGTTGTGCCTATTTTCACCAAATTATCTCAGATGGAGATGTTAAATAGTGTTGCACCCACCTTGGTCTTCTTTCCTGTATCAGCTGTCTAGTTTTGGTTTAATTCTTATGCATTGTTTGGCATCCGATGGTTATATTCCTTCAATATTCATATGTGTGTAAAGGATACCCATTTCTCCCCCACTATGACCTTGGGGGGAACTACATTTCTCTATAATCAAGCTTAGCACTTAATTTTGGGCTTACCATCGCATTGCTAACACCTTCTACCAGTTGTGCCTCTTTCTTCATAGTGGCTACTTATTTTACCATCCACATCTTCTTAGCATCCTTCTACACATGTGGTAGACTTGCAATTAATCATTTCTTACCCATTATAATTGGCTACTATTAAATCATGGTTGGTTGATCTTCTCAAATCCCTTAAATTTTGTTTATGCTTATTCATAGTTGTGGGGTCTATGACTATGACTTTGGCTCTCGAGATTCCAACACTGTTAATGGTAGCCTTATCATTCTATAGAATTTTGATTGCCTACTTTCTCTCTCAATCTCTCTCCACTCACCTCTTGTCCAATTACAAATATAATAGAATCTTTCCATGGTTTGATATTTCTCGCTTGGGGCTATGGATGATTTGGTTTTCATTTATGGTAGATTTTTTCTAATTATTTTTGACTTCAGCTCTAATTCGGTTCAAGTTTGGCTCTGAATTATATGTTAAATTTACATAAGATTGTAACCTTTCATTTTTTTTGTTTTCCCCTTTATACCCTAGTTTCAGCTACCCCATTAATGGTTGGTGAGTAATGGCATGGTAGTGCATAAATTTCTTAGAATCTACTTAACTCATGAAATCCATGAAAATCCACTACCATATTCTCATTTATTATGGATCTTTGTGCCTCTGTCATCACTAAATTAAATTTTCTTAACAATGTATTTAGTGAAGTGATAGGTGATTCAAATGGTCACTTCCCACTGACCATTGGGTGGATGCCAACTACCTCAACAATTTTTCTCTTGTGCTTTGTTTACCTTGGTGCAATCTTCACCTTTCTTATGGAAACTTGGGCATAACACTTCACATGCACATGATTCAACCTCCTCAATTACATCTCTCCTTAGTGGTGTGCTTCCTTTCAAGCACACCTCTCTTTCTTGGTTGATTTCTCTATGCTTTCATCTATTCTTGCTTCAGTCTTTCCTACCCCATATAATTTTTTGCACTGGTCCTCTAACACTTCATTCTCTAGGTTTCTTATGCACTAACATCTTGTGTGCCTCCCTTTATCAACTTGTCCTCAAATATTTTTTAAATTTTACAAACTCCACGTGCCCATAAACTTAGGTGTCTAGCCTTAGGAACTTTAGAGAGCACCCATGCTCGAATCACCTAGCTAGATTTATGCATGTAAGCACTAGAAGAGTTCTCTTGTGGGCCTAAAAGTTTCATGGTTAGTTAACCTAATACAAGTGAAATAATAATAAGTAAAGGTTTGGCTTGTGCCAAATTTTATTATGGTTATCACAAAACAACTGAATTATGACCTGGAAGTTGATCTCTGATGGTGAAAGCACCCTCCTATTGACTATAGGGATTCAATCTATTGTCATTGAAATGCCCAAGGAGTATTTCACTTATCAATATACATAAATTACATGTGCTAGTATCCAATATGTTATGGATGACATAAGTTCCCATCTACCTAATATATAGCTTTCTTAGGTGCTTGAGGTACTTGGAGTCATATGGCAAGACCAATGCTCCTTTAGTAAGTACCTTGCACTTGATGTGCTTATCATGCCATAACATCTAATGCACCTTTTTTATTTGTTGTTTCCATCTTGTTTGGGTTTGTGTCTCATCCAAGTAATCCAAGTCCTTTAGTCATGCGCTTAAAGACTCTTGGTCATCCAAATGACCAATGCATACAATGTATAATGAGGGCACTATAAATTCCATCAGTAAAATTACCTCTATGCCAAACACTAGTTGAAATAGTGTAAGCTTGTTTAGGCACTTATACATCATGAAATAGACCCATATACTACTGACACATGGTCATCCCAATCTTTATGACCAACATCGCATATCTTTGTGAGGCACATCCCTAATATCTAATCAAATGCCTCAGCTATGCCATTTTCTTGGGGATGATAAGGTGTTGTCTTATGGTGTGCCACCATGTATTTAGTTAGAAGGATTTGAAAAGTTTCATTGATGAAGTACACACCACATTCATTAGTCAAGCTAAATGGGCACCCATAGTGACTGATAATGTCCTCCCATATAAACCTTATGGCTATGCCAACTGTATAATCTTTGGTCAGTGCTACCTTGGCCCACTTGGTGAAGTAATTTATGGCTGCTAGAATGTATTGTATGCCTATGTACCTTAAAATGGGAGTTGGCCAAACAAATTTAATGGCCCATTTTTAAAATAACACCTAGGTAAGGATGGGGATCAGAGGCATCTCATCCTAATGGTTAAGATTTATTGTGCATAGGTAGATGTCATATGCTTTGGCATAATATTTTGTATCTTGGAATAGGATGGAATACCATAATCCTAATTATAATACCTTACACACTATAATATCTCTAGTGTAATGGCCTCCAATAATCCCCTCATGTGCCTCTTTCAAGACTGAGTCTTATTTAAGCTCTAAGACACATCATCATAGGACCTCATCTTGGATCAACTTATATAGTTCCATATCAATGAGTTGAAATGGGGTGATATGAACTGTGAACTATTTTTTCTCCTTAGTCATCATAGTCTGGGGCACAAATCTAGATGTCAAAAATTTAGCAATTTTTTCCAAGTCCTCAAAGATGCACTAGACCTGATAAAGTTGCATGTCAGGCATGTCATCTTTAATAGGCATTTCTACATTGTCAAAGTTGAAGTGAGATAGATGGTTTAGGCTTGAGTTCTATTTTTTAGGCTTCACTATAATTGAGAATTGAAATTTTTGAAATAAAACTATTCATTAATAAATTCACCCATGAAGAACAAGCTTGTTCACCAAGTACATAAGCACCTCATGATCAATGAAGAAGATGAAAGCGTTCACCAATAAGTATTTCCAAAACTTATGGAAAACATAGACCATGACAAGAAACTCATGCTCAATTATGGTGTAGTTATGTTCTACCTTAGTCAATTTTTTACATGTAAAAAAAATAGGATGATCTATTTTGCCTTCACCTAATTATGTCAGAATGGCACTAATCATAGTATCAGATGCATTGACATGAACATAGAATGGATTCGTCTAGTTGGGAAATTTTAATATCAACATGCTTGATAGTTTGAGATTTAGGGTTTCAAATGCATCTTCTTACACTACACCCTAATAAAACGGGCCATCCTTTCATAAGAGCTCTTCTAGTGGCACTAAAAACTTGGTATAGTTCCTTATAAATTTTATGTAGTACCCATAATGTCCAAAAAATGTGTGAATTTATTTCTACATCGATCAATTCTGGAACTGAAAGATGATTGCAATCTTCATGAGATCAATGAGTCAAACATATTTTTAGATGATGTGCCTAAGAAAAGTGTCAAATGGTGTCATAAAGACACACTTCTTGAGGTTCAAAGAGATCTAAAACTACTTACACCTCTCAAAAATTAGGTGCAAGTTTTCATGGTGATACTTCACTAATCTATACATAGTCCAATCATCTAAGTATACTTGGAAGAAATTTTGAATGAATTCCTTGAAAGTGGTGATCACCACTCAAGAGAATATGGTCAGTGCATTCTTCAGTCTAAAGGACATCATGTTATATGAAAAACAACCCTATTCTACCACAAAGGTAGTTTTGGGCTTGTCTACCTCCTCGATTTGGACTTGATGTTATCCTAAGAGCCCATCAGTGAATGTGTTTATCTCAAAACCTATGATGCCATCCAAGACTTCATTAGTGAATGGAGTTAAAAATGGGTTAGCTACATAGGTAGTATTCAAAAATCTATAATCAACATAAATCTAGATGCACCCATGCTTCTTGATGTTGATGACCATGGGGCTCACCCATTAAGATTCTTGTATTAGGTAGATTATGCCTACAACTATCATACCATCAATATTTGTTTTAACCTTGGCATGAAAATTGGGGTTCATCCTATAAGGTCACTTCTTGATAGGTATTGTGTCATCAAATATCTTGATGCTCATATTCTTGAGGGATGGGTGTGTGCCTTTCATGTCTCTATAGTTTCAAGGGAACAAGTCTTAAAATTCCTTCAAGAGGTCTATAATATGTACCAGCTCTATGTTAGTCCAATAAGAACCTAAAGTAGCAATCTTTGGTTCCCCTTCTAAGCTGATATCTACCTTGGTAGTTTCTATCAATGTGTGGTAGGGTTTATTCTTCTCTTGATGTGAATCCTTGACTTGTCTGCTACCCTCAGTTGTTTCTATCCAAATATGAGTAGGGTCTTCTTCTGGGGTGTTATCCTCAACTTAACATACTAGCATCCTTTTACTTGTTAAATTTATTCATTTATGTGCCTTCCATGTGTCATCATCTTTATCCCTAGAGTCATTATTAAGGATTTTCTCTTCAAATAAAGTCAAGAGCACTAATCCCTTTTCATCAAACATGTCTTTTAGGTTCTCCTCTAATATTACGATGTCTTTAAACACTAACCTTGAAATTACCTATAGTGGCTCAGTCAGCTCAAGGTTTTGTAAAAAAAGGAGGTATGGGAAAAACTCTCCTTATGAGTGTCCCAATTAGCTATCTTTTGGCATGTCTCATTGATAATGTATGATGATCATGCTCAAGTATTTAAGGTCTTATAGAAGGCATGAACTTATAGGTTCCTCAGGGAATTTTTCTCACATATAGTCCATGTTTCTTTGAAAAGGCACACATGTACTATAGGGTCAGAGCTTCTAGATTAAGTTGAGATGTCCAAGTCCTCATTTATCTTTCCTAATATAGTGACAATGGTGGCTTTCACATCTTTCCAAGTTGGTAAGCTATTCCTTTGCGCCACCCACTAATGAGTGGTAGTTCTCTTCAATGTATACACTAGTGCACCTATCCTATCCAATTCTTTTGGGATGCATGATTCAAGTTCTAGGACATAATCTTCCATTAGATTACTCCCCTAATATCTTAGGAGCATTACAATTTTACCTTTAATAAGGTAAAATATTCTCTTTCCCCATTTTCTTGGTATAAGGGACCCATCTTTTTGAAGTGTGATCAATCTAGACCCAGTCTATCTTTACTAGTTTTGTTGCTTTCTTGCACACTAAATAATAGCTTCTACCATTAGCCTCATATGCTTCCTCAAGCTAATATTCATAAGCAACATTAGTGGTGTTTGAGGCTGATTGTCCATATTTCTAGGAGAGGACTCCTTGATCATTGGGGTTTATAGTCTTATCATCTTGCAACGTGATGTTATATATATGTTTAATGTCATCCTTGAGTCTATAGTCTTGACATAGAGGGGTCCCTAGTCCTATGAAAGGGGTATAACTACCCTCTATTTTCTATTCTCAAAGGTCATGTATCACCTATTGAAGTACATATATGTGTTGTTTGAATAGCACCATAGCCTTCCTAGAAGCATTGGATAGTTGTCATGTTTTATTAACTTGATCACCTCAAAGTTAGTGTGGAATTCGATGCCCATGATATCTATAATTGAACTCTTTAGAATTATGATGGGTTGTGCTTGGGTCTTATTGGCCATGAAAATTACATGAGGGGAAGTCCTCACGGTTGGCCTACCCATTTTATCCTAGGCATTCTTGGTCAAGATTTTGACCTTAATCCTTATGTCTATAATGACCTCATAGATAGACCATCCATTAATAATGGCATTCATAAGGAGTTCTTGGTTGTACTTTGTATTCTATGTATGCCAAACTTCATGCACCCCCTCCATGTGTGGTGTAGCAACTTCAACTAGATTTTACCTCACATGCTCTAATATTAAGTTATTCAATAAGGTCAACATTCCCTCTATTTGTAGGAGGTACAAGATCTTTGTTAACTCTTATATCTCAACTTATTGGTTGTCCTACTTCTTTCAAGAGGTAGTATCCTATGCTTCTAGATCTTTTACTAGTTATATTTCCCCTTACAAGTTTTGGATGACACTAATAGCCTAATGCAATACATATTTTTAGCATGTTAGGTCTAGGTAAGGTGCATCTTTGGGTTTAGGCCACATTATGTGTTTATTGTAAACCTTATCCCCATATTCTAAGTATAACTCAGGTATTGACACAACTAGTGACTGAGTAGTGAATCTGCTACGATAAGTTACTTGCACCTTGACTATCTCTGTGTGGGTCAGTTGCACCTTTGAGGTCCACTTCTCCATTTTTTGTTTGTATCTAATCATTATTTCACCTTTGCCTACACTAGGCCTACCTTGGGTTAACTTCTTTTATAGGTCAAGGCATTCCTTGACCTTATGGGATTCTCAAAAACACCCACACATGGGATGTGTAAGGTAGTCATGCTAATAATGCTCTATTGAGCCACACTTGTATCATGATCAGGGTGTCAACCTTCCACCACCACATTCTCCACCTCACCCTCTAGTGTCTCATTACATCCAAAATCCTACATTCTATCAACCTTAGCCTTCATTTCCTTGGTTAACCTAAGGCCCTTTGATTGATGTAGTGGCCTACCTTGTGCCTCTTTCCATGTTCTCGTACATCTCATCAATCACTCGGTAATTAGTAGTGGTATGGGTGTAAGCATCACATAATTGAAAATAGATGGTTATGTTGACCTGTCTAGTATGTTATAATAAATGGTAGTTACAAACATCATGTGCTTCTCAACAAACTTCATAGATTATAAGTAATGTGCATATATTCCTTCGTGAGTAATTATTCCTATTATGGCCTTTCACTTTGTAGTTGGTATTCCATAATCCAATTTGAGAATCTTACAATGAATTAGCAATATGTTTTTGAACTTAGGAGGCCATAGACATAATTTATGCCTCCATAAATGGGTTGATCCTAGTATTAACACTTTTAACTACCTTAGTTCTAAGCAAGGCTTTAAGCGCTTTGTGAGGGTCTGTAAAATTCTTCATGGAAAACACTCTTTAGAATAGCACTAACAACCCTCCAATGAACCACTACACATGTTGGGAAGGGTGAATGTCATAAAGGAGATTCAATATGAGTGTTTTAAATCTTATATTGTAAAGGTTCATGTTTTTTTAGAGTCTTTGGGTAATGCTCTACTGTTCAAACTCTAGTATGCCAAATTCCTTTAGGAATGCCTCTTTTAGGGTATCATAATTAACCATAACCTGGTTAGGATTAAATTTCCTATACTAGGTATGTGCATAATCAAGTAGAGTGGTTGTAAACTAGGTTGCCTTGTGCTCTGATTGGATTATGCCCCATGTAAACCTCTATAGTTCACACTTTAGCATATGTTCTACAATATTCTCCATGCCACAATACTTTGTAAATTACATGGCCATTTTTTAGTAGATCTATTATCAAGGGGTAGCTAGGATTTGAGGTGTTTATCCCCCCAGCATCTATCTTGGTGGTAGTCCTCTAATGCCTTTAACCATTAGGTTAGGTATTGGTCCCATCATTATTGTTGGCATCATCGATGTCGATGGCACTATATTGCTTATTTGTGGTGTCATACCACTTCCTATGGGTTGTTTCCCACTTTATGTCACTGACATCAGCTAAATTGGTATGCTTGTACTCAAGTTATATTATGGTGAGCTAGCACCTACTAGTCTAGAGGTAGTGGTGCTCACCTCCTTGTATTAAATAATTTATTCATTCAAAAAGTTACACTCCAAGTCTATAAAACATATAAAATCTATGTTGAAAATATGGTCAATTAACACTTTTGTACTTTATTCAAGTGGGGGATCTAGCATGTGAGTATGAACCATAGGTTCAAAGGGGGTAGGCACATCAAGTGTATCTTCAATCACCAAGTTCTATAGGAACCCATTGGATTCCACACTTGTCAAATACTGAGCTTGATCTATCACTTCATTGTGTCTCTCATCCTCATGCTATTGCATTTTAAGAGATCCTTCCCCATGGCCTTCCCACTTTCTATGGGTTCTCTCAACACTTCTAGGTTTTATATCTTCCATCATCCTATGATGTCTCTTATTATAGGTCTATCTTGTAAGCTCTCAGGTATCAATATGCTCATCCCCTTCCATTGTGATTTAACTACACATCCCCTTTTCCCCCTTTGCATTGATTATACATGAAGGACTTTAGCCTTCCATCCCCAAATTTTCAAACCCATAATCCACCATTATATTTTTGAGCTCAATGACAAAATATTTCACAAACATGCCTCTAGGTTTATGTAAAAATGGATACTATGATTCCTTAGGGCACGATTATGTTAAAATTGTGAACTCAAACATGTAATTTTTTAGTGCTCCTTGCCACCATTTATCCACTACTCTATTCCAAGTGGCATATAGGGTCTCAATCCTATCTAGGTACTCCTTTATCTACTCATAGTGTTGTTCATATTTCCTTCTTTTATGGGTAGAATATGGAGCCAACCATCAATACACATGCTTAGGCAATTCATATAAAAAGACCTCATATAGAACATCATATTGGTTATTCTAAACCCACGTTCTTGGCTTTTGTCCTTTATAGGTTGAATTCTTCAGTGCAAATATATCTTACACCTATTGTAACCAATGCTCAATGTTTTCAAGGGAGAGTTGGTACATCATTCTGCCACACCATTACAATAACAAAATTCAACATGAGCCCCAAAAATAGAACCAAAATGTCCTAAATTAGGGCACACAAAGTTTTTTTGGTTAGTTATAGACTTATTATACTTAGGTACAAACTTGGGATGTTCTCTCCATGCTCAAAATTTTATACTCAGCTTCACTTGCATTAATTCAGATAAGGCACAGGCCTTATGCACTCACTTGAAACATAGATAAGAAGGAATTGGGGCCTGCATTGGGCTAGGTATGTCATGGCATAAGACATTAATTATGGGACTTGGTCAATTCAAAAAAGGTTTCAATTAGATACATAGGTGCAAGCCTTTCATGGACTATTCTTGGTGGTCTATAAGCATAAACCTTTTTGGTGGACTAGTTTTATAGTCATAAGGGAACAAGCCTTTGTTTGACTATAGCCTAACATCATATCAATGCTTGAAGGGTCAAGAGGTTGCTTCAGCTAAAGTGCTCGTACTTGGCTTACACTTCTTAGTAAAGGAAAGAACATTTAGCACATGGAATTTATATACTTAGTCATTATACAAGTTATCACTGATGTCATCAATATTTATAGGGATGCCATTAATGACTTAAGTTGTAAGCATGCATAACTAATTCTTAACATAACTCAATTTAAACAATAGTAATACATCCATTATACACAGTTCATTTAGTAATATGAAATATGCATAGACTAGAACCATCATGTTTACTTCAAACATTCATTACCATTAATCAAGGCTTAAGTAATACAAAGTTCATAACAAGAAATATATTCAATTTCAAATTACTTAATGGCCCAAAGGCTCATAGGTGAGCTTGGGAGTATACAAATGGATCCATCATAACATTTGAGCTAGTCCTAAGTCTAATGGTATTCATTCTAATGCATATAAAATCAATTTAGATTCTCCAGAGCTTTTTTGTACTAAGTTTGTGTCATTTTCTTCACTAGTTCAAGCTCTTTATATAGCCTTATAGGAACATCTTTGCCAGAGTGGAGTGTGCATGTTGGGTGCTAAGTTGGAGTTTGTGTGATCATTCCACCAACCCCATCACTTTGAAAAGTTTACACTACAATAACCATGTATCACACAACATAGAAGATGCCCTAGAAATCCTAGATTTGGTTAGCTGCATATCAGCTAGTGTAAGGTATATGCTAAAACCTCCAACTGGTGCTAAGGTGACAAAAATTAATCATCAACCAAAATGATGCCTTACACTAATGTGTCTATCATGATGGCATGAATCCTTACATACAAAAATAAGGGTCCTAATATAAATTATATATCAAGCATCTATACACTACTACACATTGAGAAAATATGACCTCTTCCCAAATTACAAATTATGCACTAGGAGTAGTCATTAGCTAAATCTAAAACACATCAAGCCAAGTCAAGAGAGATCATTAACAAGATGAAGTTTAGATTTATAGGTCCATCCATATACACATCAATCCAAGTCAAGAGATAGAATTAACAAGATGAAGGCTAGATTTATAGGTCTATTTATATAGTGAAATATCTTGATTCCATATTCATAGTAAGGGGAAGAACTACACATGGCTTGACTTCCCTATTCAAAGTAATAGATACATAGGCATCATTAAATCATCAACAAGTGTAATTGGGGTTAGCTACACCCATTTACACTTCCTTATTTTTTTTACATGTTTCATTCTTCACAAGTAGGCCTAGGATTTTAAGGAGAAAGAAATTGATTTCTAGATTTATGCATGCATTTGATAGTCATAGATCACACAAATAAAGACTTATTAGATAGATGCACTAACTATATGGTCACATAGAGGCAAAATTTATCTAGATAGTAACATCACCCCCAGTCACTAACATCAATAGATTTGTTTAGGCTTGACATTACTAACCCCACACACAATGATAATCTATTTTAGATTTGGATGAATCACATGCCTACTGTAGACACATAAATATGATCACATGTACTTGAAAATGATTTTTTTGACATATCTTAAACCACATGACTTGTACCCAAATATATGACTATTATTTGCCATTATTATAAGCTATTTAGCTATATGCAATCTTGACCCTTTTTATCATCACTAGTACACATGACTTTCAAATTCAAATGCTCAAACTACTTAAAATCACCTTCAGACTAAGTCTAAATCAAGATAGTTGTCCTTGATCTTTCAGGACAAGTTGATGCTAGGTGATTAGAATCACTATCATGATTTTATCCACCTATGTTGATCATGTCCCATGCCAAATAATAGCTTGTTTCTAAATTACAAACCAATATTTTGGGTCATCATGCAATTGCATAAGGTCAGTTAAATGAAATTATCAAAATGTTCACCTATAAATACATATCAAATGTCATTCATTATTCTTGGATTAAAAATATATATTAAGCACTTTTACACTATTGCACATTGAAAAAAATCTCTATTCTTTCCAAATTCAATATCATTCACAAGATGCAACCATAATCCTAGTATATAACATTTCAAAATAAGTCAGGATCTATTATTTTCAAGTATCAAAGCCATATCTCTAGATACATATAGATAATCAAGGAACACAATTGCATAATCACTTTAGGTGGGATAACTATGAGGACATGATTTTTCTCCTTGGAGTATTGGATATGTAGGCAATGATCAATCATCAAGGGGGTGATTGAGGGTAGTGGAAGCACGGTGGGCCCATATTGGCATCATACTCAGCACTCCCCTATTTTTTGTAATTTTCTAAGCTTTCAAATTTCCCTTAGAGTTTTAAAGACAAAATAAGGAAAATAACAAATTACATGTGACATAATCTGAATCACAATGTTTTAGCTTATTCATAAGATTCAAATGCAAGAGGTACAATAGTCATATTTTCATCACAGTCAACCAGGATAAGTTTGTGGTTAGTAAACTCAAGCAACCCATGATACTATCCACTTACAAAGGTCATGTATATAAATATTATTTGGTATTACTTTTGATCTTTAAAAAAAAAATCATACTTTCTTTGTTAGTCACCAATCACAATTAATTGGAACAAGTATGTGGTCAACAAACTCGAGTGACCAACACTATAGTCTTAAGGGGGTAGACCTATCCACTAGCATTTTGATATTATTTCAAAATAGTATATGTTAAATCTTAATTAGATAAAATTAATTGAATAAATTATGATGTAAAATAAATGTATAAATAAAGCATTCACTTATTTGTATATTACTATATCATAAAATATGCTAAAAATGGAAAATTCAAGAAGGAAATAACTTAGTTAGAAAATAGGAATGTTGGACTATTTATATAAATTTAAAAATGATTGTTTGAATGTGTAAAGACATTCTGAATCAATAAAAAGGCTTCATTTGATCTCTAGACAAGGTCATTGGAATCAGATACAGGTGCAACACATTGGCATCCTTAAGGAGTGTCGACATTTGGTAGGGATTTTGTACTCTTAAAAATTTGGGTTTGTGCATTGTCACTTATTGGTTCTGTGTATGTGTTTTGTGATACATGATCTATTTTTAAATCCACTATATACCTTATTTTTCATTGAAACCCTAGCTTAATAGGTCATGTGAATAAAACATAATGAAAGAGAAAAGGGGGTTAGTAGTTGAAGTTGTGATTGAACTTAAAACCATGTGTTGAGTACTACCTACATAATAATACTCCTAAAAGATATCAAACTCCATGTAGTTCTCCCATGATATGGTGGTGTGTGTGAAATACTATTGTAAAATACCAAATGTCGGTGTAATACTGGTGTGATTATATGCTTCAAAAATGACTTGTGACCTTGGAAGATTATTTAGACTTAAATCAAGGTTACTATGGTTGTGTGGACTTTGAATTATGGGAAATGGGTGATTTTATCTCAATGTGTAGTTAGATATTTTGGTGTTTTTCAATCATATGAGGATCTAGTGGATAATGGCTTGAACATTTCAGTTTATAGTGATCATTTTAGAGTTCCTTTGGATGGGGCCTATGAAACATACAAGATGACCTATTTGGAATTTTTGAATTTGGGAAAATGGTTATTATTTAGTGGGAGGACATGGCTGGTAGAATTGGATAGTTTTAGAGAGTGAGATAGTCCAAATAGGATGGCCTTATTTAAAGACAGGAGTCACCTAAATTGGAAGTGTGGATCAATCTAAAAGTGAAATTAGAATACTTAATATGTTAAATAGGGATATTTATAATTAGAATTTTCTTAAGAGATCAAAGTCATCTTCATAATAGAGAAAAAAGGGAGGTCAAGGACCATGGAACTAGTCATGATCTAAGGGTGTATAAAAAGTGGTCATAAGTGTAATATTTTGGCAATAAATTTTAATTTATGTGTCTACATTTACCCCCATTCTATTATAGTAATGAAATAAATCAAAATTTCTAGATTAAAAGGAATAAATATATACCTAAAACTACATGTGAAGAATAGTCTTGAATGTAGGCCATAACATTAAATTATGCTTCATAAAAACTTATAATGAAACATGTATAAATCAGTCCTTAAAATTAACATATGAAAGTGAAGATAATAAAATTATACATCTAATAACAAGGAATAAACACACCTAATTGGGTATGTGAAACATTTTGTTTTCTAACACAAAATTGGTGATTGTAGAGGGTATGACCATTAGATATTTATTCTTCATTGAAACACTTGGATTTGAGTGTGCATGACCTAATATTCATTGATAGAAGATTGTAATTAATAACTCAATGTGTGCTTTACTCCATCATTACACACCCAAAGCATTATATTATCTTGGAATATTTGTATGAATTACAATATATTATTCTAGTGAAAAATTGGTGCAAAACTAATGCAAAACTTATGGAAAATCACATAATATGATCCTAATGTATAAAATGTAGAGAATGACATAGGTTGTCATTCCACCTATGAAACTAGCATAAAACTAACCAAAGGAGGTGGTCATATGTTGTGCACATGCCTCCAATATGATATCTAAGTGCATATGGATTCTAAAACTAAGTAATATCATGTGGTTTTCTTATCAAAATATATATGAAAATCCTAAAATATATACCATGCATGATGTCCCCATTCTGATCAAAATATGAATATTTATTTGAAACTATTTTGTATACTTACTTCTAACTATTCTAAAACTGATTGAGATTCAAATAATTTCCGAAAAAATATTTTTTTCTACCTACTAGGACAATAATGTGTTGGTTTGGACATGGTCAACTTACATCCTTATCCAAATGAAGCGTTATTTTCCAAAATTACTTTTTAGGTAATTTTTGGGTCTGAATCCTAATCAAATATGTAAATCCTATTGGTTTCTATCTATTTTATATATTGGTGCAGCTTAGGAGCTCTAGGACAAACCATTATGTATGCCTCATCTTTTGAGTTGATTTGTGAAGCCTACATAATAACTTAACTCAAAAATAAAAATTTATGTAAGAGATGTTATGAAAAGATGTAAATATGAATAGTAATGATAACATGAATAGCATGGAATTATCATATATAAATTGATAATAATAGTGGTATAAGATGCATTTGTAAACAAGCATACATAATGACATTTTTGAGATATTAACAATTAGGAACACAAATAAGTGATCATATGCTAAAGATAAGTAAAACTGTTTGGAATAACTTCGAGAGGATACATGATATCCATCAATGGCATTGAAAATAAGCAAAAAATTGCCATGGCCATGACACACACATATAAAATCTACAAGCAAAATACACAAAGCATGCAAGAAGTTCAAGATACCACATACAATGGACATATTCAAATGTCACACATATACAATAAAGACACACAATAAAGGCTTAGAACCATAAACAAGGACATGTTTAAATTTCCACAATCTAAATAATATGATTACTCACAAAACATGAAGTAAGGAATCAAACATGACAATTATGCATGAATAAGTAAAGTTGATCAACATTAGTAACTTATAACACTAGTATATTTAGCAACTCAAGCATCCAGTAATCTAGCAGTGTAAAAGTAAGTAGATACTCATGAAATGTAATGTACTAAAGTATGAACAATATGGATAGTCATAAAATGATAAAACTATGATAAAATATGCCCCTAGTGAACTTGTGATATAGGCAAGTTTTAGAGAGCATGTGACTAGTTTGAATCTACAAAAGGAGAGGTTGTGTTCACTAGCATAAGTATGGGGAAATAAAAAACATCATAATGTATTATTATCTAGGTATGGTGGTTTTGTCTATGTAAATATTTTGGGCCTAAAACACTATCACCACCTATAACTACATCTAAGCATGATAACATGTATGTTATTCAACTTACTCAAGTACATTTGTGAAACATATTTAATAGAAAATTGAATATAGATAAGTAATGCATATAATGAGCAAAAATCAACTAACGTAAATGAATGAAACATAGCATACATAGGTTTTGGTATTTGTAATTTTCTAAAATATTCTATTTTTTTGTATTTTTGTATATATGAAAATGAAAAAGAACATACTAACTAATGACTCCCATAAGAGCCTCATAATAAATAGGTCTTGAATCTATCATAGGAAGAATGATCTTTCACGAATAAAGAGTATTATACCCCTATGAAGTAACTAGTCTCAACTCAAAATTTGAAAATTGATCTAACTGTAAAACATGAAGACCACTATCATGATAATTCTCTATAGTATACTATGTATGTTGTTTAGCATGATGAACTCTAAGACTCTTCAAAACCCATTGTGGAGTGTAATAATAACTCTGTGTTGGTGTCCTTTGTGGAACACTCTTAGTGATTTGTAGTACCAATCTAGGATGTGTTGAAGTAGAGAGTGATTCTCTACAATTTATGAAAAATATTTGATTAAGTGTTCTTTCAAGGATAGGTCTTCTTGGTGAATGGACCACTTGCTTCTAAATTATCTAAGCAGTTTTTACCTTTTTAGGTTGTTCAACTATAATCTGTTGTGTAAGAATAATTACTTTTTGTTGGAGTGGGTACTCATATGGAATAATGTGAATAATGATAACCTCATTAGAAAAAATGTGTTTCAATCATTGTGTACTATATAAAGAACTATGTGAATCTATTGAATCTAAGGATGTCATAATAACATATCGAATACCCCTACATCAGGTACTATTGTAAACCTAGTGGCCATGTCTTAGACTACCCTATAATGGTAATGTGACCTCACTAAAAAAACTTTGGATATGACCATTGAATCCATTAATAACTATAGTTTAGAAAGATATATCTATCTATGTATCCAAAATGAGATAGAAGTCTGATAGTCACATATTCACACCGAACTACTATCAACCATGACATTCTATATAGGTTGATGATCAATGTAATCTCAAATGTATAATGAGTGTAAATAATAATCATAATATACTATATCATGTTTTATAAAAGTGATAAATGGTATATATGGCACTAAAACATGATATGTGTCAATGATGTTGTTCAAATGATGTTTTGCCTCAGTATGAGGATGACAAGAAATCGATGAAGGATGTACATTATATGCATAATTCACTTTTGATTTATCTATTATTTCTTAACTTGTGTGCTTAATGAAAGGATAATTTAATATAATCATTATTCTAATCTCACTTGGTTGTGGTTGTGTGATTTCATTAGGTACACACACATCGATGATGTTCTCATTTATTAAGTCCAGAATCTTATGTCAAAAATTGATGCATTTGTTGTTAGTATGCTCTAGTCTGCTATGATAGTCATAAAAAACATTATGATCAAATAAATTTAGAGGAGGATGAGTCATGTCAATCTATTTAATTTAAGGGAATACTGTGATGTTACATTCCAATAAATTTTGAAATACCTTATAGGGAGCTTCCAATTGTTGGGGATCAACCAACAATCTTGATTACAATGTGAAAGCAACTAAATGCGGAATTAAACTAGAATGATAAGTAACTAGAATCAAAAAATAGAAAACAATAAGAGATACAAGAAACCACCCTAAAAACTTATATTAAACTCTTTACAGAAGGAATGCAATTGAAGAAACTTCTTTTCTTCCACACCTCTCAGATGTACAGTTCTCTTTCCAGATCTCTTTCCCTCAAGAGCTCTCTCTCTCAATTACAATCAACTCCAACACTTGGATTGATACACATATATAATACTTGTACTATTACTCTTACAATTACAATAAGCTATGAAGATCTATCCCTATTATATAACTTTAGGGATTCATGAGCATACAATTACAACCATTAGATGCACCTCCTAATCAAGGGCTCAAAATAGTCTTACTAAAGATAGAGATGCGGACTCAAGACTAACACTTAATCCTACCATGCAAACATTCTATTCTATCCATGGAAATAGCATTCTGGATGCACAGGTGACCGACATCGGTCCTTGCTTGTCTGCCTGTGACCGACATCGACTGATCCATGACCGACACTGGCATCTCTTAGTTGACTCCTAATCGATGTCGGTCTCTCCTGACCGACACCGGTGACTGTGTAATTCCTGCAACTTCTACACTCGCTCATTTGGTAAAGCTTTTAGCTCCACACCTTAACAATCTCCCACTTGGAGATAAACAGTTTCACCAGTACTTGTACAGCAACATCTTCTAGCTCTTCCATCTTCAAACTCAATCATGAAGACCAACAAAAGTTGAATGAAGATTCAACTTCTCCTTTGTTACTGGCTTGGTTAACATATCAGCAGGGTTCTTATCTGTATGGATCTTCTCTAGCTTCAACTCACCATCCTCCAATACCTGTCTAATGAAGTGGTACCTCAGCTATATATGCTTAGTTCTTGAATGAAAGGCTAAATTCTTAGCCAAATGAATTACACTCTGACTATCACTGTATAATCTACAACTCTCTTGCTCCTTTCCTAGCTCTTCCATGAACTGTGTCATCCATATCATCTCTTTGTTAGCCTCTGTGACTGCAATATATTTTGATTTTGTAGTTGACAAGGCAACAACCTTCTACAACTTTAATATCTAGCTAACCGCCATTCCACCAATAGTGAAAACATATCATGTGGTGCTCCTTCTACCATCCAAATCACCTGCCATATCTGAATCTGCATAACCATGTAGAGAAGTGTTTGAACCTCCATAGCATAAATTCCTACTACTGGTCCCTCTCAGATATCTAAGGATCCACTGAACTGCTTTCCAGTGCTCCTTTCCTGGATTGGCCATATACTTACTAACAACTCCCACTGCTTGGGCAATATCCGGTCTAGTACAAACCATTACATACATTAAGCTCCCAACTATAGAAGCATATGGAAATCTAATCATGTACTCTACCTCATCATGTGAATTAGGACACTATTCTTTACTCAATATAAAATGTCTAGCCAAAGGTGTGCTTACCGGTTTTGCATCCTGCATATTGAACCGTTTTAACACTTTGTTCACATAATCCTCTTGAGACAAAATCAACCTGTGATTTTTCCTGTCTCTCTTAATGCTCATGCCAAGGATTTTATTTGTTGCTTCCAAATCCCTCATGGCAAATGTGTGAGCTAATTTCACCTTAAGCTCAGAGATATCTTGCATGTGTGAACCTGCAACCAACATATCATCTACATACAACAATAGAATAATATATCTACCATTATCCAATCTCTTAAAATAAACACAATGGTCAGATTGACATCTAATATATCCATGCTCAGTCATAAACCTTTCAAATCTCAGATACCATTGTCTAGGAGCTTGCTTGAGGCCATACAAGATTTTCTTCAATTTAGACACTAACTTCTCCTTACCTTTGACCTCAAATCTTTCTGGCTGATCCATATATATTTCTTCATCCAAATCTCCATGAAGAAACACTGTCTTAACATCAAGATGCTCAAGATGCAAATCCTCAATAGTAACTAAAGAAAATATAGTCTGTATAAAAGTCATTTTAACTACAGGAGAAAAAATCTCACCAAAATCAATACCTAGTTTCTGTGCAAATCCTTTCACTACCAACCTGGCCTTATATCTCATTTGTCCATTCTCACCTTCCTTTAACCTGTAGATCCATTTGTTCTTCAGTGTCTTTTTTCCCGCTGGCAACTCAACCAAATCCCATGTTTGGTTTTCTTTCAAGGAATCAATTTCCTCATTCATGCCTAGCTCCCACTGATTCTTGGATTCCACCTATATTGCTTCATCAAAACTCTTTGGTTCTCCACCATCAATAAGTAATAAATAGAATAATGAAGGGGAATATCAAATTGGAGGTTTACTTACCCTTTTTAACCTCTTGATGGGTGTCTGAGACTCATTCACAACACGCTGTCTGCCCAAATTCTCTGATAGTGACCGATCTCGGTCACCTCCAGGCCTGTTACTGGCTGACATCAGTTCTCCCTGACCGACCTCAGTTCCTTCCTGGCTGATGTCGATCACTGTATGACCGACATCAATTCCTGTATTGCTAGCATCGATTCCTTCCTGGTCGACGTCAGTCTCTGTGTTTTCCTATCTGTGATAATTCTTTCTCGTGAGCTCATTTTGGACCGTCACCTCGTCCAATTCTCCATTGCTCTACCCAGATTGATTCAGCTTCTTGAGTTGATCACTATACATCACATTTTCATTGAAAACAACATCACGGCTCCTAACTATCTTGTTAGTTCCTAGATTCCAAAACCAAAATCCAAAATCATCAGAGCCATAATTAATAAATGTGCACCTCATAGACTTAGCATCCAGCTTCTTTCTATTTTCCTTATCAACATGCATAAAAGCTTCACAACCAAAAACTTTGAGAAATGAGAGATCTACCTTTTTACCTGTCCATGCCTCTTCTAGAATTCCACCATCCAGAGCTGTAGAGGGTCCTCTGTTAATCAGGTAAACTGTAGTATCCACCGCTTCTACCCAAAACTCTAAGGGCAAACCAGCATGCAACCTCATACACCTTGCACGCTCCATTACTATTTTGTTCATCCTTTTAGCAACTCCATTTTGCTGAGGTATCCTTGGAACTGTCCTTTGCCTACGTATTCCATGCATATAACAATATCAGTTGAACTTGTGGCTACAGAACTCACCACCATTGTCAGATCTCAGGCACTTCAATCTCCTGCCTATTTCATTCTCAACCATAGCTTTCCAAATCTTAAAAGTGTCAAAAACATCAAATTTCTTCTTTATACAATAGACCCATACCTTTCTTGTACCATCATCTATGAAAGAGACATAGTACTGTGATCCTCCAATAGAAGCAACCTGAGCCGGTCCCCACATGTCTGTGTGAACAAGCTCCAATTTATGCTTCTTCTTTGTTGACCCAGTCTTGAGAAAACTCACTTTCTTCTATTTCCCAAAAATACAGTTCTCAAAAAAATCTAGATCTATGCTTTTCAAATCTGAAAGCTTACCTTTTGACTTAAGAATAGTCATTCCCTTCTCACTCATGTGGCCGAGCCTAAAGTGCCACAACTTTGCATCCACATTTGAAGTAGATAATATAGAAGGAGACTTATCAATAATACAATTACATAAATAGAGAGTACCTACTCTCTTACCTCTGGCCAATACAAGTGCACCCTTGGTCACCTTCCAAGATTCAGCTGTGAGAGTTACTGTACAACCCTCATCCCCTAACTTTCTTATAGAAATCAAATTCCTCTTCAAGCTGGGAACATGCATGACATCTCTCAACACCCATGTGTTGCCATTCTGCATTTTTAGCTGCACTTTTCCTTTGCCAACAATTTTACAAGGCTCATCATCCCCTAAATAAACTATTCCAAAATCTCCATGGACATAGTCACTAAAATATTCTCTATTAGGGGTAGCATAAAAAGAGGCACCATAATCTAACACCCAAGATTCTATATTATTATGCAAAGAGAATATAAGAGCATCTTGTGCAATACCTACAACTTTTGCTTCTTCTTTACCTTCATGCTAATTGTCCTCTTTAGGTTATGACCAACACTCTTTGCTTATGTGCCCTATCTTTCCACAATTCTAGCATTGTGGCTTCCTGCCATTTTTGGATTTGAATCTACCTCTCATCTTTGACTTAGACCTTGATCTCCCTTTCTTGCTCTTCTCTTTTTTCCTTCCCCTACTCTCAAAACTTAAAGCGTTCCCTGATGTTTCCTCTGTGCTTTTTCTGTGAATTTCTTCATTCAAAATTACACTAACAACATCATCTACTTTTAAAATATTTGAAGCAGATGCAGTATTACTAACTGCCATTACCAAGCTATGCTAGCTCTCAGGTAAAGAGCATAAGATTAATAGAGCTTTAATTTTATCATCAAACACTATTTTGATTGAATTTAATTGATTTACAATTCCATGGAAATCATTTAGATGATTAGATACAGATCCACCTTCCTGAATTTGCAAATTAAATAACTGCTTCATAAGATATACCTTATTTGAAGCTGAGGGTGTTTTATTTAATTTGTTAAAGTAGTCATTAACTTTACCGTTGACTTTGCCTATGATAAATTAGATATCACAGTAGATGCCAAACTCAATCTTATATATCCAAGAGCCTTTCTATCAAGAACTTCCCATTCTTCATCTTCCATGTATGTGGGCTTCAATACACACTAACTAGATCTGAAACACATGTTAGTCAACCTGAGCTCTGATACCACTTGTTGGGGATCAACCAACAATCTTGATTACAATGTGAAAGCAACTAAACATGAAATTAAACCAGAATAATAAGTAACTAGAATCAAAAATAGCAAAGAATAAGAGATACAAGAAACCACCCTAAAAACTTGTATTAAACTCTTTACAAAAGGAAATACAATTGAAGAAACTTCTTTTCTTCCACACCTCTCAGATGTACAGTTCTCTTTCCAGATCTCTTTCCCTCAAGAGCTCTCTCTCTCAATTACAATCATTAGATGCACCTCCTAATCAAGGCCTCAAAATAGTCTTACTAAAGATAGAGATGTGGACTTAAGACTAACAATTAATCCTACCATGCAAACATTCAATTTTGTCCACAAAAATAGCATTCTGGACGCACAGGTGACCGACATCGGTCCCTACCTGTCTGCCTGTGACCGACGTCGGCCGATCCATGACCAATGTTGGCATCTCTTAGTCAAATCCTGATCGACGTCGGTCTCTCCTGACCAACGCCAGTGACTGTTTAATTCCTGCAACTTCTGCACTCGCTCATTTGGTGAAGCTTTTAGCTCCACACCTTAACACCAATAATGTGGATAACTATTCCTTGGAGGAGCTGATAATACAATACGTGGAGTAGGTTATGAAACTACATTGATTGTTTCATTTTGATCACTCTTATTCTCAATTGGTCCCACCTTTTATGGTATTTTATTTTAGTTATTATCATGAGGATTAGAAACAAGATGCATTTCATACTTAAGATTTTCCATTGATAATAACTTGACCTGTCTTTCCTTAACTATTTGGCACAAATATGTGAATGATATAAACTTATTAAACATAATAGATTCATGAAGATTTGGAAATAAACTTTACTTGAAAATGTCTTATAATTCCTTATTTTCCATAAGATTCATCATATTGGATAGCATAGTATTTTCCCTTAAGACATAGTCTATGTTAGGCTCATTAGATTCTTGTTTTAGTTGAAAAATCTGATCATATGAAATATTTTCACTATTATTGATTGAGAAATATGTAAGGAACAAATATGTCAAAGGATTGAATGCATGAACTGACTTATGTTTTAAATCATTAAATCATCTTAGTGCATATTATTTTAAGCTTCTTGGAAATAACTTGGTCAACAACCTATTATTGTACATATGTTCCAAACATGCTACATGAAATGTTGTCAAATGTTGTTCAGGGTCACCTTTTCCATCATAAAAGGTAAGCTTAGGTGCCATAAAACTAATTAGGAAAGAATATGTTTCAATATGTTGAGCCAATGGAGTATGCAACAAAGTATATGAATAAAATGCTTAATTTCATTCTGAAGTGCCTTATTCAAAATGTAACACATTAGTTTGAAAGGCTTGAACCCCTTGCATAAGGGATTATACATCAATATTAGAATGCATGTTAACCAAATGTGGCATCAGTAATGACTAAGTAGGAATGGGCAAATTGATTTTTGGAAACCCTTGGGTTATCCCCATAGTAGATGGTAGTAAAAAAAATTGTATCAAATATAGTAGAGAAAAGTAGGGAACCCATAATAGTTGAAGTTTTCTCAAATGTATTAGTTTTTCTTGAATTTTTTATTTCCTAAATTATTTTCAAGATTTATGATGATCTTTAGATTAATCATAATCCAATTCTTAAAATTTATTAATAATTTGTGCTTTACGTATTAGTGGTTATTCATGATCTAAAAGTGATAGTTCATCACGATCCTCATCTTGAGATTCAATGTTACCTTCATTGTATTGCTCATGCCCAAAACTTTTATCAAGAACTTCTACATATTTAGCTTGTACATTAGTATCAGATGGTCATGATATATGGGCAAGTGCACAAAGTTGGAAGACAAAAAGGGGCCTATCATGGACATGTTTTTTTATGAAAAATAATAAATATCAACTTATACAAATTATTTGAGATGGCTACACTCAAATTTTAAGATGATATAAAAATATGAATTTTAGCATTTTGAGTCTAGTTTCTAAAACACTAATTATTTTTTAAAATGGTCAAGATTAAATAGGTTAGATGTCTAAAATTTGAAGAACAACTCATTTATTTAATAAAAACATAGTAAATAGTTGGTCGTATAGCCCCTCATTTTATTATCTTCGTTTAGTATTATGTGAAACACTTTGGTGGAAATTTAGATAAGATCATCTAGTTTGTGACCTATATTTTTTTAATAAATATATTTTTTTTATTAATTTTAAAAGTAAATAGATCTTTAAAAATTGAAAAAATGGATAGCTAGCCATGTGACCCCCCAACTACCTCAAGAAAAAAAAATAGTTTTTTAATGTGTATATAATTAAGCCTAGTTTGTTAATGTTTTTTGTATTTGAATCAATGAAAAAAAAATACATAAACATATATAGACATGTATAGTTATGGCATGTAGTGGCCTAAAAAAGACATAGTTAGACATAAACATATATGGAAACCTTAAAATATTCAAAAATTTAAAAAAAAATCATATATTTGGAAAGAGGAGAGTGTGCTCGACATCGTAGTGATAATTTTTACAAATGTTTTGATGGAATTCATAGTTTTGATGATGGCAGAAGTTGGATTTTGTTGTTTTTTAGTCAAAAACTCATATTTAGCTACATATTTATAATTCTAGGCCTTGGGCTCGAGGATCCAATCCATTTCCAAGCCAAAGGCATGTTTTTGAAATTACACATAACAAAGTGCATATCCACTCTAATCCATACATGCAATAATGTGTACTGAAATAATGTGTACATGTTCCTAAGAGATGCAAGTATAGAGCTTTAGAATGTAAAAATGTGAGCAATTAAAAGGTGTCAGGGTTGGGATGTTTTATTAAAATAAATGTTAATTATAAGATAATTTAAAATTATTTTAGTAAATATAAGAATTAGGGTTACTCTGTATCTTATAGAATTGGTCTCACAGCTGCATGACTTACTCTTTGGGAGATATTTTTTTAGAATCTAATATTATTAATACTTAGTCATTTTCAAGATTTTAGTATTAAACCTAAGGATTTTAAGGCATAAATTTTGCATTAAGGCATAAATTTTGCAATTAATGTCCATTTTGGATAAACATGAAATCATTTTATAGGTTTTGGGGCCTTTCAAATTACTTGTTGACATTTCTAGGAGTTCTTGGTTTGTTAAAATTAAAATTTACAAACCAATGCACACTTAACCACTCCTTTATACAAATTTTACTTATGATTAGGTCCCTTATAGGCCAAAAAGTGACACAACAACACAATAATCATTTATGACCAGGGTAAATAGGGATAATTTGGATCATAATTAGGTGTGGTCACCCCCAATTGAATTTGAATTCATGCCAAAGTGGTGTGCTTTAGGAAACATAGGTTGCATTGGTGACCTGTCCACACCCAACCACCCCTTCATTCTGATTTTACTTGTGATTAGGTCTCTTATAGGCAAAAAGTTATTAAAAAACACCATTTTCACTTATGACCAAGGTAATTTCAAATAATTTTAAGTACATTTATGCATGACCACCCCATTTTTCTTAAAATTTAAGCAAAAAAATGTGATTATGTCAAAGTAAGTTGCATTGTGACCTTTTCACATACAATGACCAACTTATGTTGATTTTACTTTCAATTAGCTAAATTATTGCCAAAAGTGAAAGAACAACACCATATCCACTTGTGACCATGAAAATGTAAATAATTTTTGGCACATGTATGAGAAATCACCCTAATTATTGTACTAAAATTTGGTTGTCCAAATTTCACTACACCATTTTATTAATTTCCTATCATTTTTACATTTTGTCTTATTTTATGTAATATTTTACTAGACTCCATAGCCCCATAGGCAAGGCATCATTTTCGACTAGCTCACAGGCTGTAAATTATACCATTTGATATAGTGGGTTCAATGATAACTTTATTATCTTAATTACATTATTAATTATTTTATAATTAATTAGCATTAATGAAAGTCATTAAATGACTCTATTATTTTTAGTCATTAAACATATTAATTCTTTTTATAATTAATATTTGTGTGCAAATGTAAATTTAAAAGTTCATTTAATATTGTGAATTTACCTAAATAAAGATGAAACCAAAAATGAGTAAATAAATGACTTTTCATCTTCTAATGGAAAGTATGGTACAAAAGTAAAAAGTCCAAAAAATTTCCAAGTTCTTATTTTCATTAGGTTCATAGAAAGAGAAAGTTGTAACTTTGTGTGGATCCATGTTATTTCCAAATTAGAGCAATGAAATATAAGAAAATGGGTGAGACTCTTTTTGGGTTTTATAGATTTTAATTATCTTTATTCATGAATTCAGATTTCCTATTTATGAGAAAAGACTCTATCAAATTTATACATTTATTTGGTTATGTACAATAATGGTGTTTCCCAAAATTTCTGTTGAGAGCCTCTATGGATGAGCTTCCTTGATGTCCATGAGTTTTTGCATGTTTAATCACGAAACTTCATACCAAGTGTGTGTAATCAAGCTTGTGAGGAGACTTTGTGCTTCCAAGCATACCTTATATTTCCAAAACTCTCACTAATCATATGTTCATTCTTGTGTGAGAAGGATTTCTATTTATGTTGCTTATTCTTGAGTTAACCTAGAGGTTCTTCACTTTTATCCTGATGTGGGTTTCTCTCATTTTCTCCTTTTATCTTATGTTTTATTTCCTTTTGTGCTTTTAAGTGAAAAGTAAACAAAAACCCCCAAATAATTCATATCATATGAGGGAATTTCCCTTCTCAAAATCAAAAGAGATTTACCATTCTTATAGTGATTTCTCCAGTTGTTGGCAAATTAGTGTCATTTCACATTGGGTGAGTCAAAAACTAAAAAACACTAAAAGTGCCCATTTTTCCACCAACACTAATTCACTTTGAATTTAAGCTAGAATAGTTTGGTTGAGTTAACATAAGTCACATTAATAACCCATGCACACTAAACCACCACTTAATGTCATTTTTACTTGTAATTTGAGGGTTTATAGTCCAAAATAAATACAATGCCACCATAGCCACTTGTGATAAGGGAAAATGTAAAACATTTGGGACACATTCATGAATGATAATCTCAATTCACTTTGAGTTGAGTTAAATTTATGTGATTAGGATAATTTAGGTCCCATTCATAATAAACACACACCCAACTACTCCTTTATGTTAATTTTGATTATAATTAGGTCCTTTGTAATCTACAAGTAACATAAAAACACCATATCCATGTGGTCAGGGTAAATGTAGATAACTTTTTGGCACATTTATGTATAATCACCCCAATCCACTTTGAATACAAACCAACATGGTGTAATTAGGGAAATAGGCTTCATTGGTGACCTTCACACACCCAACCACCACTTTATGCTAATTTTACTTTTGATTATGTCCCTTACAGGCCAAAAGTGACATAATTATACTATATCCACGTGTGACAAGGGAAAATGGGAAAAAAAAGGACACATTTGGGCATGATCACCCTAATTTGCTTCAAATTTAGGCCAAAGTGATGGGAATTGAGTAGTGTAGGTTTTGTTTTTGTGTGTGCAAGTAACCAATGTGATTAAGTCCCTCATGATAAAATTCATACAACATAACCATATCCACTTGTGACCAAGATAAATGTAGATGATTTTGGGCACATATATGAGTGATCACCCAAATTCACTTTGAAATAAATCCAAAGTGATATGATTAAGGTAATGTGGGTTGTATTGTGAGCTACACATATCCACCCACCCTTTTATGTCATTTTTACTTGAGATTATGTAGAGTATAGGCTAAAATCATCACAAAATTTTAATGATTCTTGTCTAAACTATGGGGACGTGATATTTCTAAAGTGTGATTCAATAATCAACATGAGACATCGACACCCCTATATCTATATGGCACTACACTATAGTCAATATGCCTCTATCATGTTATGTGTAGCCTCTATCATGTTATGTGTATATATGATATATACACACATTAGATGAGTTGTATTTGAATCATGATCTATGGCTATTGTCTCAAGATAGGATAAGGGATAGCCTATATAGTTATATCTAATGGCTTAAAAACATTTAATGGGCCTACCACACAAATGTACCAATGCAACCCATATGTATTTAATCCCATTCAATGATGTCAAGCAATCAAAACAAATTATCATATCAAAAAGATAGGCATTATCCATCACATCATGTTACCCACACCTATTCCTTTATTTATCACATCATCATGTTACATATATAGATGGCATTATTTTATTTTATGATATGGATATGTACCAGGCATCACTAAAATATTTCATGCCATGCCAAGCATTGTACACATTGGGTCACTTTGGTCATGCCATACATATTGTATATGTAATTTAGTAGCATTGATCATTGATATACTTGTTCAAACATTGATATACACATTTAATAGATAGAGTGAACTAGATATAGATGATAGCATAAATAGACCTTAGACCCTATCTCTATTTACTTTAAATCTATATCTAAATCCATATGTGGGGTGGGAGTACCCATATATATTGTATCAATTAAACTATATACTATGCCAATACCAATGAAACTATATATATATATATAGTGGGGGTGGTTATGTGATCATGTCATTGTTCATGGATAAAAGATGGTGTTTCCATATCATTCATTCCTATTTGTTACAATTGAATGATCTGATCATATTATACATTTAATATGATTCACATTAATTCATTCACTTAGTGAGGACTTTCCCTATATAGATATGGGGCATGGATATGGAATTGGTTCATTGTGTCCATACCCATATTTGATGAAGTGATGTGGAGTAATTGGTTAACTCGTTAGGCCATGACCTGAAGACTATAGGTTCAAACCCTACACACCCCTCACCCTTTTAAGATATAGATAAGGATAGTGAGTGCCCATATATAGATAAGGACCTTTGACTAATATAAAAAATTAATTGAGTCTTTATCTATAGATATGGGGCCTCATCCTCTGTAGATATAGGTACTAGTGGTTGAGTGCTCATATATAAATAAGGGTCCTAGATTGGTTGAAAATTAATTTCTTGATTGATCATATTTATCTAATGGCACCCCTACCCCTATAGATTTATTGATATCAAATATATGGCATTAGTCATCAGTGATTGATTCATGAGTGATACACGTATAATTTCCCTTATGACCTTATATCTATTTAGGACATGGATAGGACATATATAATATAGTGGGCACATTGGTGGGTGGTGGTTATCCCCTCTCTCTATATATGACGTACACCTATATATATAGACCAATCATCTAAATTTTAGGCCAAGAGAGATGTCCCATAATATATTAGGGGAACTCAATTGATATAATATATTTTAGGTCAATCATCAATTGAGTTCCCCTAATATATTATGGGACATCTCTCTTGGCCTAAAATATAGATGGCTGGTTTATATATATATAGGTGTACCTCATATATAGAGAGAGGGGATAACCACCACCCAAAAATGTGCCCACTATATTATATATGTCCTATCCATATCCTAAATAGATATAAGGGAATAAGGGAAATTATATGTGTATCACTCATGAATCAATCACTGATGACTAATGCCATATATTGAACCTATAGTCATAAGTGAATATGGTGTTTTTATGTGGATTTTGGCATATGATGGACTTAATCACAAGTTAAATTAGCATAAATTGGTGGTTTGGTGTATGCATGTTATGAGTGTGACCTATGTTACCCTAATCACACCAATTTGGCTTGACTGCAAAGTGAACTAAGGTGATTATGCATACATGTGCTATAAATTGGTCACATTTACATGGTCTCAAGTGGATATGGTGGTGTTGTGTCACTTTTCATATATATTAGAGCTAATCATAAGTAAAATATTCATAAAGTGTTGGTTGGATGTGTAAGGATAAAAATATGACTTATGTTGCTATAATCACACATTTTTTTCCTAAATTAGAGAAAAATAAGGTGATCATAAAAAAATGTTCCTAAAATTATTTTAATTTACCTTGATCACAACTGGATATGATTTTTTATGTCTCTTTTAATCTATAAGGGATGTAATTATAAGTAAAATTAGCATAAATGGGTGGTTAGGTGTGTATGGCTCATAGATGTTATTTTTACTCACATCACTTTAGCATGGACTCAATTTTAATTGGGGTGAAAATGCAAAAATATGACCTAAATTATCCCTATTTACCCTGGTCAAAAATGATTATGGTGTTGTTGTGTCACTTTTTGGCTTATAAAGGACCTTATCGTAAGTAAAATTGACATAAAAAAGTGGTTGGGTGTGCTTTGGTTTGTAAATTTTAATTTTAACAAATTTAAAACTCCTAAAAATGTTAGAAATAAATATATAAGGCCCTAAAACCTAATAAATGACTATATTTTTACCCAAAATAGACATTAGTTAAAAAATTTACACCCTGAAATCCCTAGTTTCAATACTAAAATATTGAAAAATGACTAAATACTGATCAAATTAGATTTTGAAAAACTATCTTATAAATCAAAAATCATGCATCTATGAGACTAGTCCTAGAAGATGTAGAGTGACCCTAATTTTTTATATTTATAAATGTGTTACATTTATATTCATTAACATATATATTAGTAAACCACCCCCCCCCCCCCCCCCAAATTTTAACTACCCACCTTTTTACATTCAAAGGGTTTATATTTGATTATATTATGAATGCATACACATTATAGCATGTAATCAGTATCATTATGTCTAATTTTAAAAACATGTATAGTTAAAAATAATTTGTATTTGCATAATTTTAGGAATGCATACGTGATATAGTGCATATACATTTTTACATGTTTAAAATGTGTACACATTCTATGCTTGGTGTTTACCAAGCCTATAAAATATAATACGTATCTATTTTAGATATTTTATAAAAATGAACATGAAATTATCCCCAAACTATATACACTTACCCATATCCTTATTCTTATCCATATTATGTGTCTTATGAAAATAAATATGAGTATGTTCAACTTGAATACTACTTAATTTAGCACTTCTTCTAAGAGAGGTAGAAACAACTTTCTTAGATTGCATATAATATGAAATATAAACTTGAAATATTACTACTAATAAAGTCTTTACAAAATTAAAAAACCCTAAGACAATAATTTAAAATAATAGAAATAAGAAAATAAAAACTAAGAGCATCTATGTTTAGGGTTTCCAATATTCAATCAATAGACAGGTTCATAAATACATTTTATCAAAAATTAAGAAATAGGAGATGTTATATCTTAATTATATAAAATGAACTAAGGTAAATCAATATGTAAAATATATGCCTAAAATAATCATTCATTGATTTATAATTTACTATATTTGGAAAGATGATAAAAATGGAAAATACAAGAAGGAAATAACTTAGTTGGAAAATAGAAATGCATGACTGTGTATAGGATTGCAAAACTAATTTTGTGAATGTGTAATTATTAAGAATTATTATATAATCATAAAATAACAATCAAATTAAATGAATGTGTAAGGGAAGAGATCACCTCAATAACAATCCACAAGAGAGAAAAATTATCAAGTGGGGAAACCATTAAATGGAATAAAACCTCACATCTATTTAGAAGGCTTTCAAATTAAAATTATCCAAGTATAATTTTGATGGAATAAAATATAATAGATATATATGGGCCTCAATCCAAAAGAGATATCTCAATAAATACTAGTGTGTCTAGTGTGTAGAATGAGAGAGGATAGAGCTTAATAAATAGAGTTAGAAGGAAAGAGAAGTTACTTACACAACCTTATTCTGTGTCAAATATCCCTAATATCCACAAGGTGAAGGGGATGTGTGTGATAAGTGTGGAGACTCAAAAATTCCTTGTAATAGGATAAAATAGGTGTGACACCTCATAAGTCTGGGATAACAAAATTTATTATATTAATAAATTCACAAATCAATTAAACATAATATTAACCTAATTTATCCTAGATAAATATTAATCTCTAGCACTCCCCCTTAATCTTTATTGAGGTTACAAAAGTGGATAAAAACTTAAAAATAAATAATAAAGTTGACATTACATGATTTTCCCCCTTAATTAAAACTTCATTCAAGAGGAATTAAAATGTTTTGAGAGAATAAAGAATGAGAGATGTTTCCAAGAATCTTGCAAAAGTGAATATGTGATCATAAAAAATCTCCAATAATCCTTTTTAGACAAGATGGTTAATCCACATTGGAACATTAACCAACAAAGAATAAGATGGGAAAATTTATTAATGATACTCGTAAAATAGAATCTTACACCAATCTTTCATGTTAAGTAAAAAATACAATAAAAATATGATCTACATATAATTAAAGTAAGAAATATAGATCTAAAGTAAGGTAAAGGGAGAAAAAAACAACTTGCATAATAAAGTGTAGAATCCTACATGAAAAAAGAAGTAAAAAATAATTAGCTCCAAACAAAACATATTTTTTTAACAACTTACAAGGAGTAAGCACAAAATAAATAAATGCATAAAAATAAGTTTTAAATTTATCTTAAGGGATACAAAGAGGATGGGTTACTTGTAAAATATATTCTACTTTAAGAAATTAATAAATTTTCAAAAGAACACACATTAAAGTCTTGAGAATATACCATAGATTTAGGGATCTAAATTTATTTAACCTTTGAATGAGGTGTTTTATTAGTTTTCCAACAATACAAAATGTCATGAGATGATTCACCATAAAATTGACGTGGATGAAATTTCTAACATTTTGAAATATGATGCCCATGTTTACCATAATGTTCACAAATTTTTTCATTTTAAACCAATGTATGAGCATGAAAAGTATTAGAATCAACAGAAGTCTTATAAGAAAGAGAAGCATGATTGTGAAATGTCATTCATTGAGGAGGACAATATGACATCTCAATATCATTAGAGGCACTGAAACTAAGTCATACAAAATTTGTGTTAGGTTTAGGAAAAATGGGTTTAAGAATATCATTTTCACATTTTCAAAGATAACCTCCACTATAATCCATTGAGTGTATGATTTTTAGGATAGGGTTAGAAGAATGAATGTGTAATTAAGTGAAAGTTTCACTAGAATCATATTTAACATTAGAGGTATTATTAAGGTCAAAAGATGTAATTTTTTCATTGAGTGTGTCAATAACATCATGCATGTTCTCCATGTTTGCATTAAAATATATTTGAATATTTTCCAATTTATCATTAAATAGAGTTTGTAAAACATTAAAATTCATGTTTTTACATACAATTTAACATTTAAGAGTATGGTTCTCATTAATTTGAAAAGTAATTTTTTGCTTAAAATTCTTAAATGATAAAAATAAGGCCAATTTAAAAGCTATTTGATAAAAAATGATTATATTTGAAAAGATTGAATGTATAAATGAATTTATCAAAGAATTAAAAATTAATTTTAAAATTAAATGTTATACTAAGGAATAAGAAATAGCACATGATATTTCATTTATATGAGAATTTTTCTTTTAAAAAAACTTTGAGAACTAGGATTTGATTATGGATTTGATTTTTTTAACAAAGCATTTAAAAATATTAATTTAATAATTAAAATGTCAAATGTCAAGAGTTTCAAAACTTAAATAATTTATAATTTTAATATTTTATCATATATAAGTGTAAAAAAATCCAAATTATTATTTTTTATTTTGCATAATAAAATTTAAAAAAATGTTTTTGAAATGTAGCAGTTACATTTTTTATCATATATCCCAACTACGATTTTTGTTTTCACAAACTTTTAACAAATTTTTCTAGCTTAAAAATAAAAAACCCATTAAATTTTTAAAAAACTAGAATTTAGATAAAAAGATACAATTATATCACCATTAATTTTTTTAACACACATGACATTACATGGTGGGGCAGAGCAGAGGAAACAATAGGAATTTTGAAATTGGTCATGGGTGGGATGGCTGGGAGAGAGAGGAAGGAGATGAGGAAAAACCAAATATGGAGGGAAAGGGGAATGTTTGGGCTTGGACTAGTCTTGGCAGAAGCAGAGATGACATCATTCTTGGTCATGTCAAACCTTGGACATTTTTACCTAGGTAATGGGGATGGATGAGACTTCTACTCTAGGCCCATTGGACTTTGTGTTACTCTACACATTATGTGAGATTAGATCTGGATCATGAGGCATGATAGATTAAAAATAACTTTGAAGACTCAAGTTTGGTTAGGGATGAATGGAGGAAGATCGATGACTCTTATTTTATTAGAGTAGGGATCATCCCATTCTAGTCATCAAGTCTTTTTAAGACCTAGGTGGATGAATATGGTGATGATAAGGGAGAGTACATAGATCACAATAAGGTTTTGACAAAGGGAAATGATGCCAAGATGATCAGATATGAAGGCAATGATCCTGGTTATCAAAAAAGGATCTTTCTTTCTCTTGGTGCTTAGCAAATAATTAGGATGCATAAGGCTTTGAAATTTTTCTCTGGGTTAATCAACATTAGGAGCTACTATGTGGGGGCTTTTCTCTGAAGCTTTTGGTCTATCTTTTGTATGCAAAACCCAAAATATGTGACCTTGACATATCAGATATGGAGACCGCCACCCCTGTGTCACAACAAGTGGAAGTGGGTGAGGCTTGGCTAGGAAGGATTCAAGGTGCCCTATTTTTTTCTAGGAATTTTGAAAATTTAAGTTTAATTTTAAAGAAAATTGTAAGTTCTATTCTACCAAGATGAGAACTACTCTATCTTTCACTAAAAAAGGGATGATACTCTTAGCCCCTATGATTGAAATGCTTTGGATTTTGGGGGTTGCTTCAAGCCTCCATTATAAGACTCATTTATATGGATTTTTTTGTGTTTTATTGACCCTTATTTCTATGAGGGGTTCTTGTTCTCTAGTTAGAGTTTGGGAAGATCTCTTTCCTAATAAGTGGAAAGAAGTGGATCCAGATCAATCTATAAGTATTGCTTGTTGGTCTTCTCACTAGTCTAGTGAAATTTTTAGATTTATGTTTTATTCCTAATCTAAGAATGAAATATTCTTAAAGGGCTTTAATATCTCCAAAAAAAAATTATGTTAAGAAATCTTGGACATGGTTACACTGGCCATTGATTTGATGATTTGAAATTTTTAGTTTTACTTCTCTGAATCATTTTTAAAATGTGTGTTTGAGGGCCTAGTTCATACCCTCATGTTTAGAAGGATTATTTCACTCTAAATTTAGTTGTGTTTTATTTGTTTTGGGTCCCATTAGGGGACCTACAAAATTTATTCCTTCATATTTAACTCTGGAGACCTAGAGTTCCACTTATGTCCAAGCTAGTCCTCAATCCAATCAAAATCAGTATTTTGGACTCCTAAAGACTTGGAGGGTTTATTTTGAGACTTAAAACTCATGCTTAATCTATCTAATTTGGTTTTTGGTTTGGTTAAAAATGACTAGGTACTACACTGGTAAAATGTGGTTGTGATTGGAATCCTAAGTCATGTAGGGGATTAGAAGGGTTATTTTAGAGATCTGGGCCTCAAGATTTTTTAAGTCTAGAATGGATACCAGTCCATACAAAACTGATATATCTTTATTCTAGAGACTTGGACCTCCATTTGTGTTCAAGCTAGTTCCTAATCCAACCAAAATTGGATTATCTAGTCCCTAGAGGAACCTAATTGGTTCTCAATCCATTTGAAATCAAATGTTTATAAGTCTTAGGCCTCTACTTTTTCTATCCAGGTTGGCTCCCACACTAGTTCCTTTTGATATTTTTACTTTGTTCATGTTATGTCACTCTTGGGATCCTGTGATCATTTTTGGTTCTTCTACTTATGGCCATCCTGGTCCTTCATTATATCTACATCTTTTGATTGGGTCCTCTTTGTACTTTTGGTCAGCTAATTTAGGCTAGGAGGAGGCTCGGTTATCCTTATGTATCTTTTGTTAGGGTCCTTTTTGTAATCCTAGTCAGTTATTTCTGATTAGGGGAGACCCACACCTCCTGATGTGTCTAGGACTAGACACCACACCAATTAAAGGTGGGATTACCTTAATATAAATAGTTAAATTGTTAGGAAAAAATGAATTATGGTTGATTTTAATATAAGAAAATTATATCAAAATAAATAAAGGGTTAGGATAAATAATAAAAGACACAAAAAATACTTGTAAAGATATAAGCCCTTGTAAAAAAAAGTGTCAAAAAACCTCTTTCTTCTCTACCCAAACCAACACATATTCAAATATCAACATTAAAAAAATTCATGCTTTAATAACATATTAGTAATTATGCTAAAATAGTAAAATAACAACATTTAATAAATATTCAATGGAAGAGATCACCTAAATAGCAAGTCATAAGAGAACACAAGAGACAATATTTGTTAAGTTTGAAAACCATTAAATGGAAGAAAACCCCATATCTATTTATAATTCTTTTAAAGTGTTGGAAGCAAAATTATTGAGAGGTGGGGTTAATCTCTCTTCAAAACTCTTACAAATTTATTTTATCATTCATGAACTATCAAAATAGTATAGTGAATTATCAACACATTAAGAGTCATGAGCATGAGACAAGAGCATAACACATAGAATAATTATTTGAGTGGGAAAACCTCAAGGTGAAGATAACCAACTCATAATTAAAATTTAATAAAATATTATAATACAAACATCAATATTTATTGAAGCACCAACTTCACTTGGAACACCAACCCTAACTAGCCAAGCACCCACTTGACTAGGCTTTAAAAAGCACCTACTTTCAAGGAGGTACCAACCCCCTACATGACTCAGCACCACATTAGACACCTTAAAATACTTTATCAACTTTATAACACTTTTTTTATCATAAAACATGTGATTATAACCTTATTCATCTCTTCTCTCTCTTCAAACCCTCTTAAATTGCCTTCTAGGCTTCTTTGCTCAACTAGTCCTCATCTTGACTTGATTAGGTCATATGACCTTAATTTTCATCTATAGTACATATATTATATATTAATTATAGTTTATTTTCACCCTGATTATTTTCTATAATACCTCCTTTAACTCTTCAAAGTGTTATATTTTTTGCTTCAACACACATATTCTCTAACAAGCAAATTAGGCCTATCGGTTTTGTTCTTATACTATACTCTTACTCATACACCTCTTTGTCATCCATACACAATTTACCACTTATATTTTAAATATAATATAAATTATTATATTCCATAAACATTAAGAAAACATTATAATAGGTTTGTAATACCATATAGGACCAAAAACCTCTTTTAGGCCTTAAGAAGACATGTTATTCTTTGAGATCTTTGGAACACACTAAAAATTATCACATGATATTAAAAAATCATATGTAACTAAAATATACCCATAAAAATATCATATTATTTCCATGACACCTTTTAGCTCCATCCACTACTTGAAGTACACCATTAGCACTATTTATAATTAGGCCTGTGCATACCTAAAAAGTCTATCTTGAACAACTGAAGCAAAACAATTTTTTTTTTAAAAAACATGGAAAAAAATAATATAAATATAACCTTAAATACCAATAAAACTTCACCAATTTCATTACATAAGGTAAAAGGACTCAAAACCCTTCTCTGTAATTAGCCCACTTAGAACTGCCAACTAACCTCAAAACATAGTCATGGAAACAATGACATAAACACTTATAGAATCATTTTAAGAGACTTAAAATGCATGTATATTATCATATTATTTTATTGTACCATAAATATATAATATTTTTAAATTTTAATATCAATCTTGCATACCAATCTTATAGTCTTATACCTCACTATCTCATTAGAACTAGATAGGTAAACTTATGAGCATCATTTTCATCATATTCACTGATCTCCAAAACATATATACAAAATTAAAATGTATTATATGTCTTTAATAACTTATACATGTAATTTTATTCATCCTTAATCCATGATAACACCTCCCTTATCAACTTCTCACTTATGTCTAGTTTTCTCACTATTTGTACCATTAGGTCTATTAGCGATTGGTCACCTTAGATGGCTAGTTTAACACATCTAAGGTCTATAACATGCTCAAAAACCAAAATTTAAAACAAATATAAGTCTTAATATTTTTCCTCCATCCATTTATCAACTTTTACTTGGTCAAATCTGACTACTACAACAAATTTCTAAGAAATAAGGCCTTTCTTATAAGGTCCACTTACTAACTATTTCTCTATATTTTTCACTAATTAATTTAAGGAAGAAACTAAAGGTAAAAGGTTGAGGGTTTGATGTTACTTAGATTTTGTGTGCACCATATCCAAGAGTTGTGGGAGCTCCTCTTTGGCTATGGAGGAAACACCTGCAATAAGAAAGAGACTCAAACAAGGAAAATGTTAGAGGAGGATATGGTGGACTGCCAAGCTACGCGCTCGGTCTCGAAAGCGTAAAGATCCGTAAGGGATGACAGTCCACTATTTAAAGAAAAGAGTTTTGTATAAAAAGAAATGATAAAAATACTAAAGAAATGAAAACGTAGAATGTGTGTACCTATTCCCTGATTGCAGTCTGTGTGTCTCTGAATGTTGCAGAAAGTTGGGTGAAGGTTTTGTTTGGTCTATAGGCTATTTGGATAGGTTTATAGTTTACTAGTCGAGAGTACAATCACCAATGTTAGTTTTTCTACCCAGGTCAGTCGATAAATGGTGCCGATGTCAGTTTAATTACCGATGTCAGTAAGGGCAGCAGGCCTTGGATGGGTTTTTAGAGTATTTCTGTGATGGACAGAAGAGTTTTTTGGAAATTAGGAGGTTTGTGCAGGGTTGCGGGAAGGTGAATGAAGTCTGAAGAAGGGTAAAGGTAGAGGATAGGTGTGAAAAGAGGGTGAGAATAAGGGGAAGGCCTTTCAGCCCCTCCTTAGAAGAAGTCAGCTTCTTAACAGTATTTAGAAATATCAAATGGAAACTAATTAACAACGTATTCTAAAATATTGAAATGAGAAGCAGAATACTTAGCTCTATTAGATGAAGAACCAAAAGTGTCAGAATGCTTATTCCCATTGTGGCTAATGTTGAGTACCTCGTACAATGTTTCACTCCAGTCTTTGGAATGACTTGTACAGAGCTTTGGTAGCTAGGAGGATGATAATTGAGTTCTAATGCTTTCAGTCTCAGAGTGTGCACATCCATCTGCAAGAAGGCAAGGGGAGCTCAATGTTTAGAGCTTAGCTTATGTAACTGACATCAGAAATTCTTTTGGCATTAGTCATGGATTGACCGACGTCAGTGGAGAGAGAATAGGTAAAAGTGCTATTTTTAGCTCTTTGCCCATTTCTCCACCCGCCAAGTGCCTTTTCCTTTGGAGAATGGTCAAAACACGAGCTTATGAGGCACGAGAGTTAGTTAGGGAGTTAAGAGGGGTGATAATAGGTCATGGGTAGTTATGATTTAGAAGACCTAGTCTTAGGGTGAGTCATAGGCTAAGAAATGGTCTTAGGGTGAGGTGTCGTGGTGAGGTGTCTAGGTGAGGTGTCGTGGTGAGGTAATTAATTTAAAATAAGTAGTTTTTAAATTAATAAGGTGTGGGTTAGGAGTGTCAACGTTTATAAAAGGACCAAGGGGGGGTTGACACGATATTGGTGTCTACATTTGCCCCTTTTTGTCTTGTGGTTTGTTTTGACAATCTGCAAGACAAAAAAAGATGTAGGTTGCCCCAGGTATGGAATGAGGTACTCCCCCTCAAAGTGGGAATCGATAGAAGGTAAGCCAAAATTGAGTGCTGATTTGATAGGTAGTGAATGGGTAGGATGAGGTTGGAGTGTGAATGTTGCAATAGTTGAGATTGCACGTATACCACTTCACTTGATAGGCAAGTCAAATTGTCACAGGCAAGGTCAAGGAGGACTAAAATCAAAGTAATCAGTCCCCAGCTTATTAGTGGTAGCTGATTGGGTTAAATGATCAAAGCTATAGCTCCAATGGTTGAGGAGGACTAAAATCAAAATAACCAGTCCCTAGCTTATTAGTGGTAGTTGATTGGGTTAAACAATTAAAGTTGTAGCTCTAATGGTTGAAGAGGACTAAAATCAAAGTAACCGGTCCCCAACTTATTAGTGGTAGCTGATTGGGTTATATCGATCAAATTTGTAGCTCTAATGGTCATCATACTCCAGGTATCTAGGCTTGGAAGTGCTCTTAGAAAACACAAAAATGTCATAGATATTGGGGATCAACTTGGTCGTGATCCGATAATAAGTGTGAGGGGCACGTACAATTTGCTAACTATTCATGAGGTAGCATATGCAATCAAAACAACCAAGGTAAAGTTGTCTCGAAAGTGGTTATGGTCTGAGGAGATAGTCACAATCTCCAAGGTCATTTGTCGAGTCGGGCTGAGATATAAGTGATCTCAAGTGTTGTTTATTGTAGTTAGGGAGATGTATGTGATCTCCAATGTGCCCCAGGAGAAGTCTAAGATGACTTCTATAGTGGCAGGGCTGGTTGTTTGGTCATGATTTTGGGCAGTTGAGATAGTTGGTCCATTAGGTAGATGAACGAATGAATGGCCGAGCTAACCTCATAAAACCCCATGTCAACTAAGTGCTGCCTACATAGCCCCTATTTTAAGGGCCTCAGGCAAATGTAGTTCTCTCAAAAAGGGAAAGCAGAGGGTAGGTTATGGATTGGGTTTGACTAAGTTAGGTCATGGTTAAAGGTTAGATGGTTAAAAAGACTAAAAATGAGG
Organism: Torreya grandis; assembly: GCA_037957365.1. NCBI lineage: Eukaryota > Viridiplantae > Streptophyta > Pinopsida > Cupressales > Taxaceae > Torreya > Torreya grandis. The sequence goes on along the minus strand of JARHVA010000143.1, from coordinate 322,047 downwards.
TAGTTTAGGATAGGCAGTGAGCCTAGGGTTTAGATATTTGGTTCATTAGGTAGATGAACGAACGAATGGCCGAGCTAACCTCAAAAAATATTGTGTCAACTGAGTGCTGCCTACATAACCCATGCGAGGGGCCTCAGGCCAATGTAGTTCTCCCAAAAAGGGAAAGAAGAGTCAAAGAGGTTGATAGTTATTTTGGTGATGTTAGTGTTTTTAGCACTTCCCATATGTTTAATGGTACATGCTTGGAATGATGAGTGTATGATGATGTTATAGCATTTTCCATATTGTGTGATGGTGTATGTTGTAACATAGGTTATGTGGTTTTTCATCCTTAGTAATTTTCCATATTGGTGATGGTGTGTGCTAAAAATGAAATGAGTTTATTTATGCTTCAATAGGTTTCCATATTGGTGATGGTATATGCTTGACATAAATTGTGTTTGGTTGATAGTTTCCATGTGTATTGTTTTCCATAAAAACTAATGTGAATGGTCTATGATAATTTATATAACACAAATTGGTGTTTGTATTAAATAAATCATGATGTTATGTTAGTGATTAGAAAATGTTTTGGTTGTGATGAAGGTGTGTAAGAAGTGAAAGGTGCATTGCTCTTTCATTGACAAGGACCATAATGATAACATAGATAGGGTTTGTGCAAACAAAAGCCCTATTCATGCATTACGTCATTGACCATTGGTTTTTATTAAAGAAGTACCCTAATTACTTGATGTTAAGTGAGCTCAAAATCCCTTGGGTATTTTGGGGTAATAGGTGTGATTATGTGATATGTCATGATAGTGTAACCCTTTTTTAGAAAGGATAACTTTGCCCCTTTTATAGGTGACCCTGAGAATTACTATAGGCAAGACCATGACTTAATAGTTTGTCAGTCATCATTTTTTTTCTAGAAGTCTACTTGGGGATGTTGTTTTGTTTTGTGGTCATGTGAAGCTGATCGATGCAGGAAGCTTCTGAGAGGGTGCTATTTTTGTATCAAAATTTGGTCATATCCATCCTTCGAGGGAGTGGTCTATAGTTTACTTTGTATGTTTTGAGGTCTTTGCATAGCTGTCCTTCAAGGGAGTAGTCTATTAATTACAATAATAATGTAGCTGTCCTTCAAGGGAGTAGTCTACATTTATAGTTTTTGACTTTTTAATATTTTGTTAGGCATCCCAGTTTGTTTTTTTTTTTTTTGTTAACTAAACTTTTAGTCATGGACTAAACTATAGAGGTTTAGGGGTTTCCTTTTTATTAGGGTAAAGCATTAATGCTTTTAAAGAAAGGGTTGATTAATTGTTGTAGGGAAAAGGGTTGAAAGGAATAGGAATGAGGATGACGGGGGTTGCTCAAGGGACAAGCTCAAGTTAAACATCAAGTGAATGATTACTTGGTTAATAGTAGAATGGTTGTAGATGTAAGGCATTAAGGGGCTCAAGTTCTAGCCAGCCTTTGAGAGAAGAAAGAAGATAAGTGCCTGATCCATACTTGTACATTATTATATAAGGTCTGAGCCAATTAGGAGCAAACTTGTCGCATTTTCTTCTTTCCATATTGGTCACATGTTGGTTTTCTTTAAATGAGAGATCTTTGATTTTGAAATCTCACTCTTTCAAATTTTTGTTGTAGGCACAATTGATGCAATCTTGGTAGATATGGAGATGATTAAGAGCGGCATGGCTAGGGACGTTAAGTAGGCTAGCATGTTGTTGGTATTTGATACAATACCGAACATAGTCACTGCAGTCTTGGTTAAGAGTGGGCCAATAATAGCCCAGGTAGAGAATGTGCTTTGTAACTGGGTTACCACTGAAATGTCTTCCAAAAACCCCATCATGGACTTGTTTGATGGCATGGGCTATCTCAGTGGTGGTTAGGCATCAGAGAAGGAGGCCATCAAAACCTCATTTGTAGAGAAGACCCCCTAGCATGGTGTATCGAGTAGTAATCTTGATAAAAACCTATCATCCATTACTAGAGAGGTTAGGAGGAATGATAGAATAAGTCAAGTAGTCAACAAGTTGTTTATACCAAACGTCATGTGGACTAGAGAGGTCAGGAGGAATTACCCTTGAAGATGTGGGTTGAGATGTGCCCAAGATAGAAATCTTGGGCTTTGGTGGTGGAGAGGGCTTGGCGAATGGATATGTCCAAGGGGTAGAAACCTTCTCTTTTCCTTTATCCTTTAGGGTTTGGGGCCTGGTGGCCACATTAATAGTGTTGATTTTGAATAAAGGGGGAGAAGGTAGTAGAGGGACCATAATCTCACGTTGGGATCCCGATTCAAGTGAGAAGGATTGGGAGGTATGGGATGGTGTCGGTAGTTTGTCAAAAAGATGGTCAAGAGAATCATTAATGAGAAGGGTGTCCTTTTCTAGGTGTTGGCTAATGACAACCTTAAGAGCACAACAACACTCAGTATCATGCCTAGGTGTGCAATGATACACATAGATTTGGGTGTCGTCGAACCAAGATGGTTTTGATCTGTGAGGTTGGTATGGCTTAATGGGTGGGAGAACGATGCTAGAAGACTGTAATAATTGGTGTAATAGTGAATCATAGGAACCCATTAATGGGTCTACGCTCATTATTGCAGTAGGGGTTGACAACTTCTGTTTAGGAGTTGTAGGGGGAATTTTTTGTACCACCTTTTTGGTTGGTGGTGTGGCCACACGCTTAGATGGCACTTTCTTGATGAGAGGTGTCAATTTTCTTAGAGGAAATATGTTTTTGATGGGTAGAGAGAGTAATGGAGGCAGTTTGCCTTTGTGAGATGTTGGAATAGGGAGCACTCTTGTTAAAGTGGAAGCATGTGGACCCAAGATAGAAGGCAATGGTGAAGGTGGGGGAGGAGTTCTCCAACATGGTTTATCACCCTTCTTTAGTATAGTGTGAGGACCACTACTGTGCGGGGTGAGGTTTAAATCTACCTTCACTTGTGGGTGAGTGAGGTTTGATACAGGGTGAACACTAAGAGATTTAATCTATTTCAGCATGGTGGATGCCTATGAGGGTTTGGGGTCAGACATGGAAGGTTGAGCTTTTGAAGATTTAGAAGTGAAAACTTGCTCCTCATCAGAGACTTTGGGGTAAGTTGTCATGGAAGGGTTGGCAGTATAAGGTGAAGCAGGATGTGTAAGATAAGGAGCCTTAAGTCACTCCCATAGCGTCTCATACTCTAGGTTCCTAGAATGGAGGAATCCTAAGTTTTTTGCCAATCGAGAGAAGGGTTTATATGATGTCACACGAGGCTTTACAGTCAGTCCTTTAGGGGATTTGGGCAATTGTGAGAGTGGAAACATGTTGGATGCAGCAATCACAGGCCAAAGGTGAGAGAGAACCATCACTGGATCTTCCTTGGTTGAAGTGGGTGAGGTGGAAAGTTCCTCTCTCAGTGGAGAAGGGATTGGATAATTTGGCTCTTCAAGTGGATAGAGCGCAGGAATGATTATGCCTTCCACGTGTGGTCTAGGAGCATGGAAAGTATGATCCTCCATTGGTGATAAGAAGGATGAGGATGGGGCCACAGGCGTTGGTGCCATCAAAGCATTCTCCAATATGGGAGAGGTCAAAGTAGACTCTCCTACGTGTGAAAGAGGAGTGGATGGAGGACTATCCTCCATCAGTGGAGGAAAAATAGGAGAGGAAGGCTCCTCTAAAGGGTGAAGCAGAGGGATGATGGCCCCTTCTACATGAGGGCATGGGGTATGAATGGTAACTTTTTCCAATGGTAGAAGAAGATGGAAGGTGGGAGCAAGAGGAACCGGTAATGTAAGATCCTCACAAGGTAGAAGAATGGGTAGAGGAGGTGCTTGATGTTGTGGGGGTGATACAAGTGAGATGGGTTCATCCATGCAAGGAAGAGGAGGAGGCAAAGGGAGCTCTTCATTGCGTGGGGGTGGTATGGGTAAAATAGGCTCTTTTGCCTATGGTGGAGAAATGGGTTGATCAACCTCTTCAAATTGTGGGAGAGGTTGGATAGGAGTGAAAGGAAAGACCGTGTTGACCGTGCGTATGTTGCATTCTTGAGGGTCATCGACCATGGTCTAAACATTGTTTTGACTTGGGGGATGGTTAGGAAATGGTTGCCTAAATACATCCATGTTTTGGTTGGCCAGTGCATTAGGATTATCCAAAACAAGATCCCCTTTGTCTAACATGTCTTGAACAATGTTTTTGAGGGTCTTACAATTATCCGTGTCATGACCCTTGACATGATGATAGTTATAAAATTCATTTTCCCTATACCATGCAGGGATGGCTCCTGAGGGATCAAATTAGATAGGTGGTCAGATTTGAGGGAGGTTGAGAACTCTCTACTTCACTAATTTATCCAATATGGAAGCATATGATTCTCCTATTGGAGTGTATCATCATTGTTCATATCGTTGTTGGAATTGTCTAGTGATGTTTTGTGAAGTGGGTGGCTCAGATTGGTTGGTTGTGGTAGAAGATGGTGACCTAAGGACCATAGCATTAATTGATCCCTTGGACTTGGAGTGGGAAGAAGAAGGTTTGGAAGAAGAAGGGTCACTGGTTTTTGCATTGGTATTTTTGCTATGCAATTTGACTCTGTCTTCTTCAATTGCATGAAGTTCAAGCTTTTGGGCCATAGTGAAAGCTTCATCGAATGTGTGGAAAGTTTGAACCCATAGAGTGGATGAGATGTGCTTGGCACATGCTCTTGAAAAGATCTCAATGAGCTCAAGTTGAGGTAGTGAGAAGGAGAGTTGGTTGATCAAACCTCTCCAATGGGCGATGAAGTCTACTATTGACTCATCCTCAAATTGTCTAATGGAATAAAGGTTTGTGATGGAGACCTTCTTGGTAATATTGATTGAGAAATGATTAAGGAATAGCTGAGTGAGTTGAGTGAAGGTGAAGAGAGAATGACTGGTAATGGAGCTATACCAGTCAAGGGCGGTGCCAGAAAGTGACATAGGGAATGTGTGAAGTAATAATGCATCATCATGTGCTATGAGGTAGTAAGCGTGTCTAAATGCTCGTAGATGTTGTTGTGGGTCCTCTTTACTCTGAAAGTGAGTAAATTTTAGGAGTTCCCACTGGCTAGGGTATGGTCAAATAGGAATTAAAGGGTGGATAGGTTTGTTGCAGATTTGTTCATATGAAAGAACACTCCTCAAACCTGAAATAGATGTCTCAAGGTTGAACATCTTATCCATCAGCATCTTAATTAAATCGGCAGATGGATTGTCATGAGGGGCACCCCCTAAGTTATAGGGTACTTGGAAGGTGTTGGGAGGGGCATATGACATACTTGGTTGCATTTGTATAGGTACAACATATTGATAGTTCATCATAGGGGCCAATGTTGAGGCCAAGGGGGCTTGTGCTGTGAAGTTGGAGGGCACAACTTGACTAGATGCTGCCAAGGGTGGTTTAATGGCGGTGACACTAGTTAAAGGATAAGTGGTCACTCTCATGTTTATAGGCACAAGAGTGGATGGGATAGAGACAATCAAGTTCTAGAAAGGTGTCGAACTTGGTTGAATTGTTTGCGGTTGAGGGTGTACAAAAACCCCGATGGAGGTAGGGCAAGAAAGGATAGAAGGGGAGGCCAAATCTTGAACATTGGCCATGGTTGGGTTACTGGTCAAGGTAATGGCCTGAGTGACCATAGGTTGGGTAGTGGATGTTGTTGATATCATTGCCACTTTAACTAAAGAAGTTGGCATCCCATAAATAGGGTTACTTGAAGGATATTACGTTTGTCTTCTAGCAAGATAATGCTGGAGAGCCTTGACGTTATGGTTAAAGAATCTCTCAAAATATTGATCCCCTTTGGGAACAATAGGAGGTTGATCAGGGGTAGGTTGGATAGGAGTATGCTCAGCATCTAAAGTATACTCCATTAGATGACTTGGCATGAAGGGAAAATGTGGGAGTGGCTATTGACTTGCGTGGTCAACAAGGAATTTGGCTTGACTGCGTGTCAGGACCATCCAAGGTGGAAGGGGTTCAAGTTCCAAAAACTATGTGTTTTAGTTTTAGAAAACTAGAATTTGTGTTAAATAGCCATAAATTTGGGTTTTAAGCTTGTTGTCTGGAAAAAAAATTATTTATTTTTTTGACAGTGATTGATGTCGGTTGTTTAACTGATATCAGTTAGAAAATGTGTTGACGTCGGTCAATTAACTGAAGTCAGTGAGGGTTTGGTCACCGACGTCGGTGGAAAAACTGATGTCAATTTCTGTGTAATTCTAGAAACATAGAAAATTGATAGTTTTTTGGAAGAAGAAGATATTCTGAGTTATTTTGGACTTCAGAATGGTACGACCTTACCAGCTCAAACACTCAGATAAAAATAGAATAATAGATGATTAGGCAAGCAACCTCTAAAACATTAAATTCCTAGGAATAAGTTTTAAAGTTGTGGTGGCTTATGCCTTAAGAGAATGTGTTAGGAGTTGCGCTTGTAAAATAGGTCCTAGAGAGGAAGTTTATGGCTGGTTTCAGGTTGTGTTATGGTGCTCAAAATATCTGTGTTAGGTTCAGTACATATCTTGGTGTTGGGGCTTGCTCCCTTCACTTCACAAACCCAGAGCCGAGCTGGGCTGCTTAGCTAAAATATACTTTGTCTATAGTTTATACTCTGCCAGAGAACAGAGTGGGTCCTCCTCTTGGTGGTGAAATCCAAGTAAGATCACCGAATGGGGTAAGGTATCTTCTAGGTGATGAAATCCTAGACGGGCCTTGTCTCAAGTAAGTTTATGTGTTTGATTTGAAGTGATTGTGGTTTGGTTGTGTAACATATGTGTACTATGACTCATTCATAATGCTTTAATTACTAAGTGGGATAAGTATGCATCCAAGCAAGAATGAAATGCAGTAGTTTTTAACCCAAATTGAAATATATTATTCAAATGCAAACAATTGGAGAAGAGGTAAAGAGTATGAGTTTTTCACTACTCTATGATGCACACAAGAAGTAACAAGAAGAAAAAGAGATGTTCTTTTTAACCTCTACTAATGATTTCCTTTTGAAAAAAGATAGAAGAGGGGATGCAAGAAGAGAATATTTTTCTAATGCATCTATATGAAAGTTTGATTTTTTTTAAAAGAAAAAGAATGAACCCAAGGAAAACTCCAAGGGTCCCACCGGGCATGCCAGAATGTTTCTCTGTATTTTTCACTAATTGATTTAAGGAAGAAACTAAAGGTAAAAGGTTGAGGGTTTAATGTTACTTGGATTTTGTGCGCACTGTATCCAAGCATTGTGGGAGCTCCTCTTTGGCTGTGGAGGAAACACCTGCAATAAGAAAGAGACTCAAATAAGGAAAATGTTAGAGGAGGATATGGTGGACTGCCAAGCTACGCGCTTGGTCCCAAAAGCATAAAGCTCCGTAAGGGATGACAGTCCACTATTTAAAGAAAATAGTTTTGTATAAAAATAAATGATAAAAAGACTAAAGAAATGGAAAGGTAGAATGTGTGTACCTATTCCCTGATTGTAGTCTGTGTGTCTCTGAATGTTGTAAAAAGCTGGGTGAAGGTTTTGTTTGGTCTATAGGCTATTTGGATAGGTTTCTAGTTTTTTGGTCGAGAGTATAGTCACCGACATCAATTTTTCTATCGAGGTCGGTCGGTAAATGGTGTCGACGTCGGTTTAATTATCGATGTCGGTAGGGGCAGTAGGCCTTGGATAGGTTTTTGGAGTATTTTTGTGATGGACAGAAGAGTTTCTATAAATTAGGAGGTTTGTGCAGGGTTACAGGAAGGTGAATGAATTCTAAGGAAGGGTAAAGGTAGAGGATAGGTGTGAAAAGAGGGTGAGAATAAAGGGAAGGCCTTTCAGCCCCTCCTCAAAAGAAGTTAGCTTCTTAACAGTATTTAGAAATATCAAATGGAAACTAATTAATAATGTATTCTAAAATATTGAAATGAGAAGTAGAATACTTAGCTCTATTAGATGAAGAAATAGAAGTGTCAAAATGCTTATTCCCATTGTGGCTGATGTTGAGGTCCTCATACAATGTTTCACTCCAGTCTCTGGAATGACTTGTGCAGAGCTTCGGTAGCTAGGAGGATGATAGTTGAGTTCTGATGCTTTCGGTATCAGAGTGTGCACATCCATCTGCAAGAAGGTGGGGGGAGCTCAATGTTTAGAGCTTAGCTTATGTAACTGACATCGATGATTCTGTCGGTGTCAGTCGTGGGTTGACTGATGTCGATAGAGAGAGAATAGGTAAAAGTGCTATTTTTATATTTTTGCCCATTTCTCCACTTGCCAAGTGCCTTTTCCATTGGAGAACGGTCAAAACATGGGCTTATGAGGCATGGGAGTTAGTTAGGGAGTTAAGAGGGGTGAGAATAGGTCATGGGTAGTTAGGATTTGGAGGACCTAGTCTTAGGGTGAGTCATAAGCTAAGAAATGGTCTTAGGGCGAGGTGTCGTGGTGAGGTAATTAATTTAAAATAAGTAGTTTTTAAATTAATAAGGTGTGGGTTAGGAGTATCAATGTTTATAAAAGGACCAAGGGGGGGTTGACACGATATTGGTGTCTACACTAACCTAACAAAAAAATCACACCTAGACATGCCTGGGAGAGTTGAATACATGATACAATAGTTTTTATGGTAATTTTAGACCATTATTATCTACTTTTAACAATATATTTCACATTGGATTAGTGTTAGGGTTTTAGACAGGGTTAACATTATTTCTAGTGTTAACAATTATTCATAAAGGACTGCCCCTCATTTCCAAAACTAATGTCTGGAGATCTTAGCTAGGACCCTTAAAAATATATCATAAATATATTAGGTTCAAATTTAGAGTTTAAACATGTCAATAAACATTTTGAAGTCCTTCTCAAGTTGAGAACCCTTCATTTTGTGTACTCAAGAAACCTTGAAACCACTTTTCATGCCTTTTATTGCAATCTTTGACCTCAAACTTGGTAAACAAAACTAAAAAAACCTATCACACTACTAAAATTTCTTAAATTCTCATTATTATCTTTAAATATTAAAATCATATCTTATTTGGCCACCATCTCTCTCTTTGCTTGCTTGGACCTTGACCTGTAAACCACATTAGGCCTTGAAACTGACATTCAAAACTCTTTTCATGTACTCTCCACCTCATTTACATGATCCAAAAACATATCAAATTCTCAAAAAAATTCAAACATCCTTCATATGCCGTTATAATAGATAATTATTCCTAATTAGGCCAAGCAGGGTCTAGAGGTGGTCTAGTTGCACACTAGGTTTATAGGTCCTACCTCTATAGGCTCATTTTGAGACTCTCATGAGTGGTCCAATGCATCATATGCATTATAAAACAAAATAATACAATATATTATGCCTTTTTCATCCTTCTCAATAGGCCACCAAGATTATACCTTCTCACAAGGTCTCTTTATGTAAATACCAATGTCATGATTAGGCTTCTCAAGCTCTTGAAACTTAACAACTAACCTTGAAACACTTATTAATGATATTATAACCTGATCATATGTTTGATAATCTATTATAGAATTTTATACCTCTCAATGATGGTATCAAATAAGAACATTGTTCAATGACCTCATGAACACCTTTTTAAAGAACCTTTGACATCAATGACACCATCAATGCCAAATTTCAATAATATGAACAACACTCAACATAAATTAAAATTATCTAAGTACAATATAGATGGAAGAAAGATGGACCTCAAGATAAAATATATAAATCTCAATAAATACTAGTGTGTCTAGTGTGTGTAATGAGAGATGAGAGAGCTTAATAAATAGATTTATAAGGAAAGAGGAGTTATAAAACCTTTTTATGTGTGTAAAATATTTATAATCTCCATAAGGTGAGGGGTATGTGTGTGAAAAGTGTGGATGAAGTTGTGTTTTACCTAAAAACCCCCTATTTTGAGTGTTTCTTATATACTAATACTTTGAAGAGGGATCAAACTCCATGCAGTTCTCATATGTTATGATGATGTGTGTGAAAGACTGGTACAAAATACTAAATTTTGGTGTGATTGTAGTGTGATTAGATGCTTCAAAAATGACCTATGACCTTGGATGTGTATTTAGATTTATCTCAAGACTACTATGGTTGTGTGGAATTTGAAATGGGAAAATTAGGTTTTTTACTCTCAATGTGTAGTTAGATATTTTAGTTTCTTTCAATCATATGAGCCTCTAGTAGATCATGGTTTGAATATGTGGCTTTATAATGATCATTTTAGAATTCATTCAGATGGGGCTTGTGAAATGTGTAGGATGACCCATTTGGAAAATTTTAATTTGTGAAAATGGTCATTATTTAGGGGGAGGAAGCAACTAGTATAATTGTACAGTACTAAGGAGTGGGATAGTCCAAATAGGGTGGGCTTGTCCAAAGAACAAAGACAATTAAACTAGAATTGTGGATTAGTTTGAAAGTGAGTTGATACTACTTAGAATTTTGTATAGAGATATATATAATTAAATTTTTTTAATATGTGATATATATCCATATGAAATCTAAGAAAGGGTAGTCGAAGATCGTGGAAATAGACATGATATAAATGTTTATAAAGAGTGGTCATAAATGCATTCTTTATCAATAAATGTTAATTTTTGTGTATACAAATATCTATTTATTTTTACAAATATTATTTTTTATGTATTTTTACACATATTTTCAAATACATTTATTATTTTTATCAAAAACAGGGTAAAACATATTGGTGAAAATGCACATTTATTTTAAGTATTATTTTCTTTTTTATTTTTATTTTAGAGTTTGAGCTAAATTTATGATTTCTAGACACTAAAGAGAAATTCTATTTGAGCTCATGGCTTTCAAATTCTTGATTATAATTGCACAAAAATCTTTGTTTTTCAAATTTCAATTTATTTATTTTGACTTCTTTGTTTTCTAAGAAACTATGTTTTGTCAGTTTTAAAACTCATAGACGTTGTTGTTTTAGGCAAACCAATCTTCATTTTTACTTGAGTCATTGTGAGAAATGTATTGTTTTAAAATTCAAGCCATTAGACAACATTATATATTTATTTTATTTTCCATGTACCTCATAGTATATCATAAATGCCTAGGGTTTTGTCTTTAAGTCATAGAAAGCCTTCAACCTTTTGTTCTTATAATACATCAGTACACAGTTAGCCCTAAAAATTTACTCTCAACTTAATGTAGAGATAGGATAATGCAACTATGGGATAGTATAATACTTCATAGTTAGTGAATTTTGGGTTGTGTTCACTATTTATTATTGATATTAGTATATCTAAGATCCTACAAAGAAAACAAACCTTGACTAGTTACACCCCTATGCCTTGTAAATTTCAAAGTTTAAAATTTAAATCATGATAATAATGAATTCATTTTGCCTAAATATTTTGAAGTTCACTATTGAATTCTATGTCAATTTTTGAATTATTATTCTATTTATTATGTGTATTAGTCAAATCTAAATATCATAAAAGGTTAAAATACACAATGTACAATATCAAGCCTTCTTTAATACATATTATTACAATATCTAATTCAAGCTCCTGTTTATCACCACCATGCACCAAAGGGTGTGTATGACTTAGTTTGCTCCTATTTATACTATACATTAAGCTTATCTCATCCACTATCTTGTTCTTATTATTCACCCTCAACCTTTATTAGACTATAATGTCCATGGTATCAACACTATATGAGAATGGGTACCTCACCCACCACGTCATAATGAAAGTGGTCAACATGTTCCTCCTCAAACCCCTTCAACTCCTAAAATTCAAGTAGATAAATCTAAGGTTTATGAAATAATTGATCAAATAAGTAGTACCATTGATAAAACTTCTATTTTGGATATATTAAAAATATCAATACTTTACAAAGATATCTTATTTGATGTTTTATGCAATACAACTCTCCCAAGTTATAGACAACCAATATCATTTAATTCTATCATGAATACAATCAAATATGTCAATAAGGTCATCACTTTTAATAATTAATACTTACCTCATAAACACATCATAGATCCAAATATTTCACCATTCATTCAAGCACATATACATAGAAAGATAATCAAGCATGTGTTAGTCAATAAGGATTCAAGGGTGAATATTTGTATCTCTACTATCTCACAACAATCAGGTGTCAACATGAATATAATTCAAAAATTAGAACATAATATCAATGTATTTAATAATAATCCTCATCAAACACTTGGAGCTATCACATTATATTTATTAGTAGGTCCTAAAATAGTGCCTATATTTTTTCAAGTCATTCCCATTTAGTTATGCCAAAACTTACTTTTGGGGAGACCTTGGAGTCATGCCATATAATTTGTACCTTATACATTCTAGAGATGTATCAAATTTATACATGATATATACATATATACTCTTGTAGTAGTGATACCCCTTTCAAATATTGTAAAGTAACCCAATCATAATTTGAGGATCATTCTATTATGTTACATATGACCAATCACACTTGATCAAATACATACATATGGTGTAGGTTATTCAAGTACAAAACATGACAAAGCACCAATAACAAGAATTCAATAATATACACATATAATATTACTAATTATTTTAAAATAAGAGAATAAAATTTTATATCTTCCTCTTTTGGTTAATTTTGAAGATCCTAATTTCATAGTTATAGATTTTTATAATAGTGATGATAATGAAATGCAAAACCCAACAAATGATAAGTTTCAAAAGCTAAAGTTTAATCCTATCAATCAAGAAGAATAAATTTTCTCATAATCTATTCACACCTATGGGAATTGATGCATAATTGATATGATTCATATATAGTAAAATGGGATAAGTCAAAAACTACTATAATGACACAATATTCCAAGGACAAAAGAAAATATGTAGTTTAAGATAATCAACATAATATGAGTGTCAATACTTATCACAATATTAATTCAAAACAATAATAAGAAACAACTTAAGCTTTATCTTTTAATAAAAAACACCATTTGAAGATAATATTGTGCAAACTTTCAAGTTTCATAATATAATAGTTAATGTCGCATCAAGTTAGGAACAAGTAGAAGCCAAATAAAAGAAGTAAGTCGAACAATAATAGTTAAAAATGGCACAATGTAAACCTGATAGGTTATTAAAAGAATTGATCAAAAATTATCAATTATGAGCAAAAAAATATGAACAAGAAAATTTGTAAAGAGAACATGATGTAGAAGAAATGTTTCATAAAGAACAAGTACAAAGGTAACAAATCTAAAAGGAGAAGTTCCTACATGAGCAAGCACAAAAGGAAAAGTTACAAAAACAAACTCAAACTAAGCATGATAATATTTTAAAAAAAAGGTTTCTTACAAAGTACATTCAAAATAAAAACACACAAAATAAGGATAATATGGTTCCAAAAGAGGAAACTAAAAACTTTCATCATATTTAGAGCCTTTGATTATTAGTATTCACATTAATGACAAAAAATGTACCAAGGTCGAGATTGTCTCTTTTTATGAGGCCAATATATGTAGCATGATACTTCTTCAATATCTAGGGTATGAACAAACAACATTTGGGTAATGTTATGGGCATTAATGTTGTATTGGATCCATTGATCTACCAATAACATTGGGATCAAAAATATGTTCCATTATATTATACATTGACCCTACCTTTGATCAATGTAATGCTTTACAAAATTTGTAAATTCATGGATGAGAGAAATGGGGACAACAATGGGTAAATATTGTGACATCATCACATTTGAACATTATTTTTTAATGGATATAATCTCAAGAGTAGATGAATCCATCAAATAAGAGTAGACAAACAAAAATACTTTTTCAGTTATCATTAAAACAAAGATAAAAAATATAATCACAATAGAAGCACATGATATGACACATTTAGAAAATAAAAAGACATTGAAACATTCAATGACACAATAGTGTGTATTTGTATTTACATATACAAATAAGGATCATAATGATATTTCATAGTTGTAGAACCAAGAAGATGATTATGATTATGTAGAAGATTTGTAAAACACTCCTAACAACATAGGACCTACATAATGGCATCCCATCCTAATTATATGCTTAACACAAAGTGTAGATGGTGATTACATATGTTATGCAAGAACCCCATGGGAATGTCCTATGTACCAAGTCATCGGTTAAGCTTCCATACTTTTGTTTTAATGAATTTGGGATTTATAATTTAAATAACCCCAATTTTGATAAATTTAATAAAATAACTCAAACTATTATAAATGACAATTTGAAAATCATGATGAAATAAAATGATTGAATTCAACAAGGTAAGGATGATTGAAATAAATATAAATATGAAAAATAAATACAAAATTATTTTTTATTGTTTGATGGTTAACTATGTTGACTAATAGAGAGTTGGAATGGGAAAATAATGATTGTATCTGAAGATTCTCAAAAGTTAGATATGAGACTATGCAAAAATAAGAACAATAGATAAAGATAAGACCACCTCCCACTACTGTTTATGTTTTTACACAAAATTTAAAATTAGGGCATGATCACTTGTGATAGTTAGATTTAGGTTTTATGTGTTGATTTAACCTTTATAGGTGCAAAAAATACCTATAAATAGCTTTTGAAAGGTTAAAACCCTAATACGGCTTACAATTATTGAAATGATTTCAAACTAAAAAATGTGGAGTTTAATTGGGCTAAGCTACCCAATTTTCCCCACATGATTGAATGCTATCTTTATATCCAATACTCCAAGGAGGGAAATCAAGCTCATGTACTTCTTAGACCTAGAGTGGTAAGGATGATTGAAATAAATATAAATATGAAAAATAAATAAAAAATTATTTTTTATTGTTTGATGGTTAACTATGTTGACTAATAGAGAGATGGAATGGGAAAGTAACGATTGTATCTGAAGATTCTCAAAAGTTAGATTTGAGACTATGCAAAAATAAGAACAATAGATAAAGATAAGACCATCTCCCACTATTGTTTATGTTTTTACACAAAATTTAAAATTAGGGCATGATCACTTGTGATAGTTAGATTTTGGTTTTATGTGTTGATTTAACCTTTATAGGTGCAAGAAATACCTATAAATAGCTTTTGAAAGGTTAAAACCCTAATAGGGCTTACAATTATTGAAATGATTTCAAATTAAAAAATATGGAGTTTAATTGGGCTAAGCTACCCAATTTTCCCCACATGATTGAATGTTATCTTTATATCCAATACTCCAAGGAGGGAAATCAAGCTCATGTACTTCTCAGACCTAGAGTGGTAAGGATGATTGAAATAAATATAAATATGAAAAATAAATACAAAATTATTTTTTATTGTTTGATGGTTAACTATGTTGACTAATAGAGAGTTGGAATGGGAAAGTAATGATTGTATCTGAAGATTCTCAAAATTTAGATTTGAGACTATGCAAAAATAAGAACAATAGATAAAGATAAGACCACCTCCCACTATTGTCTATGTTTTTACACAAAATTTAAAATTAGGGCATGATCACTTGTGATAGTTAGATTTAGGTTTTATGTGTTGATTTAACCTTTATAGGTGCAAGAAATACCTATAAATAGCTTTTGAAAGGTTAAAACCCTAATAGGGATTACAATTATTGAAATGATTTCAAATTAAAAAATGTGGAGTTTAATTGGGCTAAGCTACCCAATTTTCCCCACATGATTGAATGCTATCTTTATATCCAATACTACAAGGAGGGAAATCAAGCTCATGTACTTCTCAGACCTAGAGTGATTTGTGCAGTTATACTTATTTGAATATATGAATGCATCTAGAATCAACTTGAATACTTGATCATGTTTTAATTAGGTTTAAATAAAATACATTTGTGACATGGTCTATGACTATTTGAGATGCTTAGAATTTGAATTGGGAAGAATAGGGAGCTTTTGCTTAGTGTGCAATAATATAAACATGATTATATATTAAAATTTATAGATAAAGTAATAAGTGACTTGAGTGTGCCTTTATAGTTATTTAAAATGGGTAACCACATGCTAGGAAACCTAAAAACATGAAAGACAAATTGGAGGGTTAATTTTAAATTTTGAATGTTGGTAGGAAAAAGACAGTAATGTCCCATAGGGATAGGAATGATGTTAGGTTGTGGAGCTAAAAGCTTCACCAGGATGCGAACAGGGAGTTAGGGAGGTTGCAGAGTGTTTGTTGAGTGTTACTGTCACCGGCGTTGGTCAGGACAACCGACGTCGGCATGGTACAGATAGAATGCAACTGACGTCGATCAGAAGTCAGCCAGTGTTGGCACCCCCCAGGCAGATAGGGACCGACATCGGTCACCTATGTGGTTTGAAATGCGAATGTTACGGGTAGTTACCTAATGAACCAAGTGTTTGCATGTCAAGAGCCAAATTTAGACTAGAAGCTGCGGATCTAATTATTGTAATTAGGTGTCTAATTATTATTTGCATGAGATCTATTTAAGAGACTCATTGGTTGTATTGTAAATTAGTGCTAGAGAGTAAGAGAGAAAAATAAGCTCCTTTTGTGTGTGAAGAGAGCAATGGTGTGTTCCTCCTAGTGCCACAGTACCAAGTGTGGGTACTGGTTTGGAGAATCAGAAGGGTTCTTTGTGTTTATATGATCTTGGTCAGTGGATGTGCATGGCTTCTTTTGGAGATCTACAATGGTGAGTAAGGTCTAGTGATTTGCAGGTAGCAGCAGAGAGCAGGAGATCTACTTGGAGTACAGTTGTGTACTTGGCGTACTGGCAGCGTGTTACTGACTGGTTGGAGAGGTGAACATCAATTCTATATTTGAGTTGATTGTTGGGACCGAGAGAGAGAGGGAAGAAGGTCTTGAGGTGTGGTGAGCCTTTGAGGTGGAAGAAGAAGTGGCATCTTCTTTATTGTATTTTCTTCTAAGTATTTAATACAATTGTGTATTGTCTCTCAAATCCTGTGTTGTTTCATATTTCTAGTTACTTATTGATTCTAGTATAATTCCGTGTTTAGTTGCTAATATAAGAAGTAATCATATGTGCTCTAATTGAGGAGCAAGATCTTGACAAGTTGGTATTAGAGCTTTTGGTTGGGTTGACTAACAGGGGGTTTCAGATCTGGTTAGTGTTTGTTGATTACAGGTCACTCTCAAGGGTTTCAGATTGAGTGGGAGTATAGCAATGGTAGAAGAAAGTAAGCTACAAATGGAGAAACTGAATAACATAAATGGTCTGATTGATAGAAAGAAAGAGTAGGGAAATAAAGATTGTTGGTTGGTAGCAGATTAGTAGGGAGGAGCAGATGTTGTAGAGTTTATTGCACAGGGTGCTCTGGATAAAGTAGAATCTTGGTTTACAAATTCTTTTGCCTCTTTCCATGTAGCTCGAAATAGAGCATCTTTTCATGGGTATGTCTTTGGAGACTTTGGAGAGATTTATTTAGGAGCTAGAGAGCCTTTTCAAATGCTTGGCAAAGGGGAAGTGAAGCTAAAATTGCAGACGGATAACATACATGTTTTGAATGAGGTCATGCAGGTATCAGTCTTGGAGATGAGTCTAATTTTTTCAGAAAAGTTAGGTGATGGGAGATGCACAGTAACTCTCACAGCGGATGCACTTAAATTAGACGGTGGTAAGAAAGTAGGTATCCTTTATCTATCTACTTATATTACTGATTCACCTTCTGTTACAGAGATGTGGCTTTGTAGGCTTGGTTACATATGTAGGAAGGGAATGCATGTTCTGAAGTGGAAGACAGATATCTTTGATAAACTCAAGAACTGGAAAGCCTTAGTGTTCATGGAGGAGATGACGGATAGAGATCAGCGATGGGGACTGAATTATTCTGAGCAGGGCTATGTTTATATGAATAAGGGTTTGAACCAAATGGAGCTTGCAGGTAAAAAGTCATCACTCACAGGTGAACACAGGTACCGACATCGGTCAGGAGGAACCGATGTCGAACAGACAGGCACCGACATCAGTCATGTGTAGATCAATAGAGTTAGTGGTGTTGGGAAGCAAGAATTGATGTCAGTCATAAAGTGATCGACATCAGCAACAGGTACACCTGCATCGGTCAGGAAACTAATGTCGGCAGACAGGGTCAGTCACAGAGAACCGATGTCGGTCAGGAGTAGACTGGGAGATGGCCGAGATCGGTCATTGGAATGGATATTAGGTGGATAGCAAGCTGTCAACAAGTCTCAAATGCCCATATTGAGGTCAAAAAGGGTAAGTGAACCTCATATTCATTATTCACCTTCTTTATATTGCTTAATGATGGTCAAGAACCAGGAAGATGTGAAAAGGCAATACAGGTAGAATCCAGAAATAGTGGGAGCTTGGTATGAATTCTTTAGAAGAAAACCAAGTAGGGGATTTGGTAGAGTTGCCAGTAGATGGATGGATTCCCAAGATAAAGAAGAGAGTGTATGGATACGTGAGATGGAAAGGCCAAGGTATATGGTCTTGAAGAAGCTGCAGGTCAGTGGTACAGGTTTTGACAGGTGGATGACAAAGCAGGGCTTTAGTCAACGTCAGTGTAACTATTGTGTTTGTTCTTACCAGGTGGATGATGAGTCACGATATTATCTAGTTACTGTATGTGGATGGTATACTAGTTATAGGTTTAGACATACAGGGATTTGCTGAGCTAAAGGTAAGGATAGTTCAGTAGCATGTCATGAGGAATTTGGAGTAGCGAAATTCTTTGGCATAAGAGACATGGAGATTTTGTCTCTAGTGGGAGCTAATGTGAAGACGGTGTTGGTGAGGTTCAAGATGCAGAATTGGTAAGCACACCAAGGGCTGGACAGTTCAAGCAGAGCTTAGAACAGGGTTCAAAATCACATGAGGTCTAGTGTAGGCCTGAGTTTTCCCAAGTAGTGGGAGTTGTCAGAAAGTATGGAGCCAATTCAGGGAAGGTAGATTCTTAGGTATTTGAGAGGGACTAGCAGCAGGTTAACATGTTATGCAGGGTCAAGGACTTCACTACATGGATATGTAGGTTTGGATGTGGCAGGTTACTTGAATGACAGGAAAGGCATCACAGGGTGTGTGATGGTTGGTCTTCAGGTTTGAGCTTGAAGAGGGATACAAGCTAGGAAATAGACTAGATGGGGTACAGATACAGGTATAGGTGCAACTGTTTATCTCCAAGTGAGAGATTGTTAGGTTATGGAGCTAAAAGCTTCACCAAGATGTGAACAGGAGGAGTTAGGGAGGTTGCTGAGTGTTACTGTCACCAGCGTCGGTCAGGACAACCGATGTTGGTATGGTACAGATAGAATGCAACTGATGTCGGTCAAAAGTCAGTCGGTGTCAGCACCCCCTAGGTAGACAGGGACTAATGTCGATCACCTGTGTGGTTCAAACTATGAATGTTACGAGTAGTTACCTAACGAACCAAGTGTTTGCATGTCAAAAGCCAAATTTAGACTAGAAGCTGTGGATCTAATTATTGTAATTAGGTGTCTAATTATTGTTTGCATGAGATCTATTTAAGAGACTCATTGGTTGTATTGTAAATTAGTGTTAGAGAGTAAGAGAGCAAAATAAGCTCCTTCTGTGTGTGAGGAGAGCAATGGTGTGTTCCTCCTAGTGCCACAGTACCAAGTGTGGGTACTGGTTTGGAGAATCAGAAGGGTTCTTCGTGTTTGTATGATCTTGGTCAACGGATGTGCGTGGCTTCTTTTGGAGATATACAATGGTGAGTAAGGTCTAGTGATTTGAAGGTAGTAGCAGAGAGTAGGAGATCTACTTGGAGTACGGTTGTGTACTTGGCGTACTGGCAGTGTGTTACTGACTGGTTGGAGAGGTGAACATCAATTCTATATTTGAGTTGATTGTTGGGACCGAGAGAGAGAGGGAAGAAGGTCTTGAGGTGTGGCGAGCCTTTGAGGTGAAAGAAGAAGTGGCATCTTCTTTATTGTATTTTCTTCTGAGTATTTAATACAATTGTGTATTGTCTCTCAAATCCTATGTTGTTTCATATTTCTAGTTACTTATTGATTCTGGTATAATTCTGTGTTTAGCTGCTAATAGAAGAAGTAATCATATGTGCTCTAATTGAGCAGAAAGATCCTGACAAGTTGGTATCAGAGCTTTTGGTTGGGTTGAGTAACATGGGGTTTCAGATCTGGTTAGTGTTTGTTGATTACAGGTCACTCTCAGGGGTTTCAAATTGAGTGGGAGTATAGCAATGGCAGAAGAAAGTAAGCTACGAATGGAGAAACTGAATAGCACGAATGGTCTGATTGATGGAAAGAAATAGCAGGGAAATAAAGATTGTTGGTTGGTAGCAGATCAGCAGGGAGGAGCAGATGTTGCAGAGTTTGTTACACAGGGTGCTCTGGATAAAGTAGAATCTTGGTTTACAGATTCTTTTTCCTCTTTCCATGCAGCTCGAAATAGAGCATATTTTCATGGGTATGTCTTTGGAGACTTTGGAGAGATTTATTTAGGAGATGGAGAGCCTTGTCAAATGATTGGCAAAGGGGAAGTGAAGCTGAAATTGCAGACAGATAACATACATGTTTTGAATGAGGTCATGCAGGTACCAGTCTTGGAGATGAGTCTAATTTCTTCAGGAAAGTTAGGTGATGGGAGATGTACAATAACTCTCACAGCGGATGCACTTGAATTAGATGGTGGTAAGAAATTAGGTATCTTTTATCTATCTACTTATATTATTGATTCACCTTCTGTTACAGAGATGTGGCTTTGTAGGCTTGGTTACATATGTAGGAAGGGAATGCATGTTCTGAAGTGGAAGACAGATATCTTTGATAAACTCAAGAACTGGAAAGCCTTGGTGTTCATGGAAGAGATGATGGATAGAGATCAGCGGTGGGGACTGAATTATTTTGAGTAGGGCTATGTTTATATGAACAAAGGTTTGACCCAAAAGGAGCTCCCAGGTAAAAAGTCATCACTCATAGGTGAACATAGGTACCGGCATCGATCAGGAAGAACCGATGTCGAATAGACAGGCACCAACATCGGTCATGTACAGATTAGCAAAGTTGATGGTGTTGGGAAGCAGGAACCGATGTCGGTCATAAAGTGATCGATGTCAACAATAGGTACACCAGTGTTGGTCAAGAAACTGACGTCGACAGACAGGGTCAATCGCAGAGAACCGACGTCGGTCGGGAGCAGACTGGGAGATGGCTGAGATCGGTCATTAGAATGGATATTAGGCAGATAGCAAGTTGTCAACAAGTCTCAAATGCCCATATTGAGGTCAGAAAGGGTAAGTGAACCTCATATTTGTTGTTCACCTTCTTTATATTGCTTACTGATGGTCAAGAACCAGGAAGATGTGAAAAGGCAATGCAGGTAGAATCTAGAAACAATGGGAGCATGGTATGAATTCTTCGAAAGAGAACCAAGCAGGGGATTTGGTAGAGTTGCTAGTAGATGGATGGATTCCCAAGATAAAGAAGAGAGTGTATGGATAAGTGAGACAGAAAGGCCAAGGTATATGGTCTTGAAGAAGCTGCAGGTCAGTGGTACAGGTTTTGACAGGTGGATGACAAAGCAGGGCTTTAGTCAACGTCAGTGTAACTATTATGTTTGTTCTTACCAGGTGGATGATGAGTCGTGACATTATCCAGTTATTGTATGTGGATGGTATACTAGTTACAAGTTCATACATACAGGGATTTGCTGAGCTAAAGGTAAGGATAGTTCAGTAGCATGTCATGAGGAATTTGGAGTAGCGTTTGGCATAAGAAACATGGAGATTTTGTCTCTAGTGGGAGCTAATGTGAAGATAGTGTTGGTGAGGTTTAATATGTAGAATTGGTAAGCACACCAAGGGCTGGATAGTTCAAGCAGAGCTTAGAACAGGGTTTGAAATCACATGAGGTCTAGTGTAGGCCTAAGTTTTCCCAAGCAGTGGGAGTTGTCAGAAAGTATGGAGCCAATTCAAGGAAGGTAGATTCTCAGGTATTTGAGAGGGACTAGCAGCAAGTTAACATGTTATGCAGGGTCAAGGACTTCACTACATGGATATGTAGGTTCGGATGTGGCAGGTTACTTGAATGACAAGAAAGGAATCACAGGGTGTGTGATGGTTGGTCTTCAAGTTTGAGCTTGAAGAGGGATACAAGCCAAGAAACAGACTAGACAGGGTACAGATACAGGTACAGGTGTAGCTGTTTATCTCCAAGTGGGAGATTGTTAGGTTGTGGAGCTAAAAGCTTCACCAGGATGTGAACAAGAGGAGTTAGGGAGGTTGCAGAGTGTTTGTTGAGTGTTACTATCACCGGCATCGGTCAGGACAACCGACGTCGGCATGGTATAGACAGAATGCAACCAACATCGGTCAAAAGTTGGCTGGCATCAGTACCTCCCAGGCAGACAGGGACCGACGTCGGTCACATGTGTGGTTCAAACTGTGAATGTTAAGGGCAGTTACCTAACGAACCAAGTGTTTGCATGTTAAGAGCCAAATTTAGACTAGAAGCTATGGATCTAATTATTGTAATTAGGTGTCTAATTATTGTTTGCATGAGATCTATTTAAGAGACTCATTGGTTGTATTGTAAATTAGTGCTAGAGAGTAAGAGAGCAAAATAAGCTCCTTCTGTGTGTGAGGAGAGCAATGGTGTGTTCCTCCTAGTGCCACAATACCAAGTGTTGGTACTGGTTTAGAGAATCAGAAGGGTTATTCGTGTTTGTATGATCTTGGTCAGCAGAGGTGCGTGGCTTCTTTTGGAGATATACAATGGTGAGTAAGGTTTAGTGATTTACAGGTAGTAGCAGAGAGCAGGAGATCTACTTGGAGTACGGTTGTGTACTTGGTGTAATGGCAGCGTGTTATTGACTAGTTGGAGAGGTGAACATCAATTCTATATTTGAGTTGATTGTTGGGACAGAGAGAGAGAGAGGGAAGAAGGTCTTGAGGTGTGGCGAGCCTTTGAGGTGGAAGAAGAAGTGGCATCTTCTTTATTGTATTTTCTTCTGAGTATTTAATACAATTGTGTATTGTCTCTCAAATCCTATGTTGTTTCATATTTCTAGTTACTTATTGATTCTGGTATAATTCTATGTTTAGTTGCTAATACAAGAAGTAATCATATGTGCTCTAATTGAGGAGAAGGATCCTGACAAATGCTTCGTATTATTATCCCTATTGGATGTTTTTCCCTAGAGATAAGTGCTAATTTTTGGATCTAGATTTGTTTATACATAAGCTTAATGAATTTTAGTAATTAGAACATTTATGTATGTGATAGATGATAATTCAAAATAAAAATAGGTCTTCACATGTGCTTAGGATAGAGTGAAGTGGTAAAATAGGTACTAATTAAGTACTCAAGTTAATTAAATATAAAATTAGATAAGATCGACATGATCAAGTATTCATGACACATTTGCCTCCCCTTTAGTCTAAAAATGAAATTTATAGATTAAGGAAAAACATACCTTAATGTGTCACACTTTATCTTTGAGATAGTACTCCAATTGGGCAAGGCACTGTACTCTTTGGCAAACCCTACAACACACATGAAGTAATTACTTTGTTGTTTTGAAAACAAAAATTTGAAAAGCTTAAATTTAAAAATTGCTTTAATCTTGAAATTTGAGAATGTTTGAATTTGAAAATTAATTGAATTCAAAATTTTAAAATATTTGAATTTTAAATTTTAAAGTACTTGAATTTTAAATGAGAACAAGGGAAGAGTACACCTTATATTTTTAAAATTGATGTTTCCTTTTATGACTTTGCTTAGAGATGAAGCTTCCTTGAATCATTTGAGATTTATTGCCTCTCATGAAGCACTTGGAGAAGATGGTTCCTTACCTAAACCATTAGATAAAATTAAGGGGGATCAAATTCCAAATTGAATTTGTACTTATGAAATATAAATAACACTCATTTAGGAACACTAAAACCACAATTTACCTCTACTAGTTTTTATAACCCCAAGACGTGAAACATATTGAAATCTATAATGGATTTACACACATAATGTTAAAGGTAATTGAACCTCCTAAAATTAATAAACCACTAATATGGATTGTAGATTCAATTAAAACTTTTTTCATAAAATGCATGATCAAAAGATAATGGATCACATCCATGCTCATACCATGTCCACATCTAGAAAAATACAATTGAAAAGTGTAGCATGAATATGTATCAAGCCCCCATTGTAATTATAGAATTTGAAATTGTATGTAAACACTCATTTTAGTTTCTCTTTGAGACTATGTGAAAAATGAATTTTATCCTAAATAATGAGTGCATATGCATGGCATGCACCCTCATGGTTTGTGTCAATAATTGAATTTTGAACTATTTACAACTTTTTGAAACTGTATTTTATGCTAAATTAAAATTTTCTCATTGAATATGCTTATCTCATGTATGATAAGCTCACTGAAATTCCCCCCTTCCGCCCCTCGTCCCCCACCCCACCCCGCCTTTAGAGGTGAAGTAATTTATCCTAAAATTCATTCATCTCAAAAGAAAATTTAACTTGAAACATGTGTGGTAAATATGTCATCATTGAATAATATAACATATGTGAAAAGTATGTTAGCATAGTGAGATTTAAATAATTTGATAATTTGAGTTATATATATGTAGATACACACACACACATATATCAACATATATATATATACATACATACATATATATATATATATATATATATACATACATATATATGTATATATGTATGTGTATATATATATATATACACATACATATATATACATATATATATATATATGTATATATGTATGTGTGTGTGTGTGTATATATATATATATATATATATATACACACACACATACATATATACATATATATACATACATATATACATGTATATATATATATATATATATATATGTATGTATGTATGTATATATATATGTATGTATATATATATATATACATATATATATACATATATATATATACATATATATATATACATATATATATATATATATATATACATATATGTATATATATGTGTGTGTGTGTGTGTGTGTGTGTGTGTATATATATAAGGAAAGGCCTATATAAATGTGTCAATGAAGCTCATATAATTGGAATTTAGAATTAGTATATTATGCTAGTAGTGCATGATATGGATCATGGCACTCATAAAATTCAATAAAGTCAACAAACGCACACATTACAAGCATGGGTTCATACAACAAGGCAAAGGGCCACAAATAAGGGACATTAAAATGTTTGAAAATTATATATTACACACACAATAGACATGAATAATGTCAAATAAGGGAATGTTGAAATTTTTCACATGAAGGACATGTTTAAATGTTACACATCCCAAATAAAATCTGATAGAGATGTTTAAAAAAGATTGCACACAAGGGCCGAGGGTCACACGTAATAAATAATCAATATGTAATATAAATGTATAAAAACATCAATGTAACATATAATTATAAATTTATCCTAAAATATGCATATGTAATGTGATCATATCCGAGTAAATAACATATTCATATACACTATGTAAGATAGAGATGTTAACAAAACATTTGTAAATATTATATAGATTAATAATATATGAGTCCTAGAATGATAACACCTGTATATAATATCACTTGTGGATAAGGTGCCCCCATTTTAATAAGGCTATGAGGTAGAAGCAAGACCAACATCTTAATCCATGTAAATATTGGTAGGTCCTACACAAGACTCATGAATACCAATGAAATGTATGTGTGATATAGCAAGAATATGTTATTTACTAATCATGAGATAAGTAACATATTTCAAAGACATAAATTAGATTGGTAATCATGATCAAGTCCTATTTTATAATTTTTAGAACATTTTAAATGTTTTTTTTCATTTTTTAATATATGATTTATTTATTTTTTGTATTTTTGAAATATTAAAACTAATAACACGAGAAACTACTATAAAGCAAGGTGTCAAAAGTAAAGTTATAAATATTTGAATAGTTTTCAACATGTGTCAATGTTAGATATGTACTAAAAAATATTTTATATCTATGTGTGAGAAAAATCCCCCACTATATGTGAATTGTAACATTGGTAAATTTGTAGGATACTAAAAAATGTATACATAAAAGTAATTTTACATCCTCATGTCATCAAATGTACAATTATCAAAAATATGTCACATGTGTAAACTATATAGATATGAAAATGAGATATTTTGCATGAAAATAATGATTTTCATATTGAAACTAGGTGAAATATCTAAAGATTAAAAATATTAAGGCTATGTGTTTTGAAACTATTATTTATGGGCATAAATTGGCACTTGACATGATATACAAATTAGGACAATAATGGTAATTGGTTTTGTCATATACTAATTGATTCTATCCTTGAGGTAAAATGACATATCATTAGTGAAGACTGAAAATAGAGACATAAATTGTATTTTATGGTAAATTTGATCACTATTTTGAATTACTCAAACCTAGAAAGTGAAAAGGAAAAGAAAAGAGGCTAACAAGTTAAAAATAACCAAGGGATTAGAATAATTTATCAATCAATTGCATATACAATCAAATATAATAATATGGTGCAACAATGAATAAGCTATGTACAATCAATTTTTTTCTTTTTTGACTTATTTTAATGTTTTTGAACTTTCAACAATCACCTATTAAGTCATCCTTGTAAAGATTGAAATTATTATAATTATTTAAATTCATAGCATATTCTTATTTTCCTTCAGTATCTTGATTATTATTACCATCATGTGGTAAGTGAATTTTTCATCCTCCATGTGAAAATGTGATGCCTTGTTGGTTTGTATCTATCATAGCTTGCATTTTGTGTAACCATGACCCTAATGTAAATTTTTGTGGATATGTATAAGGCATAATTTATACCTTTATATTAACAAATTTTGGTCTACAATAAATTGGGTATATGATATATCCAAGGGCTTATTCAAAATCTACACTATGGTATAATTCATTAATAGTATATCCAATTTGTGATAATTAGTTTACACTACACATAGTTTCCTTTATCATAATATCAATGTGATTATACTTTAAATAATATCCTTTATTATATATTGTGTTGTTTAACTCTTGTTTTTTAGGATGTTTTGTGCCTGTTATAGTTGTAGGCAATGTTTTGTCAATCCTTGTAGTAGGAGATGTTTGTTGATTCTATGTTAATCCAATAATGCCTTCATGGTTATACTTTTGAATTTTCCCTTGTAATGTATTGAAATGTTTTATATCAAGTCTTGTTATTTTATGGTAAGCAAAAAATAATTTACCTTTTGTATGCAAAATGCATGTTGTTGTTTAATGTCTAGTAGTAGGTAATGTGACATACTTATTATCCAATAACATTTGTAAAGTGATTGTTGGAATATCTATATGTGGCATGATTTATACAGATTGTGAAGTATTTATATTTAATATTTCCATAATGTTCATTTAATTTCTCATAAGTGATATATAAGAATTATTATTTCAACCATTACTCAAATTATCCTCTTTAGGCATACCTAATACTTTCTTTCCTTTTGAATTTGAGTGATTTATATTAATTTTATTTGAATCATCATGTTAAACTCTTGGAAAAATAGGTGTAAACAAATTATGAGATAAAGAATCATCTAAAGGATTGAAACTTAATTAACATAGTTTATCCTCTATCATGTTAATTAGGTTAGCATCATCATAATCATTATCATTATAATTCAAAACATGACCATCTTACACTTTTGAATTGACCAATAAAGAAAGATCAAGTGTAGAGTCTTGTTGGTTTTTCTTGTCTTAATGATCTTTTTGGATACAATATTTTTTTACTTGTATCTCTATTTGTTCATTTTTTACCTTGCCCTTATCAATTTATTTCCTTTGTAATTTTTTACTTTCTAACTATTTCTTTTGTAAATATTGTTTATGCTATCTTGTTTGTTCTTATTACAATTTTTGAAGTTCTTTCTGCACTTTTTCTACTTATATTTTATATTTCTCAAGTTATTTTTAAATTTTGTATGTTTTTAGTTCATTCATGTTAATTTTTCTTGATATATTTGATTTTTGTTATTAATTGACTCTCTAATTTCATATGTGATTTTTTATCCCAAGGAATAACTTGAAAATGGCAGATAATAACTAGATCACCCAATTTTGATTGGGATGTTTCAATTTGTTAGAATAATAAAGGATTAACATCTACAGGGAAATCATAGGATTATCTTTCATGCATGAATTTTAGACATATGTACAATGTAGATGGGAATTTTTCCATCATGTGTATCCATGGTCTCTCCAATAGTAAATTGTAATGCAATTGATTATCCATAACATGAAATAGAGTAGGCATTATTTTTGGTCCCAATGTTATATCTAAATTGATCATTCCTAAAAATTATCTGGAAGAATCATCAAATACTTTGATATTTTGATATGTTTGTTGAATACTACTAATGTTAATACCCAATTTTTATAAGAAAAGACAACTAGAAATGTTTATGCCTAACCCAAAATCAATCAATACTCACTTGATTCCTTTATTTTGAATTATTTATTAAACAAATAGTGGGCTATTATGTGTGATTATATCTTATGTTGGAAATTATTCAATTTGAAAAGTGATAATCATCTCATTATTCTTAAAATTACTCGTGATGAAAGAAAAAGCAATAGGTTGTGTATCACTAGGAATAGTATTATCCCTTAATGTAGCATAAATAATGTCTTTATAAATTGATGAGCTCTTTAATATATATAAAATTTAAATTTTTGCATGGTTATTCTTTAATTTATATATAATATCATACCCTTTGGATTGATTTACTTGTCTTTTTATAGGAGGGGATTGAGGAGAAACATGTTGACTACCTCTATGATGTGGTGGTGTACCTCATCGGTTATTAACAACATGGATTAAAAAAATACACGTAAGTCATGAGAAAATAATGGGAGTGGATCATAACTATTATAATCCTAAGGTCTAGGAAGAAGAACAATGAAAGGTGTCATACATGCCCTTTATTGTCTAGTTGTAACTGGTAAAAATGTCAATTGAATATTAAAGCAATAAGGAGTAAATAACATTTAAGGTAGCTTTTGATCAAGATCTATAACATTCTGAATGTATAACTACTTTTTTTCTCATGTGATACTTGACTTGACAAAACTTTTCATTAAGAAATTCTGTGTAGAACCAATTATCTTATCATCCATTATAAAAGACATGAAAAATGTAGTGTAAACTATGATAACATGATTTCCAATGAGGTTAGTTTCTTTTTAGTATGAAAATCAAACCAAGACAATATAGAAATAACTTCTTATGTGCATGTCTTTAAATTGGGCAAGGTTTGAGAAGTGACAAATAAAAAATAGAAGATTAAATCAAATGATTATACCTTCCTCATGGATGTCTCCTTCTAGTATGAATTCAAGTTTGGATTGGCTTGGATATAGTGGTTGAGGTCATTGATAATGTTTTAGATCCATTTGGATGGCATCTCCCCTTTTACTATACATGATTTGATGAGAAATTTAAGAACTTGGTGAAGGTTTTCTTAGAGATTTGGAAACATAAATTTAGCACAAAAATCTTGTCTAAAATGGATAATGTATCCTCAATTTATATATTTGGATGATGAATGTTGAATGTTGGATGAAGGCCAAGATCAATGTTTGAGAATATGCCCTGCACCTCATAAATGAGAGAAGTTGTGTGTGTAAGCCACTCATGAAAGTTTGGAGTATGGAAGAATTTGGTTTGAGTGTGTAAGAGGGTTGTAAGATCTTGTCATATACCTTGCTCACACACTATCCAACTCCATTCAACTACTTTGGGAAAGAGGAAGATGGTGTCATGAACTTGATATGGAAAATATGATTGATTGAATTATGGAAAATAGGAAAGTGCATTCCATGGAATTTTCCATTAAGAATATTATTAGTTAATTAATCTAAGATTAATCAACTAATGGGAATTGATGTGATTTTGGTGGGATATGATGTGATAATAGAAGAAAAGATTAATTGATTAAGGGGGGAATAGTGACATACTAGGAATGCTAGTATGAATATAATAACTAATTATATGATTTAAGATGATATTAATGGATAGTTAAAATTGACATAAAGTGTCTAATTTTAGGTGTCTTAATAAAAAATGAGAAAAATGAAATACTTAGATACAAAATGAATCTATCTAAGTGCTAGGATAATTTTTTTGAAACCCGAGAAGGTTAGGACCCTAAGGGAAACTTGAGGTTTTTTAAAATGTTAAATAAATAAACATGTTCACCAATATGTTTTAATGAATTTTGGATTAATAAGTGAATTAACCTTAATTATGATAAATTAAATATAATAAAGATAGTGTCTTAAATGATAATTTGACAAGCAGAATGAAAGTAGATGATTGAATTAGACAATGTAAAAATGATTAAAAGAAATCTAATAATGAAATTGAAAGAGAAACTTAGTTATTACTATATGATGGTTAATCATGTTGATTTATAGATACAGAAACAAGAAAATAATGATTGTATCTAAAGATTATTATAAGCTAGATTTGAACTATGTAAAGATAGGAATGATAAATAAGGACATGATCACGTCCCACTACTATACATGTTTGGAGATTTTGCCATTTTATGTAAAACTAGAAATTAGGTCACAATCACTTTTGATAGTTAAATTTAGGTATGTATGTACTAATTTGACCTTTGGAGGTGTGTGGAATACCTAAAAATATGTTTTGAAAGGTTGAAACCTTAATAGGGATTACAATGATTGAAAGATATACAAATCAAAAAAGGTGGAGTGTAATTTTTTTGAGGTGACCCCCTCACTCCCACAATGACTGAATGCTACATATGTATATAATACTCCAAAGATGGAAATTAAGTCCACATAGTTCTCCCACCTAAAGTGCTTTGTGCAATCATTCTCTTTTGACTATATGAATGCATCTTGAATTAACTTGAATATTTGATCATGTTTTACTTAGGGGTAAATAAAACAAGCTTGTGACTTCGCTAAGGACTATTTTAGATGCTTAGAATATAAATTAGGAATAGATGGAACTTTTTATTATTATGCAATAGTATAAATGTGTCTCTATATTGAAATTTATAAGTGAAGTAATAAGTGACTTGAGTGTAACAATTCAAAATGGGTAACCAAATGCTACGAAGCCTAAGAACATGGAAGATAAGCTAAGGGAGGGGTTAATTTTAAATTTTGACCATTTATAGGAAAAATATAATGTCCCATAGGGATAGGAATACCTCCCACTATTTTCTCTATTGGATGTTCTTGTCCCTTATGAATAAGTGATAATTTTTGGATCTGTTTAAGGGCATTTTTAGCAATCTAAACATTTTTTTATGTGATAGATGGTGGCTTGAAATAAAAAAAGGTCTTCACATATGTTCAGGATAGGATGAAGTGTAAAAATAGTTAATATTTAAGTACACAAATTAATTAAAGATAAAATGGGGTATAACTAACATGATCAAGTATTCATGACTAGTTTTAGGTTACTAAAACTTTTCATTATACATATATACTCATCTTTTTCATTCTTCTATTATTCTACCCTTGGTTTTGTTCCATATTTTTTTTCCACTTTGATGGTCTATCTTGATCCAAAAATCCATGGCATTCATCCTATAGTGCACATATTTCATGACATGGTACTTGAGTTTTCTTGAATATCAACTATTCACAAATATTTTGAGCTTATTATTAGTGTAGGGTGTTTATTTTCTACATATTTTTTATTGTGGCTATTTTCTACACATGATACATGAGTTATTCCGCTTCACATGGAGTTACCCTACACTTGTGGGATATTCTTGCTTATGTGTACATTGTCATAGGAGTTACATGTTTGACTCAACATTAACTAGATAGAGTTACTCTTGACCAATTATTCCTGGTATGGGATTTACACTCTACTCTTAGCACATTTGACCTACTTTTATGGGGTAGTTACACATTTTAATCCTTATTTGTACATGTTGCTTATTGAGATATTATATGGAGTGTTGGAATAATTTGTGTCTAGCTATTATTTCAATTATCTCATTTGTATGATTTTACTTTTTGTTTGTGTACGCTTGCCCTATTTTGCCTTTGAGTAATATGTGTCTCACATCACTAATGAACTCATGAATTTATTGTATCAGTGATCTTAGCATTATCTATGATATGGTATCAGAGCCATCTTGATATACGTATGTCTATTTTTAATTCATTGTTAGTTTATTAAATCTATGAGATTTTAGTATTTGTAAAAAAACTTGTTATTACATATCCATTGCTAGAAGAGTGATCATTTTTTGGCGGAGGATTTTTTTTGCAAGTTGTCTAATTATATTATCTCCCATGATCAACTTCAATGTGGTATTTATAACTTTATACTTGTAATTTTTGGATATGTATAACTGGTTTTTTAATTTCTCATGGCATTTTTAGCTCCAATCTACTTTTTTTCTAGTTAAAAGGGTTTTTGCTAATTTATTTTTTTGGATTCAAAAAAGACTTCATTTGGCAATGGGATGCCACTCATCCTACCACTTGGGCACCATTATAGCAGCCCCAATTCACTTTGGGTGGCATTTTTATCCCTGGGAGCCATTGTTGTAGATCTAGGGTGCCATATTGGGACCTAAAATGCCACTTTTCAATGTTGTTTCTCCATATTTTTTCATACACAAACCTAGGCACCACTTTTCCACAGTTCATGCATTGAAATTGAGGGTTTGAATATTTTGATATATTCCTAGTCTTATTTATAATGATACTAAATCAATTTACCTATTCTAGTATAGTATAGAACTTCATGTTTAGGCATGGGTTTCTGTGGGGTGCCCAAAATTATCTGAAGCTTCTCCATCTTGGTGGTCATACCTTCTCTAAGAAGTAGTAGTTAAATTTTCAATAAGTCAAAAATAAAATATAACTTATGCTCTAAATTCACATGGTTATTTTATTAATCATAAATTATTATTATTTTTTCAAAATAGCTTATTTTTATTTATGCCACTTAAGTGAAATTTTTTCTTTTAGTTTCACAAGTAAGTGGGTAGAAGGTTTGGTTAAGGCTTAGAATTTTGATTGAAGAGGTCACTGGTTTGATTTCAACCCCTATATGTAAGGCTATACCTTGATTTTAGCCTATATTTATTTAATATTTTGTGAAAATTTAATTAAAATAGGCCATTAATAACATGAAAAACAAAATTATAATAAATTTTGATCGATAAATTAGAATCGAATGTCTCTTCAAATTTTCATATTTTGTCATTATCAATCCATTCATCCCATTTTTATTGTAATTGTACTAAAATTATAAAGTGTCAAATTTGGGAGTTATATAGTATTTGAGAGACATAATGGAGATATTATGGGATTTTATTTTTCTTTGTCATATACCTTTGTTCTCTTGCTAGTCAAAGATGGAAGTGAGGCCTTGTTTGGTAGGTGGCCAAACCCCCTCACAAGCAAACCACTCTATTTTTCTTATCTCTTTGCTTGCTCATTATTCTACACTTTTACTCTCCTTATGGATGCATTATCGATAGATCCCAACCTTCTTCATTGACATATTTTCATTTTTATGTGTGCCCTTTTGGTGTCAACTACATTGATTGCTCACTTTTGGATGCATTATCATCTATGTCTAGTATCCATTTGTTGATACATGAATTGACACTTGTGAAAAATTTACTCTTATCTATTTAGACACATTATCAGCTAAGACTGATGTCCATAAATTAGAATGTGTTGTGTTACTTACAAACATAAGGAGGTCATTATTGATTATATTATAGGGGTTATTATGGTCCCTACTTTCTCTCTTATGTGCATGCTCATTTTTCGTGACTTGTGTACCACTTTGGTGACCACTACATTGATTGATCTTGCATTTGTGGATGCATTATGAGTTGAGCTTGCCATCCATTCACTGAGTGTTCATTATCATTTATGTAGTGTTTTTATCATTACACTTCTTTGGTGTCTTCTCTTAGTCATGTTGATTCCACTTGAGAGATACCAACTGTAGAGTAATTTTTACTCTACATCATATTTAATTTATTCTTTGATCCAAGCACTGCAATTTTGATTCTTTGGGCAAAGCCACGAAGTCTTGATGCAGAGGGCCGATTTATTTTGACTAAGTGTCAGAGTGCAGCGGAAGCTGCCAAGTGTCATTATCTAGCCGCGGGACCGTTTCTCCTTGTTTCTTTTGCCTAAGTTTTGAAGTAGTGGACTTCACCAAGTGTCAATCTTTAGGAGATGAAGCAGGCCAGCTGTCACTCTCCGAGGCCTCTTTTGACAAACCAGTAGACTTCGCCATGTGTCAGAATTTGGGAAGCTATGAGTCCAATGCTTTCCATTCAACGTAAAGGCATTGTCTTATTAAGTGCCACAAAGTAGCAGATGCTACCAAATGTCACTCTTTGGGTCCCCTTCTACTCCATCCATAAAAGAAGTGGAAGATTCCACTTACCCTCCTCAAAACCACAGAGGCCTCCACATGTCAATGCCTGAGAAAATCATCATCAAGCTCTATTGCTAAATATAAAATTGTGATGGGTCCCGGGTGTTACTTCAAAATTGGTAGAAGCTGCCAAATGTCTCCATCCATAAAAATCCTATATGTGTCCCTAGTGTTAATACAAGGGAAGTGGAGAGAGCCGCGTGTCTTCGATGAATCAGGTGGAAGGTGCCAAGTGTCATCCTCTGGTGCCTCCTAGACCATAAAGGGAAAAGTTTATGAATCGGCTAAGTGTCCTCCCTCATATCTAATAGAACAGAGTGTCCATCTATCTGTTAAAGCAAAATGGAGGGAAAATTGGCTAGAGTTAATTCAAGTAGATGGAACAGTGATCAGGTAGTTTTATGGAGCCCCCAAAGCATTGAATGAGTCGACTGTTTGTCCCCTCAGAGTGTAAGATGGAATAGACAGGTGTGCAGCCCAGTAGGTGATAGAATTTGAATTTTAGGTAGGAAAGAAGGTGATGATGTAGGGAGACATCTGAATCTATATAAGCAGGACTGTAAAATCCAAAAGAAAAAGAGGGGGGAATTCTCATAGTTTTAGACTTTCAGAGTTTTTGACCAATAATATCATTTGCTTTTGTTACATTTTCCTGAGTTGAAAGGTTTATATGACTGTGTGTGTTTCTGCATCTTTTTTATGACTGGAAGATTCAATAAGAAAATTGAACACTATGCCCTTATTGATGTCATCTGTGTCATTTGCAAAGTAGTCTATGCTGTAGATTTTTTAGTGTTGTGATTGGAAATGTTATTTGCTTCTGTCCCATTTTTTGGAATCTAAAGTTCTACATAACTGTGCGTGACTTATGTGCCTCTAATGTGATTGGAAGATTCTATTAAGAAGATTGAACACTATGCCTTTGTTGACAATTCATGTATCTCAACAAAAGACTCCCCTGTTGTGAGCCTCTATTTTTGTTATTCCAATCTTTTACATTGATCATGCACTTGTCTACTCTTAAATGTAATAGAATCACATAATAGTTTCACTATGCTCAAGTTAGGATTAGGATTACTCTTAGGCACATCGCCATAGTTAGGTTTCAATTCCTGCATTTTGCATTTCTGGTTAGTCTCCTATCCCTTTTCCTCAACACCCAATACAAAAGAAGAGACTAGCTTCTTTAAAATCTGGAGGTTGTTTTCAAGCCGCATTGTCCCACAACTTGAAACTTCCCATTGTTGTTGATTAAGATCTAGCACCATTTTAAGACATCAATAGTTTTTGGCACGCTCGGTGGGACCAATCTTTCAAGGAGTTGAAGAATTTTGGTGTATTTTTTAGCCAATCTACCTTTGGAGGTTTTTATCGACACCAACAACGACTCTGTGTTACTAGCCAATCAAGCAGTATCATCAAGAAATACCTTTGGTATGTATAACTATGTAACTCTTAGCTATGAGTCTTATTCTCCTTTAAATATGTTTTATCAGGAACAAGCTTCTCCTAGAATCATGTCGAGTAATGAGGATGCATATTGTTATGAGCCACATCAGTCTTATGCCCAGTTCCCCCAATATGTCTCATCCCATGTTGAACCTAACCTTATTTTCACTTTCAAAAAAACATTGCTGGGATTTAAAAAATATGTGTTAGAGCTTGATAACAGAAGGGGATGTGGTCAAGAAATTCCTTGTCAAGTCATCTATCAAGTGAGGGAGGCCATAGACCTGATCAAAAGTGAGTGGGATCCCATTAAAAGGGCATATTGGCAAGAGCTTACATACGAAATGTTAGATGTGTGTGGATTGATTGCATTTATAGAAGAGAGGCTAGGAATTCATGAGAACCAGCCTTATCAAATCTACCAAACTTCATATCCACCACCACAAATTCCAGATCAGGCATATGCCACCCCTATTCATGGGCAAGGTCAAAATTGTCAAGGTCAATTCCCCAATAATGCAGAGCCCATGTTAGCAGCAAGTCAGGATGACCCCAGACCCTCACTTGTTCCTCAACTCTCCCCCACCATTCCTCAAAAGGCTCCTCACTTCTATAAAAATTCTTATGAGCCTGCTTTAGAAGAAACTTCTTATACCACTCCCCAGATCTTTTAGCATGATGACGAGTCTCTAAGTTGGACCGAAGAGGATGATGAAGCAACTGAAAACTTTGCAGAGGAGTGCGTTCAATTCATGGCTAGTCAAGAGGATTTCATCAGTACAGAGGAGGAGGAGATCACCATAGACTCTCCTTTTGATGAGCAAAAGGATAAGCCACAAGCTTTTCTTTAACTTCTGATGAGGAGGAGATCATTTCTGATTTTTTCCTCACTCTGCAAGAGGATATGGAGGAACATGGACACTCCCTCGACCAAGTCATTGAGATAGGAGGCACTGAGCTGGTTTTAGATGAAGAAGAAAGTCTTGAGATTCAAATGAGTATGCAGAAGAGATGCCAGCCTTTTAATTCATCCTTGCAAGAGGATGAATTCATCAAAGAGCATGATGATGAAATAAAGCTAGAATATGAAGAAGATGTGCCAAAAGATAATGGATACCAAAAGGCACAGCATGAAGAACCAATAGCCCATGATTTATTGATGACACCTGACAACATGAAGAACCAATATTCGATGGGCATTTAAGGACAAGAAGAGTTCATAGGTGTCGAATACACGTTTTGCTCAAAATCATTTGAGTGCAGCAGATCTGTGTGGATGGTGCAGAGAACATTCCATCAACGACATATCCGTTGCAACCACTGGTATGGAAACACAAGTTAGTTTGTCATAAAGAGGACGTGGGAAAGTTCATTTTCGATCCCGAAGGAAAATAAGGAATTTAAATCAATGTAGTTAGGTAGTTTCCATTCCCACATTGCTTTGTTTTGTTTTTGCTTTGCCACTTTTTCTTTAAAATAAGCGTTTTAAACATAGATTCGGCATCTTAGAAATTCTTTAATTCTTTATTTTTTGCTGCAATAAATGCTTCCCCAAATCTTTTAAAATCTCCAAGGTACCTTGCACCGCATAATGTGTCTACCTCGCTATTTCTCAAAGATTGAGTAGGATTTGCTAACGATCACCTTAATTTAATGTTATTTAGGACTTGATAGGCCCATAAAAATCCCTTACCAAATTTTAAAGTTTAAAAACTCTCAAGCATTTCTATGAAAATATATTGCTCATTGTGATTGTGGCACCTAGTGAAATTTGTTGCAGCAAGCATGTTTTTATCTTGCAAAAGGTTCATACTAGGTTATTATACAAGAGATTTAGAGATGGCAGGAACGTCAAAAACACCCAAGAAGAGAGGAAGGGTGCAGTCCCAATTGGACCCAGAAGAGGAAGAACAACCTTCACAGTGCCCAGTGTAAATCACTACAACTTCTCCTCAGGTAGGAATTACTCCCCCTCCTCCCTCTCAATCCATGCCGCAAGCCTTAATGTTACCCTATTTCTCCCCCTCTATTCCTAGAAAAATGCCCCTTCAACTCACCCCTAGCCAGCCAATGGTTCTCCAATACAGCCTACCACAAGGATTTCCCTTCGCAGGGGGATATATTACGTCCCCTTCCACTTTCTAGATGCAGGCTGATGTCACAAGGAAGGCAAGAGAAGCCTGATTAGAGAAGAAGAGTAAAGTGAATAAAGCAATGGCAATGCCACATTTGAGGTCACAATTTGACCCCATTCAACAGCATCTGATGGTGACCCATTTGTCACCCAACGTTGCCAAGCCGAGCAAAGAAATGTGGCCAGAAGACTGCAACATGAACGCAGTGGCCATCGATATGTCCCTATTCATGCCTCAAGACAGAGACGAGCTCATGACCGAATCCACTTCTATGGTCACAAAAGATTATTTGAGGATATCGAGGAGATTGTAAAAGATAGAGGCTGACCAGGCCACAGAAAAGGCAAACTGCAATAGTTTGGCCGAACAAATAAACCAGAAGGATAATGAGATAGCTAGTCTGCAAAAATAGTTGCAAGATATTGTTTCCCTCCAGACTCAATGGGCAATTCAGGCCCAAAATGATTCTCTGAAAGCAGAGCTTGAACTTGCCAAGGGTGCAGCAACAACTCTAAGATGGGAAAATGCAACATTGTAGGGAAGAATCGAAGGACTCCAACTGTAGGTTACCCAATCATAGCAAGGGTTGCTGGAAGAATAGAACAAGGGTGCAGCTTTTCAAACCCAGCTCTAGGCAGAGCAGTAGCAGATCGTGTAACTAGAAATTGAGCTGACCAATATGCCAAGAGGTATCAAAATGGTGCAGTTGGTGAAGGAACTCTACAATTCAGCATGGGAGAGAATCTCTTTAGAGATTCTCCAGCTTAGGCCACTTTTCACCTTCCTACACCACATGCAGTAGCTGTGCGAGATGGTCGAGAATCTGGTATAGAGCGCTTTGGCCATGATCTCCTGGAGAGTCACAGACTCTCATTCTTTGTTGGATAAGCTCTACAACTCAAGGGATGTAACATTGGTAGCCATAGGGATTCCTCATAGAATGGTCACTATAAAACAGGTCAATGAGGAGCTCAGTCGTAATGCCATAGCCAATAACTGTAGAAGCTATCTCGATGTTGTCAAAGAAGGCATCGGTGAAATGAGGCAACACATTGAAGATCTAGTGTAACTAGGCCTTCCTTCCCCATTTCTGGATGCAAGGATGGTGCTGCTGGTGTTGGCCAGGCAAAGGGATCAAACAGTTTTTTAGAGCTTGTGGGATGATTCTCCAACCTCTGAGGTCGAAAATGTTCTAATCCCTATTTTCTGGCTAGAATCCAAGCTAAAAGCCACTGCTCAGATCCTATAAACCTTTTTTCACAAGGATCTCATTAGCTTGGATTTGGCTTTTGACGAGTTACAGAGAAAGGAAGAATTATCCGACCATGAGTGGTCTATCTTCCAGATAGCTCTTTCAAAGCTATAAATTTTGAAATTTTGATCGAGTGAGAGTCGGGTTCTTTTTTAGTAGGCCCAAAATTCCTAGTGGTTGCCAATCACTGTAGAGTAATTTTTACTCTACATCATATTTAATTTATTCTTTGATCCAAGTGTTGTAATTTTGATTCTTCAGGTGAAGCCGTGAAGTCTTGATGTAGAGGGATGATTTATTTTGACTAAGTGTCAGAGTGTAGTGGAAGCTGCCAAGTGTCATTCTCTAGCCGTGGGACCATTTATCCTTCTTGTTTCTTTTGCCTAAGTTTTGAAGCAACGGACTTCACCAAGTGTCAATCTTTGGGAGATGAAGCAGGCTAGCTGTCGCTCTTCGAGGCCTCTTTTGACAAAGCAGTGGACTTCACCATGTGTCAGCATTCGGGAAGCTGTGAGTCCAATGCTTTACATTCAACATAAAGGCATCATCTTATTAAGTGTCACAAAGTGTTAGATGCTACCAAATGTCACTCTCTGGGTCCCCCTCTACTCCATCCATAAAAGAAGCAGAAGATGCCACTTACCCTCCTCAAAACTGCAGAGGCCTCCACGTGTCAACGCCCGAGAGAATCATCATCAAGCTCTATTGCCAAATATAAAATTTTGGTGGGTCTCGAGTGTTACTTCAAATTGGTAAAAGATTCCAAATGTCTCCATCTGTAAAAATCCTATATGTGCCCCTAGTGTTACTACAAGGGAAGCGGAGAGAGCCGCGTGTCTTCGATGAATCAGGCGGAAGGTGCCAAGTGTCATCCTCCGGTGCCTCCTAGACCATAAAGGGAAAAGTTTATGAATCAGCTAAGTGTCCTCCCTTGTATCTAATAGAATAGAGTGTCCATCTATTTGTTAAAGCAAAATGGAGGGAAAATTGGCTGGAGTTAATTCAAGTAGATGGAATAGTGATCGGGTAGTTTTATGGAGCCCCCAAAGCATTGAATGAGTCGACTGTTTGTCCCCTCAAAGTTTGATGGAATAGACAGGTGTGCAGCCCAGTAGGTGATAGAATTTGAATTTCAGGCGAGAAATAAGGTGATAATGTAGGGAGACATCTGAATCTATATAAGCAGGACTGTAAAATCCAAAAGAAAAAGAGGGGGGAATTCTCATAGTTTTAGACTTTCAGAGTTTTTGACCAATAATATCATTTTATTTTGTTACATTTTCTTGAGTTTAAAGGTTTATATGACTGTGTGTGTTTTTTCATCTTTTGTATGACTGGAAGATTCAATAAGAAAATTGAACACTATGCCCTTGTTGATGTCATCTGTGTCATTTGCAAAGTAGTCTATGCTGTAGATTTTTTAGTGTTGTGATTGGAAATGTTATTTGCTTCTGTCCCATTTTATAGAATCTGAAGTTCTACATAACTATGCATGACTTCTGCACCTCTAATGTGATTGGAAGATTCTATTAAGAAGATTGAACACTATGCCTTTGTTGACAATTCTTGTATCTCAGCAAAAGACTCCCCTGTTGTGAGCCTCTGTTTCTGTTATTCCAATCTTTTACATTGATCATGCACTTCTCTGCTCTTAAATGTAATAGAATCACATAATAGTTTTACTATGCTCAGGTTAGGATTAGGATTACTCTCAGGTGCATCGCCATAGTTAGGTTTCAATTCCTGCATTTTGTGTTTCTGTTTAGTCTCCTATCCCTTTTCCCCAACACCCAATACAAAAGAAGAGACCAGCTTCTTTAAAATCTGGAGGTTGTTTTCAAGCCACATTGTCCCACAGCTTAAAACTTCCCATTGTTGTTGATTAATATCTAGCACCATTTTAAGACATCAACACCAACTAATGAGGAGAGTTGATTCCACACTAGTGTTTCTTCTTGTAAAGACCAACTATGTTTCTAAGAGTGCTTACATGGAACACTTTCTCACAATAAAAAATCATACTCCATTATTATTTGGATAGATTCTTTCCCCTTCTGACTTAGGTTAGTATAATAAGTGGGATTACACTTGTGACAAGGTTCTTGGTACTTTATTATTACATGTTTACATGGATCTTCATTACCATGTGTAACATAAAGCATGTCCCTATGCTATTTAGAGCATCCTATAGTCTCTTTTTAAATATCTTGTTGAGAACTATATCATTCCTCCTCCTTCTCTTCCTATCATATCTTAAGATACTATTGTACTTCTTCCTACTCATATTTCTTGTGATGACACATTCATGATGGACTGTGTTCTTCCTTCTATTGAGCCACCACTATAAGATGAGATTCTCCCTAACCTTGGTTATCTCATTACAGATTCAACTTCCATCCCTATTCAGGATGTTACTCTTTCAAAGCCTTCATAGTATTTTACTTTTGAGGACTCTATTATTTCTAGTGTGAGTACACCCATTGAAAGATTTGATGACTCATATGTTCCTATGGATATTTATATTGCAAATTTGTGTGCTTCATCTACAATATCTTCTTCAATTTTGATAGTTGTTGATCCAAGATCTCATCTTCACATGCAAATTCTTCTAACAAGTGTTCTGTGTCCTTCTTTTGACAAGTTCACTTTAGTGGCATTATATCTAATTCTTGTGCATGATCTTTCTAGACCTATGTCACACCTTATTTTTGGACCTCTTTCAAATATCTTGATATTTCTACCTTTATCTTCCATGGTGAAATCAGTAGACTATCAGTACACACCTCATGTTCTTCCTTTGGAAAAAGGAAGAAACATTGTTTGATGTAGATGGAGCTTCTTTAGTCTTCATGCAGAGGATCTCATTATCAATATTGGTCATCTTTCAAGCTATACTTGGAATGTGGACTACTTCAACATCATCTTTGGAAGAGTATTCTATCTCTCTCTTCTTTTTTTTCTCTTTTGGGGGGAGTTTTTTCCTACAAGTTTTTTCCTTTTCTCCACTTTATGAGAGTTGCTTTGTACATGGGTACCTCATCAAGCCTTGTTTTTTGGACCCATTTTATTTTACCAACCTAAGTTGTGCTTATGGGGGGTGTTAGTGTAGAGTGTTTATTTTCCACATATTTATTATTGTGGTTACTTTCTTCACATGCCACATGGGTTATTCCACCTCACTTAGAGTTTCCCTACACTTGTGGGATATGATTGCTTAGGTGTACTTTTTCATAAGAGTTATATGTTTAACTCATCATTAACTAGATAGACTTACTCTTGACTGGCTATTCCTGGTATGGGAGTTACACTCTACCCTTAGCATATTTGACTTACTTTCATGGGGGAGTTACACATTTCAATCCCTATTTGTACATCTTGCTTATTGAGCTATTCTATGGAGTGTTGGATTAATTTGTGTCTACTTATTATTGAAATTATCTCATTTGTGTGATTTTAGTGACTTGTGGTTTGTGTATGCTTGCCATGTTTTACCTTTGAGCAATTCATGTCTTGCATCACTCATGGAACTCATGCATTCATTGTATTAGTGATCTTGGTGCTATCTCTGATGCTTACATGCTTTCATACTCTTACTTCTACATTTTAAATTAGTATACATTGATTATTTCCCACCAAAAGCACACATATTATTATCTGTATGTATGATATTGAGCTACATTGTTATAATTCACATATACATTGGGGACATATTATTTGATTTCACTTTCTCCACATTTTCAAGTTATCACATCTAGTGCATATTGTGCCTTGACCCATGTTGCAAATGGTTTAGATACCTCCCTTTCTTATAATTTTTTAAACCTTGTTACTTATCCTTGCTAATATGTTAAAAATATAAAAAATAAAATATTTTAAAATTCCAAAAACATTTAAAATATTTTCAAAAATAAAAAATAAGACATGAGCATGACATGATTTTCTAGTTTACTTCTTTAAATATGTTATTTATCACATGTTTTGTAGATGACATATTATTTTTCATACACGTGCATTTCATAAGGTATATGAGTGTGATGTAGGACATACATACTAAACATGGATTTTTAAATTTTGGATTCTCTTTTACCTAATATACATGCATTTATTAGGGGCATCTTATCCTATAGGTTACATTATTTTTGTCCCCAAATTTGAGTCTAGGTAAAAGTTTAGGGACCCCAAGTGAAATTTTATGACCAATTCAAATCAAGAGTCAAAAAAAAGAAATTTGTGATTGTGAAAGAAGATGAATCAATATGTATTAAGGGAATAT
Organism: Torreya grandis; assembly: GCA_037957365.1. Classification (NCBI taxonomy): domain Eukaryota; kingdom Viridiplantae; phylum Streptophyta; class Pinopsida; order Cupressales; family Taxaceae; genus Torreya; species Torreya grandis. The sequence goes on along the minus strand of JARHVA010000143.1, from coordinate 278,488 downwards.
AAAATTAGAGGAATATGTTTGTGTGTCAAAATTAGATGACTACTTTATAGCCATCAGATCCTGATGACTACAACACAAGCATCAAAACCTGATGATTGTAATGCAACCATAAAAACATGATAACTATAATGTAGGCCTCAAACTCTAATGAATGATTAGTGACTTTTCAAACCACCATCAATAGGGTTGATGCCTATGTGTGTAGATGTTTTTATCCCTCATCTATTTAATCCTTCCTACCTCATTTTATTTTTTCATTGTCTCTCTCTTGCATTTTAGACTCTTCCATTTTTGGTTCTTGTGTGTTATTCACTCGTTTGGAAGTGTTTTTTCATCTCTTACTCATTTTTTGGTGGATTTTTTAATTTGTTTGGCAGATTTGAAGTCTCATTTTTTGCTTATACCTTGACAAACTCCATAACTCTTTGAACATTTCTCTAGGATTCTCTAGATAACTAGTTGAACTTCATGATCTTATTTGTAGTTTATCAAACTCTACCCCCTAAATTATAGCCATTAGATATTTAAACCTTCATAGAAGTCATCATACTCCACCCCTTCATGGTATCCATCATATCCAAAACCCTATAGATCAACTATTATATTTGACTTCCTATAGAGCAGTTGTCAAATTCTACTACCTGTAATTATTATTTTTTACTCATTCATCTTACAATATCATATGTCAAGAACTTAGGAAAAAAAGGAAACATGAAGTATCAGTATCATGGGGTCACCTTGCAATCCAATTTAGAATCTAATATTGATCAGATAACTGACATAGATGTGGGACATGTTGGCTTGACAAATTTATGGATAGGGTCATGTTGATCACAACTTTGATTGGATGTAGAACATATATGATAATGGACTGCCCCAAGCCACTATTTTCCCAATATTAGTTAAGTGTCTAGAGTTATTCTTGACTTTGGCAAGCCATAATGATAAGGAGAATAGTAAATTAAGGAACTCAAAAGATGAATATGTTATGCACCTTAGTGAAGAGCATATCGAATATATGTTGAGAATACCTGACCATGAAACCTTTGTGCATCTCTCATCTAATTTTGATTAATAATTTTATGAATCTAATTCATTTTAATTTTCCAAGTCATTGAATAATCATTAGATAATAAATCCTAAATCCACTTCTACTAGAATGCCAAAAACCATTGCATTTTCTAAGTTTAAGATAGGGATGAGTGATATCATTACACTCTTGAATAGGGTGGTTGGTAATCCCATAACTAATAATTTACAAGAATGGATGTACATGTACCTTCAATTCATCCATGAAAATAATTAGTTCATCAACTAGGCAAAATTGATTAGTGATTCTATTCATAAGTAACTGTGTGAAGTACACCAAATAGGGAAGTTCTATATAACCTCTTATATGGTATATGTGGTTACTCATAGGTGAATATATAATGGTTTAAACATAATTGGTCAAATGATGTCATCATGGATTTATGAATTTTATCCTCAAATCACATTGGAGGATAGATCAAAACATTTCTATAGGGTCAATGATGTTTTTCTACATTACGTCATCCAAATGTTTGAGCCAAATCCATATAATCTCAGATTTTCCATTTCAACCACCATTGATATCTCAAGATGGGGTGGTTGGTTTATAAATTCTCCATTTTATCCTATATCAAAGTTTATGGACGTGATGTTTCCCCATTTATGTTACCAAAGTTTGTTGATGATAGGTGGGCCCTAATGGAACTAATATGCCAGCTCATAGAAACATATAAGTTCATAACTACTAAGCACAAGTCTAGACCTCATTTTCAAATTACCATTGGGAGATAAACATGTGCCTCACTCCACAAGTAAAATTCAATTGAGGTATAAATGGATCATGTTACCCTTTAACCCTTTTACAATATACCTTCTTTTGATGTTAAAGGGATGGTGGAAAATATTCTTAGCATTTCATATCAACACATCCCATATTTTGAATACTATTGGATGAATTGTGATAATGAAAATGAGGTCAATCTTAGGGATTAGTATTGTTTCACTCTTTAATAGGTAATTGAATACAACATATCATACATTCTATAAGATATTGAAGAGGATGAATATGAGGTAGATATTACTTATTATGAACAAAATATATAAGCCAAACCTCTACCTCGAGTTGATTATATAAATCCAAACTTGACATCCTTAGAAGATAAAATGCAAATTATCATAAATAGAAACCTGTCATGGCTTAAAGGTAAAGGAATTAATGCATAAAATGTTGGATTTCCACTACCATTAAGAGTTAAAAGCATAAAACATGATCAATTGTAATAACACATGGGAAAGATCTTGCAGGTTCTTCATTTGGTGCTGGTATAGACCTAATTATAATTTAAGATGAAAAGGATAAACAATTAGAAGACCCATAAATTATCTAAATTAAAATTTCATTAAACTATAAGCTCAAGAAGTTAGAAGAGAAGCTAAAGGGACCCCCCAAATCTCCATTATTTAGGTAATACCATGTGCTAATGTGGTTCACTCTCAAGGATTGATAAAAAACACCACTTTATAGTTCATGGATACAAACCCTTCTGTGATAATCTCTAAATCTTCTCTTATAAAAATTACATCTCCTTAGCTTTCTATTAAATTATTCATCTTGCATTTCCAACATTCAACAAAAGTTATAACCCCACTTCCATATTTTATCTTAGAATATGAGCCTAAGCCTCTCAAGCTAGATGATGAAGATATTGAGCCTCTCAAACAAGATGAAGAGAATGTTGAACCTATATTAGATAAATCCTTAACAAACCCTCTTGTTGTCATTGAGACTAAGATTTAGACTGAACAAGGACTTTTGTAGGAGTTTTCTAGTATGAAGGTTCCAGATTATTTTAATGAGGCAGTTAAAAAGATGAAAAATATGGTCTAGTCATAGGAAGTTTATTTTAGTATGCTTATAACACCTATGCCTCATACACTAAAGAAACCTAAGATGATTTTGTAATCATACTTCCCATGACCCTACTCCTCCCTATGATTACATTTTAGCTCATGTGCATAATACCAACCCTGCTTATCCTACTTAGAGACATTCACCATTCAATTATACCTTTCCCACATCATATTCTCATCACCTATACATCCTCAATCCATCTTGATCCTTTTTCATGCTAGACAAGCTCTCTAGGGACCCCCTAAGGCCCTTTCAGAGGCTTTTTGACCACCCTAGGTTGCCTCTAGGTCTAGGTCATGGATTAGGGAGGAAGCCCATGCCCTAGGCCACATGTTTTCTTCACAAAATCCATGGTGTAGGCCATGGCCTAGGCAAAATGTGTGAAAAAGTGCCTTGTTTGGGCCCAAATGGCTAGATACAACTAGTTTTGGGTTGTTTGGTAGATTAGGGTTGAGATATATGCCTTTTCCTCATTCATTTGAACCTTTATCTTCAATATATCCTACATTATTGCTTTGATCTTCCCACCTAATCATCACACTTAAAGTTTGACTTCCTCCTTGAATTTCTCTTGGTTCTTTCTTGGCACAATAGCTTTTATTGTGACAAGAGATGCCCTACTCTATTACAACTATTCTTGGTGATTCACATTTCTCTCTATAGTGTTCCTAAATTTTTTGGGATGATTTTTTATCCCTTAAGACTCCATTGCACTTATCTCTTATGCTCCTTGCATTGGCTATTCTATATATTGGAATATTTTTGTTTACCTTTTCCACAGCTTTTGGCTCTTAGACTAGACTCAACTCACACATGGCCTAATCCTCTTCCTCTCTTACCTCCTAACTTGGATATTTGGTTGGTATAAAGTCTGAACATCTCTCTTGATTTTTATATGAGGGTAATTTGCTATGCAAAGTGAAACTCTTTATTTATTTGTTGTAATATACATGTTAGGGTTTAATTTTTTTGTGATTTAGTTTGTTAGGGCATTGCTTAAAAAAGTTTCTAAAGCTTCTTGCATTTGTATATGGTTAAAGGATATCTTCATTGATTGAAATATCCTCTATTACATTCCATGCTCTCTTTATAAATATTTTTCATTTCATATTATAATTTTACATGTTCAAAACAAACTATATAACTTACTCAAACAATCTCTCTCTCTCTTGTTAAACAAGAACATTGCATTGTTAAAAAACAATAGTGTTGAAAGTGAAAGATAGATCAAACTTAGATTAGGCACGCTCTTGAGGCCTTTCTCAAAAAAAAAAATTATTTTTTAAAACATCTTTCATTTGGCCTGAAAGTGCCTTTGCTTCTAAGTTTACATATCATTTGTTAGCTCTCTTTACTTGGAATTATTGTTTCCACAATTTCTATGCAATTAGTTGTCTACTCTGAGCTACTTGCTTTATTGTGGTTATATCCACTAGAGATACCTACATCCTTTGTGTGCTTGATCATGATATCCATAACTTAGTTTAAAAATCTATCTACTTCTTGGTGTAAGATAACAAACCAGATAGCCACTATAGATCTCCTATAGCCCATAGAAGCCTTGAAGCTTCTAGCCTCTTAGTGGTTTATTTAAGTAGCTTGTGTACCCCTCGCCAAACACTAGTGGTTCCATTCAAATTCTTTGAGATATATTTTGGTACACCCAATAGTACCTCACATATGGTCTCATGCTATTTATATCTTGTTTATATCTCTTTTAGCCAACTCCCCTCTATTAGTTGTTAGGCTTTGCTTTCAGTTGTGTTTTAGCTCTTACCATGTTTATTTTATCTTGATTTGGTTTTATGTCATTCTCCCTATTGTTTCTCTATTGGTTTACCTTTTTTTTGTCTTCCATGTTTCTCTTGATTCATTTCATCCATGGCAAGTCTCCCACCCTTGGGATGACAATCCCATCAGATTCAAGGTCTCATCCTTGAACTCACTCATGAGTAGACCATGGTTATAATGGAATGCCATAGACACTGTAGGATTTAGGAGGATGCCTCAACCCAAAATGGCAATGTATACCCTCTATAATTCCAAAAGGAATAATATTGGTATATCTATAAGCAATATACTCAGTCTCCTATTCACCATTCTGAGCTTCACTCATATGAGGATGTTTTATCTCAGCCCCATGTCACATCTCATTCACCCATTTGAGGTGATAAGGATCCCCTTGCACAACTAGGACTTGATGAGTTACATGTGATCATTGATGATTTTTTTAGATGTCATTAGGAGAATTAAGTTCACCCTTATCACCCTAGGAGTTATTAGTGTGATTCCTCTAGAGATAGAGATCACACCTATTTAGTTTTGAGTTCCTCAAGTAGTTCTTGTATGAGTTCCCCACCTCTTTATTGGTAGGAGACTTTACATCAAGAACACCCTCATATCCATGATGTCGGTCATAGGTATTCTCACTTAATTAGGTATATTCATCATAAATAATCCTCCCATCCTCCTAGCCCTTCCTTTATATTTTTTGATGAGCGTGCTCATTTTGATCATCAACTATAGACTAGAGATCCATGGGATGCATATCAGGAGCATCTGTGCCCACCAATTGACCCTCATCTGATGACACATGATCAAAACCATGGGTACTTTAGTCATAATAATGAATTCCATGTGTATTCCATGTCATCCCATTATCCTTGTGAGGAACATTACCCATCTCGTGGTCTTTCCCCACCCTATGGTAGAGATGATTTCCATCATAAGCATCTTCCCCATCAAGAACCACCTTAACATCATCTTCTCTATAATCATGGTTATGATGATGCCTATGGGCATAGGTAACATCATTTCCATCATGATCCCCCTCCTAAATCTCATCACTAACCTTTTATAAATTATGCCTATGAGGATATCTATCAGAATCCTCTAGCCCCTTGGGTATGTGTTACTCCCCTCCTTACTCCTATCCCTAAACTACCTAAGTTCAATGGGACTCAAGGCTTTAGTCCCACATAGTATATTATAGCATTCATGATGGCATGTATGAATTGGTAATAGGAAAAAGCACTGATGTTGAATCTCATCACTCATTCTTTATGAGTTGAAGCTCTTGTGAGGTTTCATAATCTACCTCCATATTCTCTCTAGTTTCTAGCTCCTTCTGAATGACTTCCTCCAATACTTTGATATCTCTAGGATTTTTAACCTTGGAAACCAATCACTCACCTCCAAGGCACATGCTAAGGGTGAGTCAAACTTTGATTTTGTGCATAGTGGTGTTCATCCATCCATACATGTAGAACCAAGTTCTCGGATAATCAACTTTATGATATGTTCACATGAGCATTAAGATAGGAGGTTCACCTTGAGGTCCTTAAGCATGAGCCCACACTGTATGATGAATTTTTTAATGAGTGTTTGAATATTGATGTGTTGAGGTACATGTGGGCATGCATCCCATACTAACCCAAAAATCATCCTCTTCACATGATCACAACCATAATATGACCAATAATGGTGTCATTGATTCTCCTCCTAAAAAGAAGCATAAGAAGTACAATGATGACGTGAATGCTTTGAGAAAGAAGCCAGGTAAAAAGAAGGCTTTTGAATCTAGCATTGAAAAATAATGGATGGTATTTCTTTATGACCCTGACAATCTTTGCAATTGCCATCAGAAGAGGGGGCACAATGATGCCAATTATATTTCCTAAAAGTATGGTGTTCAAGCCTCACCTCTATCATATATTTATCCTCTTGTAGAACCCAATTAGAAATTGAATGTGTTTAAGGAGCCTCTACTTGAACATGAAAAGGATAAGAAGAAGAATAAAAATAATAAATCAAAAGCTAAGGCCCCTCATTATCCTTCTTTCTCTTCTACCTCTTCTAACTCCTCTTCTTAGGTTGACTTGAGAAGGAAAGCCAAGCGTGAGAGTAATAAGGTCATTTTTGCTATTGACATAGCCTCTATTGGGTATGAGTGATTTATCAACATGTACTCAGGGTAGGTTACCAACCTTGTTGGAGAGACTAGTGGTGTTGGACCTCCTATCTAGCCCATGGGGGTAGAGAATCCCAAGGTCAGATTTCACTTTCAGTGTAACATCCCTCCCTAGGCTAGATAATGTCCTTACTCTATCATAGAGGACCTTATTCACCTTTATCCTAAGTAAAGGAGCCTCATATTTGATGATCTTGGTCTCTCTCATGGGGTTCCACAATGGGATGATGTTGATTTTTTTAAAAATCTAATGCATCCGAGTACCCTCCCCTTCTTGTCCTCTCTTTTAACCTTACCTCTTTGCCAGATGCTTCAATTCTATCAAAAAAGGCTAGGTTCTCTCTCTATATATTGAGACATATATTGATGACTGACATGTTATGTAGTGTATCATTGATGAAGGAGCTACATTTAATATCATACCCCTACATGTGTTCAATGAGCTTAGGATCAATTGGAAGCTCTCTGATTCTTTTCATAACTTTGTTGGTTTCAATAATGACATAGTTATGTTGGTGGGGAATGTGAAGCTTTGGGTCAAGTTTGGTCCCAAGATAATCAGGATCAAGTTTTATGTGTTAGACCTTGATCTCTCATACAACATGATTCTTGGCCATCCTTGGACTAATACCATGCAGGATGTCACATGGGCCATGTTTTGCATGGTTCAGTTCATGCATGAAGGTGAGGTTCATACCATGGAAGATGACCTAGATCCTTGGGCATTACTCTATGTAAATACAAATCCCTTAGGTGAGGCTTTGGCTATCTTCTCATGAGGTTCTATAGATTCTCATATACCCATATCTCTGAGTATCAATTTCTCAAGGATGAGCATTATGATATGATGGAGTACTAATCTATGTTTATTTCTTTAGAGTCTGACACACATTAATTGACTCCCTCTTTTTCTATATGATGATAGGATGGCTCATATCTCCTCCAATACCTATTTTAATATTTCTCCTTAGATGTTGAGCTTCCCCTTGCATCGTGCTTTCCCCATTGGAGTATAGGTTCTCTTAATGCGTCTCCTATTGAGATTGATAGAGTAGATGAGTTTGATCTTGAGTATTATTTCATTCATGTTATGGCATGTAACCTATTTAAGGAGAGAAATTCATATACCAAGCTCATGTGGGCTTGTCTTAAGCATGATTATCCCCTTAATTGCCTCAATTTAGAGATCTCTCTCATTGATGGTCCAAGCCCTAGCATTCCCCTCATGAATGTCCTCATAGTTGAACCTAAAGTGTTAGATCAATCGTTCCATCCTATACTTGAGTGCTTCAAGGAAGGAAATGCTATGGATTTTGAAGTATCCATAGCTGTTAATCTTTGCACTTTAGCAAGGCCAAAGATCATCAAGATCACTGTTAGCCTTCCTCTAGAGGAACAGGATGTTTTATTCACCTTCTTGCATGAATTTTTGGATGTATTCACTTGGGAATATGTTGATATGAATGGAATGGATCTTGATATTTTTTCCATAACCTCATTATAGATGATGAGACCTAGCATGTTCTCCAAAATCAATGACCAATGGTAGTTAATATCACCCAGCTAGTCAAGGCTGAGATTGAGAAGCTCATCTAAGTTGGTTTCATCTAGGCCATTTACTACCCCTAATGGATTTCCAACATTATTCCTATTCTTAATAAGAATGTAGTGGTTTGGATCTGCATTGAATTTTGGGATCTCAATATGGCTTTCCCAAAGGATAAATTTCTTACTCCTTTGATTGACTAGATTATTGATTCCACTACTAGTTTTAAGATCATGTCCCTCATGGATGGGTTCTTAGGGTACAAAAAAATTTATATTATACCCAAATACTAGCAAAAGATAACATTCACTACCCCTTGGCGTACCTTCTATTATGCCATCATGCCTTTTGGTCTAAAGAATGCTAGGGCCACATATTAGCATGTTATGACCCACATTTTTTATAACGTTATCTATAATATTGTTGAGTGTTATGTCAATGACCTCCTTGGAAAATATCATAATTAGGATGAGCATTTGTGAGACCTTAGGATCATCTTTGAGAATCTTAGAGAGTATCACATTATCCTTGACCCCAAGAAGTGCATTTTTGTCATCTCCACTAGAAATCTTCTTGGCTTCCTCATTTTGTAAAAGGGATCAAAGTGATGTTTGAAATGCCTCCCCTATACAACCTTGTTTAGTTATTGTCCTTCCTAAGAAGTCTCAAGTTCCTTAGACATTTCCTTGAGGAGTATGCTCATAAATCCATACCCCTCACACATCTCCTATGCAATAACACACCATTCTTGTGGTCTATTGAAGTCTAAATATATTTCAAAGAATTGAAGTGCATGCTTCATAATCTTCCAATCCTGATGGCACCCATTGAGGGTTGTGAGTTTATCTTATACACCTTTGTCATTGATCTTTCCATCGAGGGCATGTTGTGTCAAAAAGATGACACTGGTAGAGAGAGATCTATTTACTACATCTCTCACATGCTAGTTGGCCTTAATCTCAACTACTCTCTTATTGAGTGGTAGTGTCTCTCCCTCATATTTGACATGAATAAGTTAAGACATTACATGTTGGGCCAAACCACCAATGTTGTTATTTAGTTTGATCCACTTTACTACCTACTTAGAAAAACACATCTTGCTATCAAGACTAAGATGTGGATCATGTTTCTTTAAGAGTTTAACCTCCACATTATTAACCAAAATAACACTAAGGTTTTGGTTATAACTGAGCAACTCGTTGAGTCCCCACTACCCAATCCTAGCACTAAACTAGTTGATGATGCCTTTCTTGATGAGAGGGTCTAATCAATCGACCATGTTGAGGTCTTCAAGTGTGATTGGTATTGATACATTATTCATTACCTTGAGACTCAAATTTATCCCATTGATGCTCCTTCATAGGAATGTCATCAGATCTACAAGCTCACCATTCACTATGTCATCATAGGCATCATCTTATTCAATAGGGGTCTTGATGGTGTGTTGATGCAGTGCCTCATGCTTGAGGATACTCCTCTCATGATGGAGGATTCTCATGAGAGTGTTTATCATGGCCACCTAGGAGGGTAATCCACTTCCCATCATATTATTAGGATGGGATACTATTGGCCCACTCTTATTAAAGATGAAATAAAATATGCTAAGAAGTGTGAGATGTGACAAGTCATTAGGGATGTCATCAATACCTTGATAGGCCTCTTAAATTCTATCTTAGCCTAGTGGCCCTTCTCAGTTTGGGCTCTAAACTTTGTTGATGAGTTAAAACTTGCCTCTTCAAATGGCCATCACTAGTTCATCACCACCACTAACTATTTCATGAAGTGGGTTAAGGCCATGCATCTTAGTAACATGTGTGGGAAGATCATTTCCAAGTTTGTCCTAAACTAGCTTATTTATAGGTTTAAGGTCCCCACTGTGATTATGGATGATAATGGTCTAGGTTTCTAAATCCCTAAGTTTTATGAGCTCATTAAACATTTTAGGTTAAAGCTCTCCTCCTCTACCCATTACCCTCAAGGAAATGAGTAAGCAGAATATTCAAATAAAACTTTGAATAAGATGATTCTTCATACTATTGCCTAATCCAAGAGGGACTGACATCTCATGCTCTATTCTACCCTTTAGGCTTATCAGACTAGCTTCTGAATGGCCATGAGGGCAACCCTATACTCACCTGTATATGGGTCTGAGGTTGTTATTCCCTTATAGGTCTTAATCCCTTCACTATTGGTTAAGACATTTGTATCTCTTTTTGATAAGGAAGAGCACATTACTCACCTCACTGAGCTTGACCAATTAGATGAGTGATGCCTAGATGCTCTCAATCACAATCATGTTTATCAGTGTTGTCAATGCTACCAATTTGAGAAGTTGGTGCACCCTCATCAATTTAAGGTAGGTGATACGGTCCTCATCTTCAACAAGGAGCACTATAAGAAGGGAAAATTTGCACACAAGTGGTTTTCCCATTTTGTTATCATTGCCTCTTTAGAGAATGGGGCATATCATCTCTTGAACCTCAAAGGTGATCCCTTGTAGCACTTGATTAATGGGTTTTGCCTTAAGACATTTCATGTATAGGGCCTACATGGCCTTATAGGAAAGTCACCTATGGTGGTAGGGTGAACCTTTCCTCTCTTCTAGCACCACTAACATCCATGTTGCTTGTATGTGTGTGTATGTGGGTTCTTTATTAGCAGTTCCTATTATCTAATCACATGTATCTAGTAGCCTATATCAAATGAATGATACACATCACACATAAAATCATATACAAAAATGTGCTAATAATGAGATATATATATATATATATATATATCATAAAAAATACATGTTTTTATCTAGGTACATCACATGGCTTCCTTTGAGTTTGAGTTCACAATTCCCAAAACTTCTATGTGTGGCTATACATACGATGTTATCCCAGCTAGTTTATGATTGTGTTTTATCTATGGTAATCATGCATCCATCAAGTACCATGATATCTACCTAGTGATTAGTTGATCCACAGTTTGCTCTAGGGTATCCATCTAATCTACCTCATCTCCAAGTGCATCCACTCTTCTAGTTTACTATCAGGTTAGCTCATCCCATAGTCAATCTATTTCAGCCTTTGATCTATCTAATTATGTCTTAGCTAGTGATGTAGCTACCTCATATTGTGCTATAATCATATCTAGTAATGCCATAATTTCATCATGTCATATTGAATCTAACTCTATCTATGGTATCTAGTGTCATGCCCTTACCAACTTGAGTGAGGCTCATGTACCCACCCACCAGAAGCAAGTATATATCTCTATGCCCATTGATAGATGTGGTAACCTACTTTATCAGTGGTGTCACTATCACATCAAGGAATAGCTCCCTCAGCATTAGGTCTACCTAAAGTCTAGTATAACTAGGATGGTCCCCTACACACACACACACACACACACACACACACACACACACACACACACACACACACACACACACACACACACACACACACACACACACACACACACACACACAGAGAGAGAGAGAGAGAGAGAGAGAGAGAGAAAGAGAGAGAGAGATCACATATGTTAGTCACATATTAGTTCTCATTAAGGATGAGTACAAAGATGAAGTGTTATCTAGCAAATACACTTGTATTACCTGGGAGTGTTGATGGCCTCTATAACCTTCCTATAGGTCATGTTCCTCCTAGTGGTAGTGGTCCTCATCAAGGTTACCTCTACCATTTCCCCCCTCACTTTATCTTGGTTACTTATCATTCTTATCCCCAACTAGCCTAGGTTATGCCTATCTCTCACACACTTCTAGAGCTTATCTCCTTAGATGATGGTATGGCCACTGTAGACCTCATGGCTCCTCCTATCCCACATAGGCCTCTACCCTTGCATCCTCTATCCACACCATATATATGTAAGGATCATGAACATAACTACCCATTACATCTAGGTCTAAGGTGGTCCACATAGGCCCAACCCTATATATAATCTATGTAACCCATGTAGTGCCCTCCTCTAGTGTAGGGTATGCATCACTACCCTATGGTGTTCTCAACCATTTTGATGAGATCCTCTCATAAGCCCAGGACATAAGCTAGGCTATGTCAATTCACTTACCCCTATGCACTATATGTGATCTAGCTACTAGTATAGTCTGCCTAGGATATATTGGCCTTAAGAATATCTCTGACCTCCCTTCATGTGTTGGACAACTCATATCCAAGAGAGTGGTAATCAACTCATACTCTGGCTAGTGTAGAGCCTCCTGAGCATAGTGCCTTATATTACTATCTTGAGTATGGGTAAACCTAGTGATAGTTATGTGATCTATACTCTATGGCTATTATACTAAGGGTGGGGTCTCACCAAGTAGAGCTTGGTTGTAGCTATATCATATACTTATGGTATCTCTATATCTCTACCCATAAGCTCCACCCCATAGATATGGTAGACATCCTCAATGCTAAGTATAGCCTCTAGTTCGAGCCCCAAATGGAACATGTGTCTATTTAGTACCCATGTAGTCACCAACATAATCACTAGGTCCCTAGAGTAACACAATGAGGGTATGTGTACTAGTATCCAAAGTCTTACACTCTGTAGGTGATCTTGGTCCTCCATAGGTAGATCATCTACCTCCTCAGCTAACCTTGATGGGACTCTCTCCTAGTTGGTCACCTTACATGGCCTATCTCTTTATGTTGGATGCTCCCTCACCTATGAAGCCTCTCCCTCCTCTAGTAGGCTAATTCCTTCATATGTTTGCAAAATCAAGCAATAGTCAAATGATTATTCTAATAGCCATGAAATAAGTAAGACTAAGTAAAAGACAACTATTTTTATCTATCTATCTTGTTTCTCCCTCTACTTTCCTATTTTGGCCCTTTTCAAGACCTCTTGAACTCTTCTAGGCTCCCTAGGGCCCATCCTGGGGCCTCACTACCCCAGGCCAGGACTTTTTGGGCAAAGCCATAGCCTAGGAGTGAGTGAGGTCATGGTTTCTATGGCTTGGGGCATGGTACCTTAAGGAGCCCTAGGGCTCCCTATTTCTCCTTTTACAAGCAAAAATTTGACCTCCCATTTATCTCATTCTCTTCATCTTGTTGAGCCCATCATTTTGACTCCTTGTTTTTCTTGATTCATCCATTGAATCATTTGGAATGAGTCAAAATGTATATGCAGCCTCCCAAACCCCAAAAATGAATAAAATTTGCAAAAATCTCATTCATAGGACTTACCCAACCATCCTATGCATCTATGGCATGCTCCCATGTCCCTGTTTGCTCCCTTAGGCTTTGGTTACTTGTGGCCTCTCTTTTGGCTCTCTCAAAGTGAAAAAAGAGTGAAAATGATTTCTCTTTCTCTTTTTTCCTATTTTTATCCCTTTTCTTGCTTTTTGTGGGCCTTTTTTGGGTGTTTTACCCTTTTTTGTATTTTAGACTATAAAACCTCCATCTTAAGGGTGTTGGCATGTTTTGAGCGCATTAGCAGCCTTCATTTTTTAATTTGAGGAATATTTAGGCCCTTCTAGCCTTATTTTGGTCCTCAAGACCCTTCCAAGTCCCTATTGACCTCTCAACCCATGCCCCATTTTGTAGGCATTGAGGGATAAAAATTACTTGATGTAATTTTTTTAGTTAGTCATTTTTTTAAATTTTTGTATTCAATCTATTATAACTCCCTCTCTCTCTTTTTTATCATGGTTATAGGTAGGGTTATTAACTGGCTGCAATGGTTTAGGACTTACTTTAGTCTTACCGACTGGTCTTCATCTTTTTGAAATTTCCCCCACTTTCCCTTGTTACCTCTTACCATGGTTGGTATTGGTCCACCACTGTGGTTATGGCTTGGTTTCATTATTTTTTTTCCCTCATGCAAGTCACTTACACCACCTTACTTTGAGATTGCCTTTTGGTAGTTTCTAGTCTTGCATCCTTGACCCCCATCATGGTGCACCTCTCAGTGGTGATTCACATAGATGGCAATAGTCAAGTCAACCCAAGATCGATAGCTATGGCTTGGGTTATCAATGATCTATGGGGTCATGAGCTTATTATAGCTAGTTTCTTCCTTATCCTTGAGATGAATAATATTGTTGATTATCATTTAATCATTGACACCTTGACTGATGCCCATGAGTTAGGTGTGTGATATGTGAATTTATTCTCTAAATCATTCTTAGTTGTGTCTCAACTCATCAGTGTTTATGCCATCCTTAGCTCTAAGTTTCTCCCACTCTTTGAGGCAGTGTGTTATTTACTCCCATTATTTGAGGATGTTAAATTCACCCATATCCCTTATAGGGAGAACACTAGGGTTGATACCATAGTGATTGTCATTTTAGATAGTATGATTTGATTTGATATCACCCTTGTCCCTTCTTTATAGGATCTAAATCTAGAGCTAAAGTTAGATTTTGGATTATGCAACATTTTCACTCTCACCCATGGATCTCACCTTTAACTTCTTTTACCATCATCCTTATCTTGTAAGTATACATAATGTTTCATTTTATCTTTTCAATTCTTTCTTTCTTTTGCTTTGGTGTGGCTTTTAGGTATTACACAACACTCCTTATCCATTTAAACACTGACTATTTGTACCTCAGGGGAATATGTAATCATACTTCCCATGACCCTACTCCTTCCTATGATTACACATCAACTCACATGTAAACTACCAACCTTGGTTATCCTAATTAGATACATTTTCCATTTACTTGGACCTTTCTTGCATCATATTCTCATCCCCTACACATCCTTAGTCTATCTCGATCCTTTCTCATGCTTGACAAGCTCTCTAAGGACCCCCTAAGGCCCTTTTTGAGGGTTATTGACCACCCTAAGTGTCCTCTAAGCCTAAGCCATAACTTAGGGAGGAAACTCGCTGCCCAAGCCACACATTTTCTTCACAAAAGTCAAGGCCTAGGTTGAGGTTTAGGTAGATTGCATGAAAAAGTGCCCTATTTGGGCCCAAATAGCTAGAAAGACCTAGTTTTGGATTATTTGGTAGATTAGGCTTGAGATATATCCCTTTTATTCATTCATTTAATCCTTTATCTTCATTCTCTCCTACATTATTGATCTAATCTTCCCACTTGATCATCACACTCAAATCTTGGTTGCCTTCTTGAATTTCTCTTGGTTCTTGCTTGGCATAATAACTTTTATTGTGATAGGGGATGCCCTACTCTATTATATTTATTCTTGGAGATTCACATTATTATCTACAGTGTTCCTGAATCTTGTGGGATTCTCCTTGCTCCCTCAAGACTCCATTAAGCATGTCTCTTATGCTCCTTGCATTAGATCTTCTATAGATTGGCAATTTCTCCTTCACTTTTTCCATAGCTTTTGGATCTTGGTTTGGACTTAGCTCACACATAGCCTGATCCTCTTCCTCTCTTGCTTACTAGCTTAGATATTTGGTTGGTAGAAATTGTGCACATCTCTCTTGTGTTTGATATGAGGTAAAAAAAATTATGTAAAGTGAAACTCTTTGTTTATTTGGTGTAGTATACATGTTAGGTTTTGATTTGTTTTAGTGATTTAGTTTGTTAGGGAATTACTTATAATAGTTTCTAAAGCTTATTTCATTTGTATATGGTTAAAATATATCTTCATTTCTTGAAATGCATGCTCTCTTTGAAAATATTGCTCATTGCATATTATAATTCTACATGCTCAAAACAAACTATAGAATTTGCTCAAACAATCACTCTCTCTTGATAAACTAGAACATTGCATTGTTATAAAATAATAGTGTTGAAAGTGAAATATAACTCAAACTTATATTAGGCATGCTCTTGATCCCTTTCTCAAAAACATCTTTATTGCTTAAAATGTCTTTCATTTGGCCTAAAATTTTCTTTGCTTCTAAGTTTACATATCATTTGTTATCTTTCTTTACTTGGCATTATTGTTTCTATAATTTCTATGCAATCAATTATCTAGTCTTAGCTACTTGCTTTACTATGGTTAGATTCATTATAGATACATGCATCCTTTATGCGCTTGATCATACAAGCCCTAACCTAGTTTACAAGTCTATCTATATCTTGGTGTAATCTATCAAATCAGATAACCACTATAGATATCCTTTAGCCCATAGAATCCTTGATCATTCTATCCTCTTAGTGGTTTGTTTAAGTACCCTGTGTACCCCCTACCAAACACTAGTGGTTACATTCAGATTCTTGGAGCTATAGATTTATTATATAATTAGGGATGGACATGGAGATAGGTATGTCAATGTTATTGTTCCTCCTCTTGATAAATTCAATAGGTATTTATTTCTAGTTATTACCAAATTAAAAAGATACATCTTTAAAAGGCTACTCATAAGGGAATAAAATATGTGTAGACATCCATTTATATGTTGTTCAAAAAGTATGACCAAGACATAATAACTAAATATAAATTGGATAAGATCGAATAACTCTCCTCAGTGGTCCATAAATTTATGAATTTCATTCAATCATGTCCACATAACTATGTTATTAATACCAAAATAATGAGAACATCTAAGGTAATAGGGAACATGGGTAGGGCCACCAAGGAAAGGTTGGATAAATTCCTCCTTCAAGGAACTAGATCAATTAATGTTGCCATCTCAGTACACATAAAAGTTAAAAATGAGATCTATTATGCCATGAAGAATGAAGATATATATAAAATATAAATTAATAAATTGAAGCAATTACTTGCAAAGATGGAGGCCTTATCCATAGTTGATCTAGACAGTCATGTCATAGAAAAGTTTCTAGCTGACGAATATTGGGGTGGTCAAACTAAATTCCTAACTGATGTGAATTTTGGA
The DNA here is from genome assembly GCA_037957365.1 of Torreya grandis. NCBI lineage: Eukaryota > Viridiplantae > Streptophyta > Pinopsida > Cupressales > Taxaceae > Torreya > Torreya grandis. The sequence continues at coordinate 261,253 of JARHVA010000143.1, read as the reverse complement.
TTCATATGCTTGAATAACCCTTGGAAAAATTCAAATATTCTTGATTATTGGCATAAAATTCTACAAGTGATATATAAGAATCAATTGAAAAGCTTCCTTGCTCATTTCTTGATCATGAATTGGTACTCTCATCAAGAACCGTCAAGAATGAATTCAAATAGACGATGGAGGAGGAATTAAATTTGAGTTCCTCATGAAATTTTGAATCCATTCATAAATTCATAAGGCATCATAATAATTTTTATAAATTGGATAAATATTTGAAGAAATTTTGACGTATCCCACACCAAATGATAGATATTCAAGTTGAAGGCAACATTAACTACCTTCATTCAAATGGACCAAATGAAGATGAAGTTAAATAATTAATGAATTTGTTTAATGAATACAAAAAGAGGATTTATAAATAAAATAAAAAATAGTAGTAATGAGTAGGTGAAATAGGTGGCAGAATAATTTCTCTAAGTTTAAGTTTTTAAAACTATGTTTTGATGTACTTTATTTCATAGTTTTCAAAACTATGTTTTGACATAGGAGTTTTTGCATTTTCTAAGGTATGTTTTGTGCACTTTGAAAATTTCAATCTTGCATTAAAAATACAACTAATTATGTTTTATTTAAAGTTTTTACTAAGTCAAAAGGGAGAATCATTCCACTTTCTAAGTTATAAATAGAGGCTTGCATGCCATCCTAAGGGGACCTTTTACTTTGTAACTTTCCAAAAAGATACATTATTTTTATAGATAAGAAATAAAGAAAGAAGAAACTTTTTGTTGTTCTTAGAAATTAATACAATGATATTATTATAGGACTTTGCACCTCTTGTGTCATTGTGAATGAATATTCTTAGTTAATTTATTCATCTTGTTAATTTTTTCACTTTCTTTCATGAAATTGGTCGAATAGTCATTTTATTTTTATTTCAAAGATGTGGAATGTAATTGAAATATGATTATTTTTATTATTCCTATTCTTTCCTTTTTATTTTTCTAAATATTTCAATCTTCGCATTTCTATTTCATCTTATACTAATTAAAATTCATTTCTTCATACATGCAAACCCCCCATGATAACAATGTATATTTGTAAATATTATTCATTTTTAGTTTTGTTTTTATTTTAATAAAGGTAGCCTCACCTATTAATAGAGTAGGGACTCCATCTCATAGCACTATTATCTTTCATAATTGAATGTTATTCCCTTAAAAAATTTATAGCCAACAATTTTTGGTGATCACTGTGGGACACATTTTTTGCTTTTCCATGTACCCTAAAAATACTCATAAGTCTTTACATGAATCTTCTTGTAACCCAAAATCTAGTGCATCAACTAGGACTTGATTGGATATAAGTTGTGCAGGTTGATATTGCTTCAAAAAAAAAAACTTCCCCACATTTTTAGGTGATGGGAAACAACACTTGGATGGACACATTGTTGCATTTTTCACCACAAGTGGAATCCTATGATTTGAGCATGAAGATGTCATTATAATGTTATTTATATAAAATCTTATAAATGGGGGGGATACCTAATTTTACCATCTTGACCTGGGTTCTATTACCAATTATAACACTATGAGAACTAAGTTTGAGAGTCATTTATAACTAGCTGAGGATGCACATGCACCACTTGAGAAAATAACTCATATGAAAAAAGAATCTCATGAAACCATGTGGGAATTTGTTGCTAAGTTTAATAAATTATTGAATAAGATCCCTTGAGAAACTAAACCAATAGGGGAAAATTATAAATTATTATTATTAATGCACAGCTACCAAAGGTGGGTTTCCTTTTAAGGATAAATGTATTTCTTGGCCTAGAATAAACAAAACATTCACCACCAAGTTGAATATGATATGGTAATGGCTAGGAAATTAAGAAGATACCCTTCAAAGTCTAGAGGAAATGATTCAAGCTAGAATTCAATAGAGTAACTAAATTAAAAAATATTAAATGGTATCATCACTCTAAAGAAGTAGTTGCCTTAAAATCATTTGTTTGTACCATACTAGGATATCCCCGAAAGGAATTATATTCCTAACAATAAAATTTGTCATCAGTTTAAATATCTATATCTAAAATTAGATATTGAAGCTCATCTGGTGAATGCAATATTAGAATTGGAAGAAGATCCAAGTTATCAAGACTATGAAACTAAAGTACCTAGTGGTGATTTCAATAATGCTTATCTATAATATGAGTGTGAATATGATGATTACAAGGATGTAGTCAAAGAGATGAATGGTCGGTATTATGTAGTATTCATAAGATCACAAAGTTTGAAAAAAGATACTAGATAGAAGCAAGAGGCTAACAAAGTAAACCAGGGGAAAAGATTAAAGTTAAAGAAGCTCCTAAAGCATATTCTACAACTATAATCCTTCCCCAAGTATATTCAAAGATAAGAAAAAATAGTCAAAAGCTAAATTAGGTGCTTCTCCTCAAACTCATGTTCCATAAAATCAAAAGATTAGTGTTAATCCTAAAAATAACATTGGTGTGTATTTATCACCTATAAATATATACATCACACTTTATTCCAATATTACTTCATTTAATATCCTAGATCATGTTAATAAATCCAAAATCTAGATGTCCCAAACTAAGTACTTAAGATCTAAACTCGACCAACTTAATAGGATTTTCTAGATTATCAAAGGAGACATTGAAAATAAAATCAAATCAAATTCTAAAGGAATTCGGTTGCACCTTCTAGCTTGAAACCCCATATAAACACCATGGTTGTGTCTAATTTTAATCATGGAAAATAATAAACATTTTATATATCCCAATTCTTTAAAGAATGCAAGATAAGAAACTACATAGTTGATATTGGAGCCTCTGATAATGTCATGTCAACCAAAGTGGCTCATGATCTAGGACTTATTTGCATGAAAACCTTTTATCTATGTTTTTCAAGAGATACCAAACATGTCCCATTAGTTAGCTAAATCAAGGATGCCCAAGTAGATTTGGCTTACTTTCAACCAAAAAGGATAAAGGTGACAATCCTAGTCGTAAATATTCCTACCACACATGGTATGTTGTTAGGAAGAATATTTTGTAAATAATTAGGGGAAGATTTAGAGAGATTTATCTCATGCTACATTCTTAGTGAAGGGGTCAAACATAAGATAGAAACTAAATCAAAGACTAAACTCATAGTGTGAAAATTAGAAGACCCATGAGCCAATATTTTGTATGAAGATGAAGGCCTAGAGAGCTATATGATGATGTCTGAAGGAGAATTAGATATACCATAAATGGTTGAGAGTAGCTACAATGATTTTTGGGTCCTTTATTTTTTCAATATTTATTATTTGACTATTATAGGAGCTCAAATTATCCTTGTTTCACCTAATAAATAAATTTTCCTTACTCTTACAAGTTGTAGTTTGAATGTATGAACAACATTTTTGAATATTAATCATTACTTCTAGGATTACATATAGTTAAATAAATTATAATTAGAAACCTAAATGCATGAGCTGATTTTGAGCTTATTATGAAGGAGGTAAAGAACTAGTACCATTAAAAGAATGATAGTTTAAAGCACTAGGATTGTATTGAGGTATTTGATGCATTTTCAATAACATGTATTCCAAGGATGAAAATTAAAATGTGGGTGTGTTCATTATTTCATCTTCACTAATGATTCATCTTCTTGGTGTAGATAGATAAAAATACACTATTGAAATAGTGTTTAGGCTGAGTATCCCTGATAATGTAGAACATTGTAGGTTTTAAAAATTTATGAATAAATAATTTCCTTCCTTAAAAAGGTGGATAATTTCAAAATTTTGTACTTCAAGGGTGGTACTTCCATATACAAGGAATCACACATGCAAGATGATGTTGTTGGTATATACTCAACCAAAGCTACTAAATGATCAAAAACTTGAGATGGAACTAAGCATGAAGGGGTGATTAAGTTAAAATGAAATAAGATTATAAAGGGTTTTTTTTTCCTAGAAAACATGTTTGACAAGCATAATAGGTATGTCAAAATAAAAATTCAACATAAACCAACTAGATCCTCTGAGTATGAAAAGGTGAATATTAGTACTTATGAAAAATCTATATATGTAAACATTGGGAAGTGTTATTTGAAATTAAAAAAGATGTAGGTTTATAAACCTTTTCAAGCTATATGAATATGTTTTTACCTAGAATTATGATGATCTAAAACCCTTCATGCCAAAATAGATCAAGCATAAAATTCCTTTAAAACCTGGTACATCTCCTTATAGGTAGAAGCCAAGGCATTATATCTTAAATTTATTAAAACTAATCATGTTTAGATACAAAATATGTTTGACACATGTATTATTTTCCTTATCCATCATTCCATATGGGTAGTTAATTATTTTAGTGAATTTTAGCTTATATTTTGAGAAAGGAAGAAGCAGAAACTATTCGATTGTGTGTGAATTGAATTAGATGATTATGAATAACTCATCTTTAGATTAAGAGGATGACCTATAAATAAGATAACACTAAAGCAAATGGTTGGTTAGATAGATAATTGGGAGGATTGCCTAGTGTTAGCTAGATCCTGAAAGCAGGAGCTTCCTCGTGGCTATCAATCCACATGTTGTAATAATTAAGTTTAGAAAATAGAATATAAAGTACTTACATAAAAAATCAAAAGCTACTGAAATTGAACACAAGGAATACTTTATAAAAAAATAGGCTAAAAATTACAAATATAGAAATAAGTAAGTCGACACTAATACTAAATGGATCAAGTGTGCTTCAAAAAATAAGGCAGGGGTCTGTGAATAGGTAGGGACAAAGAAATTTGGGTTTGGTTGAGGGAAAGAGGGTGAAAATAACCTATTGTTATTTTATACCATAGTGACTGTTGGTAGTTGATGTGATCATTAGTAGTTAAGGTGGTCATCAATGATTGAGGCAACCATCAGTGGTTGGACAGACCATCAATGGTTAGGGTGACCATTGGTAGTTACTAAGTGTAGGTTATGGGTAATAAATCGATAATTAATAAGATTTAAGAAGGCAATTCTGGGAGATGGGTTTATACTGGGCTGATTGTGAAATATAAACAAAGTAATTAAATAATGGAAAATAAATACTTAGCTTTCATAAGATTGATCAAATGAGTGGTTGAGGTGGTTGGCTCATTGGTGGAGTCTAACATGATTCTAACAGAGTAATGGTACTTAGTTATTGATTGAGGGACAATAACAAGTTGGCTCTCTATCATAATGGTTGGATCACTAGATTACTAGAAGAACACCTACAAAAGAAGCTTTAGATGCAAAATTTATTGATAGTTGCGGATCCATTTCACCTCCTACTCCTCTCTTCTTATAGGCAAGGAAGGAGAGGTACAACAAGATGTTAACTAAGATTTTTAATAATAACTCACGCATACAATAGCTCACACATAGATTAAAATGAGTTATTTTTAAAAAATCAAGGCAAAGTTGATGTGGATGTTTAATTGGTTAGGCAATATGACCCTGACCATTAGTGGTTGAGGTGAATTTTGATGGTCATCCTGACCATCAAAAATCAAGGTCCAAGGTAAAAAGGTGGTTAAAGGGTGGGCTTAGTCATTTGGTCAAACTAACCATGGTCAGGCTCAATTAAGGGTGAAAGTATCAAATTAATCTCAAGGGGGTCCTAAAGTGGTCCAAGAGTGTTTCAACATTAAAAAATATGGTGTGTATAATTTTGGTGTCTACATTTTTCCATTTTTGCTTATACGACTTTGAATCAACAAGTTGAAAAACAAAAATTGACTATTGGTCAAAGGTCTAGTTGTGCCAAGTATGGGAGGAAGTATTCCCCCTCAAACTTGGAAGTGATGAGGTGAAATAAAATCAAGTGTGGGTTTGATAAGTGGGTGAGTAGATGATAAAATGGGTAGATGATAGGTTGGGCACTGAAGTTCAAACATGCACACAATGTACAATAAAAAGTTCAATAACCAAGATCATGTATTGACCAGGTTGTCATAGTTGGTAAAAATAAAGTTTAATGTTAAAAGGACAAGTGACAAGTAGAGAACATGATCGCATTTAGGTATGTGGTTAGGTACACTCATAAATTCAAGTCTCCTAGGCAATGTTTGTGTTTCAATGGGTATCCAAGTGCTCCCAATGAAAACACAAATAAGTCAAGTGCCATGGGTATCTAAGGTAAGAAGTGATCTCAAGAAGACACAAATAGGTTTAGTATGCACAAGGAAGTATAAGTTCAAAAAGTGGTCAACATGTTAAATGTTGTCACTATGGTCAAAGGACTAAGTAAAAGTCATCACAAAATACATGTTAGTTGGGCTGAAATAGATCAATGGTAAGGTGATAAGGTGGTCAGGGGGGTAGAGAAGGTAACTCCATGGGTGGCTGTTTTGATTTGAGTCTACTTTAAAAGGGCTACTCAAGGTAAGAGAAAAAAAGTGAGCAACCTAACCATCAATAGTTAGGGTACTTAAGTGCAACCATCAGTGGTCACCTTGACTATCAATGGTTAGGGTGCAAACCCTAAAAGGCTATGGTCAAAAGTAAAAAGTGAATCATTTTTACTTATTTGAACATGTGATTTTATTGACTTTAGACCTCTAGGTTTTGGCATATTGGGCAAATTTTACATATGATGACTACTATTAGGCAAGTGGGTGAGTTTGATTGAAATGAGTAGACCAAGGGGATTAAGTACTAGAGAGTGACTAAGCTAAGATGCAACATAGACGTAGACATGGTTGGGCAGGGGGTCCTAGGATTCCTCCTCGATGATAGTTGAGGAATGAGGTCGGGGTTTCACTTAAATTGATAGTTTAGGTGTGTTTGGTTATAATATTAAAATTTATATTTGATAGTGTGGTATTTATTTGGTTGGGTTGGGTTTCCATGTTCTTGGGTGAAATTTTTTGGTAAAAGGTGAAATTAAAATTAGGTATTAGGAATTAGGTATTGGATTTAGGTATTAGGTAAGAAATTAGAAGAGATTGTAGATGTTTTTCTAGTTTTAAGGGTAGGGTAGATTTAAGTGTTCTCCATTGGTGGTCACCCACAGTGACCATTGGTGGTTAGCCTAACCATCGATAGTCTACAACCATGTGTAAAAATAGTCATATGACTGTCGGTGGTCAGGCTGACCATTGATGGTCAGGTCAAATGGAAAATGTGTTTTGATAAAAAGGTAGGTTAAATGTTTAAGTTTAGAATTGTTTAAATAGAAATGAATTTTAAAAAGTGTGTTTAATAGGGTATCAAGGTTGTAGTAGGTGTAATTTGAAGGCCACAGTAATAAGGTCAAGGGTAGAGTTCATAAGATGAGGTGTAATGGTTGAATAGGTTATTAGTTAAGGGTTAAGAGGTTAAGTTCATAGTTAAAATAGTATAGGATACTAAGTTTATTTGCTATTAAATGTTTTGTAGGCATGAAAGTAGATTTAGATGCATGATCAAGTGATATGTATCTTCATAGAAGTCCACTAAGGGATGACCCTAGTAGATTTGGCCCATATGGAGGCAATTGGGTTGGGAGTGATGCAACACTACCAATATGTGTTGCATGATGCATCTATGATTGTGGCCCTCATTAAGAGATGGGATCCGATCATGAAAACCTTCCTACTACCCATTGGTAAGATGACAATATTACCAAAGGATGTATACAAGATCACTTGGCTACCCCTATGGGGTGATTTGATATATTATATTGAGAGGGAGGAGTGAGATGATTTATTGGAGCTGATGTATAGAGATGATCATGATCATGTCAGATAGCATGATGGGGGCTTCATCTATAATGCATTATATCAAAGGGTAGTATATGAGAGGAGACTTATGACTATGATGATCATGGTAGTGTCATGCTTTTCCCTTCTTGACTTTAGCAATGGGAGGTTCTCATAATTACTTTTGGGGGTGTTGGTTGAGATTTTGTTGGGGCAAATAGTGTTCAGATGGGTACTTATGCTTTTAGTGTAGATATAGGAAGAGATGTGGGGTTTTAGAGCTCAAAATAAGTATGGTATTAGTATCAGTCTTGTTCTACATTATTGAGCTTATGAGCACATCTAAGTGCTGAGGCCAATGGGGCTATTGTGGATGGGATATGCTCAGATAGATTTCTCAATGGGTTATATGAGGTAGAGAGTTGACTTTGTCACTTTAGAAGTGGGTGGAGGGCTCATGATGTAGATTGGTTTAGGTGTACACTCAGTGAATTATTGATTGGTGATGTTATTTGGAGACTATATATTGGGTTCTTAGAGTGGGATGGATATAGGTGGTAGACTCTATCCTTATAGAGTTACAGTTGGATCTTCGGTAGGTGAGATGGGGAGGTAAATATCATCCCTTTTAATAAGTTTCAAAGATAGTTTAACTTGGTTTAGGGGATCTTGGGCCCATTCCCAAGATATAGACATGAGGACATAGAGATCCTTCTATCAAACCCATAGCTAGTGTGGATATTACTTGATCATGAGGAGCTACTAGTGAGGCTAGTGATTGAAGATGTACACTTTTTTAATGGGTATCATGTATGGTACCAATATCTATACATGATAGTAGAAATTGGTGGATATGATGGTGGTAGGAGGTAGATGGATGTGGATCTAGTTGGTAGAGGTTAATAGACATAAATTTAGGGAGGTGCCTTAGATGCATAAGTAGGAGCAGTGTTAACCACTATATAAGCACAAGTTACATGGGTTAGGTGGCTACACTCATAGGTGATAGAAACGAGTCTAAAGCTTCATTAACCTTGGTTACATAGGTGAGATATTCCTTGAGATAGAGAGGAGGAGGAGCTTCAACACCTACAAGACCACTAGGCACCATCCCCATGGCATGATACCTAGCCACGGTAGAAGAGTTGCACTATTATGAGGCTATATTCCTATAGTGCTATCCATATGAGCCCCAATGGCATGAGTATAGAGCTAGGTTAGCAAGCAGTGATAGCATGGAGACACTAGGTTAGTGGGTTGCATTTATCGATGGATAAGTAGGTTCTTCAAGGGGACAAGCATTGGGACCTAGTGGTGCTCCAAGAGATAATAGTGCCTTAGGGGCATAGCCATGATATAGTTTAGATATATTATATGTTGGTGTACATCATTTTGATATTAGCCTATGAGATGATGTCGTGAGATGTAATTTTTGAGAGAGAGAGAGACATGTATATTTATTGTATACATTATGATGTTAAACTCTTGATTGATAAATATGATCCTTGTTTATCGCTCATGGTCTATGGTTTACTTTGATGTTTATGGGATGATGTGATGGTTATATTGCTTATTTATGATGTTGTATTGATTATGCTTATGTTATGGATGTGGATGTAGACTCACCTAGCTAGGCATGTAATAAGATGTATCTTATTTTATTTATGATTATGCTTTATGACATTGTTGGTGCATTTATTTGCTTTATTACTTTTACTTGTATTTATTATTTAGATTGGTGCACTAATTACTTATTTTAATTATTCTATTATGTTTATTAATAATTTGCACTAGATAGGATAAACTTGCTTAACTAGTAATCAACTTAGACACCTATCTTGTTCCAATGGAGTTCCACTCTACTATTCAGAGTAAAATAGGATAAAATTAATTAACTTGTGTCGATTATTTACAAAAGTTGGACACCTATCTTGTTAGTGTGGAGTTGCACTCCACTATTCTTATAGTCAGATATCAGTTGAACTACATGTGTTGTGTGAGTTCCTTGATCTTTATCATGAACGCCTTGCTCTATATAAGCAATGGTTATTTGTGTATTCTATATCATATTAATATTGAATTATCAGAGTAATTAATCATATTTGAGTTATTTATTTATTTATATTATTACCTCAGATATACAATTATTATTTATTAATATTTCTATTTTATCTCTTATTTATGCTTTCTATTAGATTCATTAGATCCTGTAGCTAATTCTAACATGGTACTAGAGCTATCTTGAATCTGTTGATTGTTAAATATTTAAGAGAAAAATATCTAGATATAGGATCAAGTTTTTAATTTTATATATAAGCATAAATTAGAGTTTTGTGGAGAATTTTTTAGCTCACCATTGAGTTTAGAGTGCCTGAGATAGTCAAAATCATCTATAATTTTGTCCAAATTAGGCACAAGAGGCAAAATTGGCAAGGGTTTGATCCAAAAGCATCATGCCCAAATCCAGTGGGTACCTAAAAATCAAAGTGTTTTTGAGAAAAATAGACATCATGGTTGTATCTAAAAGGTGTCAAAACCTATAGATCCATATAAAATTTATCCAACTCAGACATAGTCACCTGAAAGGCAAATTTTTTTTGCTCTTAGGTACGGCCGTATGGACCATAAGGACTGTGCAGACCAATTTTTTTTTTTTTGGGCAGTTCTCATGGATCAGTAGGCAGATTTGAAAGGGAAACTCTGGGATCCCACCATTTGAACATCGGGAGGTATTTTTTAGTGAATGTTTTTTTGAAATACCTTAAAATTTTGTGCTCTTCACTATTGTACTTTCAATTTTTTCTAGCTTTTTCCAAATTTAGATTTTTCTACAGTAGTTCTTGCTCATCCTCATTTTTGTAAAATTAGAGGCTCATAACTTTCACATATAACCTCATATTGAGGTCTCATTTTTTTAAAAGTTAATATTTTTTTGAGCACAATGCATTGGTGTAGAAATTTTTGTAATAAAGTGCATATTTTTTGTAATTTTAGACTAGAGGGCCTAATTGAGATTTTGGTAAACTAGAACAATTATAATCCAGCCTTGTAATTGCACTCAATTATAAAGTGCTATAAAATACTTACTAGGTGGGATAAAACTAAGTAATTTAGGGGGGTTTTGTAGTGTGCTCTATATTTTGATTTTTAATTTGTAATAGTTTATTTCCAATTGCATCATGGAAAATCTTAAGTTCCCACTATTAATAGCATACAACTATAACACATGAAATAGAATGCTTGGAATGCATTAATGATTCTAGGATATACACCTTACATAAAAACTCTTCTTACTCCACATATTGATGTAAAAGAGTCGCAACACTTTCTCTTTGAAACTACTAAGGTAATTGGATGCATTTGATCTTACATGTCTTTAGATTTGAATTTCCATCTTGACAAATTTACAACTCTAAAAGTGGCTTAGGATAAATTAGCATCATTGTTTGGAAAAATAGATGAGGTTCATGGTTACCAAATTGATAACAAACTAATTATTTTGGATCCTAGAAATTATGCTACAATACAAGAATACATCACTAAAGTCATAGATCTCAAAGCATAACTTTCTAAATGTAAAATTGATAAAAAAATATATTCAATTGATTTTCAGTGCCTTACACAAATTAAGTCTTGAATATTCATCATTTGTCTCTAGCTTTCAAATGCATAGGCTAAAATTGGGCACATTATATCAAATGCCCACCTTTGAAGTATTCTCTGAGATTCTAATGGCTAAAGAAGAAAAGTTAATAAATATGGGTCTAATCAAGTCATCCAAATCTCAATCTCTAATTTCAAGTCAACCTCAACATAAGAAAGTTTTAACATCAGCATCAAATATAGGTTCAAGTGAAAAGAAGCATAATAATCATAATAAGTCACAAAAAGATAATAATAAAGGGTAACAATCTTCCTCACAAAGAGATTATAAATCCACTAATAAGAAAAGTGATTCACAAAAAAAGACTAGTAGTCCATGCCATTATTGCAAAAAGGGGTTTCATAGTGAACAAGATTATTGGAAGAAAGAGATTAATGAACTTAAGGGTCTTCTCAAAAATAATAACATCAATAAATCAAAGGATTCTTCCACTCCAAATTTAGGAAAAGGGAAAGCTCTGACACTAGTTGCACTGGTAAATTCTCCCAAGTCATGGGTAATTGACTCAGGTGCTTTACACCATATGGATTATGATAAAGAATAATTTTTGTATTAAAACCAAGTTCCTTGCCTCATATTCTCATAGGTGATGATTCTAAGGTAGATGTTATATGAAAAGGTATAGTTGATGTTGATAGTGGTGTATTTGAGGATGTCCTCTATGTGCCAGAGTTATCAACTATCCTTCTCTTTGTCTACCAAATCACTCACTTTGATACTAGTAGGAAAGTTGAGTTCACACCTAATTTTGTATTAATCAAAAAATTGAAGGATAATGCCTTAGTTACAATGGAAAAATTTGAAAATAATACTTGGATTTAATCATTCTCCCACATTGTGCCTTAGCCTTCCTCTATATCTATGCTCTCACATACTGATTCAATGAGCAAGCTATGGCATGATTGGTTTGGTCATCTAAACTAATACTATTTACAATAGCTTAATCAGTAGGAGATGGTTACAGGACTTCCATATATTTAGTTTTCAGGGGGTGTATGTCATGGTTGTGCCTTAGGCAAACATCCAGAGGATAATTTTGATAAAAGGAAGGCTTGGAGGGCTACACAAGTCTTCAAACTTGTTCATAGTGATTTAGCAGGTCCATTACCTACTTTGTCTTTTAGAAAAACCCACTATGTCCTCACATTTATTGATGATTATTATAGATATATTTGGGTTTATTTTTTAAAACTAAAGAGTGAAGTATTTGATAGATTTCTAGAGCTTAAAGCTCTAGCAAAGAAATAATCTGGGAAGTATGTCAAGATTCTCCACATAGACAATGGGAGGGAATATGTGAACAATAATTTTGAACAATTTTATGCTATTGAATGAATTTATCTTCAACATTTAGTTGCATACACACCTCAATAGAATGGTGTAGTAGAGAGGAAGAACATATTCTTAAAAGAGATGGCAAGTTGTATGATTCATTCAAAGTCATTAGTATTTGAGTACTAGGTGGAAGTGATTAATTGTGTTGTATATATATATAATAGAGTTATTCAAAAAGATTTAAAGGGGATAACACCTCTTGAATCTTTTTGCAATAGGAAGCTAGATGTGCATCATTTTAGATTCTTTGATAGTCTAGCATAGGCTTGCATACCTTTAGACAAACATCATGCTTTATAACAATAAAGTTGAACTTGCATATTTGTGGGATATCTTGATGGTGTTAAGGGATATCAACTAAATAATCTATAATCACATGAGATTATTATAGTGATAAGTGTTTACTTTGAAGAAAGTCCTTCAAACATGTCTTCTAACATTTCTCATTCTTTTTCTGTATAAGAATCAAATAGTAGTGACAATTATACTTTTGCTTCTTCTACTCATAGATATGATGAGGTAATACCTCCTCAATAGGGTTTAGTAGGTCATGTTCCTCATCCTCATTCATATCCTCACCCATTGATGAATTTATGGGCTAGATAGACTTTGGTAGATACAAACCCTCTTGTTAGGGATCCATCAAATAGAAGGAGAACATAGTCATAGCAGGATCTTCCACATTCCTACGTTGCCATAACTTTTGATCCACAATATTTTTAAGAAGCCACAAGGATAGTTGAGTGAGATTCAATGATGGTAGAAGAGTATGACTCATTGATTAGGAACAACACTTGGGATATTATTCCTCTTCCTAAGGGAAGAAAATTAGTATGATGTAGGTGGATATCTCGGACTAAGTTTGCAATGAATGGAAATATTGATAAGTATAAAGCATGCTTAGTGGCAAAAAAAAATTCCCAAGTGAAAGGCATTGACTATACATAAATATTTATGCCTATTGCTAAGATGAATTCCATTCACTTGATATTAGATATTGGTGCAGCTCATGATTGGGTTGTGTATCAAATAGATGTGAAGAGTGCATTTCTTCATGGGGAGCTTCATGAGGAGATATATATGGAGCAACCATAGGGTTTCATTTATGATTCTTCATTAGTGTGTTAGTTTTAGAAGTCTCTTTATGTTCTAAAAGAAGCCCTCAGGGCTAGGTATTCCAAGATGGACACATTTCTTCTTTTAGTTGGGTTCTTGAGATGTCACTCAGATCTAAAGGTCTATATTCTATGGTAGGAGGATTCACTATAGTACTTAATGCTCTATGTTGATGATCTCATTGTTACAGGAAGCACAACATCCATCATCAATAGTGTTAAGACTACACTTCATGACATATTTTCTATGACAAACATGGGCCTATTACACTATTCACTTGAGATTCAGATAACACAATATTCCTTTGGGATTACGCTTTCATAGTCCAAGTATGCCATGGATTTGTTACCTCAGTTTTACATGGTTGATTATAGGCCTACATCGACTCCTTTTTTATCTAGAGTTAGACTTGAGGTTCATTGTTCCACTCCCTTGGTTGATGCCACATTGTATTTCCAGCTTGTAGGTGGCCTCATCTATCTAAATCATACATGGCCTGACATTTCATATGTAGCTAGCATGGTTTCATGCTTTATGTGAACACTACATGAGCTTCATTAGAGAGTTTTCAAGCACATTTTGAACTACATTTAAGGCATTATCAGATATGGGAATCACTATATAGTAAGTACGGGTTCAGACTTGGTAGGATACATAGATTTTGATTGGGCTAGCAATTATGATGATCATAAGTCCACTTCTGGTTATAGCTTTTACTTTGGATTCAACCGCATTTGTTGGTAGAGCAAGAAGCAACATGTTATTACTCTTTCATCTAAAGAGGCTAAGTGTCATAGTGTTATTAATGCCACTACTGAGTCTATATGGCTTCAGAATATTCTCACTAAGCTTGGTGTTCCATTTTGGAATCCATCAGTCATCTACTATGACAACCAGAGCACTATCCAAATCTTGAAGAATCTAGTCCATCATCATAGAACCAAACACATAGAGATCCATATACATTTTATTAGGGAGCTGATTTAGGCAAAGATCATTGATCTTTAATAGTATCCTATAAAGGAGCATATTTTAGATATTTTCACCAAACATTTCACTGAGAGCAAGTATCTTCACTTACAATCTCTTTTAGGGGTATGGGACATCAGTTCTTCAGGGGGGTCTCTTACACCTTCATTTTGAGGAGTTTTTTTCCTTCAGGTTTTCTTCTTTTCTCATCTATTTGTATAGAGTACCTAATATGGCTACACATTATCGAGACTCTTATCTGCATAGCCCTACCTAAGTTTCATTTATGGGAGGTGTTGCTGCATTTAGTTGATTTATTGTATTTACTTGTATTTATTATTTAGATTGGTACACTAATTACTTATTGTAATTAGTTTATTATGTTTATTAATAATTTGTACTAGATAGGATAAGCTTACTTAGTTAATAGTCAACTTAGATACCTATCTTGTTACAATGGAGTTCCACTCCACTATTTAGGGTAAGATAGGATAAGTTTGATTAACTAGTAGTTAACTTGTGTTGATCATTTACACAATTTGGATACATATCTTGTTAGTTTGGAGTTCCACTCCACTATTCTTGTAGTCAGATATCAATTGAACCACATATATTATGTAAGCTCCTTGATCTTTATCATACATGCCTTGTTCTATATAAGCAATGGCTATTTGTGTATTCTATATTAAATTAATATTGAATTATCAAAATAATTCATCATATTTGAGTTATTTATTAATTTTTATTATTATTTTGGATATAAAATTATTGTTTATTACTTTTTATGCACCAAATTTGGGATTCAAACAAAATATTACCAAAGAGATAATCAAAGCCCAAAAATAATGACACCAACAAGAAGGGATAGAAAAGGAAAATCAGAATGCAAAACTCATGCTTACCAATATTTTTACCTTCTCATATCTCTTATCCAAGATTTGTATGCTTGAACTTGATTGTTGGATTGCTTATAGATGCTTAATAATGACTTAGATAGGCTTGGCAATGGCTTGTTTCCTTGTTTGTTTTATTCCTTCCTGCATTCATTCACTTCTTCATTAGCTTGAGAAAGTGAGGGTGTGTTAGTTTTATAGATTCATGGAGGGAGATCCTATGGTCCAAATTTGAATTTTGGGTCATCAAGATATAGGGTGAAGGATTTTCCATGGAATATTTAATTTCATGGAATCCTCTAGAATAGAGAATTCTAGAGGAAGAGGGATAGAATGGAGATATTTCTAGAATTCTCTAATTCTAGAGATATCCTCATAGGGTTTTAGGGGTTTAGGAAAGGGTAGTGTAGGGTGGTGGGTGGGTAGCTAGGATTTTCTTGAATTTTTAATTGGAAAGTGGGATTAGGGGTAGGTTTAGTAGGTAATAGGTTTTTTTTAGGGATAAATGATAGGATTAATTAGTTTTAGGATGGGATAAAGGTTAAATGGGATATGGGAATGGTTACAAAAATTAGGCTAAGGGTTTTTATGGCTAGGAAATGGGATAATTAGTAGAGCGAGCACATTTTAGTGCATACAGTTTGCCCCTCTTTGAAGGGGCATTATGAGTGGATGGGGTGGAAGGAATAATGGTATTTCAAAGAAAAAATATGTCATTGATGAATGTTATAAAGTGATGTTAGGTGAGGATATGATGTCCCCTCAAGGGGACATGTGGGGAGGAATGAGCTAGATGGCCACTTGAAAAGGAGAAATAATGGGTGGGATGAGATAACTAAACAAGGGGATGGGATGTGAGATGTGGGATAGAAGAGGAAGAAGATGAGGTTGGCATGATCAATGAGCCACAAATTGATGAGTATACCCCTAATAAGGATACATGCATAGGGGTATTGATGATGGGTATTTATGGTGATAGACATTCTTCAAGCAAGGACACATGCATGGGAATAAATTGTAACATGATGATGACAAGATTAAAAAGGCTATTATCTTTAGAATTATCCCAAGCAAGGATGCATGTAAGGGAGAGATATTGAATAGGATAAGGATGATGATAGGATTGTAAGGATGCATGTAAGGGAGATCTATTAGCTCAGATAAATAGATGATTTAATAAGATTAGCGATAGGTGATACTCAAAGAAAAAATGATCAAGATAGTGTTGTTGATGATAGAGAAAAATTGATATGATCAAGTGACCAAAAGGATTAGGATGATGCCCCAAGCAAAGGAACATGCAAGGGAGTGAGAGAGGAGATAGGGTTCTGGATGGAAGCTCAAGTTGATATGGGATCAGTTAGGATAGGAATGAGGATTAGAGAGGATAGGAATCTAGGTTGGATTAGGTGGATGGGAAGATTGGCTGGGAGGGTGGAGGATGGGGGGGTTTGATATCGGCTAATGGTGAGTTTGGGAGGTTATTTTCATTCTTTGTTTGTAAAAATTTAGAGCTCTAACTAAGAACCATAGATGGCATTCCTCATTCTTCACATCACAATGAGTAGGTTTGAATGTATCATAGGGAGATTGAGGCAAGACCACCAGTAAGTATCTCTCCCATTCTTCATTTTTTTAGCATTTTAGTGTTTTGGGTAAGTGTTTTTAGGGTAGAAACAAATGGGGCATAATTAACTTACAATCTTGTGACTACAAATTATGCCCACAGTCATGGTATTGTAGATGCGAGTGGTGGGATTGGGAAGGAAAATAGTGGGATTGCAATCTCGCATAGGGAGAGTAGTGGGATTGCAATCTCATTACTAGGGAAGTAGTGGGATTTAAATCTTACTACTTAGGAATCATGGGATTGTAATCTCATGAGAGGGGAATTAGGGTATTGCAATACGATGACTAAGAAGTAGTGGTACTACAATACCACTATTGGGGTTGCTAAAAAGATTAGTGGGATTGCAATGAGGAATAGGTGGGAAAAAGGACTTGGGGATTGGTTAGGGAGTAGGTGTCTTTATTAAAACAAAAATCCTAATTTGGTAGGGTAATGGCAAGATGAGGTAAATAGGGAAAATGGGGAGATGAGTGAGCTAATTATGTGTTCATGATGTAGGATTGCTTAGGGATATTGACATCTCAATTGAGGCATCTAGAGGCGTTATAAAAGATGTGGTAGGTGATAGATGAAGATTACAAGGTCCTAGATTTAATAGTAATGCATGATGTAGTGGCCATGCTGCTAATTAGGATTGACTAAGCATTGATCATGGCTTTGGTGGAGTGGTGGCACTCGAAGACTAGCTCATTCTATTTTGTGACTGGAGAGATGATTGTTACTTTAGAGGATGTCTATATAATTTTCCATTTTCTAATGATTGGTGTAAGGATTTAATTGAGATCATAGACATTGATCCATATGTTCCAGTGGCTAGGTGGCATTTTACATATTGGTGTGCATGATGGATCGATTGACCTAGAACAATGTCGGTGGGAGGGGTCTTTAGACCGATTGAAATTACTAGTTATGGCTCTTATATCTAGCATTCTACTACCAGATAAGAGTGAGAGATGGTTCCATCTTATCTTAAGAGAGGTGGTGGCTGATATGGTTCATGATCAGTGATTTTTTGTATGGGGACCTATCGTTAATGCTAGTGGATATGCTAATGATGTATGTTTTTTATTATGATACATGTTAATGGATATGTTAATGATGTATATTTTTTATTATGATACATGTTGATGTGTGGTGTTTATGATTATGGTTATTGTTATTTTACTAGAGGTAGAGCACATAAAATAAGTTAATTAACAACACTAGATGTGAGAATAAAGGATATAATCAAGAGACAAACATCTTAGTGAATATATCAACTAGTCATAATAGGGTAGGAAGAGGACATGATGCATCTTCATTGATAAGCACTAAAACAAAACTGATGGTGGATTGGTTTAAGGAACATTTTCCCTTTGAATGCTTCGTATTAGCGATCGTTAGTTGGTTAAAAATATGTCTTGATCACATAATGTCAAATGAGCTCATAATCCCTTAATTATAGTGTATAAAGGGGAGATGGATGAAAGATGGAACCTTTTTATGAGACTAGCATGCATCTTTTGTAGATTTCTAGAGAGTTAGTATAAATAAGTCTATATCATATAAAGTGTAGATTGATCGATGAGGGAAGTCTACTCATGAGAGTCGATTATAGATTTCACTATTATTATACTTATGAGAGATGATTATAGCTTTCAAAAAAATCATTTGATTTTGTTATTGTTTGAAAATGGGTTTTTTTCTTATTTACTTAGGAGGGTTGGGGAAGATAATCTATGTAAGAAGCTTCCAAATTCTTTACTCATCCATCCTTCGAGGGAGTACTCTAGTTTTGTGTGTGTTGTTTAATGCTTTTGATAGCTATCCTTCAAGGGAGCAGTCCACCTTAATTTGAGTAATTTTGAATAGATTTTCAACAACTATCCTTCAAGGGAGAATTCTTTAAATGTTAGGAATAACCCATGATTACTATTGGTTTAGATTTTTACTTTTTTGATTTGTTTGATTTTTCTTTACATAGACTTGATTATATAGGTTTAAGGGTTCACCTTTATGAAGGCAAAACTAACAGCACAAGAAGGTTGATAAGGTGTAAAGGGGTTTAGGTGATAATGATAATGGGAATCCATCCTATATAAGGGGCATAAGTACCATGAGAATCATGCCTTGGGTAGAGCTATGGTACCCATTGTTCAATATTAGGTTATGATTGTGATGGGTAATCACATGATTCAGTTTTAATTAGTTTCCCCTAAAAATAGGGAGATGAATGTGGTTTGTAATCAAGGGATGAGCTTAAGTTAGATAGAAGGTGAGTAGATCCTCTTTAACAAAAGAAAGGATGTAAATCCAAAGCATTAAGGGGCTCAATTTTTGGGTTTCCTTTAAGAGAGGATAATTGGTAAGCTCTTGATCCATATTTGTGGGTTATGATATAAGGTTCAATCCAATTAAAAGTAAACTTGTCCTACTTGCTTTTCTCCATATTGGTGACATGTTGATTTTCCTTTAAGATGAGATCTCTGATGTTGAATTATCACACTCTAAGGTGTTTTTTATAAGCATGTTTGACACAATCTTGATATACATAAATATGGGTAAGGGTAGTTAAATGATGCTCATCAAGTATCTCAAGCTGGGATAAATGGTGTTGATGATAATCATCCTCAATAATTATATCTTGTAGAGATATGCGAAGAGATGAGATTTGGACTTCAAGAGATAAGACATTTTGGGCTCCAAACACAAGAGAGAATGGGGTAGGACCAATAGGGGTTTGGATGCTAGTGAGATATGCCCATAAGGTAAAGGGGATATGCAAATACCAATCTTGACCAGATGCTTTGACCATTTTAGTGAGCATGTTGTTAAGAGTTTTGTTAGAGGTTGTTTTCTTGTCCATTAACTTGAGGGTGATAAGGCAATGAGAATTAACTTGATACAAATGCATCACAAAGACCCTAGACTTGCTTGTTTTTAAAATATTTTCCATTATCAGTGATAATTTTGTGAATTTTGTGAGGAACACCGAAGCAACAAATGATGTGATGGTTGATAAAGTTGACAATCTTTTTTACCTTGGTTGAGACTAGAGGAATAGCCTCAACCCATTTGGTAAAATACTCAATTGAGGGGATGATATAATGGTGTCACTATGAAGAACAAGGGTTAATCTCACCAATGAGTTTTAAGCCCCATTGTGAAAAGGGTCAAAAATTAGTAGAAACATGAAGACTATAGCTAGGTGTGTAATGCAGATTGGCATAATATTGACACTTATACACTTTTTCACATAATCACAATAATTTTGGTTAAGGGTAAGACATTAATAGCTGAGGTGAAGGATGCATTTATCTATGGTGTGGCCATTAAAGTGTCCCATATAGATCCCATCATCTGTTTCCCTGATAGCATGAGAGGCTTCATGACTACATAGGCAATGGAAAAGGAGACCATCAAAGCCTCACTTATAAATAATTCCCCCCATAATGGTGTAACATGAGGTACTCTATATAAATTTTCTTTTATCATTTTGGGAAAGACCTAAAGGAATGATGGAAAGGTTGAGATAGTCAAAGGTCTATTGATACCACTGGTCAGGTTGGGTCTCTTTCACATTGAAGATGGTGGGAGAATCTAGTTTGACATAGGAAGGCTAGGTAAGTCTATGGATAATAATAGATAGCTTAGAGTTAGAGGGTGAAGATAGGATCTAAGAGGTAAGGGAGGCCATGATGTCAACAAATTTTTTGGTAGATTGTGGGGTTGATTGGATGTAGTAGTGTTCAAATGATGTTAAGAGTTAATCAACTAGTTGTTTGTACTATTACAAAACATCATTATTACACTAGTAATAACCATTGACTTGATTTACCATAAGTTGGGAGTCACCAAATATATTTATTGTTTTGACTCCCAAGGCTAAGGTAGTTTAGAGACCTATCACTAAGGCTTTGTACTTAGCCATATTATTAGTACATTCAAAATCAAACTTTAAAGATAAAGGAAGAGGTTCACCATCAAAAGGAATAAGAATGATGCTAGCTCCCCTACCATGTTGACACCTTGATTCATCAAATAACATGGTGACTTGATAGGTAATGTCTACTTTAGAGAGGGTCATAATGGATTCATTAGGGAACTCAAGAGGAAGAGGTTGGTTGTCTGCTAATGGTGCTTCAACTAATTGGTTGGCAATGACTTGACCATTGATTAAATTTTGATAAAGGAACTCAAGGTCAAACTCTACTAAAATCATGAGCCACTTAGCCATACATTGGTTTTGGTATGGCTTGGAGTGCATATAGTTAAGTGCGTCAGTATTGGTTATGACATAGGTTTTGTTGTGAAGAAGGTAGTGTCAAAGCTTGGTGGCCATGAAGACTAAAGTTAAGAAAAGTTTCTCGCTATAGGTGTATTGAGTCTCGTACTCTATAAGTATGCAATTAATGTATTAGATGCCTTACTCTTTATGTTATTCATCTTGATGAGCAAGCATTGCCTCTAGGAAGTGGTTGGTGGTGGAGATATAAAGTTAGAAAGGTTGGTCATCCTTGGGAGGGGTAAGGATAGGTGGAGATAAAAGGTAATTTTTAAGTGAATCAAAGGCCTTTTGGTAGTCATTATTCCACTTAAAAGATAAATCCTTCTTCAAAAGGTGGTGGAAGGGTTGGCATTAGTTCAAAAGTTGGGAGATAAAGTGATGGATGGATTGGAGCTTCTCCTACAAACTACGGAGTTGCTTGAGGTTGATTAGAGGAAGCATGTTGAGGATGGATTTGATTTTGGCAAGATCAACTTTGATCCCCTAAAGGGAATGATAAAGCCAAGGATATTTCTTGACAAGACCTCAAAAATAGACTTATTGGGGTTAAGGTAGACATGGTAATGGATGAGGCACTCAAAGATAATCTTGAGAATAGCTAAATGGTCCTTTCGATATTTGGATTTCCCAAGAAGGTCATATACATGGTCTTCAACAATCTTGTGGATAAGGTCATGGAAGATGTAAGTCATAACACATTGGTAGGTTGCACTAGTATTCTTTAGTCTGAAAGGCATGACTCTATATTAGAAGGTTACCCATGGGGTGATAAAGATAGTTTTATGCTAATCTTTGGGGGCAATTAGGATCTGATTGTAACACAAGAATCCATCCATGAGAGATAACATCTTGTGGCCAGATGTAAAATCAACTAGCTAGTTAATGCTTGGTAGAGGAAAGTCATCTTTGGGGCAAGTGAGATTGAGGTCATGAAATTACACATAAATGTGTAGTCCCCTTATGGCTTTGGTGATAGGTAAGACATTAGAAACCCATTGGGGATAGTCAATGGGTTGAATGAAATTGATAGATAAGAGGTGTTGAAGCTCTTTTTTGATGAGAAGGGTTATACAAGGGTCCATTCATCAAAGTTTTTTCTTGATGGTCTTGGCATCATAGTTTCTGACTATGTTATGGGTGGCAATGGTAGGGTCAATTCCTAACATGACGCTATAAGACCAAGTAGATTTTATGTTTTGGTCTTGGAAGAAGAATTCCAAAAGTTCCTCGACATTTAGCATTTGGATAATTTTGACAATGTGGGGTTGTCTAGAGTTCCCAAGTTAATATCCATGGTAAATTCATTCAACATGGTCAAAGTCTTAAGAGGAAGGGATTTATGGATGTAAGAATCTAGGGTACTGAGGTAGGTGAGAATGGAATTGTCAACTTGGCACTGAACGATATTAATAATAGGAGAGTCATCTCCTATCATCTCAAGATGGGTCAAAGGGATGGTTATGATTTCCCCCTCCTTTTGATAAGTCAGGGGTCTGAGGCTAATAATATTGATGAAAAAAAAAGTTAGGTTGGATGATGTCATCATCCTCACACCTAGGTAGAGAAGGTGTTGGTAAGGAAGGGATGTCTTCCTCAATGCTCATGATGGTAGGTGGTTTGGTTTGTTTTTTGTTGGGTAAAATGAAATTGAGGCTATATTTCTCATGAGGATTTTTGTTTTAATGGAAATCAAATCATGTGGGTCATGTTCATATCATCCAAGACCAAATCCTTTCCAAGCACACCTATGGAGGTATGTCTTGGCAAAACTCGATTTGTCTAGATTGGAGAAGTTAGAGGTGAATGGTCGAGGTGAAGGAGAGGTGGTGGAAGTGATAAGTGGTTTGTCAAGTCCCCCATAGATGAAATGGGTTTGATAGTTTGAAGGTCCAAAGGTAATAATGGATTTGATGTTGGGGTCATACATAGGTTTTTAGTCAAGTTTCTCATATTCTTGGGGAGTAGAGAAAGTGTCAAGGGTGAGGAGGTGATATTATCCTAGATAGAGACATTGGAATGTAGATTTCAAGTGTTTTAAGGTGGGGATTTGATCAGAGGGGATGGATGAGCTAGTTGATGCCTCATTGGTAGAAGAAGGTATGACTCCCTCTTTCATGGTTGAGGTCTTGTCTTTGGTTGAGGAGGGTGTGTTAGATGGAGGTAGGAGGACGTCATTGGGTTGTTAATTCATGTTGTATGATGAAAAACGGCTCAAGTTATCTTGTATAATGACAACCTAACCTTCATTCTCAAATTTAATGCAATGATGAAGGGTAGAGGGAACACAAACCATAGAGCATATCCAAGGTCATCCCAGCAAAACATTGTATTGTAAATTACCTTCCACTAAATAGAAGAGTTTTAGGAGTGTGTGAGGACATAAATGGATATGAAGGACAACAATTCCTAAAGTAGTGGCCACGGTGTCATTAAAGGATTAGAAGATTGCCAAGGTTTTGTACATGATATTGTTAGGTAGATTGAGTTGATCATAAACATGATAAGAGATTATGTTAATAATATCTCCCCCATTAATTATGACCCATTTGATATGGGTTTGGTTTATGTAGGTAGTAATAAAGAGATAGGGATCTAGGTCATTTGGATGGATAGAAGGTATTCTAAATCCTTGAAGGTGATAAGGTTAGAAATTTGGAAAGCACCAACAAAGGTCACTAGAGGTTGAGGGTCTTTAGGTTAGACCTCTATTGATTGTAATGCCTCTATCATTGTTTGGTGATGATGAGGTGAGGTAGTAATCAACTCATATAAGCTCATCTTTGTTGGGGTTTGGTGAAAATGTTTGAGCACCACTCTGTTGATTGATTTAAAAGGGTTAGATTGGGAGGTAACCAAGATAGATACCTTGGGTTTGGTTGAATGTGAAGGCTCTTTATTTTGACTCAGTTGGGAGGTGGAAGATGGGTATGTCCATGGGATAGACACTTTGGCCACCCCTTTATCCTTTTTTTGAGTGTGTGATCATGTGACCATATGGAGAGTATGGATAGAGGGAAGAGTTAGGGTAGGAGATTGGTTTGGTTCCTCATCACTCTTAGGTGAGAGTGGGGGATTAGGTAGGCATTGGATAATAATTGATCACTATTAGATTGGTAGTAGACTCATGGGAGGTTCATCCATTAACAGATCATCCTCAACATAGATTCGATGGATTATGGTTTGGAGAGCTTTGTAGTTCTCCATGTCATGCCCTGGTGTTTTATGATAGGAGCACACTTGGCAGTCATATACCAAACTAGTTTTGAATTGAGAGGGTCAAACAACCTAATAGGGGGTAAGGTAAAGCAAGAAGCTTTCAATAACATTTAGAAGATGTCTTAGTAAGGCTTAACTAAGGATGGAGAGGGTTTAGATGTTTTGATCTTGGTTGGTGAGTTGGAAATATTTTTGGAAATGGGCTTGGTGGTAGAAGGTTTAGGTAAGGTGGTGTTATTAGTTGATGGTTTTGGTAAGTTGGAGGGAGGAGGTTTTAGGGTAGGTAGTTTTGTTATTGATAGATTAGTGAAGATAGGTGTGTTAGAGAGAAAGTGTGCTAGTTAACCAATAGCAGTGGCTAGGTTTTAGTTGAGACACTCAACTTCCTAATCAAAGTGGAGGGATGAGGTCCCAAGATAGAGGGCAAGGTTGAGGTAGATAGAATTTTGGCCCTTTGACCTTTTGGTGGCTTCACTTCCTTGGTTGATTTTGTTTGGTGTTTGGTTGTTGGGTTTGGTAAGGTATGTTCCAGTTTCAAGGATGGGTGATTAGGGCTCTATGTAGGGAAGGTGCCAAGTTTTTTGGTTGGTTTGGTTGGAGAGGGTGATTTGGTTGTTTGGGGTTTACGTGCATTGGATGGTTAAGAAATTATTAGTTTGGTATAGGTTTTTATCAGTTTGGTTGGTAAGATAGGGGCTTAGATAATAGGGGTGGTGGGTTAGTCTGCCAAAGGTGTGGTTATAGGTTCTTACTTGGTGATGTAAGGTAGCCCTAATTGCTACCAAAATTTGGCTCAATATATTTTAGGGTTAGAGATAAATTCCAATTTTTACACTAATCTAGAAAATGGTTTGTAGACCAGTTTGGTTCCTTAGATAGTGGACTTGAAACATAATCCCATAGGTTGAGAAATGGGAATGGTGACCTCATCCTTTTCCTCAATCAAAGGATACAAGGTTTGGATGGGCGACTCCTCTATGGAAGGTTTAGGCATGGTGGCTTCCTCTTTAGGAATGATCTCCAAAGGGGTAGTGAGTTGTTTGATGGTTGAAGGAGAAGGTGAAAGGGCTACTTGATCTGGTATGTTAGTTAAAGGGGTGGTAGGTGAATCCACTACCTCAATAAGTAGAGGAGAGGAAAAGGTTACTCCCCCAACTTGGGTTTCCAAAAGAGGAAAAGGTAACTCCACTACCTCAATAAGTGGAGAGGGCAAAGAACAAATATATTGGGTGGAAGGTTCTTCAATAATGAGTGTGTCAAGAACCATATTAATAGTGTGGGTGTCATGAGAATGCTCAACTTTGTTGCTTTCATTTTTGATAGGTGCATGATTTGGAAAAGGTTGCCTAAATTAGGTGAATGATTGGGAAAAGGTTGCCTCAAAATGTCAAGGGCTTGGTTCAAAGGTGCATTAGGGTTGTCTAATGTGAGCTACCCCTTATCAATGAGGGATTGGACAATGATCTTAAAGGTATTACACCTACTAACATCATGCCCAACTACCTAATGGAAAGAACATAAGTTTTTCTCATTGTACCATCTAGGTGTAGGATGAGAGGAATCAAATTATTGAGGAGGCTTTATAGGAGGAAGTTGTATGATATTAGCTTTTAATAACTTCTCCAATATTAAAGCATAAGATTCCCAAGCAGAGTAAATTACTTTTGATTGTTTCAATTTTGATTTCTTCTATTTTTTTAGGAGTTAGAGGAGTTTGGTTTATTGATAGATGGTGGAAGAACGGTTTTAAGGACAACCACATTTATAGTTCCCTTGCTCTTGGCATTGGTATTAGTTTAGTTGTTTGGTTTAGAGGAAGAAGCCTCATTGGTCTTGTAGGTAGAGTTTTTATTTTTCAAATTTAACTTTCCTTCATTGATAGCTCTATTTTATAGCTTACAAACCATGGTAAAATCTTCATCAAAGGTTCTGAAGATCTAGAAACATAGTGTAGAAGAGATGTTATTGTCACATGCTCAAGTAAAAATTTCTATCAGTTCGGTTTGGGATAAGGAGAAGGAAAGTTGATTGATTAGGCTCCTCTATTGAGCTACAAAATCAATAATAGATTCATCATCAAATTTCCAGATAGAGTAAAGGTCAGTGATGTAAAAAAATTTTGAGATGTTTATCAAGAAGTGATACAAGAAATTTTGGGCTAGTTGTTTGAAGGAGAATAAAGAGTGTTTGGTTATGACACTATATCAGTCTAATTTTAAACTAGATAGGGACATAGTGTAGACACCAATATTGTGTCGACCCCCCCTTGGTCCACTTCAAAACATTTACACACTTTATTAATTTAAAATAAATTACTTATCTTAAATTAATGACATCACCCTAGACACCTCACCTTGGACACCTAACCTTAGACACCTCGCCCTTAGACCATTTCTCACCCTATGAGTCACCCATGACCTATTCTCACTCCATCCTAACCTCCTAACTAACTCTCGTGCCTAATAAACTCATCTTTTGACTGTTATCAAATAGCAAATGCAATTGGCAGATGGAGGAATGGGCAAAGGGCTAAAAATAGCCCTTTTACCCATTCTCTAGCTGCTGATGTCGGTCAACTATCGGCTGATGCCGGTGGGATCACCAATGTCAGTTTCATAAATCAAGTTCTAACATTGAGTTAGCTCTTTTCTCTCTCTCTCTGCCCCCTGACTCTTGGATATCAACGTGCACGCAAGCATCAAAATTTGACTATCACTCTCTAGGCTACAGAAACTCTGTAGAAATCACTCCACACATTGGGTTGAAAACATTGCACGAGTTTTGCGACATCAGCCACAGTAGGAATAAGCATCCTGACACCCTCAGATCTTCACCAAAAAGCTAAGTATTCTTTTGGTCTTTATTTCAAAGTTCTAAAATAACTTGATATTTTATTTCTATTTACTATTTCTGAATACTATAAAAGAAACCTAACTTCCTCTATGGAAGGGATGAAAAGCCTTTCTCTGACTCTTACCCTATTCTCACACCTACCCTCTACCTTTGCCCTTCCTCAGAGCCTATTAACTTCCCTGTAACCCTGCATAAACTTTTAAACTCCCAGACTCCTCTGTCGACCACAGACATAATCCAAAACCCATCCAAGACCCATTGCCCCGACTGACATTGACCACAACCCCGACCGACATCGGCAATACGACTGACATCGGCAACATCCACAGACTGACCTCAGAAAAACTACTGACATCAGTGACTATGACATACATACTACAAAGGTATGCACTATCTATTTCCCTCTTTGTTAGTCATTTGTCATTTCTTTATTTATGACACTTTTACTTATAAATAGTGGACTGTCATCCCTCATAGAGCTTTACGCTTCTGAGACCAAGCATGTAGCTTGGCATTCCACCTTATCTTATTCTAACATTTTCTTTGGTTTAAGTCTTATTCTTATCTATAGGTGTCTTCCTCCATAGCCAAAGAGGAGCTCCTATAATGCTTGGATATGGTGCGCAACTTAATTTGGGTAACATCAAACCTCTGACTCTTAACCTTTAGTTTCTTCTTCTTCTGAATGTAGTTAGCAAAAAAAAATGTAGAGAAACATTCTGGCACGCCCAGTGGGACCCTGGAGTTTTCCTTGGATTCATTTTTTCTAAAAAGCAAACTTTCATATAGGTGCATTAGGAAAAAATTCTCTTCTTGCATCCTTTTCTTCTATCCCTTTATTTGAAAAAGAAACCATTAGCACAAGTTAAAAAGAACATCTTTCTTTTTCTTCTTGTCACTTCTTGCCTACATCTTAGAGTAGTGAAAATTAATACTCTTAACCTTTTCTCCACTTGTTTGCATCTGAATAAAACATTTCAATTTGGGTTTAAAAAATAATTGCATTTCATTCCTGCTTGAATGCATACTTAGCCCTCTCACTTAGTAATTAAAAAAGCATTATGAATAAATTGTAGTGCACAAATGTTACACAACTAGACCACAAGCACATCAAATTAAACATTTAAACATACTTGAGACAAGGCCCATCTAAGATTTCATCACCTAGTAGATACCTTACCCTTCCTGGTGATCCTACTTGGACTTCACTACCAAGGGGAGGACCCACTCTGTTCTCTGGCAAAGTATAAACTATAGGCAAAGTATATATTGGCTAAGCGGCCCAGCTTGGCTCTGGGTTCGTGAAGTGAAGGGAGCTAGCCCCAGCACCAGGCCATGTACTGAACCTAACATAGATTTTTGAGCACCAAAACATAACCTAAAACCAACCATAGACTTCCTCTCTAGGACCCGTTCTAAAAGCCCAATTCCCAAACATATTCTTCTAAGGCATAAGCCACCACGAATCTAAAATTTATTCTTAGGAATTTAACATTTAGAGGTTGTTTGCCATCATCTATTTTGCTCTTTTTATCTAATTTTTTGAGCTGGTAAGGTCGCATTCTGAGGTCCAAAAACAACTCAAAATTTCTCTTTCTTTCAAAAAAATATCAGTTTTCTATGTTTTTGGAAAGACATAGAAATCGACATCAATTTTTCCACCGATGTCGGCAACTATCTTCATCGACATCGGTTATCCCACCGACCTCGGCAACATTCCATAATCGACATTAGTTAGTAAACTGACGTCGATCACAATCAACAAATTTTCTTCCAAATAGCAAGCTTAAAACCCAACTTTTTTGCTATCAAATACACATTTTAGTTTTCTAAAACTGAAATACATAGTTTTTATAACCTAAACACATTTTTCCTTGGATGGTTTTGACACGTAATCAAGCCAAATCTCTCATTGACCATGCAAGGCAATAGCCACTCCCACCTTTGCCTTCTATACCAAGTCCACTAATGGAGTATACTTCAGAGGCTGAGCGTACTCCTATCCAACCAACCCCAAATCAACCTCCTATTGTTCCCGAAAGGGATCAAGACTTTGAGAGATTCCTTGACCTCAATGTCAAGGCTCTCCAACACTATCTCGCAAGAATCCAAATGCGAGATCCTTCAGGTAACCCTATTTATGGGATGCCAACTTCCTTGGTTGAAACGACAATAATATCAATAGCCTCCATTACCCAACCTATGGTCACTCAAGCCATTGCCTCAACTAGTAACCCAACCATGGCCAATGTTCAAGATTTGGCCTCTCCTTCTATTTCTGGACCTACCTCCATCGGGGTTTCTGTACCCCCTCAACCATAAACAATTCAACCAAGTTCTACACCTTTCCAGAACTTGATTGTCTCTATCCCACCCACTCTTGCACCCATAAATACAAGAGTGACTACCTATCCTCTAAGTAATATTTCCACCACTCAACCACCTTTGGCAGCATCTAGTCAAGTTGTGTCTTCTAACTTCATGGCACAAGCCCCCTTGGCCTCAACATCAGTCCCTATAATGAACTACCAATATGTTACGCCTACACAAACGCAACCAAGTACATCATACGGCCCTCCCAACACCTTTTATGTACCTTACAACCTAGGGGGTGCCCCTCATGCCAATCCATTTACTGATCTAATTAAGATGATGATGGATAAGATGTCCAACCTTGAGACATCCATTTCAAGTTCAAGGAGTGTTCTTTCATATGAACAAATCTATAATGAACCTATTCATCCTTTGGTCCCTATTCGACCATATCCTAGTCAGTGAAAACTCCCAAAATTTACTCACTTTTAGAGTAAAGAGGACCCATAGCAACATCTACGAACGTTTAGACACGCTTGCTACCTTATAGCACATGATGATGCATTATTACTTTGCACATTTCCCATGTCACTTTCTGGTGCCACCTTTGATTGGTATAGTTCTATTACCAGTCATTCTCTTTTACCTTCACTCAACTAGCTCAGCTATTCCTCGACCACTTTTCAATTAACATCACTAAGAAGGTCTCCATCACAGACCTATATTCTATTAGATAATTTGACGATGAGTCAATAGCTGACTTCGTTGCCCGTTGGAGAGGTTTAATCAACCAAATCTCCTTTTCTTTACCTCAACTTGAGCTCATTGAGCTCTTTTCAAGAGCATGTGCCAAGCACATCTCATCCACTTTGCGGGTTCAAACATTCCACACATTTGATGAAGCTTTCACCATGGCCCGAAAGCTTGAACTCTGCGCAGTCAAAGAGGATAAGGTCAAATTGCATAGCACAAATACCAATGCAAAATCCAATGACTCTTCTTCCAAATCTTCTTCCCATTCCAAGTCTAAGGCATCAGCAAATGCTATGGTACTTAGATCATCATCCTCTACCACAACTAACCAATCTGAACCTTCTACATCATAAAGCATTACAAGACAATTTCAACAACGATACGTACAGTGTCAATACACTCCAATAGGATAATCATACACTTCTGTGTTGGATAAACTAGTGAAGTAGGGAGTCCTCAATCTCCCTCAAATCTGACCTATCCAATTTAACCCCTCACAAGCCATCCCTGCATGGTATAGGGAAAATGAATTTTGTAATTATCATCGAGTCAAAGGTCATGACATAGACAATTGAAAAACCCTCAAGAATGTTATTCAAGACATGTTAGACAAAGGGGATCTTGTTTTGGATAATCCAAATGCGCCAGCTAACCAAAACATAGACATCTTTAGGCAACCATCCCCCTAGTTAGAATAACATTCAGACCATGGCCGATGACCCCCAAGAGTGCAATATACGCACAGTCAACATGGTTTCTCCTTTCATTCCTAAGCAACCTCTCCCACAGTCTGAAGAGGTTAGCCAACCTATTTCTCCACCATGGGTAGAAGATCCTATTCTACCCATATCACCCCCATGACATCAAACACCTTTTCCACACATACTTCTACCTCATAAGGAACCCATATTACTTGTTCCTCTTGCCCCGA
This sequence comes from Torreya grandis, assembly GCA_037957365.1. Lineage (NCBI taxonomy): Eukaryota > Viridiplantae > Streptophyta > Pinopsida > Cupressales > Taxaceae > Torreya > Torreya grandis. Next base: position 229,601 of record JARHVA010000143.1, on the reverse strand, counting down.
CCTTCCCTCTTCTTCTACCATTGGAAGAAGTTACCATTCATACCCCACACCCTCATGCAAAAGGGGCCATAATCCCTCTACTTCACCCTTTAGAGGAACCTTCCTATCCTATTTGTCCTCCACCAATAGAGGATATTCCTCCATCTACTCCTCTTTCACACATGGGAAAGTCTACTTTGACCTCTCCCATATTGGAGGATGCTTTGATGGCACCAACGCCGGTGGCCTCACCCTCATCCTTCCTATTACCAATAAAGGATCATACTTTTCCTGCTCCTCAACCACACGTGGAAGCCATGATCACCCCTACGCTCTATCCACTTGAAGAGCCAAATTCTCCAATCCCTTCTCCACCGAGAGAAGAACTTGCCACTTCACCCACTTCAGTCGAGGAAGATCCGGTGATGGTTTTCTCTCGCCTTTAGCCTGAGATTGTTGCATCCAACATGTTTCCACTCTCACAATCACCCAAATCTTCTAAAAAACCAATTATAAAACTTCGCACAACATCCTCTAAACCATTCACTCGATTGGCCAAAAACTTAGGATTTCTCCATTCGAGGAACTTAGAACATGAGGCATTATGGGAGCGACTTAAACCTCCTTATCTTACACATCTCGCTTCATCTCATACTATTGACCCTCCTACAACAAATTATCCCAAAGTCTCTGATGAGGATCAAGCTTCCACTACCCAATCTTTAGAAGCTCTATTGTCCACATTTGAACCAAAAACCTCGCAAGCATCCACCATGCCGAAACAAGTTAAATCTCTCGGTATTTTCCCCGTATCAAACCTCACTTACCCACAAGTGAAGGTAGATTTGAACCTCACCCTGCACAATAGTAGTCCTCATGCTAAACTAAAGAAGGCTGCTAAACCATGTCGGTCTACTCCCCCACCTTCACCATTGCCATCTATCTTGAGTCCATATCCTTCCACTTGAACAGGATTGTTCCCTATTCTAACACCTTACAAAAACAAATCACCTCCATTAGTCCCTCTACCCATCAAACATATATTTCCTCCAAAAAATTTGGCACCTCTCATTAAGAAAATTCCATCTACGCATGTGGCCACACCGCCACCAAAAAAAATGGTATGAAAAACTCCTTCTACAACTCCTAAATAGAAGTTGTCAACCCCTATTGCAACAATGAGCACATACCCATTAGTGGGGTCCTATGTTTCATTGTTACACTGATTGTTGCAGTCTTCTAGCATCGTTCTCCCACCCATTAAGCCATACCAACCTCTCAGATCAAAACCATCTTGGTTTGATGACACTAAAATCTGTGCGTATCATCACACACCTAGGCATGATATTAAGCGTTGTTGTGTTCTTAAAGTTGTCATCCGCCAACACCTAAAAAAGGCACCCTTCTCATTAAGGACCCCTTTGACAAACTACTGACACCATCCCATGTCTCTCAAACTTCCTCACCTAAATCAGGATCTTAACGTAAGATTATGGTCCCTCTGCCACCTTCTCCCCCTTTATTCAAAATCAACACTATTAATGTGGCCACCAAGTCACAAACTTTAAAGGATAAAGCAAACGAGAAGGTTTCTTTCCCTTGCACATATCCATTCATCAAGCCTTCTTAACTACCAAAACCCAAGATTTCTATCTTGGGCACATCTCGACCAACATCTTTTGGGGTAATTCGTGACTCCATGATGAAACAACTTCACCAAACCCCTGTGAAGATGTCTTTGTATGACTTAATTCAAAGCTCTCCACAATATTGCCAAGCCTTAATTTAAGCTTTAAAGGCAGTGGAGGTCTAACCTGAAGACCCCCGACCACTGGCTGCTTTAGTCAAATCATTACCAACCATTGCCCCCATCACCTTTAGTGATTCTGAGATTCCAAACTACAATCTGAAAGATCAGGATCTCACCCTCTCAAACTAAGCCTATCACGAATGCTTCGCATGATGCATCCTAGCATCACACTCCTTATCAAAGAGGAGCTTCAATGTCTTCTCTCTATCTCATTTATCCAACCCATTGATTATCCGTAATGGGCGTCAAACATTGTCCCTGTCACAAAAGCAACTGGGGGAATTTGAATTTGTACTGCCTATCGTGACCTCAACCCAGCTTGCTCAAAGGATGACTTTCCTTTGTCAAGCATCGACCAAACCATGCCTATAACAAAAATTTGAAAGAGTGAGATTTCAAAATTAGAGATATCATCCTTAAAGAAAACCAACATGTGACCAATATGGAAAGAAGCAAACGAGGCAAGTTTGCTCCTAATTGGCTCAGACCTTATATCATAACACACAAGTATGGATCAGGCACTTATCATTTGTCTTCTCTCGAAGGCTGGCCAGAACCTGAGCCCCTTAATGCCTTACATCTGTGACCATTCTATTTTTAATCAAGTAATCATTCACTTGATGTTTAACTTGAGCTCATCCCTTGAGCAACCCCCATCATCCTCATTCCTATTTCTTTCAACCATTTTTCCCTACAAACATTAGTTAACCCTTTTTGCATTAATGTTTTGTCCTAATAAAAGGAAACCCCTAAACCTCTATAGTCCATGACTACAACTTTAGTCAAAAAAACATAAAAATTTGGATGCCTATCAAAAGGTCATAAACTATAAATGTAGACTGCACCCTCGAAGGATAGCTGCATTATTGTTGTAATTAGTAGACTGATCCCTTAAAGGATAGTTATTCAAAGACATCAACATACAAAGTAAACTATAGACCATTCCATCGAAGGATGGCTATGCCCAAATTTTGTTACATACACAACACCCTCTCAGAAGCTACTCGCATTGATCAACTTCACATGACCACAAAACAAAACAACATCCCCAAGTAGACTTCCCACATTGATTAGACCAAAAAAATGACTGACAAACTATTAAGTCATGGACTTGCCTATAGTCATTCTCAGGGTCACCTATAAAAGGGGCAAAGTTATCCCTACAAAAAGGGGTTATGCTATCCTCACATCTCACATAATCACACCTATTACCTCAACATACTCAAGGGACTTTGACCTCACTTAATGTCAAGTGATTCGAGTAATTTTTTAACACAAACCAATGGTCAACGACGTAATGCATGAACGGGGCTTTTTGTTTACAAAAACCCTATCTATGGTATCACTATGGTCCTTGTCAATGAAATAGCAAAATGCCTTTCACTTCTTATATACCTTTGTCACATACAACCAAACCAAACCAAACCAAAACATGTTCTAACCATTAACATAACATCATGATTTATTTAACGCAAATAGTTATTTGTGTTATATAAATTATCATAGCCCATTCACATTAGTTTTTATGGAAAAAAACACACATGGAAACTATCAACCAAACATAATTTATGTCAAGCATATACCATCACCAATATGGAAACATGCTGAAGCATAAATAAACTCATTTCATTTTTAGCATACACCATCATGACTATGGAACATTGCTAGGGATGAAAAAACACATAACCTATGTTTTAGATTAAAGGTAAAAATAGGCTTTGAAGGGGCCCCGAAACCCTATACATCAGATAGATAAAAACCTTAAGCACATCCAAGAAACAAATAACCTGGAACATACAAAAGCTGAACCCGAAAAACTGGAAAACAAAAAATAGCCTACATGAGCTAGACAAACAATAACAGTTAGTTATTATTTTTTTTTATTACAAGATCGAAGCTTCATATCTAGAGGAGGGACCAGAAGCTTAGATTTTTTCCTCTTAACAATAGTCCAACCATCCTCTACCTTGGCTGCCTCAGCAGCCCATGCCAAAGAAGGCCAAGAATCATGTAACCCAGTGGGCGACAAATCCTCAGCCAAAGCCAAAGGAGTACCAGCCACCGACTGACTCCTAGGAGAAACCATCAAAACAGGTGGTGGAACCACCACCTCCTCGAAAATCGGTTCAGATAGATTACATAAACCAATTTCCTCCAAACCTTCAATAGGAACCATCTCCAGCTGAGACTCCTGATCCGTCGAAACAGATAAGATACTCTTTTCCTTCTCATTCTCAGAATCAGTTGAGGCTTCCTCTGGTTGTTCAGCAATATAGTGATCATGATCAGTTTCTGCCCACCAAGAAGGAGATCTTCTGGGTCTGGATTTCCTTGTGGTGCACCGGGCTACAACATGCCCCATCAGATGACACTTTCTACATCGAAAAGGTAACCCTTCAAAATCTAACATTTGCGTCCAAGATCCCCTAGGGGAATCCATACAAATCGCCTCAGGGAGGCCCTTAGAAACATCCACCTCAACCATAAGGCGAGCACAGGTCGATCTAAAATACCTCTTGGTTTCTGCATCCACAAATAAAAATTCCCCTATGGCATTTCTGATGGTTTTAAACACCAAATCATGCCATAGATGCAATGGAAAATTAGGGAGCCAAACCCAGACAGGGATCTTGTTGAAAGTTTCCGTTACAGGATTAAAGTCCATATGCCACCGTTTGGCGAAGAGAGGGTATTTACCCTGCCAAAAGAAATTTTTGTTGGAAAGAATGGTCTTCCTATCCTTAGCAATGTGAAATAAAGTTATAAAAAAACCTTTACCACAAGGATAAATTTCAAAATTTCCATCAATCAGTGGCAGCCATGTCTGGGATATCCAGCCATGTAAATCGGCATGAGAAGGCCAAAAGCCGCGAAATCTACAAATAGCCGTAGACTTTGAAAAAAACTCTGCCTAATCAAATATTTCCTTAACAGTATCAGGATCTAGATTAACCCTGACAGGTTTTAAAACACTTACAGGTGATTCGCTAAGTCTCCCGGCAGAAGCATGGTGTTTCACTTCATGAATTTCGGCTTCAAATGCGGCCACGTCCACATAAGATCTTCCCTTAGACCCAGGGAAAGACCCAAAAATAGGGGAACCATTAGCAGAATCCTTCAGAGGAGAAAAACCCCCATCCATAACCAGTATCCTCTCCCCGTTCGCTGGTAAAGGATCATCCACACCAGCCGCCAGATCTGCAGCCGCCTGGACCAAGCGGGAGGAACGCGCTTTCGCCTGAGCACCCACGGCGTTCAAAGTCTCCATGCGCACGCAGGGAGTAGGGGCATGCGCGCGCGTTGGATTCAAATTTTTTATTGAAGATTGTCACAGTGCATTGTTAAGTTGCACCAATATCTACCAACCATTGTTACCCAAAATAGAAATTTAAATTTAACACATAACCTATGTTACAACATACACCATCACACAATATGGAAAAGGTTGTAACATCATCATACACTCATTTAATTTTTAGCATACACCATCACCAATATAGAAAATTGCTAAGGATGAAAAACCATATAACCAATGTTACAGAATACACCATCACATAATATGGAAAAGGCTGTAACATCATCATATACTCATCATTTCAAAACATAACCAAACCAACCAACAACCTCTTTAACTCCATCTTCCCTTTTAGGAGAACTACATTGGCCTGAGGCCCTTAAAATAGGGGCTATGTAGGCAGCACTCAGTTGATATGGGGTCTTCTAAAGTTAGCTCGGCCATTCATTCGTTCATCTACCTGATGGACCAACCATATAACCTTTAACCATGACTTAACCTAGTCAAAACCAATCCATAACCTACCCTCTTCTTCCTTTTTGGGGAGAACTACATTGGCTTGAGGCACTTAAAATAGGGGCTATATAGGCAGCACTCAGTTGACATGGGGTCTTTCGAGGTTAACTCAGCCATTCATTAGTTCATCTATCTAATGGACCAACTATCTAAACCAACACAAAATCATGATCAAACAACCAACCCTAACACTGTAGAAGTCACTTTAAACTTCTCATGGGGCACATTGGAGATCACATACATCTCCCTGACCACAACAAACAACACTTGAGATCACTTATATCTCAGCCCGACTCGACCAATGACCTTGGAGATTGTGACTATCTCCTCAGACCATGACCACTTTTGAGACAACTTTTCATTGGTTGTTTTGATTACATATATGCTACCTCATGAATAGTTAGCAAATTGTACACACCCACATTATGACTCTCACACCTATTATTGGATCACACCCAAGTTGATCCCCAATATTTGTGACATTTTTGTGTTTTCTAGGAGCACTCCCTGAGCCCGAGATACTTGGAACATGATGACCATTGGAGCTATAGCTTTGATCGATTAACCCAATCAGCTACCACTAATAAGTTGGGGACCGGTTACTTTGGTTTTAGTCTGATTTGATAATTAGAGCTATAGATTTGATCATTTAACCCAATTAGCTACCACTAATAAGCTAGGGACTGATTAATTCAATTTTAGTGTTCCTCGACCTTGCCTGCGATAATTTGACTTGCCTATCACATGAAGTGGCATATGTGCAATCTCAACTATTGCAGCATTCACACTTCAAATTCACCTTACACATTCACTACCTATCAAATCGGCAACCAATTTTGAATTGCCTTCTCTTAATTCCTGCTTTGAGGGGGAATACCTCATCATCATACCTGGGGCAAACAACTTACTCCTATTTTTGTCTTGCAGTTCATCAGAACAACCAACAAGACAAAAAGGGGCAAATGTAGACACCAATATTGTGTTGACCTCCCTTGGTCCACTTCTAAACATTTACACACTTTATTAATTTAAAATAAATTACTTATTTTAAATTAATGACATCACCCTAGACACCTCACCTTGGACACCTCGCCCTTAGACCATTTCTCACCCTATGAGTCACCCATGACCTATTTTCACTCCATCCTAACCTCCTAACTAACTCTCATGCCTAATAAACCCATCTTTTGACCATTCTCCAATGACAAATGCACTTGGCAGATGGAGGAATGGGCAAAGGGATAAAAATAGCCATTTTACCCATTCTCTAGCTGCCAACATTGGTCACTTGTCGGCTGATGTTGGCAAGATCACCGACGTCAGTTTCATAAACCGAGTTCTAACATTGAGTTAGCTCTCTTCTCTCTCTCTCTGCCCCCTAACTCTTGGATATCGATGCACACGCTTTGAGACTAAGCATCAAAATTCGACTATCACTCTCCAAGCTATATAAAATCTACAGAAATCACTCTAAACATTGGGTTGAAAACATTGCATGAGGTCTGCGACATCAGCCACAACAGGAATAAGCATCTTGACACCCTCGGATCTTCACCAAAAAGCTAAGTATTCTTCTGGTATCCATTTCAAAGTTCTAGAATAACTTGATATTTTATTTCTATTTACTATTTTTGAATACTATAAAAGAAACCTGACTTCCTCCGTGGAAGGGCTAAAAAGCCTTTCTCTGACTCTTACCCTATTCTCACACCTACCCTCTACCTTTGCCCTTCTTTAGAGCCTATTGACTTCCCTACAACCCTGCACAAAATTTTAAACTCCTAGACTCCTTTGTCGACCATAGACATAATCCAAAACCCGTCCAAGACCCATTGCCCTAACTGACATCAACCACAACCTCGACCGACATCGACAATACGACCGACATCAGCAACATCCACAAACTGACCTTGGTAGAACTACTAATGTCAATGACTGTTATATACAGACTACAAAGGTATGCACTATCTATTTCCCTCTTTGTTAGTCATTTGTCATTTCTTTATTTACAACACTTTTACTTATAAATAGTGGACTGTCATCCCTCACAGAGCTTTACGCTTTCAGGACCAAGTGTGTAGCTTGGAAGTCCACCTTATCTTATTCTAACATTTTCTTTGGTTTAAGTCTTATTCTTATCTACAGGTGTCTTCCTCCACAGCCAAAGAGGAGCTCCTACAATGCTTGGATACGGTGCGCAACTTAATCTGGGTAACATCAAACCCCTGACTCTTAACCTTTAGTTTCTTCTTCTTTTGAATGTAATTAGCAAAAAAAAACGTAGAGAAACACATAGGGAAGGTAAGAATAAGGAGGGTATCATCATATTTAATTAAATAACATTCATGATAAATGCCCTAAGATGCTATTGGGGATCTTTCTTACTTTTAAACTTAGAAAACTTGAAGAGCTCCCATTAAGGAGGATATGATCTGATAGGGATAGATGGGTGGATGTGCTTGTTACAGATATGATCATATGATAAGATGTTATGAGCTCTAAAAATGGGTGACTCTAAGATAGTCATTTTATTCATGAGAATTTTCATTAGATATTCTTGGGATTATGCACCCGAAGGTTGTAATTTGCATACTATTGTGGTGGTTGGGTGACAAACTAATAACTAGTAAGAGGTTTAAGAGTAGCCACATATTGGCATGTGGGCACTAATGGTTGGGTGGATGCTATATAGGGTTAGGTGGATGTAGATGGTTGGGTAGTAGGTAGAGGTACATGCCCTTATGGGTTAGGGACATAACCCAAGTTTGGTTAAATGGGCATTTTTTGGGTAGAAGCAATGATTAGGTTGGTAACAAAAGGAAGGGTAGTGACCATTGTACTGATTGGTGATAAGGTATAAGGTATAAACACCACAATATTTTGAAGTCAGGTAGTAGTTAAGGGATTAGGGGTAGCTAAAGGAAGGTTGGAAATGCTAGTGATACATACTCCTATGGTGAGGGGAGTATAGGTGGCTAATGGGTGGGTTTCTCCTAAGGTAGAGGAGTTGTTGGTGGGGGTGGATGGTATAAGGGTGTTTTTAGGTTGAGCAAGTTGGGTTTCCATCGTAGTATCAAAGGGATTATTGGTGGATGAGGAATCTTGGGTAGTTAATGGTTGGGTGTTAATTATGTTAATGGAAGTGTTTCCTATAAGGTGGGAAGGCTGCCATAAGGTGGGTCAACAAGTGAAACCAAAATAGGGGCATGATGAGGCATAGTGTTAAGATAATGTTGAAGGGCCATAGGATTGTTATCTAAGGTGGTAAAGTTTGTATCTCCTTGGGGAAATTTCTAAGGGAAAGGTCTTCCTAAAGGACAAGGAGAGTTTTTTAGTTCACAAACATACTCCATTGATGAGGAAGTAGAAGGGGTTGATTAGTTTGGTGATGGGTTTTATTCTACTAGATTCTTTCATTACTAGTGAGTTAGAACCATCTAAAGAAAGGGAGAGAGAATACACAAACAATATCACCACTCATATAGAGAGAAGATAATAAATTATCAAGGAAAACAATCACACTCTAAAAAGTATGTTAAGTCTTAAAGGTTATTTTTAGTCTCTCTTTTAGCTTATGCCTTAAGCTTTCAATGAATTGTGTGATTGAAATTGTCTTGTAGAGCGGGTACTAAAAAGAAGTCTATGGTTGGTTTCAAGTTGTTTAGGCTCTCAAAAAGAATTTGTATTATAAATTAGTATGTGTCTTGGTATTGGGGCCTACCCCCTCACTTCACACACCATAAAGATAAGGGTATCAAGTGCTTATCCAGTATATACCAATTTCTAGAGTTGGTATTGGAAAGAGCTGAGTTGGTTCTCTCCTTGGTAATGACCTCCAAGTAAGATTACTTGGAAAGGGTAAGGTGATCGCTAGGTGATGAAATCCTTGTTGGGCCTTGTCTCAAGTTTGTTTGATGTTTTATTGATGTAGGTTTTTTGGTTTAGTGTGTGCAACAAAACTGATGCTACGATAGAATTACATTGCCTTAATATAACCTATATGAGTTAAACTTGTAAGTAATCAATGTATGTAGTTAATTTTAAACCCAAAAGAAATTTTGATTTCATTTATGAGCCTAGAATAGAGAGAAGATCATATATATGAAAGAAAATGAAACCCAAGTAGAAACTGAAGGGTCCCACTAGGCATGCTAGAATTTTTCAGTGAATTTTATCTTATATTTCAAGGAAGGAAGAAGAAACTAAATATGGGTATAGTTAAAAAACTTGTTTGATTATGTATGCATTAAATTATATGATTGTGAATAAATCTTCTTTGGCTTGGGAGGATGACCTTTAAATAACATAACACTAAAGCAAATGGCTGGTTAGATAGACAGTTGGGTGGATTGCCTAACACTAGCTAGATCCTGGAAGCAAGAGCTTCCTCGAGGGCTATCAATTCACACATTTTAAATAATTAAGTTTAGAAAATAGAAGATAAATTACATACGTCAATAATCAAAATATATTGAAATTAAACAAAATAAATGCTTGATAACGAAATAGGCTAGAAATGACTAATATAGTAATAAGCAAGTCAATATTAATGTTAAATGGATCAAGTGTACTTTAGAAAATAGGACAGGGGTATGTGAATAAGCAAGGACATATAAAGTTGGGTTTGTTTGATGATAAGAGGGTGAAAATAACTTGTTATTATTTTTTATCATAGTGACTATCGATGGTTAAGGTAACCATCAGTAGTTGAGGCAATTGTTAGTGGTTGGATAGACCGTCGGTGGTCAGGGTGACCATCGATGGTTATTATGTGTAGGTTATGGGTAATAAATGGATAATTGATGAGATTATAGAAATTAATTATAGTATATGGGTCTATGTTGGGCTAATTAAAAAATACAAACAAAGTAATTGAATAATGAAAAATAAATGCTTAGCTTCCAGAAGATTGATCAGATGAGTGGTTGAGGTGGTTGGCTCATTGGTGGAGTTTGGTGTGATTCTGGTAGAGTAATGGTGCTTGGATATCAACCAAGGGGTGGTAGTAAGTTATATCTCTATCATGATGCTTGGATCATTGGATTGTTGGAATAACACCTACAAAAGAAGCTCTAGATGTAAAAGCTCTTGATAATTATGGATTCATTTCACCTCCTGCTCCTTTCTTCTTATAAGTATGGAAAGATAGTACAATAAGAAATTAATTGGGATTTATAATTATAACTCATGCATGAAATGGCTCACACAAGTATTTATATGAGTTATTTTTATAAAATCAAGGCCAAGTTAATGTGGGTGTTTAGTTGGTTAGGCAGTGCGACCTTGATCGTTGCCGGTCATCCTGACCGTCAATGGTTGAGGGTTGAGGTAAAAATGTGGTTAAAGGGTGGGCTTATTTAGTTGGTCAAACTAACCATGTTTAAGCTTGGTTAGGTTTCAAATGGTCAAATTGGTCCCAAGGGGGTCCTAAGGCAATCTAGGGGTGTTTCGACATTTAGAACTACAATGTGCAAATTTTTGGTGTCTACACTAATATTGTACCTATTCATAAAAAGTGGTGATATTTGCATGTGTTTATTTAAATAATCTTAATCAATCATCCTTAAAAGATAATTATCCTCTCCCAATCATGGACTAGATATTACAAGTTGTTATAGGATTGAAAATGCTTTCCATGCTTGATGGTTTTTCTAACTACAATCAAGTTGAGGCTTCAATTAAAGATTAGCATAAGATGACATTTACAGCACCTTAGGTAGTTGTTATAGATTAAAATTTCACCCTATATAATTCAATTATACCTTCTAAAGTTTAGGATAACATGGAACTATCTCTCCTCATAGACAAGCCACTACAAGAGATAGATCTCTAGGTTTGAATGGGATAGCTCCCTTGATTTATCTTCTAAGCTCACACTACACTAGACTAATCACTATTGGGGGTGAAAAGGGAAGGAGACATAAAATAAACCTATGATAATGAGGTGATACACCAAAGATGATTCCACACAACACACTTGCATATGCACCAAGAAAGGAGACCACCAAAATAAACCTTAACTCTATATCCTTCTAGCATAAGTATTTCTCATAGAGGTAGATTGATATGCCTATCTAGAGGTGAGTGAAAATAAGGTTTGATATAAGACAATATTAGTCCCTCTCACACTTCAATACACACTTAAAAAATAATACACTTTATGAAACCTATTAAAAAAGATATCACTCACACAAACATGCAAGAGTAGAAATGGAAGTAAGAAGAGCATATTAATCACTAGTCAACCACACAAACCACTTAACACATTTAGGAAAGAGATTAAAAAGAATTAATAAACTTCATAAAATGTTATTCAAAGGCAAATTAAGTTTCAAAACTAGAATGGCTTTGCCATACCAATTTTGGATCCATTACAAAACCAAAAAAGCTTAAATATATCAGAGTTATTGCTAGAATCTGGATAACGCGAGTGCAATGGAGACGTGATCACATAAGATGAACAAGTGCACACCACATAGATGCCAAAGCAATTTGAAAATAACATAATAAGAGAAATTTCACAAGATAAAATGGAGAAAACCAAAATCTGATTAACATGAGATGGCCAAAGTGAAGAATATATATAGGAGAGTACGTAACTCCTCCTCAAAAGGTGGACAAGGCACCCCAAGAATAGACAGTAACTCCTCCATGAAAGGTGGTGACAAGGTGCTAAGAATAGAGAAGTAACTCCCATCAAGGGAGTTACTTATGACACATCTATGACACACACCTCCACATAAGCTAGCCTATCCCACAAATGTAGGAAAACTCCATGTATGCACAAGAAATACAATTTCTCTAATTAATAATAGGGAAAAATAAAAACCTACACTAATAGCCCCCCATAAGCATAGCTTAGGTGGGCAGTGTGGAAATATAAAAATGGGTCCCGATAACTAGGCCTGATGAGGTACCCATGTACAAATGCAATCTCCCATAAGATAGAGAAAAGGAGAAAACCCATAGGAAAAAACTCCCCCCAAAAGAGAGACATAAAAGAAATAAGAGGCTAGAAGGCCCCCTTGAAGATGATGCTGCTGCAAATGTGGACCACACCCCAAGAAGATCTCGTAGATCAATGAACTTGCTCTCAGTGAAAGGTTTGGTGAAGATGTCTGTAACTTGCTCCAAAGACTAGAAAAATATCAAGTCAATGACCTGACTATGAATCAACTCCCGAATGAAATGCAAGTGAATCTCTATGTGCTTGGTCTGTTGGTGCTAAACTGTATTCTTGCAAATCTGAATGGTACTTTGGTTGTCACAATAAATGATGGTGGGTTGCCTAATAAGAATGCCAAACTATGAAAGAATCCCCTGAAGCCATATAGCCTCAGTAGCTGCATTAACAGCTCCCCTATACTCTACCTCTGTGGATGATATAGTAATAGCATTCTGATTCTTGCTAGACCAACTGATAGGACCAAAACCTCGAGAGAAACTATAACCAGAAGTGGACTTGCGAGTCTGTGAATCGCCAGCCCAGTCTGAATCTATATATCCAACCAAGTCAACCTCTATGCCAAATCTATAATGAATCTCGTATCTATGTGAACCCTGTATGTAATGCAAGATCCTCTTAGTTGCTTTCCAATGTAGCTCATGGGGTTCCTACATGAATCTGGAGACAAGTCCCACTGTATATGAAATGTTGGGCCTAGTGTGAGTCAAGTAGATGAGACTACCAATAAGTTGTCAATACCAAGTGGCATCAATCAATGGTGAAGAAAAATCAACCTCAAGCTTGACTCCTGATAGAAAGGGAGTCATAGATGGCTTGCAATTAGCCATGTGAAACTAAGCCAATAAATCAAGAGCATACTTAGGCTATGCAAGAGAAATCCCTGAATTTGACTATGAGATCTTGATGCCAAGGAAGTAGTGCAACAAACCCAAGTCTATCATGTCAAATCTATCCTAAAGAGATGCCTTCACTGCTGCAATAGTTGATGAAGAACTCCTGGTGATCAAAAGGTCATCAACATATAGAACCAAAATCAAGAGCGAATCATCCTACCATAAGAATTAGACATTGGGATCAGAATGGCACCTATTGAAACCCACTGTGAGAAGGAAGGAATCCATCTTGGCATACCAAGCTCGAGGGGCCTATTTGAGGCCATAGATAGATTTTTTAAGTCTACATACTAAGGAAGAATCCTGAATAAATCCTGGCGGCGACTCCATGTAGATCTCCTCCTCTAGGTCTTTATGAAGAAAGGCACTCTTCACATCCATCTGATACACATCCCAACCATTTGATGTGGCAATATCCAAGGTGAGTCAAATAGAAGTCATATTTTCAATGGGTGCAAAGGTCTCTAAGTAGTCAATACCTACCACCTATGAGAAATCCTTGGTGACCAATCGCACCTTATACTTATCAATCGACCTATTTGCTGTAAACTTGATCTGATATATCCACCTACATCAAACCATCTTTCTTCCCTTAGGAAGTGAAGTCAAATCCCAAGTGTGATTTTGGATTAAGGAAGAATATTCTTTCTCCATAGCATTATCCCACTCAGGTACCCCCGATGCCTCTCGAAAAGTCTGTGGATCTGAAACTGAAGCAAAGAAGGCATGTGGATCTCTCTGAAAATCCCCCTAGTACATCTATCATGTGTTGGATCTCCTGCCCAAGTGCCAGCACTCTTAAGTGTCTATCTAGCCCAAAGTGGCCCGAAAGTGGGTGAGTCATCTTGTTACCAGAATCCAGATAACGCGAGTGCAATGGAGACGTGATCACACAAGATGAACAAGTGCACACCACATAGACGCCAAAGCAATTTGAAAATAACACAATAAGATAAATTGCACAAGAAAAAATGGAGAAAACCAAAATATAAATAACATGAGATGGCCAAAGTGAGAAATACATATAGGAGAGTACGTAAGTAACTCCTCCTCAAAACGTGAACAAGGCACCCCAAGAATAGACAGTAACTCCTCCATGAAAGGTGGTGACAAGGTGCTAAGAATAGAGAAGTAACTCCCATCAAGGGAGTTACTTATGACATTCTTATGACACGTATGACACATCTATGACACACACCTCCACATAAGCTAGCCTATCCCATAAATGTAGGAAAACTCTATGTATGCATAAGAAATACAATTTCGCTAATTAATAAATAGGGAAAAATAAAAACCTACACTAATAAAATATATAATGCATATGAGAAGAGAGAGAAGAAGAGAAGTGGAAGGGCCACAAGACCAAGTTTAAAACTCTATAAACAAGTTAAAATTCAATATAATTAGTTTGAAAAGAGTTTAGGGAGTTGTCATGAACATGTGTCAATTTAAAACAAAGAACCTTCCTCAAATAGGCATAGAACTGTTCATTATCTTGCTTTGAAACTACCTTCATGATGATGAGGAGTTTGTTTGATTGTCTAAAACATCTATAATAAGCCTTGACACATATTATATAACATGATAAGGTGAAATTAGGTTATTTTATGTCATTTTTGCTTCTCCAACTGATGGACTCATATTTGTCACTTATCTATCACTGTCTATAGTCATTCATCACTAGCCCTCTAGGTCTGCCTTTACACTTGTCACCTAAGTGACTTTTAGTTACTCATGTATATGGATTTAATAGGTTATAGGACACATTTTTATAACCTCTTTTCCTTCCACTCCATCATGTAGACCTCAAAATTTTCAAAGTCACTCTTCTCATTTTCATAATTACGTAGTCATTTTGCCTTCTCACTATTTATTTAGACTGCCTATAATGAATGGTCTAACACAGAGATATTCATGAAAAAATATAGTTATAATTGAGTTTAATAAGTTTTAAAAATTACCTAAATACCTCCCATAATTATCTTCACTTATCCATTCTCCTTTGTACCTATAACAAACTTTAAATCCTACAAAAGACAAAGAATTAAGCCTATTCATACAAGTGATGGTATGGAAAAAGTGGATGTCAAGGGACCTGAGAGAGTGATAAATATGTATAAAACACTTTATATTCCATTTTACCACATTTTAATGCATCACTCTCCATATCTTCTCCATCATGTTTTCATAAGGGTTTTGAGAGAGTTTTTTGTCATTCTGACTCTTAGTGATGATTCATAAAAACTAGACATCTAACTCCCAAAGAAAATCCACTAAAAAAAAGTTAGAGACCCCATTTAACTATACTTAACTCATTTATGTCACATGCATGTTGTTCATATAGGTGTGATAAAATGAAAATGGCCTTTCGAGCTCTTGACTATGTTCTGAGTCGGTCTAAGAGAGGTTTGGGTCAAAATGACCAATTGTGGATGTTTTTATACATATAAATGAGTCTTATACACTTTATAATTTATCCTTAAGACTATAATATGGATTTAAATCATTTTATGGTCTTTTGAATTGAGTTAAGCACCTGTAGAGCTTAGGCCTAGTGCTATGACTAATAGGCCTAACTGTGTTTTTATGCATATGACCACCATTGAGTGGTTCCAAAGGTTGTATATGTTATTCAACATGTATTTGAATTCAATACCAATATATACATCTCCTTAAATCATTTTGGACTTCCTCTTTCATTCTTTCTTCACTCATCTACTATGTTTGTAGGTTATCTTATTCATAGAGTACCCTCTGTCTAAGACGAAATAGAGGGCATATCCCTTATTTTCATATCCTAAAGGAGACTATTGGGAGTCATATTATGTATTTAATTAGACACCAAAAATATTCACGCTATGATTTTGAATGTCAAAAAAAATCCTGGACTACCTAGGACCCTCTTGGGACCAATCTACACCAATCTGGCCTAACCAATCTCATCCATAGTCAGTTTTATAAATTGGCTCAACCTATCCTTCCACCCCTTTTTCCTTTGGGACCTAACCATTGATGGTCAATAAAACCATCAATGGTTACCCTTTGAAAACACTGACCATCGATGGTCAGGGTGCACTGCCTAAACATTTAGAATGCATATCACTCCACCTTGCTTTTTTATAATTAGCTTATCTATATCTATATGTGGATTCATGCATGATCAACTTAATTTTAGATCAGATATTGAACCTCTTGTTTAAAATCTTGTTGATCCTCTCCTCTTTTCCTATATAAATATAAGAGAGGATGAGAACTAGAGAGGGACAAAAAAGAGGTGTATAGATCATCAAGAGTAAGTCATTAGTCATCATCAACTTGTTATGCACATATCTCTTCATCAGTAATCATCTTCAGCTATCCCCAAAACTTCTCCAAGTTATCAATTACCAACCACAATCTAATTATATTGTTCTTGTTTTAAGTTTTAGTTATTTAGTTTTAACAGTTTTACAAAATCCAAACACCATGTCTCTACTAAGCATCCCTTGACAACTCTCAACCACCTGAGTACCAAACCTTTACCCTTGATACCGTTGTGGCTCTCTCTAACCCTCACAACCATTAACCAACCTCTATAAACCTACATAAAATTTTTATAACCAATCCATAACCTATTCTATCTATAATTAATAAGTTGTGAAAAACCCATAGTAAATGTCGACGGTCATCTTGACCACCAATAGTTACCTTCACCTTCAATCCTGACCATCGATGATCACCCTAACTGTGGACAGTCACTGTGTAAAATCAAACATCTAAAATTAGCAAGTAGAAACCATTTATAAACCTCAATGAAAACCCTATTTTCTTAACTTCTGACCATACCTAAACCATATTTTAATAGTTTAGCATTCACCTTAATGTTATCTTGTTAAAATAAGAATTTCTTTTAAAAAGTATTTATTTCCTTTGCTAGATTAATTTCATTATGTTATGCAACCTTATTTTATTAGCAACATTACCTTGTTTTAAAATGTGGATTGAAAACCTCCAAGGAAGTTATGTACTTCTTGGATCTAGCTTGCTAGGCAATCCACCTTCCTTCCTATCTATCTAACAAAAAAAAATTCTGAGTGCTTTCTTATAAGTAGGTCATCCTCCCAATTAAAAGAGGATTTATTCATAGTCTTCTCATTCAATGTGTGTACAAAAAAATAGGTTTTCAACTATACCCATAATTATTTTCTTTTCTCTCTTTCTTTAAGTCTTAAGAGAAAATTTACATGAAACACTCTAGCACACCCGGTGGGACCCAGAGTCTTTACTCGCATTTTTATTTGCATTTGTATGTTCTTATTTATATTTATGATCATAATTGAAACTGAAATTTTATTTTAGGATTAAAATCATTGCATCCATTGCTTGCTTTTAACATTAGTTCACTTTGGATTAAAGCACAGTAATCTTATCATAACACCACTTTTGTTTAACGCACTATCCAAACCACTTTCATCAATCAAACATCAAAATAATTTGAGACAAGGCCCAATGGGGATTTCATCACCTAGATATCACCTTACCCTTTCCCATCAATCCTACTTAGAGTTCATTACCAAGGGGAGAACTAACTAAGCTCTCTAGTTGAGTATAAACTCTAGATATCAATATATATTAACTAAGCACCCAACACTCTTACTATTGTGGGACCGTGAAGTGTAGGGATAGACCCCAATACCAAGCCATGTATTGATTCCAATAAAAAATATTTTGAGCACCCAAACAACCCAAAACCTACCATATATTTCTTCTATAGTACCTAATCTACAAGACAACTTCTATCACACTTTCTTGTAACTTAAGGCATAAACCAAAAGTGACATTAAATTTAACCACAAGATTTAACGTAATCTAGCATGTGTTAGATTTCTTTGATCATTTTATTTATTTCTCTTTGTTTGATTTATGATTAATCTAACTCTTTTTGGTAACCGTCTATGATCTTACCTTCACCTATGTCATCTTTGTTGCCTTTCTCAATGGGGAGCCCATCTATTTTCTCTCTAAGAGATCCTAACTTTGTTAGACTCCTAGAAGACAACCCTTTTACCTTATAACATTACCTTGTATCAAGAGCCACTTATACCTCCAATCATACCTACAACTAACCCAATTTTACCTACAATCAACCCAACCATGCCCATAACCAACACAACCTCATATACAATCAACCTAACCTCACCTACAATCGACCAAAACTTATTTACAACCAACCCAACCTTACCAGCAATCAATTCAACCTTAACTACAACCAATTGATAACCCTTCAACAGCCACTTGATCATCACCTCAACCAACCAATAACATTTCAACCCTTATTAGACCCTTGTCGTAACCCACTTCAACTATCTCAACCTCACCAATCTTTGGGTTATCCATCCCAACCATCATATCAATTACCTCAACCACATCAAACTTTTTATTACCTATCTCAACCATCATATCAATCACCTATATCCCCTTTTTGGCAACCTTATTTATCTCAAAACCAAAACTTGGTCTATTCCCCTAGTCATACCACCAACAACAATCAACCGAACCACTATCAAACTAACCTCTATCAACCTACTTTATCAACCTAATCAAATCAAACCAATAATAATCCAACCAATAACTATCAAATAAAATTTTCTAACCAATCAATCTTATCACCCTTACTAATGTTATCAAACCTATAAATCTAGTCTACTTTACCCACCTTCTCAACCTTATCAACCCCATCAAATCTAACCAATAACTAGTAACCTACCATATTGAACCAACCAAACTTCTTAAACCACCCAACCATATCAAACCTACCCATCATATCAACCATGTCAAATCTAAAAAATACATCAACCTTATCCAACCTCTCAAACAAACCTACCTTATCTTCCTTATCCAACCAACCAAACTTTTTGAACCTACCAATCTTATTAAACCAACCAACCTCACCAAATCAAACCAATAGATATCAACCAAAATTTTCCAACCTACCAACCTTATCAAGCATACCCAACCCATCAAATCATTCAAACTTATCAAATTAACTAAAATTATTTGACCAACCAACTTTACCAACCAACCAATTAGCTCGCAACATCAAGAGCCATTGGAGGACCCTCTTCTTAGGTAGTATACCCCACTAGGGGAATCATATGCTTTGATCCTTGATAAAAATTTAAGAGATTCTATCATTAGACTCCCTAAAATCAAACCCATAAATTCTTCTCTTCCAAAACCCATTTGGTTCATAGAGAATGAGTTTTGTATGTATCATCATACAAATGGACATATGGTAGACAAATGTGGGTATTTTAAGATGATCATCCAAAAGCTTATTGATCAAAAGAGGTTCCAAACAATATACTTCATGTTACCCCTAACCTAGTCTTAAATGTCTTTAAGAAATCAATCATTGAACCTCTTTCTGCACCCATTATTATGCAAGTGCATGACCAAAGCCCTCAACACAATAAGATCCCTTAATTATATTTGGTTCTTAGTGAATATATAACTAGGGGAACCATAATCAAAACCCCAATCGATCTACTTGTTAAACAAGTGCACCCTTTTAAACTTCCTTTTGAAATCATCACTAATGAATAATCAACCTTAAACCACCCACTTGTTGACCAAGAAGAGCCTTCTCAACTTTCCTTTCAAACCATCATTAAGGAAACCAACCCACCTCTTCCACTTCCCCTTTTAACGGAGCCAACCCAAGCTCAAAACACCTCACCTATAACTAAATCCAACCCATTCTTAATTAAAAGCAAACCCATTTAATTCCTCTATAATCTACTAGTTTTCATCTACTCAATGGCATTGTCTTTGGTTTAATTCCCTTTTGAATAGGGTCAAATCTTTGTCACCTTACCTTACCAAATAAATAAGCAAGCCCAACCAACAATCCAGATTAATAACCCATCCTACCTCCCTCAACCAATCAAACCAACCTTTAAACTATATCAATCAACCATGATCAACCCAAATTTTTATCCAACTATAAGAAATTTATCTATCAACACAAATCAACATCAACCCTCCACTCGAGATTTCTTAAATCTCGACTACCCTTTTATTCAAGTTACCCACACCTCACCTAAGCTCCCTCATTGGGATAATTTGACACTTTTGCCTACCCTACCTCTATTTCAGGATGACATTCCCAACATCATTTCTAGACCTCAAACCTATCCAAATCTGACCCAATAATATTTTCCTCACCATAGCACCATAACGGTGATCCTACCTGAACCACCACCTACAAACATGACCTACTAACCACTAATAAATAATAACTAATACCCCCTTTTAGGAGTGGATGAATTCATCTTCACCCCTCCTAAACCCTCTTATTAAACAACACTTCACCTTGGGATCATTTTCTCATCTTCGACCATCCATGGAAAGAGTAAAATGGGGGAACTTTCCCTCCATATGGGTTTTGACCATTTATCAACCCAAACCATACCTTAATAATTAAACAAACTAACCCTTGAAATTTTTGCCTCAACCTATCAACCAACCAACTTTGAACTATTGGAGATTACCTTTTTCCATCAACCCAACCTGAACCAAGTGGTATATCAAATTGGGGCAACCCATTTGGACACCACCCAACCTATTTAGGAGTCACCTTCTTCCCAACCTTTGGAGAGTACCTTCTCCATCAACCCAACATGAACCAAGTGGTATACCGAATTGGGGAAACCCATTTAGGACACCACCCAACCTATTTGAGAGTCACCTTATCTCCCAACCATTAGAGATTACCCTTCTCCACCACCCAATGAACCATTGGAGACTACACTTCTCCACCACCCAATGAACCATTGGAGATTACCCTTCTCGACCAAACTATCACCTAAACAACCTTACCTTTTTTTGTGAACCCAAATCTTTTCCATGTCTCATCAATTGCTAGAGAATAATTGGAGAACATCTACTCTCCTGATTGACATCAACCATTTATAAAATCATGGATCTAGGGCATATCAGAACTTAAACCCTTGAATGTTTTACGTTTACATCATGCTCTTTTGTTAAACCAAGTTCTTGGTCACCTTGTGTCTAAATTAAGCTCATCCCTTGCTTTCAAACCACATTCATCATCTTATTTTTAAGGGAAAATGACTAAAACTAAATCATATGATTATCCATCATAATTATAGCCTAATCTTGAACTGTGGGTACCATGGCTCTACCCATGTCATGATTCTCATGGTACTTTTCATCCCTCTTTGGGATATATTCCCATGGTCATTGTCACCTAAACCTCTTTTCACATATTAAACATTCTTGTGCTCTTATTTTTACCTTCATAAAGATAACCCCTTGAGCATGTTTAATTAATTCTATGTCAAGAAATATCAAATTTAAAAATAATTCATGGGTCATTTTTAGCATTCACAAATTGTTCCCTTAGAGGACAACTATTGAAAACTTTATCCAAAATTACAAAATGTAAGGTGGAATGATCCTTTAAAGGATAGCTATCAAAAGTAATTGAACTAAGCACATAAACTTAGAACACTCCCTTGAAGGATGGTTGAGTAAATAATTTGTCAAAGCTAGAAATTTCTTAGAAGCTTCTCGCATCGATTAAATTCCCTAACCCTCCAAGAAAAATTAAAATAAGAAAAAGACCCACAAGAAAAAATAAAATAATTTTGAAAGCTGCAATCAGCTCTTATAAAAACAAAATAATCTTAGAACTCCACAACTGACTCTCATGAGTAGACTTCCTACATTGATCAGTCTACACTTTATATGACATAGACTTATTTACATTTACTCTTTGGAAACCTATAGAAGAGGCATGCTAGTCTCACAAGAAGATTTCACCCATCTCCCTCTTTACCCTCTATTAAATTAAGGGATTTTGAGCTTACTTGACATAATGTGATCAAGTTACCTTATTTTAACCATTAAAATAACAACAAAGCAAAGCATGAAGGGTTTATGTCTATAATCCCACCCATCTTGTCATTATGATCTTTACTAATCAGAGCATTTAGTTTCCTCTTTCTACTTTCATAGCCACTTTTCAAAATGTGTCTTCCCCTCTTGAGTCATTAATTCCCCTAACTACCCACTTAATACCCTTTCACTAGGAAATGGGGCACCTTTTTACCAAACCAAGTGGCACCCCAAATCGGGCAACCAATTTTAACACCACCAACCATTAGAGATTACTTTTCTCCACAAACTAACAAGTAGAGATCACCTTTCTCTACAACCCAACCTTCCTTTTTTTTACAATTACCTACACTAACCATTGGAGATCACCTTTATCTACTAACCATCACCCACCCATGGAGTTACCTTCTTTGCCTACCCTTGCCACCTCGTCACCTTGCCATTGGTCCATTTCGGCCCAAATAGTAAACATTTTTGTGATGATTTTTGCCTAGTATTTTGAACACAATGACAACATTTTCATGTTGACCCTTTTGAATTTTGTGCCACCTCACACATAGTAAACTTGCTTGTGTCTTTTTTAGAGCACTTCCTACCTTAGATACCCATGACACTTGACTTATTTGTGTTTTCCTTGAGAGCACTTCCTACCTTGGATACCCACTAGAAACACAAAAATCACTTAGGAGACTTGCATTTACAAGTGTTCCTAATCACCATGCCTGTCGATAGTCATGCAATTCACTTATCACTTGTCTTTCTTAGCACCAACCCTTATTTTTACCAATATTGAAAACTTTAGTCTTTGCATGATCTTGACTAATCACACTTAGTCATATTTTGTGCACAATTTTACATTTCAAATTCCTAACCTCGTGTCACCACCTCATGACTCACCATATTCCATTTATCAAACCCTGATCTAGTTTTGGTTTTACCTCATCAACTCATGATTTGAGGAGGAGCACCTCCTCCTACTCTCAAAGCAACTAGACCTTTGACCCATACTCCATTTTTATTTTTTAGCTCATTCACACAAGATACAAAATAAAAAGGGGAAAAATGTAGACACCAAAAATATTCACATTATGAATCTGAATGTGAAAAAAACACCTAGATTTCCTAAGACCCTCTTGGGACCAATCTACACCAATTTAGCCTAATCAAGCTCATCCACAATTAGTTTTACAAGCTAGCTCAACCTAGCCTTTAGCCTCTTTTTCCTTTAGAACCTGATCATCGATAGTCAGGGTAACTATTGATGTTTACCCTTGGGAAACCTTGACCGTCAATGGTTAAGGTGCACTGCTTGAACATTAAACATGCACATCACTTTGCCTTACTTTTTTATAATTAGCTTATCCATATCCATATGTGAATTTCTGCATGATCAAGTTAATTTTAGATTAGATGTTAAACCTCTTGTTTAATATCTTGTTGAGCCTCTCCTCTTTTCCTATATAAAGATAAAAGAGGAGGAGAACTAGAGAGGGAGAAAAAAGAGGTGTATAGATCATCAGGAGCAAGTCATTATTCATCATCAACTTATTATACATGTATCTCTTCATCAATAATCATCTTCAGCTAGCTCCAAAACTTCTCCAAGCTATCAATTATCAACCACAAGCTAATTATATTATTCTTATTTTAAATTTTAGTTATTTAGTTTTAACAGTTTTGCAAACTCTAAACACACTATCTCTACCAATCATCCCTTGACCACTCTCAACCACCTGAGTACCAAAAATTTACCCTTGATACCTTTGAGGCTCTCTCTAGCCCTCACAACCATTAACCAACCTCCAATAACCTATAAAACATGTTTATAACCAACCCATAACCTATTCTATCTAGAATCAATAAGTTATGAAAAACCATAGTAACCATTGATGATCATTTAGACCACCGATGGTCACCTTAACCTTCAATCCTGATCATCAACAATCACCCTGACCATCGATAATCATTATGTAAAATTAGACACCTAAAATCAGCAAACAAAAACCATTTCTCAACCTCAACCAAAACCCTATTTTCTTAACTTCTGATCATACCTGAACTATATTTTTATAGTTTAACATTCACCTTAATTTTATCTTGTTAAAATAAGCATTTATTTTGAAAAGTATTTATTTCTTTTACTGGATTACTTTCATTTATGTTATGCAACCTTCTATTACTAATAACATTAACTTATTTTAAAAGGTGGATTGACAGCCTACAAGAAAGTTGTGTATATCTTGGATATAGCTTGTTAGGAAATCTACCTTCATTACTATCTATCTAACAAATAAATCTTCTAAGTGCTCTCTTATATTCAAGTCATCCTCCCAATCCAAAGAGGAGTTCTTCACAGTCTTTTGATTCAATGCACATACAAACAAATAAGTTTTTCAACCATACCTGTATCATGTTTATTTTCTCCCTTTATTTAAAACTTAAGGAAAAATTTATATGAAACACTTGATGATTCTATATACCAAGTTTCATAACTTGATCATAACTCTAGACCCCTAAAACATCAAATTTCTCAAAATTGGCTCACTAGGTATGATGATTATAGGTAGGGTTTAGTTAAATTTGAGTTGGGTTTCAAAACCTAGTCCTTGCTCTATTTCTCCTATCCATGAAGGTCACATATAATTTTTGTCATCACTCATGATGGGTGTTGTTATTACCCCTTCATTTAACCAACGTATGTTAGTGTCTATTTTTACCAAGATGATACCTAAAGCCATTTACGGTAAATTACTTTATTAATTTTAGGTTAATGGTACTTGTTTTTAAGGTTTCTTGGATGTTATGCTAATCTATATCTACTTATAACTTCTAAGCTACTGATTGAAAAGAAACATGCTTTGCAAAAAACATAAACAACCCAATCTAATCTAATTTACAAAATTTGGAAATGCTTCACACAATTGCAAAATAAACATATTCAAATCACTCATGTAGAATTAAAAAAATATCAAATCCTCATTCACTAAATAAAAAAAATCATAAATATATATTTTTAGAATCTAAAAGAATGAAATAAATGCTTATGCTGGAAATAACAAATTAACTATTCATCTTCCCTATAGGTTTTCAGTCTTAATTATGCAAACATATATCTATATCAATCTTTAATTGAAATAAATACAAAACCAAATTATAAATACCAAAAAAAAATCATGTCTTCTTAGGGAGTGGGCCCTTGCTCACCCTCAAATCTAAGTTCAAATCAACTCATCTCTAAGGTATTTCTTCAACACATAGATTAAGAAAGGAAACCATTGCAATACTTTCTATTTCAAAAAATAACCAAAAAATTACAATATCTCTATGTGTAGGCTTAAAATTTATAAATCCAATCATGGATCTATCTATTTATTCTATATGAAGAAACTATTTATCCCTACATTCCAAGAAACAACTTAACTAATTTGAAATAGGTAGATATTCTAGACAAATTAGGTGATATAGTTAGAATATGAAGTCATTGCAATGAAATATTTGAGTCAAAGAACCCATAGATAACAATTGCCACACCTAACTATATCAACCAAATCTTTACATATATTAATACTCATATCTTCTAGCTTCATCATTGCAATTTAGAGTAGCAACTCTTAAAATGAAAGACTAAACACAAATAGACAACTATTTATATACACACATAGAAATGGAAATGTTAAAAAGAGTTCTCTAGATTATCATGAAGAAGTTGGAGAAGCTATCTAAACCCTTTGGAATGTACTATGATCAATTCTAGAGCAAACTAGGTCAATTTGTAACAAAATTGGTACAATCTGTAACTTACTATCAAAATCTGTAGCTAACTATAGAAATCTATAGTTGACTATCAAAATCCATAGCTAACTGTCAAAATCCATAGTTGACTATAAAAATCTGTAGCTGATTATCAAAATTTGCAATTGACTCTCAAAATCTGTATCAAGTTTCAAAATCTGTAGTTGGGTTTAGATGGTTCATTTTTTATCTTAGATCCTCCTTGTCTTCATGAAATCTTTGTGAAAACTCATATTAATACTATTATTTCTTGTACATGTCAAAATATGGAGCCTAAAACATGTAAATATTTGAACAAAGTGTAAACAAGATAGACTTAAACTTTACATGAGTTTATATAGATAAAAGCATCTATTTCTTTCCTTATGCAAGTTATAAATATCAAGACAACATACAATACTCAACTATTTAACATATTTAAGGGCATAAATTATAGTAATAATGAGTCATTTTATTGACTCATCATCACCCCCACACCTTACCTTTTACAAGTCCTTTTTTCAAACTCTATCCTCAATATCCATAGTTATGAACTATATGTTGTAGCTTAAGACTCAAATCATAAATAGAATATAGATATCATTGAATTATCCTCTGATAATGATGAGTGAAACCCATATCCCTTTACATAAATTAAATCCAAATGTCAAACTATTCTTCAGACTAAGGTCCTATATTCTACCATGGAGACATAGGATAAAGTAGTAAGGGAGGTCTGAACCTCATTCCTATCCATGGATTTCTTCTATCCCTTTGTAAAACATCTGAAATTATCTACATAAAAACTTTAGCTCTTCTCAAAGACCACTAAATGGTAGTGGGTGACAACACTTTTCTTCATCTTAATGGAACTGGTAGTATATGCTAGCATTGTCTACAATCCACAACTACATTATGTTAAACAAACAACTCAAAGTTGAGAAGGCCATCCTATAATGTGGAAAGATAATGATCATGAAAACTTGTGAAATTTTTCTAATATATCTTGCACATTACCAAATTGAGGCCTAATTCATAAACCAACATCTTGTGCAATATTAGTGTGAACATTATATCTTTCATGCCAAGTAATATAATTTCTATATGCAGACAATAGAGCTCTCATATGAAGTTCTCCCACAAATAGATTTACTAAGAAATTATTTGTATTTCCTAGAATAATGTCACATAAATAAAACTCACAAAGTAGATCTTGCATGTCAGGAATACTATTTTTGAATGTTGTCATGAAGTCATCATTGATATTTATCTCATGTGGTAAATCATGAGATATCTATAATAATTTCCATCTAAATAACTATTCATGTAAAAATAAACTATATGCAAAAGAAGTGACTCTATAGGATAACAACTTTTCACTTAATTATCAAGTAAACTGAAGAGTTTGTTTAACCTATTCTTCTTTTTATTGATCTTGAATCAGTTCTTCCTACATTTATTATTTCTTTTTCTTAAGATGATTTTATTTCTTAAGTAGATGATTATGTCTCTTTATTTATTCAAGTTCTAAGTAGACTTATTCCTATTGGTTTTTTACTTCTAAAATAGACAAAATAGTTTGATAGCCTTGTTCTACCATGGCCCTATGAGGAACATTAGAAGAGCTAGAACCTATTTGGGTTTTTAGCCTAGCATTTTCCATTTTAGTTTTTAGAAGATTTCTCCTTAAATAAATGTTCTCTTCCTCAAGTGATTTGGTATGGCTCCATACATCAATGATTTCATCTTCTACCTCATCCACTTTCTTCAGGGATTGCATTTCCTAATTTTCAATTTGTTTCATTAAATGAGTAATCACAAAATATTTATTTTGAGCTACAATAATTAGTTTAGCTATATCCTCTACATTTTTTTAACAGTGGTTTCTAGTTGGGACAAGGCTAGAGCATGTTGGAATTTGACATCATCTACCTCCTTTAAAGGTTTTCCCTTCTCTTTATTCATGGGGGATTTTCTTTTATCCCTCATCTACTGTGCAGGAGGAATAAGACTCTCATCATGAATAGTCCCAAAAAATTGATCAGCCAAATCTTCATGTGGAAAAAAGGTTTCCTCCTCTTCTCTATTATGGGCTTCACTAGTAGTAGCTATGTGGTTTTATTTCAAACTGTATAATGTCCCTGTAGCAATGGTCTCATCACTATCAACTACTGAGATCAATCTTCTTCTTCTTTTAAGAGGGGGCAGAGCTTTTGTATACAAGGTTTCTAGAGTTTTTAGCTAGGAGGCAAGGTCTATAGAAGACTCTTCTTTAACAATTTAAATGGGTTTTTGGACATGAGTAGCTTAGAAAATAGACTGTTGGTTTCTAGTAGAGGATCAGAGTCTCAATTTTCTAGTCATTAGCTCAAGAGGAGAGACTATATGAGGAGGATTTAGGGTTTGCAATGGAATATTCTTGGATATGGATCTTATGATACAGATGAATTTAGAGGATATTTCTTTAGAAGAAGTTTTTGGTGGGGTTTTTGAACTAGGGCATGCATGTGTGTAAGAATTTGTTTAGCAATTTTAGGGGTTTTCTTTTTTCTTCCTTCATGGAAGGCAACCCAAGCTTTCATTCCATTTTCTTATTGTAAAAAGTGATATTAAATAATGAGTTGAATTAAACCATGATGGCATATGACAAAAGGGTTTTTTGGCACACCTCATGGCTACAACTTGAATAGATCTTAAGAGGAACAAGAGCAAATTTATCTTGTGTTGAGGTTGTTGAACACCATCTCTTAAATGAATGAACATTCTTAACACCATACAACTCAATACACTACACTATCCCTCACATCTTAAATATTTAATGAGCCAAAAGGAAACTAACCTCCATGGTTCAGGTAGAGACACTATGCTTATCTCTTTTATTTTTCCTTTGACATCTTCCACAAAAAATAGTGTGGACTCTCCTTTACTGCTAAAATTTTTGACAATATCATGAAATGAAGATCTCTACTATTCAATCTCCATCTAGAATCCCCGATAATTCTCTAAGGATTTACATGGGAAAGGGTATTTGAACACCTTGAACTATGGAGATATCAGGTTTCAGATGAAAGATAAATTCTATTACTAATGCCTCATCAAAACCCTAGAATTTGAAAAATAAGTTGAGCCACCTAGTTACAACCAATATCTCTTTTATTGATTCATTTTGCAATAGCTCACTGGCATCCTCTGGTTCTGATTTCTTCTTCAACCCCATCTTTGAACTCCAGGTTTACACAGAACATAGTCAATTTTTCACCATGCTTTCAAAATGAAACTAAACTATGCTTGCAAAATGATTAGATGGAAATAATATCCCTTGAGGGTTTAGATTATGGATATTACTTGAATCATGTTGAGTAATGATGATAATATCAATTAAAAGTAATGATAATGTACTTTTGTTTTATTTTATTTTAAATCATTCCATTGTCAATTCCTTTTAACCCTCACTTATTATTTTTTTATAAATGACACATAATTATAATGATGTGTCATTATGAAACACTTTTCATGATCAGAAGGGGTATTATCCATAGCGTTTGCTTTGAAATTTCAAAATATGACCTTTTAAAATGATTTTTTATTGACACCATAAATATTGATCTCTTTATATCACCATATGAGAAAATTTTATATTAATGGGTTTGAGCATATGCATGCAATTCTAAACATCTAAAACTAACACTTAGCAAAAAAATAAATACTTTACCTTACAAATCTTAGTATTGTCCTTATCTGTCTTCCTTATCTATTCTTTCACAAAATAAATAACATGAATTAGTCTTTGAAAAATAGTAGAGTAGATAACAGCATTAAATTTATTACTTTGGAATCAACTAAATTTTTGAACTGACTTTTTTACTTTATTTTTTTTTATTTTTTTGCCTTTGACAAGCCATTTGTTGGTTTTCTAGTCAAGGCTCATTATTCAATGCATAAATAGCCAGCAACTAGTTTTCTAAACATGACTATCAACAATGTCCCAAAATATTTTCATTGTTGAATTTATTTTATTTTATATTTTTGACTTTTTTTAGAGAAAAGGGGGATCCTCTTCCTTTATTCAGGCCAATTTTACCTTCAAAGATCAATTACCATGGAAGATTTAAGTTCTTCCATGGCACCAAACTTATTTTGTACTATCTAAATAAATTCTTCTTTATTGGTAGACTTTTGATATAGTTTTACATGATGTCCATTGACAAAAAGTGTTTTCTAATTTCCATCTATAGGAAATAACTGTACTGAACCATTATCAAAAATCTTTGCTATCTGAAATGGTCCTAACCATCTATTTCAGAGCTTACCTTTGAAACATTCATATTTGGACTGATATAAGAGTGCCCAATATCCTTCTCTAAATTATCTTTTTTCTATGTAAGTCATGCCATTGTTTTCTTTGATACTATGTTATTTCTATTTGTTGCAAGGTTTTTATCCTCATCTCATTGAATTCATTCAACTAAAAACATTCCTTCTTTTTATGCTTTATCCAACTCAATCCTTACTTCTAATACAATCTTCAAAGTTTGCATTTCAAATTCAATTGAAAGAAAAGGTTTCTTATCATAGACCAACTCATATGGTGAAAACCTAGTAGTGGTCTTCAACATAGTGTCGTATGCCCAAATAGCTTTTGGGAGTTTGGCTACCCAATTCTTCTTATTGTTCTTGACTATCTTGGTAAGGATGTTCTCCAATTATCTATTAGTGACCTCTACCTATCCATTTTCTTGAGGATGGTATGGTGAAGATTTATGGTGGTTGACTTGGTAGATCTTCATGAATGCTTGAGTCATATTAGATATTAATTATGGTCCTTAATCTGATACTATCTCCCTTAGTGTTCAAAAATGTTTCATGATCTTGGAATAGAGGAAGTCTACCACTGTCTCTTCTCTTACAAAATAAAGAGCCTGAACTTCAACGCATTTGGTTGCATAGTCCATACATACCAATAAGTATGCTTTACCTTAATAAGGTGCATCTATGGGCCCAATAAAATCCATACCCCACTTCTCAAAAGGTTCTAGAATTACCTATGGATGAAGAGGCATCTCGAAGGATAATGTAGGTTTCCCCATTCTTTGACATACATCACATTGCCAAACATAGGTATTTACCTATTTATGAAGAGTTATCCATAAATATCTAGCTCCAAGGATTTTATGTATCATCATTTTCACTTAGTAGTGCCCTCTTCTAGGTTCATCATGACATGCATGAATAATATCATACATCTCATTCTCCTTCACACACCTATGGAAAACATGATTAGGTCCAAGTTTAAATAGTATACCATTAATCCATTTATAAGAAGAACTTATTCTAATTAAATGTTTTTTTTTCTTTTTGGTACATTGAAAAGGAAACTTCCCTATAGCTAGAAAATTTTATATATCTACAAACCAAGGTATTTGTGCTAAAATAACAAATAATTGTTCATCCAAAAAGTTGTCTTCTACATGTTCTTCTTCATCTTCATTATGCAATCTAAAAATAAAATCAGCAACCACATTGAATTTTTCTGGCTTATCAACAATTCATCAAATAACTTTCTCCTACTATTGAATTATTCATCAAATATCAGATAGTTACATGATCAGTATATACAAAGATTTTATAACCAATAATATAGTTTCTAAATTTCTTATGGCATAAATCATAACAATAAATTTCTTTGCAGTGGTTGTATAATTTCTTTCAGTTGATGTTAAGTTCTTGCTTATGTAATATATGGCATATATATGTCTATTATCATATTTCTATCTTAAAACAACTCCCATAGCATGATTAGATGCATCAGTATAAATATGAAAGAGTTGTGACCAATTACATCCTCTTAAGACTGGTGTAGTACTGAGCTTCTCTTTGATGGTTTCAAATGCTTATTAGTAGGCTAAATTCCAAACAAATTCACTTTCTTTTATAAGTAGAGCAAATATTGGAGTAATAATCTTGCTAAAATATTCTATGAATCTTATGTAATACCCTGCATGTCATAGAAAACTCTTAATATTAGTCTAATTTTGGGGAAAGGTAAGTTTAAATTGACTTCAATTTTACTTGGATC
Organism: Torreya grandis; assembly: GCA_037957365.1. NCBI lineage: Eukaryota > Viridiplantae > Streptophyta > Pinopsida > Cupressales > Taxaceae > Torreya > Torreya grandis. The sequence continues at coordinate 197,393 of JARHVA010000143.1, read as the reverse complement.
TACTTGGATTTTTTTTGTAGAAATATGATATTGTAAAACTATGCCTGCTTCTACCATAATCAAACTAGTGCCACTATGATTTATTTAGTGCTTGGATTAGAAGAGTCTATTTGTTTTAATTCACTCATTAATGAGCTGAGAGGACAAGGATGTGGAAGTAATGCATGAAATGTAATATCATCTTTAAAAAAAATTCTTGTGGGAATGACTCAAGCTAAAGGACAATGGAATGTTGTAAGAAATGTGTCTTGACCTTCATATGCCCATTACATCACACTATTTTGAATGTATTTATGATCATATAATGTATTTGAAGAGGTGAAAGAGGATAAATGATTAGAATAATAAGAAGGGATAATTTTAAAGGGTCTTCTATTCAAATCTATAACTAGTCTGTTGTAATTTGTAGCTAATCTATTGCAATCCATATATAGTCTATTGAAATCCATAGATAGACTATCGGGATCCATAGCTATAATATCAAGATCTGTAGCTAGACTATCAAGATCTATAATTAGACTATCAAGATCTATAATGGTTTTATATTTATTAATAACATATTGTCTACTTCCTCTACATGATCAGTGATTATAACCATAGCTAGAGAAGATATGTTATCATGTTTTTCATTAGGTTGATCAACCCAAAACTATTTGATAGTATTGATTGATGGTTAAATAGGTGGATATAAATAAATCTATTTTTATTTAAGACTATTTGAGATGGGCATATCTCCTTATCTACAATCAATCAATGCTGTTACAGTTGCTAACCAAGGTATTCCCAAAATCATTGGGTATCCAATCTATTTATTTTTAGGTTAGAAGACTTAAATTGAACAAGATACTCCCATGATTCTATAGTCAACATTATATCTTCAATGACACCTTCTGGTTTGGTAGTTGAATGATCTACCATTTGTAGGATTATGGTGGTTGGTTACATGTCCTTCAAAGAGAGATTTTGCATAGTGTCCATAGTCATCACATTAATAGTAGCTCCTAATTCTACCAATAATTTGGTATTTCTTACTGTCCAATCTTTACAAAAATGATAGGACTTTCTAGGTTTCTATATTTAGGCAAAAGCAACTTTCCTACCAATAAACCACCAAGCTTACCATCAACATGTATGGTCTTACGATATTATCTTTTTCTACCTAGTATCTTGATGTATAGACTTTTGATCATCCAATTTATATTTGGGATGTCTTTGATGGATTGTAAAAATGGATTCTCTATGTTTAGTTTCCTATGTTCTTAAATCAATTCAGATTCCTTGTTGTTTTCTACTTCCTTTAATCTTTTTGGAAAAGGCATAGATAAAAGTGTTATGATAAATTTCTCTATTTTTCTATTTGTCTCTTTGGACTCTTCTTCTTTTTCTAGTTGAATTTGTGGAATTTTTTTCTTGTGGTACTTCTATTATGATGATTTGAGGTTCTTACACTATTTTTTTGACCTAAGATGAATGTCTGCACATTTAATAGTTCATACCCCCATTGTTTCACCCTGTTCATTTATAAAAACTTGTCTATTTTTTGTATTTGTTACTAGCTAAGTAGGTAGCTGAAGTTGGTTTACTTATTCTATGGGGGTTGCTTGATTTATTTTGGGAGACATTAAACGCTATTTTTGTTTTTTTTGTTGTTGTGGTTACCTTCTTTAGTATTGTTGATTATAGTTTGGACTAGAATTCTAGTGTTGATTTGTTCATGGTTATTGATGACCTTGTGCCATCCATGTTTATTGAAAAGGTTGGGGCATCATCCACTATTGTGTCATCCATTCTTGGGTGCTCCATGGTGGAACATCCCATATTTTTGAAGGTGCATGCCATTTTTGATAAGGAATTCTTGAGCCAAACTATTGATTTTATTGAAAGGTATTTCTTTATCTATGAACATAATTGATTTCTTCTATAGATTGTGCATTTTGTTTGAATTGATTCTTGAGACTAGGGAGGTGACTAAAATTATTTGTGTCATGATCCTTAACATCACATATTCCACAAATTTTAGTTTTATCTTAAGGACATTCTCTAAGTGCATGTTTCAATCTATATTTTTGGAAATAGATCTCTAATGGCTTAGTATTGTGTTTGGCCTTAGCCTGCAATCCATCCAATGTTGAATTAAAATAAACCAATGTGTCCATTTAGTTGGCTTACATCACTAAATTTTCCCAATTTCCCTCTTCTACTACTAGGTTCTATTTTAGATTAGTTTGTGCATAACTGTGTGATTTCTTGCAAATCCAATTTAGTAATATCTTCTTTCCCCATAAGATTCAAAGAATCCATAGAAGAGTCATCCAATCCCTTAAGGAAAATATTTTTAACCACTTATTCAATTAGCTCATAACCACATCTATTGAGAGCAAAGGCAAACCAATCTAAGTAATTTTCAAGGTACTCATCTTCATTTTGTCTAATTTTGAAAAAAACTTCTTTCCTATCCTTGACCCTGTAATAGTCTGGATATTTATCCAAGAATGTTGTTTCCATTTCTTTCCAAGTGTTAATAGAGTTCACTCCTATCCCCATTAACCACCTCATTGATCCTTCCTTCAAATTAGAAGGAAAAAGTTCTAGCTTTTGGCTATCTAAGGTGTAATCATAAGTCTAACAAATAACCTTGAACTCAAAAATAAATTGATCTAGGTCTTCAGTGGATAGACCTCTAAGGTTGGTATATTGGTTAGAGAAATATTTTTCATCATTCATTCATCATATTCAAAGACAATAGAATAAGATAAGGTCCTTTCAAGAGCATTCTTGCAAGGGTTCTCTACCTAGCCTACATTTTCTCCCATGTCAAATAAAGTTTTGTTGAGAGGAGGGGATTATAATTGTTCAGTATATACAATTTTAGTTATTATAGAAGAGGATTCTTCTGGTCCTTTAGAGATATTTCTAAAGGATTCTCTTATCACTTTTTTCAAGCTATCTATTTTATCTATGACTATCTTGATTTTTTATTGTAAAGTATCAGAATATTTTGGAATAAATCTACCCTGTGAATCCTGTGTCCTACTCATATTCTTAATTTTGATAGGAGAGTTATTTTATTCTATTTTTTTTAATGTTTTATGGACTATTATCATAAGTTTTTACCTTGCTGACACCTAAAAGGGTCCCTAACAATGGCACCAAAAATGACGTATGTTGGTGTCTGTTCTTACTAAGATTGTGCCTAAAGCTATTTACAGTAAGGTAATTTATTGATTTTAGGTTAAAATTACTTGTTTTGGGGGTTTTTTTAGATGTTATGCTAATATATATCTACTTATAACTTGTAAGATACTTCTTGTAAAGAAACGCTCTTTGTAGAAAACATAAACAGCCCAATCTAATCTAATTTATAGAATATGGAAATGATTCACACAAATGCAAAACAAACCTATTCAAATCACTCTTGTAGAATTAAAATAATATCAAATCCTCACTCACTAATTAAAATCAATCATAAATCTATATTTTATAATCTAAAAGAATGAAATAAATGCTTATGATAGAAATAACAAATTAACTATTCAATCTTCCCTATAGCTTTTTAATCTTAATTATGCAAACATTATATATATATATATATATATATATATATATATATAATTGAAATAAATATAAAATTAAATATAAATAGCAAACAAATTTCTTATCTCCTTAGGGAGTGGGCCCTTACTCACCCTCAGATCCATGTTCAAATCAACTCAGCTCTAAGATATTTCTTCAACACATAGATTGAGAAAGGAAACTGTTGCAATACTTTGTATTTCAAAAAATAACCAAAAATTACAATATATTTGTATGTAGATGTAAAATGTATAAATCCAATCATGGATCTATCTATTTATTCTATACCAAGAAATTATTAATCCTTACAATCTAGGAAATAACTTAACTAATTTTAAACAAGAAGATATTCTAGACAAATTGGGTGGTATAGTTAGAATATAAAGTCATTGCAATGAGATATTTAAGGAGTCAAAGAACCCATATATAAAAATTTCCATGCCTAACTATATCGACCAAATCTTTACATATATTAATAATCATATATTCTATCTTCATCATTACAACCTAGAGTAGTAACTCCCAAAATAGAAGACTAAATAGAAATAGACAACTATTTATATACATGCACAAAAATGGAAATGTTGAAAAGATTTCTCTAGATTGTCATGAAGAAGTTGGAGAAGTTATTTGAACCCTTTGGAATGTAATATGATCAATTCTAGAGTAAACGGGGTCAATCCATAGCAAAACTAGTACAATTCATAGCTTGCTATCAAAATCTAGAGTTGATTGTCAAAATACATAGCTGAATATCAAAATCTATAGCTAACTATTGAAATATATAGCTGACTATCAAAATCTATATCTGGGTCTAGATGGTTCATTTTTTATCTTGGATCCTCCTTGTCTTCACAAAATCTTTGTCAAAACTCATATTAATACTAGTATTTCCTATACATGTCAAAATATAGAACCTAAAACATGTAAATGTTAGAACAAAGTGAAAATAAGATAGACTTAAACTTTACATGAGTTTATATAGATAAAAACATCTATTTCCTACCTTATACAAGTTCTAAATATCAAGATTATATACAATGCTCAACCATTTAACATATTTAAGGCCATAAAATATAGTAATAATGAGTCATTTTATGAACTCATCAACTCATGAAAATGTTTTCAACATGGGAAACCACTTTTCATCACTGTTTACCAATCAAGTTACATGTTTCATGGCCTAAGCTAGTGTATGACTATGTCAACCTATATGTACTTATTAGGTGAAACTAAGAGTTTCATTTAGATGTTGATGTTTGTTTGAGGACCACATGGAAAGGTGAGTTCATCCATATAATAGTGATAATTACATCTAATAAGTCTTTTTTATCAAATAAGCATGCCCTTTCACTAGCCTAGCTAGTCTACAATCTAATTGAAACTATAGGTATGCATACTATAAGAGTTAAGATGTTACTATAGGTGAGGATATAGGTTTGAATACTATACTTCACACTTTTGAATTCCCCTTGAATTCCTTAGTGTTATTCCACACTTGAAAGACTCAACTCATACCTTTGACATCATGTTCTCATACCATTACCATCCATACACCATAGGTCTATAGTTAGACAATAGATGTCACCTTAGGAGGAGTTATGAGATTCCTATAGGTGGGAATTTTATTATTTGAGGATCACATCCTTGCTTATCTTCTAATTATTATATCCATCACGCTTGAAAGACTTAACTCTTATCTTGAGTCCATGCTCTTGTCACTTTTCTATCAACATACTACAAGTCTGTAAGTTTAAGGTTAATTTTGCTTAAAAGCATTGTGTTTTTACTAAGCATCTTCAATAGAATCTTGATTGAATTAAAAATACCTAGATATTATCCCCTCTTGACCTACAAATATTCTTCTTGTGCTCAAGTGTAATCTCTAGGTCTAGACTGTAAGAGTGAAATGATTAGACCTATGTAGACCTTAACAATGTCCACCAATAGATGATGTTGTCTAATGTAGAGAACCTTTTCAAAGTAATTAAGGTAAGACTTCCCTCTTAGTAACTTCTTTAACCTGTGAACATGAACTTGGGTATGACTATGTGTAGTAACCTCACCACTATCATAATGATATTATTTATACTCTTAGACCTAATTTAAGGCCTCAATTAAATATTAACACCTCTAGAGCATTTTCAACCCTCTATTTCAAACCTCCTACATAATATTATAGGTTGTTGTTATTTTGAAGTCTAACTGTGTGTAGTAACCATATTCAAATCCACTTGGTTCAAAGCTTTTATAATTATATTGATCTATTTAATTTACCTATACCATCACCATGCTTAGAGAGGAGGTAATACAAGTGCATTAGCTTTGATCTAAAGCCACTGTGAGAGGAAAAAACATTGCAACTAAAAACAACTATCTACATACCATTGATAATTATGCATCTCTATCACAATGGAGTGATCTTGATTATAGATCCATATTCACACATGCCAAAATATATTAAAATAATATGAAAAGGAGAAAAAACTCTAAAAACATTCCTACACTTGGAAGCATCAAACAACTACAATCAGATAGGAAAATTGAAGGTGTAAGGGTTATACAGGCAGTTTGAAGGCATTAGTAGTCTTAACATTTGTTCATGAAGCTTATTCCACAAATTTGAAAACTATTTCCATGGGATGAGAGCCCATAGAGACTAATTTTAACTCCCAAGTGTACTCAGACAAACTCTCATCCTTCTATCCATACTGAAAGAAAATGGTTGACATATTTGACCTTATCCAAGAGAGTGATAAGGAAAAAGAATTGGTTTTGCTCAATTTTAGACCTATCAAAGCTTCTCAAGCCTAAAATTTACTTTCAAGGATCTAAAGAGACTCTCCTGAAGCCTCCCCATGTTTTAATTGGTTATTTTTATCTATACAACTACTTAAAATTGTTTGAAATTGCTTGATCTTCTTGGACAGATGTTGAACCTATAATTTTAGTTTCTAAACTTCCATCTGGCACTCAATTGACACATTATATATATTCTTGACACACTTAACCATTAGTTATAAACTATACAAGTCACCTAGAGTGACCAAAAAGGTGACATAAGGGAATGTTAAGATAATGATACAAATAACCAAGGTTTAAAACACATTAAGTGACCTTTATTACCATGTTATGACTTAGAAAGACCCTATATGAAGTTTGAATATATAGTGGGTTGAATAAATTTTACCTAGGGTCAAATTTGGTCAACATTTTGCCAATTTCCTAAGGATATCAAGCCTATTATACTAAGGACCAGTTGCCTTCTCCTATCCTTGGGCAATGGAGTCACCTGTGAATTGCTCTTGACACTAAAAATCCTTTGAATGGACACCAAGTACACCACACATAAAAAGGAAAAAGGCAAAAAGACAAGAAACCAAACTCACACTTATGTTCTCATGAACACTTAGGGAAAACACAAAATACCATAAGTAAAAATACACCTATCTTAGTATGTACGATACCTCAAGACACTAGAAGTGAAGAACCTTCTCCACTACTTCAACCAGGGTCAAAGGAAATTCCTCTTGTATCACTATTGCCCTAATAAAATAAATCCTCATATGATGCATACTTGTCAATGAAAACTTGCTTGTGGAGATATTCACGTGACTTACCAAATTTGGAACTTTTGGTGATTTTAAGTGTACTAATTGGAGTTCTCATGAATACTCCATCTAACTCTTCAAGAAGCTTACTTGAGTTAGCAGCTTGATTGAACTTTGACATGTTCACTTGATTGTTTTCAATCTGATCAATGGAGATTATTCTAACCTTTTCAACTTCAGGTTATTTAAAATAATGCATGTCTAATGTTGGGAGCCTTCAAGGTTATCTTCTTGTTCATCAAACACTATTTTCTCTATCAAAATTGTTCCTTGTTTGGCATAGATCTCAAGCTTCTGTTTATGCTCATCAAATAGATAATTGATCTCAACATTAGGTCTACATCCTTTCTGAAGAACTAAAAGCTTGCTAACCTCCTTAAATTTGTAAACTATGGCATTTAATTATTGCCACATATCATCTTCCTCCTCTTTAGGCCCTTGTTTATGAGCATTATCTTATTTAGCAAGCAGAAGTGAGTGCTCACAAAGACTGTCATATTTTGCCACAAATAGGGTACTTACATCATCTTTCATGTGTACAAGGTAGTTTACCCATGTAACTTTCTCTAAAATGTTATCATGGTCTTCCTCAAGGACTTCATCATAATATTCATGAAGAATATAAGTTCTGGGACCAATTTCTTCAAATTCACCTTGCTTAATTCCCCATTCATCAAGATATAAATCATATATGCCATCAAGGAGATTTAAAAACTCTTGATCACTAGGGTGATCATCTTATTCAATCACATTATAATTCATCTTAGAAATGTAAGGCACATAAGGCTCAACATGAAAACTAGAGAGAGGTTCTGACTTGATTACCACTTATACACCATATCTAGTCCCAAATCCCATACAAGACCATTCTGAAGTCAGATAACCTCTAACTTTAGTAGTAAACTCTCTATATAAAAAAAATTCAAAATGAGGAGGCACTTCTACCACTACAACACCCTAACAAATGGTGAAGGTAGGACAAACACAGAGAATCAATTATAAACCTCTGATTATGCCAATGGTCTTGGTAGCTAACCCATATATTTGTAGCACTCCTTTAGCATGAATCTCATACTTCGAGTCCAATTTGTTAGCTACTTGCTTGGGCATGACACAATTACTATCTCCATTATTAATAAGACAATTATGTACCAAGTAATATCCGATAATGGTGGATAGATATAATGGAGGAGGTTTGTCTACCTTTTCAACTTTGTTTGACTATCTTTCACTTGGATTCATGGTGTTTGCAAGGTTGCCTCTCTTTGGTTAGGTTGTTTGATTGTAAAATTAATTTTGGACAAATCCAATTAAAGTAGATCTATTTTTATGGGTATTTCCATTATATCCCACATTGACACATTCACATGAGACCTCTTCATCTACTCCACAATGTTAGTGAAAGGACCACTAACTTTTGATTGTCCACTAGGAGGAAAAATACTACCTATACCTTGAGAGTTTTGAGGTATGAAATCACTTCTAACATTTTAATCTCTTTAAATTACTTATGCATTTTGAATGACATTAGACATACATGTTCTTGTTCTTGTTTGAACATTCATTGAAGAACCATTATCATCCCCTTGAACTTCTTCAACTACCTTCCTTTTGTTTCTTGTGTTTATAGCTATAAAACTTGTATCCATGCTTGAATTCCCTTGATGATTAATTGTACATGAGTCATCTTGATACCAATTAACAAATATAGACTCCACTTGATCACCCTTCCCATCAGTGATTCATCTAATTGGTAATTCATCTTGATTCATCTAATTGGTAATTCATCTTGAGTCATAATTGGTATAGTTCCCAAATTTGCCATGAAGGATTGATTGAAGGACTCACTAACATAGGGATATGGATCATAAGGTTGATCTAATGAAGGTTGATTATTGTGCCCTTGGGAAATGTTATTTTGATTAGGCACTAATTTCCTTAAGGTGGAAGGAGCATCATGACTGTAACTACCATATGGCTTAGATTGGGCCAACTATCTTTGACCTTGAGGATGACATTGAAAAGGAGGTCTATTACCTTAATAGTTAGGGTAAGACTTATTAGTATGATAGTGACTTTGGATAGGCCTTATTTGATGTTGTTGGATAATCCTCTTTACACCCAAGATTTCTTGCTCTATAGATCTCATATTTTTTACCTCATTAGGTTTGCTTGGTTAACTAGGGGTAGCAGGCTTATGTTTAGGTGTAGGAATGGGAGTAAAAATAGGTGTAGGGGTTTGAAAATTAGGAAATAGGGGCATGGGAGGTCTTGGGGAAATATTCCTAGCCTGAATCAAATAATTATGTATCCTAATGGCCACTTCATAGGCATTAAGTAGAGTATTACCTCTCATATATTGAATCATCATTACAATATCACTATCAAATGCTTTAAGGTAATAAAGGAAAGCATGGTGATCTTTTGGCCTCACAAATATTGGGATTCTATTGCATGTCTTTTAAAATATTGTGTTAAATTATTGAATTAATTATTTAGGTGCTCTCCTAATAGTGGTTAGTTACTCCGTTAGTGGACAAGTTGTCACTTTTGTCCTCAAATATTCTTCTCAATGCATCTCCCAACTCATCCCAAGTTGTGATTGATTTAGATGCCAAAGTTACATACTATTAAATATATTTTAATTTGAAGGATACAACCAACAAATTTATTACAATTTTCTCCTCTATGATGTGATGAATATTATAGAAGTTAACAATATTTCTTATATGTTCAATAGGTGTGATGAAAATCTCATCGGTGTATGATGAAAAAAAATTAAGGGTAGATATGGGGATATCATCATAATGGGAAATTATTAGAGGAATACAGCCATTGAAGGCAACAAAATGATTGTTTCTTTCCATGGTGGCCTTAAAACTTTTTAAAAATGGTTGAATTAAGAACTTTATGGGCTCGTGAGCAAGATATGACTTCTTTAGATAGGGATGGGTGTTTACAAATATACTTGATTTCTAGGAATAAGGAGGAATCTCTTGAAATTAAAAAGGTATGCCTTTATTGAGAGACCTTTTGTTTAACTTAGGCATGAAAGAGTGCACTGGTCTATAACCAAGATATAAAATTTGGAGTCACCAGATACTGCAGGAAGTGGACTGTTATAACTCCTTATTATCAACTCCAGCATCTACCTTGAATAACATTCTTGGAATTCATGTCCATAAAGTGTGCCAAAACTATTATATACTAAAATTTCACCATATATAATTCAATTATACCTTCTTAATATTAGGATAGCATGGAACTATCTCTCCTCATAGACAAGCCACTACAAGAGATAGAACTCTAGGTTTGTAAGGGCTAGCTCCCTTGATTTATATTTTAGGCTCACACTACACTAGAATAATCACTATTGGGGGTGAAAATTGAATAAATATACATAAAATAAAAATATTTTGATGATTTTATACACCAAATGTAATTCTACACAACACACTTGCATCTACACCAAGAAAGGAGACCATCGAAACTGATGTTAACTCTATGTCCTTCTAGCATAAATATTTCTCATAGAGGTAGATTTTTATGCCTATATAGAGGTGAGTGAAAATAAGGTCTGATATAAGACACTACTAGTCCCTCTCACACTTCAATACACACTTAATAAATAATACACTTTATAAAACATGTTATAAAAGATATCACTCACACAAACATGCAAGAGCAAAAATGGAAGTAAGGAAAGCATATTCATCACTTGTCAACCACACAAACCACTTAAAACACTTATTTAAGATATTTTAAAAAATGAATCAACTTAAAAAAAATTATTCAAAGGTAAATGAGGTGTCAAAACCATCAGGGTGTAGCCATACCAATTGTGGATCCATTACAAAGACAAAAAGGCTTGAATATATAGAGTATATAAGCGAAGAGAGAATAAGAGAATTGGAAGGGTCATAAAACCAAGTTTCAAACTCTATAAACAATTTAAAATTCATGATAATGGTTTTTTAAATAGGTTAAGGATTTTTCATGAACATGTGTCAATATGAAATAGAGCACCTTCCTCAAGTGGGCATAGAACTCTTCATTATCTTGATTTGAAACTAACTTCATGATGATGAGGAGTTCACTTGATTGTCCAAAAATACCATAGTAATACTTGAAACATATTATATTACATGATAATTTTTAAATGAGGTTATTTTAGGTCATCTACACCTTTCCAACTGATGGACTCACCCCTGTTACTTATCATTCACTGTCTGCAGTCAATCATCACTTGCCCTCTAGGTCTGTCTTCACACTTGTCACCTAAGTGACTTGAATTTTCTCATGTATATGAATTATATATGTTTTATAACACCTATTTATAACCTATTATCCTTCCACTCTATTAGGTATACCTTAAAATTTTCAAAGTCACTCTTCTCACTCTCACACTTAGGTAGTCAATTTGCCTTCTCATTATCTGTTTAGATTGTTTATAATGAATGGTCTGATAGAGATATATTAATGAATAAATATGGTGATAATTAAATTTAATAATTTGGAAAAATTACCTATATACCTCCCATAATTATCTTCACTTGTCCATTCTCCTATGTACCTTCAACACACTTCAAATCCTAAAAAAGATAGAGAATTAAGCTTGTCTGCACAAGTGATGATACAAAAAAGTGGATGTCAAGGGACCAAAGAGAGTTATAATTATGTATAAAACACTTTATAGGACATTTTACCACCTTTTAATTCATCACTCTCCATATCTTCTCCATTGGGTTTGCACATGGGTTTTGAGAGGGTTTTCAGTCATTCTGACTCTTAGTGATGATTCGTAAAAACCAGACATCTAAATCCAAAAAAAATAAATTTAAAATAATTTGTATACCCCCTTAAAATACCCATAACTCCTTTATGTCTCATGCATCTCATCCATATAGGTTTAAGCAAATGAAAATGGCCTCCCAAGCTCTTGACTGTGTTCTGAGTAGGTCTGAGAGAGGTTTGTTTTAAAATGACCAATTTTGGATTCTCTTCTACAAAAAAATGAGTCTATTCCAATTTATAATTTATCTTGAAGAATCTCATATGGATTTTAAGGATCTTATGGTCTTGTGAATTGAATTAGGCACCTGTAGGGCTTAGGCCTAGTTTTAGGCCTAACTATTTTTTCATGCATATGACAACCACTGAGTGGTTCTAAATGTTGTATATGTTCCTAAACATGTATTATCATTAAATATAAACATATACATCACCCTACATCATTTATTACTCCCTCTTTTTTTCTTTCTTCACTCGTTGACTGTATTTGTAAGTTATCTTATTCATAGAGGCTTTGTCTGAGATAAAATGAATGGAATCTCCCCTATTTTCCTACCCTAAAGGAGAATATTAAGATTTTAATTATTCCTTTATTATTATCTATACCAAATTTAATAACTTGGTCATAAATCTATACCCCTCAAACATCAAATTTCTCAAAACTAGCTCACTAAGTCTAATGATTGTAGGCAATGTTTAGTTAACTATGAGTTGGGGTTATAAACCTAGTCCTTACTATGTTTATAATATCCCTAAAGGTCACATGTAATTTATTTCATCACTCATGAGTATGTGATCAACATGGTCATCCACTTTTCATCACTATTTACCAATCAGGCTGCATGTTTCATAGCCTCAGGTAGTGTATGATTATGTTAACATGTAGATGCTTGTTAGGTGAAACCAAGAGTTTCCTGTAGATGTTGATGTTTATTTGAGGACCACATGGAAATATTATTTTATCCATCTTATATTTATCATTACATATCATAACTCTTTTCTATCAATAAGCTTGCCCTTTCACTAGCCTACCTAGTCTACAATCCAAGTGAAATTGTAGGTGTGTGTACTATAAGAGTTAAGATGCTACTGTAGGTGAGGATACAAGTTTGAATATTGTACTTAATATTTTTTAATTCCCCTTAAATTAATTATTACTATTCCACACTTTAAATACTCAACTCATACCTTTGACATCATGTTCTCATACCATTACCATCTATAGACCATAGGTTTGTAATTAGACTGTATATGTCACCTTAGGAGGAGTTATGAGATTCCTATAGGTGGGAATTTTATTGTTTGAGGATCACATACTTTCTTCTCTTCCAATTATTATATCCATCACACTTTAAAGACTCAAATCTTATCTTGAGGCCATGATCTTATCACTTTGATATGAATGTACTACAAGTCTACAAGTTTAAGGTTCATTTTGATTAAAAGCACTATGTTTTTACTGAGCAACTTTAGTATAGTCATGATTGAATTGAAACCACCTAGACATTATCCTCTCTTGACCTATAAATATTCTTCTTGTGCTCAAGTGTAACCTCTAGGTCTATACTACAAGAGTGAAATGATTACACATGTCTAGACCTCAATAATGTCCACCAATAGATGATGTTGTGTAAGGCAGAAAACCTTTTTAGAGAAACTAAGGTAAGACTTCCCTCTTAGTAACTTCTTCAACCTGTGAACGTGAACTTGGTTTTGACTATATGTAGTAACCTCACCACTATCACAATGATATTTTTTATACTCTCAGGCCTGATTAAAGGCCTCATTTGATTCCAAACACCTCTAGAGCATTTTTAACCATCTATCTTAAACCTTCTACATAGTCTTGTAGGATGTTATTATATTGAAGTCTAATTATGTGTAGTAACCATCTTAAACTCCACTTGGTTTCAAATATTTTAGACTTCCATTGGTCTATTGAATTTTCCTAGACCATCATGATGCTTAGAGAGGAGGTAAGACAAGTGCATTACCTTTGATTTGAAGCCACTATGATAGGAAAAAACATTATAAATGGAAACACCTATCTACAAACCATTGATATTTATGCATCTCTAGCACAATGGAGTGATATTGATTATAGATCCATATTGACATGTGAAAAAATAGATGAAAACAACATGGAATGAGAGAAAACTCTATAAATAAACCTACACCACTTGGAAGCATCAGATAACTACAATCAAATAGGAAAACTAAAGTTGTAAGGGTTATGCAAGTAGTTTGAAGGCATTAACATTATTAATGTTTGTTCATTAAGCTTAGTCCACCAATCTAGAAACTATTTCCATGGGATGAGAGCCCATAGAGACTAATTTCAACCCCCAATTTCACTCAGACTAGCTCTCATCTTCTTGTCCATACTGAAGGAAAAACATTGACCTATTTGACTTTGTCCAAGAGAGTGATAAGGAAGAAGAATTTATTTTTATCAATTTTAGACTTGTCAAAGCTTATCAAGCCTCAAACTAATTTGTGGGGATCTGAAGAGACCCTCCTGAAGCCTCCCCACATGCCAAGTGGTTATATTTATTTGTAAAACTACTTAAAACTACTTGAAACTACTTAATCTTCTTAAATGGATGTTAAACCTATAATTATCAATTTCCAAACTACCATCTGACACTCAACTAACACATGGTACATTATATATCTTCTTGACACACTTGACCTTTGGTTAAAAATTGTACAAGTCACCTAGAGTGACCAAAAAGGTGACATAAGGGAATGTTAATACAATGACACAAATGACTAAGGTTTAAGACACATTAAGTGACCTTTATGAACATGTTATGATTTATCAAGAACCTATAGGAATTTGGACTATATAGGGGGTTGACTAAATTTGACCTAGGGTCAAATTTGGTCAACAATAACCTTTGCCTACCAAAGAATTTATTTTCACCTCATCAAAATTGGAGCTAATTTTCAAAGGGTGATGGATTTATCATTCCATGATCTAAGAAATAATATCATAGTGGTTTACTTGGATGATCTTACCATTTTCTCAAAGAACTGTGAAGACCACTATGATCACCTAATAAAAGTTTTTGAAAAATGAAGCACTCATGGTATCTCGTTCAACCCCATAAGTGTGTGTTTAGAGTAACTGAAAGGAAAATTATTGATCACATCATGTCAAGAGAAAGGATGCATATTGATCTAGAGAGGATTTAGACCATTAATATTTTAACTCTTCCTACCAGCAAACCAAGTGTTCGCTCCTCTGACAAGGTGACTTTATTGAGGAGGTTTGTCCCTAGCTTTGTTGAGCTTACTAAGCATATTATAGAAATGATGATAGAGAATACTAATTTAAAGTGGAGTAAATAAGGTAATAAAGATTTTGAATAAATAAAGGTTGTCATTTCCATATGACCAACCTTAGTGTGCCCTGATTTCAACAAGGATTTTAAGATCTATTATTATACATCAAAACACACTTTATTAGTGATCCTAGTACAAAAAATATAATGAAGGAATTGAGTCACCCATATCCTTCATTATTTATGGTTTGAATAATCATGAACTTAAGTATTCTTCAATTAAAAAACATGTTTTTGCAGTAGTCAAGGTAGTTAAATAATTCAAATATTATATCTTAAACTTGCATATTATCATATTAGTATCGGATCTAGAAGTTAAGCCTATCTTGACACAATAGGAGCTTGGCTCAAAAAGAGGAGTTGGATATAAAAGGTCAAAGATAATGATTGAGATATTAATCTAACTAATCTTGTTCAAGGATATGGTTTTTTTCAACTTATAACTAAAAATGAACCTAGTAATGAGGACCTAAGTGAATCACAGGAACATGATTTGTTTGAAAAGACACCTATAGTCATTTTTGTTAGTTCCATTTATTAATAATACATGATCATACCATACTTACTCACATATGAAGAGTGTCTTGATAATATTAGTTCCAAATAGAAAAAAACAATAAAATTAAGAGCTGTTAATTATGTTATATGGGTTAATACTCTTTTCAAGAGAGGGTTTTATGGTCTTTTCCTGAGATGCTTTGATAAAGAATAACAAAAGAGATTGTTAGGGGCTTTTCATAACAAGGTGTGGTAGTCACTTACCATATCCTATTATGTCACATAATATTATAAGGTATAATTACTATTGGCCTACCCTCTTCAAAGATGCCCAAGAAAGGGTGTCCAAATGTGAAGCATGACAATAGTTTATGGGTAGGCAAAATCTCACATAATTACCATTAAAACTAATCATGATCAAGGAGCCTTTTCAACAATAGGGTCTTAAATTCATAGGTATGATTAATTCTCATTCTAGTGTAGGTCACACTCATTTCCTTATTATAACTAACTATTTTACAAAATGGGTAGAGGTCATTCCTATCAATTAGACTAATTAAGAAATAGTATGTAATTTCATTAAGAAAATTATTTTGGTCTAGTATGGTGTTCCATAGAAGATAGTAACAGTTAATGCTTCCAATTTTTTTCTTTCAAATTGGTCAAATTCTACTATGAATATGGGATATATTTATCCCATTCTTATGACTATTGTTTGTAAGGTAATGATAAAACATAATCAAGCAATAAAACTATCATCACCATCATCCAAAAAAAATTCTATGAAAATCAATGTAACTGTTAAAAAAAGTTGTATGATGCACTTTGACTTGATTATATCACTCTAGAAAGAGATATCAACATGTCAAAGTTTTAGCTAATTTATGGTACCAATGCCAGATTACCATTTCATTGGAGTTACTATCTCTTCAACTAGCTAAGACAATCAAAGACCAAAACTTTAGAGTTTCTTTGGATAAGAGTATCATGTATCTAAATAAAGTGGGATAAGAGAGGGTTGAAGTAGTTGATCATATTGTGGAACATCATAGAAAGGTAAAGATATTGTTTGATAAGAAGCTAAACAAAGGGATTTTTATATCATTGATCTCATCCTCCTTTGGGATAAAATAAGGTAGCCCAAGGGTAGTCACAAAAAGTAAGAGTCCTTATGAAGGGGTCCTTTCAAGATATGACACTTTTTAGGGGATAAAAACATATTATCTTGAATATCTACATGAAACCCATCTTTTCTTCTCTTTAGTGGTTGGTATTTGAATTTTTTAATTAATAGTATTTGGTTATCACCAACCATGTACATAGGTGTGCTTAGGATTTTGTTGTGTTTCCTTTATTGTTTCATCTTTTCTTTTTGTTGTTGGTTGTGTTTTCCCTTTGTGGTTTTCCTTCCTCTTTCTTGTGTCAATTTTTTATTCTAAATTTTTGTTGGCTATGATAAGGAAGTAATAGCTTAATTGACTTATAAGATATCTACATAAACTAAAAACTTGAATTTCATACCTTATCTTTGATAAACCAAGTCCCTAGTTGGAGCCATCTATTGTCCCCAAATTTGACTCTAGTGAAATTTTGGGAACCCCATGTGAAATTTTATGAACAAGTCAAATTGAGAATTAAAAAAATGAAATTATTACTTTTGAAAGAATTCAAGTTGAAATCTCTTGGGGAATCAAAAATTAGAGGAACATGTTTGTGTATTAGAATTGAATGACTACTTTGCAGTCGTCAGATCTTAAAGACTACAACACAGTCATTAAAACTTGATGATTTCTCAATGAATTATAAAACTCTCCATCAATAAGGTAGATGCCTAAATTAAGGTTTTTATAACCTCCTCTATTTAATTCTTCCTCCTCTATTTTCAATTTCACCTTTTCTCTATCTTGCCTTCTCGACCCTATCCTTCTCGTTTGCTCATGATAAAACCCTAGATTTTACTTATGCATTTGTCATCCATTTTATTTCCACTTAAAAACATATAAAATAATCAACATTGATCCCATTTTGAGGTAAGTACATTTATTCTTGGTGTTTTTTGAAAAATAGTAGTTTCCCATACTTTTCAATTTTCAAAATCAAAATTGTTACTTATCGTACGTCATTAAAATTATGATATATATCTAGATTTACACCTATTATAAATAAATAAATTTATTGGATTATCAAAAATAGGGTAAAACACCTACTTCCAGTTTGTTCTTAATGTCATAACACTCTCACAGTTAATTAGTCAAATAAAAAAGCGAAGAATCTTGATCTTCATAGTAATTTCCATAAATAGTAAATTACAATATACTATCTATCTCAATCAATTACATTAAAATTTATTCTTCATTATTATATATTATGATTATAATTTATTCTAAAATTTTAGCCTATTGATATTAACATCAATTCAAAAATAAGGTAAATACCTTGTTCATGTGTGTGTGTATCATGTATTGCATCTCTTCTTCCATGTATGTGTAGGTTCCCCTTGTGTTACCTCTACCTACTCAAAAAAACCTTCCTTTATCATGGGTATTACCCTATTATCTACATGACAACTTATCCTTATCCTTTATAATTAACAATCCTCCTCCAACATCAAGATATGAGTCAAGTTAAGCTCTTCCTGGATCTTAAGTTACAATCTATTCAAGTACCTTTTGACCTTCTCTTGGTCAAGTACACTTAGTCCCAACTTAATGGTGAATTTATAGAACTCTTTAGTGTATTATTTGAAACTCTAGTCTTTTTTTCATAGATTTTGTAACCTCTTGAATAGCTCCATTTGGTAACATCTAGGCAATAATTTTTTCTTCAACTTTGCAACCATTCAGTCACATTAGGTTATCTTTTGCTTGCCTCTTTTTCACCTCTCATTCTATATTTCCTTCCACCAAAATGTTGCATAACCCCTCAACTTTGTATATTATACCTTCACACATTATGGGTCTCTCACCTCCACCTTGACACGTTATGGGTTGCTCACCTCCTCAAACTTAAAATAATTATCCATATCTTTAGTCAATCGATGATCTTTTATGCATTCAATGACCTTGAAAAACATGGTATGTCCACCTTCACACCTCTATCAATTTATAAAATATCCTTTTGTAATTTATCTCACCCAAAACCAATTAAGCCTCTTTGGCCTCATGCTTTCTTATTATACATTTTTCATTATGTTCATCCTCAACATTGCTCTACTCATCTCTCTACCTAGATCCATGTTGCCTATCTTCTTCAACATCATCAATTTAGGTTTACACGACTCAAAAAATGTCCAATACTTCTTATAACCTTATAAATACAATCCCTACCACTAAACCTTGTCTAATTATTCTAAGCATCATCTTGCCCCTTTTTATGGCATAAGTAATATTGATGTGAATCCTCTACTCACAATCCAAATTAGGTGTCCTTCCCAATTTATCACTTCATTATTTTTTAGCCACCCCCTATCTCAGTCGAGAATAAAACTTAGTCAATTGCCTCTCATTTGACATTATGTTAAATATTTTCAACTTTATTGGACCACACTACTAGAAATATTCAACCCAATCTAGTACCAAAATGTTAAAATTATGGTCCATGGGAGTCCAATGAAGAATTGCCTAAACCATGTAGCAAAAAAATACTCATTGTACACCACAATGTAAAGAGTAAAATTTTATGAATAAGAGTAATCAATGAATATATTAAATTGTAAATTTCATTATACATGCTAAAATTACAATGATGGAGTCATTTCCAACCTCCAAACACACTAAATATTATAAATTCTAAGTGTTCTCACCCTTTCACATCTCTTATAGCTCTAATAGATTTACTATAACTTGAAGTAGACTAATTCATGTAGATATTCATCTTATGGATTGGTGTTTAACCCTAAAATTTAGATGTGGATCCTCCTTGGCTAGATAGGGTTAATAATATATAAATTATAATGCACAAGGGTAATAATTAAATCTATAACAGGTCAATTAGATGTTAAAATCAGATACAACATATACTAAATTTATTAAACTAACATGGGATAAAAATAGGAAGTATAACTATGTTAGATATGGAAATGACAAATAAATAATGTATTTGGTTGGTTCTGATGATAACATAGTTCTAGATCTAGAAAAGGTTGGAAATAGATTAGAAGAGGAATCTAGAATAGTTACCAATTTCTAGATTAAGTGCCTTTGGCGATATGAACACTAGCATCAGCCTTGAATGTTCGTGTCAACAATACTATTTTAACTACACATAAGTGTCATATATGAAATAATTTATGGAAAAGGATGTAACCACTTGGATGCTTATGTGCTTATCTTCACCTTAATTCTGGTGCACTCAAATCTAGGTCATAGATTGTTGTTCCTCATGAAATGGCAAAACCCTAGTTCCTTATCTTCATAGTGACTTTGGGAAAATAGGTAAGTGGGATCATAGTGTCTATCTAACCCCAAATACCCCTCTATCAATGGGTGATTTCTAAATCACCACTACTCCTAAGAGGGCCTCAGACTTATGTAGTTCTCCCTTATGTGTCAGCTTGTGTGTGAATCATGCAATATGTGGAAAGCAAGTATAATAGTGACCTATATTGTGAATTGGAAAATTAAGATCTTAGGATACTCATTCATTAATATATACCTATGTATGTGTTATTATTATGACTAATATGAAAATAGGTGAAAATAGGAAATATTTGCTCTATTAAATGCTTGATTGAATGTTTTTTATAAGTTTCATTGGTCTATGCTAGGTGAGGAATGAATGAGAGTTGATCTTATATTTATATCAATCCTCTTGGATAAATATCTCATATTAAATCACTTAATATGACCATTAGGATATAGTTCATTTTTAATTTAGATGAATTTAGGGCACTAGACACCTACATCAGGGTAGGACACTAGCATCGACACAGGGGTCTAGGACCAATGCTTATGTCTTAGTAGTTAGAAAATAGGTATAATATCATAACTTATAGGGGCATAATATAAGCATATTTTAATTATTATAGGTAAGATATAAGGTATGGGTCATCACCATAAGATTGGTCAGACCAAGAGATAGGCTAAGGGGCACAAGATAGAGCATATGCTAGAATTTCAAAAGTGAGAAAAGGTCTATAACTGAGAGGAACAACCAAAGTCTAAGTTTGCCAAGTGTATAGACTGAGGTGTTCTATAATTCATAAATATCATTTACATTTATCCCACCTTTAATCTACTAATGAAATTATTAGTTTAAAGTAGAAGAAATGTGTACCTAGGTGTGTATAACGCACCTTGTCTTTGCTTGAGTCCAACTTGAGTGTTTTGATGATGACTGACTTGAAACCAAGAGCATGATATAATATATAATCAATGTATAAAATATAAAATTTAAATCATTTAAAATATTAAAATTGAAAGAGCAAGGTTTAGGAGTACACCTATGTATTGATGCAACTACCTTGCCTATTGGAAACTTGATTTGAAAGATGTATCATTATGAATCACTGAAACTAAGATTAAAAAAATATATAAATCTATAAAGTGCATATATCTAAGTAAATAGAGTGATATTTTAAGGCACATGCCCCTAACCTTGGAGAAAATGTGAGTTTCCACCCAATAATTAAGATTAACTCAATCATACAACCCAATCATACTTATAACCTAGTGAGCATGAGTGAACAAAGTAAACTCATACCATATACTTAGTTATTTTGGATGATGTAATCAAGTCAAACCTATAAACTTGGTAATATTTAGTGATTTAATGACCTCAGCCATAATAAAAGGGTACCAACTACTGTAGTTGATTGGCTCAATATAGTTTGTAACAATTCGACTTGGTGGGTGATGATAATCCATAATAGAGTTTTGAAATTTGAAACTTATATATATTTTGCAATATTAGGTGTGAATTAAATATCATATACACCTTATAAATGTCTCATGTTGAAACTATGTATAACAATGGTACCAATGTATAGAATTATGCCATAATTGTGAATTTAAATTATATAAATATGGTTTGGCCAATTTGAATTTTTTAACAAGTGTGGGTAACATGTTACCATAACATGCCTCACTATATATGGAGAAATTTTAAAACTAATATAAATGCCAATGTAGAGGACATGTTTCCAAAACATGCCCCCACTAAATCTGGTTGTTTTGAATATTGAATAAGTGTGGAGAACATGCTTCCAAAGCATACCCCCACTAAATTTTAAAATTGTGCCAAATGTGGATAAAAAATTTCTATAACATACCCCCACTAATGTGCCCCCCTTTGATGTGAGTGAATAATATAAACTGGTAGTTACCTCACTTCAAAAAGATAAAATAATAGTATAATTTGTGAATGGAACCATTTAGTATATACAAGAACATGTCTAGGTAAATGTAACATTGAAGGACATATAAAAATGTGATCACATGAAGGCCTAAGATACATGATAAAGATCATGGCAATGTCTAGATAACAATAAGACAAGATCAATAGACAAACAAGGACACACATAAGATCACTAAAAATCAAGTCAACTTTAATCATCTAAACTTTCATTTTAATGCAATGAGTATCACTTGAGACCACCCTATCCTTAGTTTAGCAAAAGACCTATCCTAGGGCCTCTTTTGATCATTTTATAGTTTATATGTGCACTCAACCCATTCCCAAATATACCAAAATCCATATTATTCCATCTCCTAGGCATCTAGGACCCTTTTTCACCCATTTTAGCCACCTAGACAATAGCACATCTCTTTGGTTTATAGCACATTGTGTTATTGATAAAGGGGCAACACTATTGACCCTCAGCCTTATTTACCCCTAATGAATATATTTTTGTTTCCCAAATCATTTTAGGGTTGGCCTAGACTTATTTCATGTCTTTACAAGCACCAAAACACTATATAAATACCACTTTCATTCATTTATCCCCTAGATGGAAAATAGATGTGATTCTAATGAATAAACCTAGAAACAATTGTACAACTCAAGGTTATTGATCCCTATTATTCCCTAATTTTGTATACACCTATCTATAGTAGCCTAGATCTTTGATTAATCAAGTTTCCAATCTCAATACACACTCAAACCGTTTAAACTAGTATTTATTTGTACTTGCACTTGCACCAGCACTTAGATTGGGAGAACTACATTGGGCCAGATCCCCTTTCAAGGTATTGATATGTAGGCAATGCTCAACACATGGGGTGTTTAGGTCACATCCAATCGACCCTTATAATTCCACTCTACTTATAATTATGTTAGTAAAAACCCTAACAAACATGGAGGCTTAGGGTTTTACATCAAGATAAATCAAAAATGTAAAACAAACAGTGAGTCAGGACTCAATCATATAGACATAGGCTTCTTAAAATAAGGGTGAACATCTACCCAGGAACTCATTTTTCCATTTGCTCAAGGTCATTAGTGTAACATAGGAGGACACTCATGTAGTTTAATATTAGCAAAGGGACTGCACTATTATCTAGAGAAGACTTTAACACATATTCCCTATTGACAACACTCTACACTATTCTTGTACCAATTTCCAATCTACTACTTGTCTGTCTCAATCATTTTTCTAGTTAAATATCTCCTTTGTAATTTATTGATATTTATAAGCTAAGAAAACAAAATATTTATTATATACATCAGTGGCTATTCATATTACTATATTTAATCCTTGATTTATATACTTAGTTCTTTATCTACTTAGGGCTTTACATTTCATAATTCCCAAAATATTTAAATCATTTAGTGAACCTAACTTACTTTGAATAACATCAAAACCCTAGCCCTAGATGATCCTAGGGTTTTTATCCTTGTTTTTCTTATTTCCATTTTTTGTGTTAGGCTTTTCAAATTTCATATATTCTATTTTAGCAACACTTTTTAATTTTGTTTACTATATTCCATCTCAAAAAGTTATATCTCTTTCTTTAAGAAGAAGTACTAGTCCTATTGGTAATCCCATTAAGCACACCTAAATTTCTTCTATCTGAGCTTATACCATGGATAAAGGACTAGTTATAACCCCCATAATTGATCCTTCACATCCTGATTATGTAGACTTTAATAATAATACACTAGAACATGAGTGATACAATCAAAATATTGATGATACACAAGAGGTGACTCGAGACACACTCTCTCCCCTCCATGATGATAATTTTATAATAAATAAAGATGAGGCTTATAAATTTTCAAATATATACTTTGGGAACAACCCCATAATCATGTACATATTTTTCAAGCTATATTGGAAATAAAGAACACATCACTTGGTCAATCCTCTAACCCCACAGATGTTAATATTGTTACACCTACTACAATGGAAACTAAGACTCTACAACAACCTAATACAACTACCCAACTCTCACTAGTGGAAATACCTCCTATGTCTAATACACATATACCCTCTTTAGATTTTCAATCCCTTAGGTAAGAGATCCATTCTCTATAATCCAACATTTTACATCTCTAGTAAGGTGCCACTAGGCCATCCCATGCCTTGGACTCTCATGTGCTCTTACATACACCATTGGCACAAAATATAGTGGTAGCTACTTTGCCTTCCAAATTTTTGGCACCCAAGCTTACTTTATATGATGGTAAGGGTGATTTAGAACATCATCTACATGTTTTTCATTTTGCATGTTTGGAGTACGTGTCCAATGATTGGATATTAACTAAGTTTTTCCCTCATAGTTTAAAGGACTATGTATTGCAATGTTTCTATTATCTCCCTAATCAGTCCATTATAGCTTTTAATCCACTCATAGATATGTTTTTTGCATACTTTTTTATCAACATCAGTGATAAAGTTTCATATGCTTAAGTTGCTAAATAAATCAAAAATCTAAAGAGCCAATAGTTGAATATGTCTTGTGATATAAAACCATATTAACAAAGATGACTATCCCATTGGTAGATAGAGAACTTTGGGAGATATTCATGGAAAGATTATTAACAACATTACATAAATCTATATTATTCAAAAGGTTTCCATCATTTATAGATTTATGCCATACAATGAAAGAATGAGAAGTCAAACTTCTCTTTGTGGGTAAGTTAAAGTACATAAATAGGTTACATTCCACTAATAAGAGTTTAAATAAGCCGCATATAAGGTGTTACATCATGATTCCTCTCTAAGAAAACTTACGTGATTATCTATGGATATTTATAGTTAGAAAATTTGATTTGGTATTTATTAACTAAGTTTTGAGATATATGTTATGGGATAGTTAGATATTACTTAGATTACATTATTGCATTGATATGAGTTAGTTGTAGTGTATATGTTTACATTATGATCATGTTGATTCATCATTTTAGTTATATTTTATGAGGTATGTATATCATGATGTTATGATCTAACTACCTGCTTATTGTAAGGTTAACGTAGGAGAACTCATCCTTCAAAACGTGATGGAGGGAGAGCATAATCAAAGAGGGTGACATAGATGGAGATGATGAAGGATGATAAAAAAAATTGGCTAGAACCCTACACACACCACATTAACTAGCACATGTTAGATGCATAGTAAAATGGTTAGCATAAAGTGTTTTGATGTCATTTGCATTAGATAGTTAAACATGGTTGTTAGCATAGTTTAAATGGTTATTTAGAATTCATCTTGTGTGAATTGTGTGTATATCCATGAATGTTTTTATAAATGTGATTTTCATAATTAGATCTAAATTCAAATTTATTGATTGATGAATTTATCATTAAACCATCATGATGATAATTTAATTAGCAAAGATACTAATTATTATAATTAGAAATGAAATATGAAAGTTAATATTTTAAAAGAAAAAGAAGATAATTATTTAAAATAAAGAGAAAACATAAATGTTTAAATATAGGAAAATAAAAATAAATATATTCATAAAAATAATAAAAATTAAAGAACAACAAAAAAAAGAAAAAAAGAAAGGAAAAATCTTTAAAATAAAGCCATGCCAAGTTTATGAGAAGAGCCTTTGGAAAATAAATGATATCATAATATATATCCAGGAAAAGGGGAAGTGAGTGTAGTTGGAAGGGAAGCATGTGGTGTTGAAGTGAAGTGAGGAAAAAAAGTAAAAAGAAAGATAGCACAGACTACTAAGTAGGCAATGCAATTCATTTCTAATGTATATTCTTATTAAAATTCTTGGTTGAATCTGTCTATATAAATATCTTTTTGTGATCTATATGAAATTGAAAACAAATAGAAATCAAACTAAATATTAAGAGATACATAGTATTTGTACAGTAATTTAAACCAATTGACGGTTTGGTCACTGCAAGTATTATGTGTATGTTTAAAATAGCAATCTACTTATTGCAAATATTAGGGATATATTTAAATCAAAGACTTGTATTTAATAGTCTTATATTATTGTAAATACATTTAAAAATCATCAACATGTCTTTAATGAAGGTATTGTATTTAAAATATAGTGACCTGTAAAAAGAAAATATAGAGATCTATAATGGTAGACATTTCGATAAAGTATCCCTGACTAAGAACCATAGCTTTTGCATATTACTAGTTCTAGGTTATTGATAACTATTCAAACTATTACTCAAGATACAAAATTAACTTTTGCATATTATTAGATCAAATGTTATGGTTAGTATAATAAGCTTTCGCATATTACTAGTTCATGCACTTATATTTATAGCTTATGTATGTTTAGTGATTTATAATGGTAGAATTTTTAGTTAGATATGTTTCATATATATAGTTGAGGCCATATCTATTACTCAAGAGACATTTTAATATGCTAGATGCCAAGACCAGTTTGAGAGTGGCGATCTGTTAAACCTAGAACTAGGTGGCTCATGTATGACTAAACTTAGATAACTAAATTATAAATCTAAACTGAACATTATAAGATATATAAAACTACTTATTTAATAGTGAATCTATTATATTGTACACAGTCTAAAAATGATAAAGAATGATTTGAACCAGTGAATGGATCAACTTATGTAATAAAATACAGTGAGCTGAGATTAAAATGTATTATCAGCCATTACATCCCTCATACATAAATATGGAAACTTTATATATGGAAACCGTATATATGCATATTTGTTCATAGGCATATTTTTTCCTAGTCATATACATGTAATAAAATAGGAAATTAAAATGTATAAAACTCATAGTTTGGTGGATAGGAAATCAAAACCATATACTGGCATGATAATATGGAATTTTCACCAAAGTATATTATCACGATAGGCTGAAAGTATCTATGGCAATGTTACATTAGGAAATTAATCTAGAATTATATGCAGATTCAAGGATAATTCAAGAATATTATATGCCAATATTAGATACTACACTAATAATCTTGATAATCTTGAATTATATGCCAATAAGAATATTACACTAAGTTTATGTAGTGAATATTAGAGACCAATGGTTTGTATTTCTTGAACCATAAATATTAAATATATATGTGAAGCATAACAATATTTCAAATGGCCTTGACTATGAAAACTAGTTATTAATAAACCAGAACTATTATATCTCAGAATTTGGTAGTCATTATATTCTATTTAATCATTATTGGAACCTTATATTATCTTTGACTTGTATCACATATCTCGGTTGGATGTATATATAATTTTATACTTTTAGAGGTCTTATGAATAGTATTTATATTTCAAAATACTAATATGTATAGTAATAGCTTGTCAATAAAGATATATTGACCAAGTAGTTGGTTGAGAGCCGTAAAAGACTATTGATGTCCTTAAACCATATCTAAATATATTATTGAGTATATTTATATAATAAATATACTTATTTGAGGATTTAGGAGTCATTATAAGAGTATAACGTATAGGGGTGTATTATGATGAATACCTCTAAATTTTGTTAAAAAATATAAACCAATTGGTCACGGGACAACGTGAGTTGAGAAACTATGTCAACATAAACATAGAATCCTAACCAAACATAAAAATGTAAGGTCATGTTCAAACAAGCATAATATATGGCTTTTGATTATTGAAATAAAACTAGTTGTTTTAACATAAGTTTATACCTTCATTGATTTAAAACTACTTTTTTTAACTGTTTGTAGTACTTAGTAGTTGTACTTAAGAACACTAGACTATGATAATATGGGTTATCATAGGGTGTAGTATATTTGGAGAATATTTATAGTAATTATAAATTTTTAGTTAGATGTATATTATACTTAGATGGTATAAACTATAGTTATTGTTTCTATTATGGGATAGATATTATTTTGAGATTCATTCATATGTGTGATAGAATAAATGTATGTTTTTCATTATTCATATGCTTATCATGTTATGTGATATGATTGATATTAGGATGTAATTTTAATGAATATATTAGTTATACTATGTTAACCAAATCTTTCATTGTTGATACTAAGTAAGTAGTGAAATGGATTTCACTAACTTACTAGCATCACAATGCTAGATGAAGGTAATCCAATCAAGTGATGTGTATGAATTTTGACTACCATAGATCATTTATTATTTGAAAAAAATTATCCAAATTAATGTTAAGTGAGAAATTATAATTTCGTGAGTATTATTTATATGTTTGTGTGATATCTTGAGTAAAACAGGTTTCTATGATACATTGCATGTTTAGTTTTAGAAATCATACAACACACAGATACTAACTTGTCTCTCTAGATTCTTGTACCATCAGTATATACTCATCTATGAAGGAAGGTCCATTCTATAATTGTATTAGTGTGGGGGGTCATTTGTCCATGGTTGGTGTGTAAAATCACTCGAATGATGCTCTCCCTCCCCACATAAGTACTACTTTTGAGACTACACTTGAGATTGCCATAGATACTAGAGTCTGAGAAACTTATGCTCTATAGAGACATGTATCTTATATATGTACATTATATTGTATTTATTATTGAAATATTATCATGATGAGTTATAATTACTTATTTATTATACATTGGTAGCAGTGGATGTAAGCATGCATTAGCCATAGTTGGTTAATTGTAATTACTTTTTATATTTATATTATGATGTGTTTCTTATGATGATAGTGATTAATGATGTATCATGTATCATGCTTCAATTACGGTTATTATACTTAGAGTATTTTATATCATCATTGATTAGATTTTCATGGTCTAATCTATTTAAAGTATATGTTGTTAATTTTTTTTGAAAATCACATATTTATAGGTAGATCCCAGTGGGGATGTTACATAAGGTGAGGCCCAATGAAAAAAAGAATGAGAAAAAATGATAGTTAAGTTAGCATCAAATCTAGCTCCTCATTTGGTTTTATCATCTCCTCTAAGGAGACCTTTTACAAATCTTCCTGAACTATCAACTCACGTACTCCAATAAATTTTGGAATGCAATGTCACATCTCTCCCTCCCATCAAAGAGGTTTATATGACTAGGCATATTCTAAATAACTATGATTCCAATGCATTTTTTGATTATCATAGGGCCCCTAACCATACTAAAAATAGATGCATCAACTTATGACATAATATCCAAGTTTTGACAGAGGCTAATATCATTGATGTGAGCATTCTTACAAAAACACCAAAAGCACAACCAACTAAAGTGAAAATAATAAAAATGTTTTTTGGTCCATTTCCAAAGCATATAGCTAATGAGACAATAGACAGTTCAGGTGTTTCTTTATAGTTATCAATCACATCCACCACCATCATCCTATCATACTCATGCAATGGACATACACCTTTTACATAATATCATAGGTGTATATCATACTATAGTACTAGTTATGCCCTTTTGCTAGGTTGTGGAGCTAAAAGCTTCACTGATGCAGACATGGAGGAGGTTGGAGGAGGTTGCTAAAGTGTCATAGACACCGGCATCGGTCAGGCCAATCGACGTCGATAGAATTAGACAGGAAGAGCAACCAACATCGATTAGGGATCGATCGACGTTGATCACCTCCAGGCAGATAGGGACTGACGTCGGTCACCTGTGCGATTCAAAACTGTGAGTGTTATGGACAGTCTGTTAACGAACCAGGTGTTTGCATGATGAGAGCCAATTTTAGACTCAAAGCTACGGATCTAATTATTGTAATTAGGTGTCTAATTATTGTTTGCATGAGATCTATTTAAGAGACTCATGGGCTGTATTGTAATTTGTGCTAGAGAGTAAGAGAGCAAATATTAGCTCCTTCTGTGTGTGAAGAGAGCATGGTGTGTTCCTCCTAGTGCCACAGTGCTAAGTGTGGGTGCTGGTTTGGAGAATCAGAAGGGTTCTTCATGTATGTATGATCTTTGTCAACAGGTGTGCATGGTTACGTTAGGAGATCTACATGATAAGTAAGATTATTGATCTGCAAGTGTATGTGGGTGTGGAATCTAGGTTTGCAGGTGTGCAGAACTAGATTGATTTGTAGGTGTAAAAGATCAGGGGGGATAGCAACACAACAGGGAGCAGGATCAGCTGGGATCTACTTGGAGTATGGTGTGTACTCGGTCTAGAGCAAAGAGGAAGGCAAGGCAGTTCCTTCCATAAGTAAGATCAAGGGAGATCTACTTGAAGTACATTTGTGTACTTGGAGTGCATGGAGCACTTGTGGAGTGCGTGGAGCACTGGTGTACTGGTAGTAGTGGATACTGACTAGTTGGAGGTAAACACCAACTCTGTGTTTGAGTTATGTGTTGGGACTTTAAGAGAGAGAGCTTTGAGGAAAGAAGTACTATTCACTTGAGGTGTGGGAAGCCTCTAAGAGGTGGTGAAGAAGAAGTGGCATCTTCTTTATTATATTCTTTTCTGTATGAGTATTAATACAAGTTGTGTATTGTCTCTCATATTCTATGTTGTTTTTGGTTTCTAGTTACTTGTTACTTCTGGTTAATTCTGCATCTTAAGTTGCTTGTATATGGTAATCAATTGTGTGCTTCCACAGGTTCCTAACAGTTGGTATCAGAGCTAAGGTTGCAGGAAACAGGTTTGTGTTTGGTTCCAGGGCACTCTCAAGGGTTTCTGATTGAGTGGGAGTATAGCAACGGCAGAAGAAAGTAAGCTACGAATAGAAAAATTGAATAGCATGAATGGTCACTTACGGTGTTATGGAAAGAAAGAGCAGAAAAAGAAAGATTATTGGTTGGTAGCAGATCAGCATGAAGAAGCAAATGTTGCAGGTGTTGTTGCACAGGATGCTCTGGATAAAGTTGAATCTTGGTTAATAGATTATGTTGCCTCTTTCCATGCAGCCCCAAGTAGAGGGGTTGGTGAGCCTTGTCAAATTATTGGCAAAGGGGAAGTGTTGCTAAAATTGCAAGTGGCCAACACATGGGTGTTGAAGAAGGTCATGCAGGTCCCAGTCTTGGAGATGTAGCTAATTGCTTCAAAAAAGTTGGATGATGAAAGATGCACAAGAACTCTCACAGTGGATGCACTTGAATTAGCAGGTGGTAAGAAAGTAGGTATCCTTTATCTATCTACTTATATTACTGATTCTTCTTCTATTGTGAAGACGTGGCTTTGTAGGCTTGGTCACATGAGCAAGAAGGAGATGCATGTTCTTAAGCGGAAGATAGATGTGTTTGACAAACTTAAGAACTAGAAAGCCTTGGTGTTCTTGGAGGAGATGACAGACAGAGACCAGTGGATGGGGCTAGATACATCTGAGTAGGGCAGTTTGGACATAGGTTTTGATTCAAAGGAGCTCGCGGGTAAAAAGTCATCACTCATAGGCATACACAGGTATCGACATCAGTCAAGGGTAAACGACGTCGAACAGATAGGTGCCGATGTCGGTCATGTGCAGACTAGAGAAGTCGGTGGTGTTAGGCAGGTGGAGACTGATGTTGGTAGGATAACAGGCATCAGCAACCTAGATAATCATAGGGAACCGACGTCGGTCAGGTGCAAACTGTGTAGTGACTGAGGTCAGTCACTGAGATAGATTTTGGGCAGACAGCAAGCTGTCAAGGAGTCTCAAACACATATGGGGAGGATTGAAAGTGTAAGTAGGCCTCAAATTCATTGTTCCTCTTCTTTATACTAGTTTCTAACTGCAGAGCAGGAAGGATCCAGGAAATAGTGGGAGCATGGCATGTACAGGATGCAAGACCAAACAAGAGATTTGGTAGGGTTGTCAGTTGGTATGAAAGCACTGAGACGAATGGATACCTTGGTTAAAGAATAGAGAGAATGGACATGTGAGACGGAAGTCCAGGTCATATGGTCTTGAGGAACCTATAAGATAGTGGTACAGGTTTTGACAGGTAGATGACAAAGCAAGGCTTTAGTTAATGTCAATGTAACCATTGTGTTTGTCTTACCAGGTGGATGATGATTGCAACATTATCTTGTTACTGTATGTGGATGGTATGCTAGCTAGCAAGTTTGTACATACAGGGTTTTTTTGAGCTAAGGGTAAGCTTAGTTCAATGGTTTTCCATGAAGGATTTGGAGCAGCGAAATTCTTTGGCATGGGAGACATGGAAGATCACAGGTTGATTTTGTCTCCAGTGGGAGCTGATGTGAAGAAGGTGTTTGGCGAGGTTCATTACGCAGGATGCAGAACTGGAGCACACTAAGGGCTGGACAGTTCAGTGTCCAAAATCACATGAGGTCTGGTATAGACCTGAGTTTGCCCAAGCAGTGGGTGATGTCAGAGAGTTAGGAGCCAATTCAGGGAAGTGGGTTCTCAGGTATTTGAGAGGGACCAGCAGCAGGTATACATGCTATGCAGGGTTAGGACTTCACTACATGGGTTTGTAGGTTCAGATGTGGCAGGGTACTCAGATGATAGGAGGTGCACCATAGGTTATGTGGTGGGTGGTCTTGAGAATTGATCTTGAAGAGGGATACAAGCCAAGAAATAGATTATACAGGGTACAGGTATAGGTACAATGCAACTATTTATCTCCAAGTGGGAGATTGTTAGGTTATGGAGCTAAAAGATTCACTGATGCAGATATGGAGGAGGTTGGAGGAGGTTTTTTAAGTGTCACAGACACCAGCATCGGTCAGGCCAATCAACGTCGATAGGATTAGATAGAAAGAGCAACTGACATTAGTTAGGGATCGGCCAGCGTCGATCACCTCTATGCATACAGGGACCGATGTCGATCACCTGTACGGTTCAGAACTGTGAGTGTTATAGATAGTTTGTTAACGAACTGGGTGTTTGCATGATGAGAGCCAATTTTAGACTCAATGCTGTGGATCTAATATTGTAATTAAGTGTCTAATTATTGTTTGCATGAGATCTATTTAAGAGACTCATGG
The DNA here is from genome assembly GCA_037957365.1 of Torreya grandis. NCBI lineage: Eukaryota > Viridiplantae > Streptophyta > Pinopsida > Cupressales > Taxaceae > Torreya > Torreya grandis. The sequence continues at coordinate 164,310 of JARHVA010000143.1, read as the reverse complement.
GTTGTATTGTAATTTGTGCTAGAGAGTAAGAGAGAAAATATTAGCTCCTTTTGTGTGTGAAGAGAGCATGGTGTGTTCCTCCTAGTGCCACAGTGTCAAGTGTGGGTGTTGGTTTGGAAAATCAGAAGGGTTCTTCATGTATGTATGATCTTTGTCAGTAGGTGTGCATGGCTACGTTAGGAGATCTGCATGGTAGGTAAGATCATTGATCTGTAGGTGTATGTGGGTGTGGGATCCAGGTTTGCAGGTATGCAGAACCAAATTAATTTATAGGTGTGAAAGATCAGGGAGGACAAAAACACAACAGGGAGCAAGATCAGGTGGGATCTACTTGGAGTACGGTGTGTACTCGATCTAGAGCAAAGAGGAAGGCAAGGTAGTTCCTTCCATAAGTAAGATCAGGGGAGATCTACTTGAAGTATGTTTGTGTACTTGGAGTGCGTGGAGCACTGGTGTACTGGCAGTAGTGGATACTGACTGGTTGGAGGTGAACACCAACTCTGTGTTTGAGTTGTGTGTTGGGACCGTAAGAGAAAGAGCTTTGAGGAAAGAAGTACTATTCACTTGAGGTGTGGGAAGCCTCTGAGAGGTGGTGAAGAAGAAGTGGCATCTTCTTTATTGTATTCTTTTCTGTATGAGTATTAATACAAGTTGTGTATTGTCTCTCATATTCTGTGTTGTTTCTGGTTTCTAGTTACTTGTTACTTCTAGTTAATTCCACATCTTAAGTTGCTTGTATATGGTAATCAATTGTGTGCTTCCATGGGTTCCTAACAGTTGGTATCAGAGCTAAGGTTGTAGGAAGCAAGTTTGTGTTTGGTTACAGGGCACTCTCAGGGGTTTCTGATTGAGTGGGAGTATAGCAATGGCAAAATAAAGTAAGCTATGAATGGAAAAATTGAATAGCAAAAATGGTCACTTACGGTGTTATGGAAAGAAAGAGCAGGAAAAGAAAGATTGTTGGTTGGTAACAGATCAGCATAAAGAAGTAGATGTTGCAGGTGTTGTTGCACAGGATGCTCTGGATAAAGTTGAATCTTGGTTAATAGATTATATTGCCTCTTTCCATGTAGCCCCAAGTAGAGGGGTTGGTGAGCCTTGTCAGATTATTGGCAAAGGGGAAGTGTTGCTGAAATTGTAGGTGGCCAACACATGGGTGTTGAAGAAGGTCATGCAGGTCCCAGTCTTGGAGATGTGGCTAATTGCTTCAGGAAAGTTGGGTGATGAGAGATGCACAAGAACTCTCACAGTAGATGCACTTGAATTAGCGGGTGGTAAGAAAGTAGGTATCCTTTATCTATCTACTTATATTACTGATTCTTCTTCTATTGCGAAGACGTGGCTTTGTAGGCTTGGTCACATGAGCAAGAAGGAGATGCATGTTCTTAAGCAAAAGACAGATGTGTTTGACAAACTTAAGAACTAGAAAGCCTTGGTGTTCTTGGAGGAGATGATGGATAGAGACCAGTGGATGGGGCTGGATACATCTAAGTAGGGCAGTTTGGACATGGGTTTTGATTCAAAGGAGCTCACGGGTAAAAATTCATCACTCACAGGCATACACAAGTATTGGCATCAGTCAAGGGTAACCAACGTCAAATAGATAAGCACCGACATCGATCATATACAGACCAGAGAATTTGGTGGTGTTGGGCAGGTGGAGACCGATGTCGGTAGGATAACCAGCATCGGCAACCTAGACAGTCGCAGGGAACTGACGTCAGTCGGGTGCAGACTATGTAGTGACTGAGGTCGGTCACTGAGACAGATTTTGGGTAGACAGCAAGCTGTCAAGGAGTCTCAAACACCCATGGGGAGGACTGAAAGTGTAAGTAGGCCTCAAATTTGTTGTTCCTCTTCTTTATACTAGTTGCTGACTGCAGAGCAGGAAGGATCCAGGAAATAGTGGGAGCATGGCATGTACAGGATGCAAGACCAAATGGGAGATTTGGTAGGGTTGCCAGCCGGTATGAAAGCACTGAGACGAATGGATACCTTGGTTAAAGAATAGAGAGAATGGACACATGAGATGAAAGGCTAGGTCATATGGTCTTGAGGAAGCTGCAGGACAGTGGTACAAGTTTTGACAGGCAGATGACAAAGCAAGGCTTTAGTCAATGTCAGTGTAACTATTGTGTTTGTCTTACCAAGTGGATGATGATTGCAACATTATCTTGTTACTGTATGTGGATGGTATGCTAGCTATCAAGTTTGTACATACAGAGTTTTTCTGAGCTAAGGGTAAGCTTAGTTCAGTGGTTTGCCATGAAGGATTTGGAGCAGTGAAATTATTTGGCATGGGAGACATGGAAGATCATAGGTTGATTTTGTATCCAATGGGAGCTGATGTGAAGAAGGTGTTTGGCAAGGTTCATTACGTAGGATGCAGAACCAGAGCACACTAAGGGCTGGATAGTTCAGTGTTTGAAATCACATGAGGTCTGGTATAGACCTGAGTTTGCCCAAGCAGTGGGTGCTGTCAGAGAGTTAGGAGCCAATTCAGGGAAGTGGGTTCTCAGGTATTTGAGAGGGACCAACAGCAGGTATACATGCTATGCAGGATCAGGACTTCACTACATGGGTTTGTAGGTTTGGATGTGGTAGGGTACTCAGATGATAGGAGGTGCACCACAGGTTGTGTGGTGGGTGGTCTTCAGGATTGATCTTGAAGAGGGATACAAGCCAGGAAATAGACTAGATGAGGTACAAGTATAGGTATAGTGTAGCTATTTATCTCCAAGTGGGAGATTGTTAGGTTGTGGAGCTAAAATCTTCACTGATGTAGACATGGAGGAGGTTGGAGGAGGTTTTTTAAGTGTCACAGACACGGGCATCGATCAGGCCAATCGACGTCAACAGGATTAGATAGGAAGACCAACCGAAATCGGTCAGGGATCGGCCAACGTCGATCACCTCCAGGCAGACAGGGACCGATGTCATTCACCTGTGCGGTTTAGAACTATGAGTGTTACAGATAGTTTGTTAATGAACTGGGTGTTTGCATGATGAGAGCCAATTTTAGACTCAAAGCTGCGGATCTAATTATTGTAATTAGGTGTCTAATTATTGTTTGCATGAGATCTATTTAAGAGACTCATGGGTTGTATTGTAATTTGTGTTAGAGATTAAGAGAGCAAATATTAGCTCCTTCTATGTGTGAAGAGAGCATGGTGTGTTCCTCCTAGTGCCACAATGCCAAGTGTGGGTGCTGGTTTGGAGAATCAGAAGGGTTCTTCATGTATGTATGATCTTTGTTAGTAGGTGTGCATGGCTACATTAGGAGATCTACATGGTAAGTAAGATCATTGATCTGCAGGTGTATGTGGGTGTGAGATCTAGGTTTGCAGGTGTGCAGAACTAGATTGATTTGTAGGTGTGAAAGATCAGGGAGGACAGCAACACAACAGGGAGCAGGATCAGGTGGGATCTACTTGGAGTACGGTGTGTACTCGGTCTAGAGCAAAGAGGAAGGCAAGGTAGTTCCTTCCATAAGTAAGATTAGGAGAGATCTACTTGAAGTATGTTTGTGTACTTAGAGTGTGTGGAGCACTTGTGGAGTGCATGGAGCACTGGTGTACTGGTAGTAGTGGATACTGACTGGTTGGAGGTGAACACCAACTCTGTGTTTGAGTTGTGTGTTGGGCCGTAAGAGAGAGAGCTTTGAGGAAAGAAGTACTGTTCACTTGAGGTGTGGGAAGCCTCTGAGAGGTGGTGAAGAAGAAGTGGCATCTTCTTTATTGTATTCTTTTTTGTATGAGTATTAATACAAGTTGTGTATTGTCTCTCATATTCTGTGTTGTTTCTAGTTTCTAGTTACTTGTTACTTCTGGTTAATTCCGCATCTTAAGTTGCTTGTATATGGTAATCAATTGTGTGCTTCCATGGGTTCCTAACACCTTTATCACTTTTTTAGAGTAGGAGATCCTTGACAATGACTCAGATATATATGCACTCTTTATATGAGCTTACATTGATCATCATATTATTTAGAGTCTCATGATTAACAATAGGTCAAGTATTAATATGTGTATTATTACACTTCTACATCACTTGGGCTATTTAGATCAAGATATTTCTCTGATAAATATAATTATTTGTGGCTTTAATGGCCATGTGTAGATATACATTGGGGAGATCATACTTCTATTATAGGTTTGTCCCACACATGTGGCCACCAGATTAATAGTGGTACCTGGTCCTGACACATTAGATATGTTATTGGGTAGGCATTAGATACAATAGATATGAGCCATTCCCTCCACCATACATAGATGCCTTAAGTATATACATGTTAATCAAGTTATTATAATTGAGGTAATTCCATATGAGTATCCTTTACCTACTCCATAGATAGAAACACAATAGTCACTAGTAATAGTTCCATCTATTACCACATCTCATATATTAGTTGAGTCACCAGTGTAAGTGAGGTATACTTATACAACATTACAACATATACATACTCTCCTGCATAGAACTTTATTAGAGATACCCCTACATCAGAGACATGTTATGGATTCTATAGATCCTCTATCTACCCCATTCACACCCAAATCAATGTTATTGAGTCCCCATAGCACTCCATATAGAACATAAATGCCAGTTATAGCTTCTTACACAATATGGGTCCCTAAGAGCCCCATAATTCACAAGTAGTTCAGTCAACTCCATAGATTCATGGCCACACTTCATAGTCTACTTCAACTATAGATTATTGAGTACATACAGTTTCCAAATCTCAAATACTTACTCACACATCATATGTGGTCATTATTCATTTTCTTGACATAGGTCATCTTGATAGTCTCTTGAAAAACTCATTGATTAGTATATTCTCATAGTTTACTTGTACATAGTTTCATTATTCTAATTTACTTGTACATATTTTCCTTTATCTTTCTCTTTGTACTAGTTTCACTTTCATGTTGTGTGTACATAGCTTATACTTAAAAATCACAAAAACAACATAATATATTCAAAAATACAAAAACATTCAAATATTTCTTAGAATATACAAATTTTAGATTGTATGCATTTCCATGTTTACATTTCTTCTATTTTACAGGTACTACATATGTTATTGATTATAATAGAGTTGATCATACATACATGATTCACTTGTTCCTCTTGAGTGTTTTTAGATTACTACATGACTCAACTCCTCTACACAAATTAAAATTTGGTAATATCTACCCATTGGGGGCACATACATATATATACAAATTTAATATTAACATATCAGCCCATTGAGAGCATCATACACATAGCTTCTAATTTTTCAAATTATATCTTTCTATAATCCACATCTTGGATTTAACATTGACTATATCTTGATATTGATCATCCCATACTACATTAGTTTTTTTTAGACTACTACTACTATAGAATCATATTATGTACATCTTTGTTCTAATGTGAATTCATACCACATATTATGCATACTTTCATTTTTAGCTTTACTAGTTTAATTTGATTGTATCTCTTTGCTTCTACACCTACTCAAGGGCATTTGAATACGTCATTATTTTATAGCTCTAAGCCAATTCCTTACATTATGTGTATTCTTTGGACATGTTTCCATGTCCTTGTGTGTGCTTTTTAATTATGTATAAATATATTTAAATATGTCTTTCATTGTGGATCTAAGTCAATCTTGATTTCTCTTTACATATGTGGACATTTTAACATGTCCTTATATGTATGCTCTTTATCAAACTTAGTGACATTTTCTTGTATAATGGCCCCTTGGCCAACTTTGTGTTCCTCATGTGTTTGTATTTATACTTTTATGTATGCATCATGGCCATGACACTTGCCTTTTACTTATAACATTCACATCTAGTTTTGATTCCATGAGAGACCTAATACATCTCCCCTTCCCCCTTGGGTACCTTGATTGGTGTCATGCCCCATCCCCCTAGGTAATTTACTCATACTATATTTATATTTTCTATTCATATACATGCTTACATTATTCTATCAATTTTAACAACCTTGTGAATGCTAGATCTAACATACATCATACATCACCAACATAGGCTCATAATATTTTACATTTTGATGTCATGTATACACATTATATTGATTTATCATGCAGATATCATATGTTATCAGTCTAACACAAATGATTTATATCTTTTATTTTGAGTATAGTTATTTTAGATGTTCAAAAATTCCCCTCAAAAGAGGGGGCATTCATATGGGTTTGTCATAGAGATCAAGCCATCCTAGTGCACTTAGAACATATTTTTTAACATGCAAACACAAATTATAGAGATCATATTCAATAAAATATAGTGAAACATAGTCACATACATATCAGTCTTAGTTTCCCTTAGAAACAACACATTTTTTTAGTAGTTTAGTAGAGTGGTCTATAGTGTAGTGTGATATTGGCAAAGGGGACCGCACTACTGTACAGTAGCCCTAGAAACAAAAAATTCTAGAATTGTCAAAAAGGTAAAACAATTAAAGTAAAAATTTGCACAGTCTTAGTCATAGATTATCAAAAAGGTTCAGTAAATACTCAATTTTTACATAGATTAAAAAAGTTTGCTCACATTAATGGCATCATGCATAGCATAATCACTCATGTTTCAATTTTAGATATGCACAAATAGATTATTATGACTTAGTCCAGAATCTATATACATAGATATCAAAGTTAGGGGCATGTGCATGACACATTATTCCTATATGTTTAGTTTGGCACTAGTTCTCTCAGATGGAATGATAACCCTATGTCATTCTCCAAATTATATATTATAGACATCATATGCACCAATTTTTCACCAAATTTATGCCTCATTATGTTTGTATCAATTGGCATTCTTGAGTGACCCAAATCTATTTTTACATTTCACAATTTCCATATGGCCCAGATCCATCTTACATAGTTTCAATTACATCACATAGCTTTAGCTTCATATGCATCTACTACACATGGGTAGTTAATGATGGATTCATATCCTACTTGATTTCTTGATCCACCTACATAAGAGGGTTGGATAACTCATCAATCTAATCCAAGTTATTCATAGATTATGATCCAATAAACAAGGGTGGGTAATGATGGAGTCAAGGCCAAGTTGAGTTATTGAGCCACCTACACATGGGGATTAGGAAGTCATCAGCCTATTCTAATATATTCATTATTTGAGCACCATCTACACACACACAAGATGTCACTAGGTTTTAGCATTGGTTCACATACCTAGTGAGGTGTATTTTTATTTTCCTCTCTCTCTCTCATCATTTCTTTACTCGGTTTTATCTTTTCTTTTGATGTTTCTTAAGTAAGGACTAATTCATACATGTTTTATTTATAGGGTACATAATGGAGCATAGTTCATATACTCAGATCCACATTCATAGGCTTCACCTCTTAAGTAAGTATAGGTACATCTCTCTTTCCTTTTTCCTATTCATTTTTATTTTCTACATTTATAGCATAAAAGGGGTAAAATTTAGTCATCTAAAATGTCATTTTAACGCATTGATTGTCACTTGAGACTGTAGTATCCTTAGATTAACCTTAGACCTATCTTAGGGCCCTTTTTAATCTTTTAAAGCTTATATGTGCACTCATCCCATGCTCATATATACCAAAATCCACATTATGCCATCTCTTAAGCATATAGGACCCTTTTTCACCTGTATTATCCATCTAGACAATAGCGTGGTCCTTTGGTCTATTGAAAACTATAATATTGGCAAAGGGGTAATGTTATTAAACCTCAACCTTCTTCACCCCTAATGAATATATTTTTGATTCCAAAAGCATTTTAGGGTTGGCCTATACTCATTTAATGTCTTGACAAACACTAGGACACTATATAAAGACCACTCTCATTCATTTCTCCCCTAGACAGAAAATAAATGTAATTCTTATGAACAAACCCAGAAATAGTTGTGTAAATCAATGTCATTGATCCCTATTCTAGCCTATTTCTACATATACCCATCTATAGCAACCTAAAGCTTAGATTACTTAGGTTTTTAGTCTCAATACACACTCAAATCATTCATACTAGCATTCACTTACACTTTCACTAGCAATTACATTGGTAAAACTACATTGGGCTTGATCCCCTTTCAAGGTATTGGTATGTAGGAAACACTCAACACATGGGGTGTTGAGGTCATGTCTAGCCTACCCTACTAATGCTACTCTACTTCTACTTGTGTTCCTCAAAACAATAACAAGTATGGAGGCTTAGAGTTTCACATCGAGATCAATCAAAAATGTATAACAAATAGTGATTTAGGACTTGATCATATAGAACACATGCTTTCTATAATAAGGTGAACATCTTCCCAAAAAATCATTGTTCTATCTTCTCAAGGTCATTAACATGACACATGAGGACACTAGTGCACTACACTATTGGCAAAGGGACTGTGTTACTATCAAAAGAGGACTCTAACACTTGTTCCATATTGATGACACCCTGTATTGTTTTTGTACCAATTTCCAGCCTACCACTTGTCCATCTTAGTCACTTTTTTGGTTAAATATCTCCTTTTTAATTCATTTTTATTTATAATCTAAACAAACAAATCAATTATTATACAAATCAATGGTTGTTGATATTACTATATTTATTCCCTAATTTATATACTCAACTCTTTATCTACTTAGGGTTTTAGTTTCTATAATTCATAAATCATTATCATACAATGGTCCTAGGAGATCGTAAGTAAGTGGCATATTCAAATGTCACACAATCGAAGGGACATCACTTAGTCAAATGTCCACAAAAATAAGAATGACATATTCAAATGTCTATATAACAAATAATGACATATGCCAAGGTCGAAGAAAAAAAGCAAAGGCACTAGGCCCATAAACAAAGGAACATATTCAAATGATCAAACAATCAAGACTAGCAATGAAAGACACTCAAGTAAGTACATAAGGGAAAACATAAGCAACCATCATAAACATATCATAGTGGCCCATGGATCAAATGTGTAATCAAAAAATGTTAAATGCATATCATATCAAGTACCATGTATAAGATATAATCATGGATAAAGTCATGTGTAAGTATATAATATCTCAAACATGATAATTAAATATGATCATCAAACCATATAACATGTGAGTATCAAGATCAAAGAAAGTAGATGCCCTCAATGTCCACATGGCATGAGTAGAGGGAAGGCCCAACATATAAAAAAGGAAAAAATCATGTATGTATATGCATGTACCACACTCAAATAAAATCATGACACACATGTTTATGTATAATTAATTGATATGTCATCCATCAACATGGAATTAACACATAGATGCCAAGGAGCTAAGAGATCACGTTTATGCTGAAAATATTTTTGGAGTTTTGAATGTTTTTTTTTTTTTGGTATTTTAGAATAGATGAAGCTTTTTAACCTTAATTTGGATATTTTTCATTATTTTCATCATTATTGGATAATTTTAAAATGTACATAACATTTTCCTTATTACACTTACATGTGTAGTATAAGAACTAATGCTATCATTTTGAATATGTATTAATTTGCCTTCCTGAGAAAAGAAAATACCTTTCTAATTTGGATCAATTTTAGCTTCCATTTCATATAACCAAATTCTACCCAATGTAAATGAGTGTAAAAAATTATGGGGTATGACCCATATTTTTATAAGGATAAAATGGGGCCCACAAGAAATAGGAATAACAAATAAACCTAATGAATCTCTTTGTTGCCCCTTATCACATAGATCTTTAACATGGTACCCAAGTTATGAAAAGCGTCTTTCACTAAAATAGTTTTCTAATTTCATAATATCAATGTGGCTATCTCAAAAATAAGCACCACTCATGAATAAATTAATTGTTAAATCTTAGTGACATGAACTCTTTTTGTGTCATTCCCTTGTTATTCTTTCATAGGACATAGACCTTGGATTGACCCCATTTCAAGTAACATTTTCAAACTAGTCATATAAATATTAGGAATACCACAATTTTATTCATAATGTTCCTTAGGTAAATTATCTCCTTCCTTTGTGTGACGGATAAAACTTTTGTATTTGGAGGGAGGTATGTTAAGTTCCTTTGGATGATTAATTATGACGGAGGCATATTTATGCACATCATTATATAAATGGGTAAATTAATCATATTGTTTATGCAATGCTATTTATTTTAATGGGGAAAGAATCCCTTACTAAAAATAAATTACAATTCCAAATTAAATGGTCTAAATGCTAGCTCATATGATGTACTTTTGAATTGAATAGTATAATCTTGAAGGTATTCATCATAACATTGCTTGAAATTGTGAAAACATACTAATGTAAGTTTTGTCACCTTATGGATATTAAAATCCATCAATAAAACATCCTCCAATTGTGAAAAAGTGGTTAAATAACCTTTTAATAGGCTATAGAACCAATTATGAGCCTCATTAGAAATGCTCATATGGAATAATTTTAATAATAATTTCTCATATTTTGCCTATTTACCAAAAAAATGTACATAGTTAATAATGTGGTTAAATGGGTCCTTGTGACTCAAAAAAAGAGGTAAATCTAGTATTTCAAATTCTTATGGATAAGCATATTCAAATATACATTGTGCAAGAGTTTGATAATTAAATAAAGTCACATTTGCATTAGTATTATGGAAAGCCATTTGCATTTGAAGTATAGAAACATGTTTTTGAAGATCCCCAATCGTGGTCATCATTTAAATAAGATATTCCATAGGAACAATGGTGTTTGTCATAGGTTATCATTGGTTCCAACCCGCCACCTTTTTTGAATCTAGGCATATGATTATCATCATCCTCATGAATAATAAGTACAAGTTCATGACCACTATTTTTAGGATATTTTGATAGTAGTATTAGATCTTTGAATTTTTTTACTTTTGGTATATCATTTTAATAGCTTGGACCATTAGAATAATTTGGTTCATTCACTTTTGTTAAGGATATAACAATTGAATCTTTATGAAGCCTTTCTAAAGGCATATCTTTTGGTATAGTAGGAACCTTTGGTAAAAATGTATATTTTGTATGATTCAACACATTAAGAACACTTTTTACTTTAAGTTTTTGATGCTTTATTATTTGTGATGGCTTTATATTACTTGGTAAAGAGGCCATGATCTCTTGGTTAACCTTTCAAAAAAAATAGTATCAAATTAAGGTAGGAAAAAGACATCACCTTTGACTAGGGGGATATTGTTTGGAAATGTTGGAACAGTAGGGGCTTTGATCAATGATCTTGAAGGAAAACCCGTTTATAATTAGTTTTTAAATCCTCCATAGTATCCTTATGGAGTTGGAGAAAACTATCATGATTAAATGAAGGAATAATTTTTCCATGTGAAACCATTTTTTGTGTATAAGGTAAAGTCAAAGGATTTTGATCTTCATTAATATGGATCAACTTCTTTTTGAGATGGTGGGATCATGGACATGATTAAAGGGATAGAAACTACCACCTTTCAAATATTTGATATTATATGCTTTATCACTTGAAAGAGTTCAATAATAATCAATTTTAATTCATTCCTTAAGGGAGAGTTGGAGAGTTTCATAATCATAGTCATCAAAATAATCGATATCATCCATGATGAGAGAGATAAATAACGTGAAAATTAGAACAAGGCAAGAGATAAGCATCTAAAGTATAATGCTTATACAAAAATTATGCTCAAAGATCTAGTTTACCAAATGTTTAACCCTAAATTTGGATGTGGATCCTACTTGGGTAGATATGGTTAAGAATATAGAAATGATAATGCACAAGGGTGATAAATAGATCTAAAACATGACAATTAAATGTTAAACTCATATGCAGCATATATTGAATTTATTAAAATAATATAGACTAAAGATAAGAATTACAACTATAATAAATATGGAAATGACAAAGAAATATTGTACTTAGTTGGTTTTGATGTTAGCATAGTTCTAGATTTGGAAGAGGCAGGAAGTAGACTGGAAGAGGATTTTGGAATAGTCACCAAATTCTAGATTAAGTGACTCTAAAGTTGTGAATAGTAGCATCAGCCTTAGATGTTAGCATTAATGATATTATTTGAATCAGATGTAGGTATCCTATATGGAACACCTATTGGAAAAGGATGTGACCACCTGGGTGATTTTGGGATTATCTTTTCCTTTGCTCTAGTGCATGTATATTTAGGTCATGGATTATTTCTCCTCATGAAATGGAAAAACCCTGGTTCTTCATCTTCATAGTGATCTTGGGAAAATGAGTTAGTGGGCTCACTATATTGAGCTAACCCTAAATAACATTATGTTAATATATGTTGCCTACATAACCACTAATTTGAAGAGGGCCTTAGACTTATGTAGTTCTCCCCTACGTGATGGCTTGTGTGTGAATTTGCAATATGTGGAAAGCAAGTACAATAATGACCTAGTTTATAACTTGGAAAATTGGGATCTTGGGATGATCCTTCAATACTTCATACCTATGTAAGTTTTTTTCCTATGATTGATATGAAAATATGTGAAAATAGGAAAACTTTCTATATTGAATGTTTGATTTAATGTTTTTGAAAATTTGCATAGTGAGGATGAATGAGGGTTGATCTTATATTTATACCAATCCTCATGGAGAAATATTTTGCATTAAATCACTTATGTTAACCAAGAGGATACATTTCATTTTAAAATTAAATGACTTTAAGGCACTGGACAAATGTGTTAGGGTCGTACACTAGCATCGACACAGAGTTCTTTAACTGACACTTTTGTCTTGGTAGTTAGAAAATAAGTACAAGATCAAAACTTGTAGGGGCATGAGATAAGTATGTTTTAAGCATTATAGGAAAGATAAAAGGTTTGGATCATCAACATAAGACTAGTCAAACAAAAATATAGGATAAGGGGCACAAGATAGAGTAAATACAAGACTTTTGAAAGTGGGAAAGATCTAGAACTAAGAGGAACAACCAAGGTCTGAGTTTTCTAAGTGTACAAGACTGAGGTTCTATAATTCATAAATATCATCTATAATTGATAGAACTTTCTTATCATATTGAAACTAGTTTTAATTAAAGATTTGTCTTACCTTCTTATAATAATGGTGCCTTTTGAAAGATTATTGCACTTGATGCTCTACTAGTCCAACCTCTATCATTAATGTTAGACACACTTGCTCCCTCTTGAATTAAAATTTATATTATTTTTTTTATCATTAGTCTCTATATGAATCTCCAACTACTTTAAAGCATCTTATCTAATTTTAGATTCAAATATATTGAATTCTCATTATACATTCTAGGTCCCCCGTGTGTCAATTGATGTCATAATTAGTTGGTCATACATTCAGCCAACTTCTTCCACCTACTTAGCCATGTCATTACCTTCTACATGTGTTAACTCTTAACTGCATATATTATGTGATCTTAGTGAGATCCATACCTTGTTGTGTCATGAAATTCCAACTCCATTACACGCATCCTTCCCTACATAATAATGCGACTAACTAATTTTGAGCCTTCCTTTTGTTCCTCCACTTGTAATTCTTGTAAAACTAATATTTATAGCCACAAGATTCCTTAGAATATAGGATTGTTTTTCATCACATAAGAACTTGAATTTTGAGTCAAGTGTATGATAAATATATTCAAACCAAAAGTACATATTATAACCAAACCATGTATCTAGTTTAAACCATGTAACTGTAAAGAAGATTATGGCTATAAATTGAAAGCAAGTGAAAAACAAATCTCTATTATCAAATATCAAAATAGGCCATGTTGATTTTTGAGATTTATCCAAGTCTAATGTTTTACTTCTATAGTGAAATTAATTACACCAAAATATTCCCATAATACTAGTGTTTTTTGTCCCTACATAGCCATTTATTTATTTCTTCTACTCATTAGCGTATAAAAACATTGTGTATGAAAAGTAGCATATGAGGTAGATAAACCCTAGCCAAAAGAGAATCACCAGGAAAAAAACATGTTTGAATACTCATGAGTTGACTAGTAATATAGATTATTTCAAATATTTATGGGAATCAAAACCCTTTTTATGAGGTGAAATGATGGGATCTTCTAGGGTTAAAGATGATTTTAGGAGTGGAACATTCTCATGGGAGGTGGCAGAAATTGTGTGGGAGGAGAAATGCCTACCCAAGGTTTTACATCCTAAGGATCTCAAGAAGAGATCACATGAGAAGGATTCACTAGGATGGTAAGAGATAGTGTGTAAATCATTTTAGAAAATTCATGGAGATGTAAGAGCATATCAATGTAGGGGTTGGATATACCACTCAAATAAAATTATAGATTTACTATTGTTTGGAGATATCACCACATGCGCTTAAGTCAATGATTGAGGCAAATATTTGGAAAAGAAATAGAGATTTCTCATTGGTGGTAGAGGTGGTTGAATGGGAGAAGAGGCCTATATCCAAAGACCCACTCTACAGGTGTTTTGAGAAAGTAACGGGTATACCTATCATAATAAAATAGAAAATTATGGTGCAGTTTATGACTATAATAGCAAAGGTAGAGACTTTGGGTTGGTAAAAATACCTTAGGCATCATGATTTGATTAGTAAGAAGGAAATGGTAATGCATAAACCAGTGTTTATGTAGAATAGAGGTAAAATGTTTGATAAAATGTAATAGAAAAATCTAACAACCAAGCACCCAGGATACCAATTAATGATACGTTCCTTATCTAAGTACACAAATTATTTTTGGGTTAAAGGGACTAAAGTAGTGATAGATCTAAAATAGAGGCTAAAGGTCTCTTTAAATGTTCCAGATGAATATCAGTGTTTATTTTACCAGGGTAAATAATTACATAATTTTTCCCCACTATCTTTTAATTTGTTAGGAAAAGATTTGGTTATTTTCATGACTTCTAGATTGCAAGGAGGGATGGCTATTCCTAAACATTCCTATAATCCTAGACTTGCATCCTTCAAAGATGTAGTCAAAAATGTTGACCCCTTTCTAAACCTGGAAAAAAGATCTCCAACTCCTCATGTCTATATTTTTGATGAAGTTAAGGAGGTTCCTTCTATGGAGATCGTGAATCAGGTAGTGGATGAATATATTAAGACTTTAACTGAAGATGCAATCATTTGTAGATTCAATGGTATATGGTCATCTACAACCACTCTATATAAATGGGTTCATGAGATGTGGTTGATCCATTATGAAATTTATCTATGCTCTAAAGGGTTTTTCATTGTCCACTTTCATGATCAACAAGATTACTAGAAATGTATCTGAGAAGGCCCCTAGTTTTGGGGCATGGTGGGCCTATTCATCACTCCCTAATTTTTGGATTTCAATCCCCTCACTCTTTTAGTCACTAAGATGTTAGTTTGGGTTCATCTTCCTAATTTTTATCTAGATTTTTGGCATGCTCACAAGGAAATAATCAATGTTTTAGGGTCATTCCTAAAGAATTATAATGAGTGGGTTGTTGCAAGCTTATGCACTTACGCTTGCATTTGTGTTGAGATTAATTTAAGCAAAGCGGTTATAGATTAAAAAAAATTAAAATATGGTAAAACTCAACATGTTAAAATTATATATTATGATAATACTTCTTTTAGATTCCACAATATAAATTACTAGGACATCTTCAGACATCTTGTCCTCAGGAGCATCCATAATTAATGAAAAAGAAGGGAGAAAAATCCAATTCAAATAAATGGAGTGTGTCAAATCCATCCCTAGTGGCAGAAGATTATTTTGATGACACATAAACATAAGATGCATTAGAATTTGAAGATGTCAAGATAAAATAAAAAGCAACTTCTATTAATGGAAAAGTGCCCATTAAAGAGGTGATAGAAACTATTCAAATTTCCCCTATGAATTAGCTAGTTAAGGGAGTAAAAATAAGACATGAGTCTGAAAAATCAGAGTCAGACACGGATTTGCTTGAAAATAAAACTTTGGAAACACATAATCTAGATAATCAATTAGTTATAGTGAATGTTGATCATGAAATATGTCAGGAGGTAAAAAATAAAAAAGGTAAAAAAGGTAAGATAACTAATCTTTTAGATTATTATCCCACAAGTTGATGTTTAATACTAGTTTTTGGGCAATAAATAGGCTTTTTGTTTATTTACTTCTAGCCTTATGGCTATTTGTTGTATTTGGCTCTCTTGGGCAATGGTTTTTTTTATCCTGGTTCTGTTATGGTTTTTCAGTATTAATATAGGGTAAGGATCCCATCAAAATCTATATATATCTAAAAAAACTTTTTATTGGCCCTACTACATTCATCATGTTGTGATATATTTTGTATAAGATACCGAGGAACTTGGCCTATTATGGCATCTTATGAGAAAAAAGAGTTTTAATCCTCAAATGTTTGGAATATGGCTAAGGTTTTCATAAGGGAAGTTGTTCTCTAGAGATCAAAAATTAGTTGACACACTAGTCAAGAAGGAAAGTAGATAAATTCTAGATGTAGAAGATCAAATATGGATGGGGGTCGACATTCAGCCTCCCTCCAAGAACATGATGCAATTGGAGTGAGATGTAACATATGAATTCAATAGTCTCAAGATGGCCACTAATGGACCCAAAAACCTTGGACTCATTTGGAAGGTAAGGCTTTTGAATTTCAACTACTGGATGAGTTTGTTAAGGTCTCTACACACATTAAATTATTATTTTTCTTATAGACATTACTTCTTAAAAAAAAATTATAAATGGACATCTCAAGTTTGGGAGGAAACTAGGGGTGGAAAATTGATTATATAAGGGGGTTAGCTACAGGATATGTCTTTGTTAGTTTTTATTCCTTTGATTTTACCTAGGTATCCCTTCAGTATGTCACATGGGTTATTTATGGCTAGGTTTATTATATTTAAGGATGGAATCTCAACTTTTACCTTAATTGGTCATCCTACTCATAATAACCCATGTGGGTTGAATTCCATTTTCTTAACCTAGTTGTTAGGCCCTTTTTTGTGAGCTAGCCAGTCAGTTGGGTTATGTTCTCCAGTATAAAAGTGACAAAGTTAAATTTCAAGCCTCTAAAACCATCCTAGAGTCTATATTAAAATAGAAATATCACAACCATTACCCACTTTAATTCAAATTTATAGCCTAATATTTAACCAACTCAAACTTTTTATTTACCTTAATAAACTTAACACTTATTTCTATTGATGGGAAGATGACCATATAATCTAGGACTGCCCCAAACACAAGCTCAAGCAATAGAGGATAAATGAAATTATTGCCAAGACTTCTACCACCTAACCTTTAGTTCCATATAAAATACCCTCTCCAAACTTGAATAACCTTAACACCCTTGGTCCCATTCATAGTATGTATATAAATGATACTCAACTTATATTCATTAACCTAACTCCTAATTTTGTTCTAAAAATTCAAGTCAATGATATGCACCTCCCTAACAACTAGAAGGTTGTTGTAAAAGTAACTAGATCCACCTAAAAATTAGAGCCCCCATAAAGGTATTTAATAATAAAGGATTCAGATGCAATGTTAGGGATTCACACAAAGTGACTAAGGTAATATCTGATGGTGAGGATAGATCATGATCAATGAAACATGTTAGATGAATCACATCTCTATCCCCTACCCCCATTCCTAATTCCAAGCATTTCACCTTACTTGTTAATAATGAGGTTAAGTAGCATCTCTTTAATGGTATCCCATGAAGCTCTCCCTAATCTCATTTAATGTTTAAAGGTTCACCATCTGATGTAATCACAAGAGAGGGGTTCTACTTAATGATTGTCTATATCTTTATGTTACTCAGGTTAGACACTCATCCATGGACACTTTCAACACATATTCAAAATTGACACACATAACACATATTAATTGCATTCATATTCTAAATATTACATTAGAAACACACTCACACTCACATTCTAAAATAGTTACCCTGATGGGCTTATTACATTACATAAATAGTTATAGACTCTCATACAATCCCTCCTAAATTGATACAACTCTTTAGTCTACTCTTGAAGAGTTATGCTCCTTCAAATCTCATCCTTATCTCTAAAATGAATTATTTATTCTAAATCCAATATCCCCTTTGACATCCCAAGTTTCATGGTGACTATTCAACCTTCCTCACCTCAACATAAAGTACAAGAGTTTGGTAGCATTTATTCTTTGGGATTAAACTCGAAAATATTTGTAATGGCTCCTTCCACACATCATAAAGCAAAGATAGTCACATGTAACTATCAAAAATTATCATTGTACCATTTAAAAATGTGAAACTTAGAATGTAGGATGAATAGTAAAGCACGAAGCACATCTGAAAATCTTAGCTACCCAAGTGTTAGTATTGTAAATAACCAAATTGATAACACCTGGGTGCTCAAGTGACATTTTCAAGTAGAATGATAGTTTCCAAAACTATCATAAATTTACCATTATAACCTCAAATTATATCAAATTTGACATAAAACTTTTACTCTACATGTTATATCATCTCACCATATTTATAAATCCAATTCACTATGGAGTTGAATAAACATCTTGCCAAGTATCGTAGATAAAATAAATGATGTAGACTGACAGAAACAAATGTTACACTAGCACTGTAACTCCAAATGAACTAAAATTTAAGGAATATATTTTAATTTTTAGGTAATATGGTCTCACCAAACTTCACCATCCAATTATTCACTACATTATATAACCATTATTTCCAAATGTCTATGTCTTACCAATCCATGTAGATTGACATAAGCAAAAAAAAGATGTCTGCATTATTATGTGATAAAGGAATAATTTTATAATATCATTCTTATAGGTTCACAAGCTCACTCAAATAATTCCATGAACACAACACAAAGCAAAAACCTAAACTAACACACTCGATCATATTTTTGGTTTAGTCAAGATTGTGCAAACCCTTGGATGTTCCTTCATTAGACACCCAATGTTATAAAATGTGAGTTTTTACTCACATAGATATAATAAGTGGTAAACCCACTCTTTTTACCATGAATCATAATTTACATGTATTCCCTTCCATCACACTAAATACTTAGTTATTCTTCACTTTTTCTCATCCATGTCTAATGCCTTCTTGTTGGATTTATTTCCTTTCTTATTTTATTACCTCTACTCTTCTTTTTCTCTTCTCTACTCACACCTCCTCTTCTGGGATTAGACCCACCATAATTTTCCCTCATCCACAAAATCCTTATCCTCTTTTCCTCTCTCCATCTTCTTGTGGACTAAAACCCACCTTCATCTGACCATCTCCACCAAGATGCTTGTTATTGCATCTCACTCCCCCTTGTGGGCTTGAACCCATCACTAACTGACCAACTCCTTATAAATCCTTCTTGGCTTTGGATACTCACTATCCAACTTGATTTTATATTATTCCTTTTATCACCCTTATCAATTTTCAACTCCTCTTCTCTCATAGCTTCCATATCCTTATTCGCTTTTCTCCTTGCCACTACCACCTCACTTGTGGCTTCTTCATTCATAAGAGTCTTGAAAGACTCTTATTCTTCCTTCACTTCTTCACATACATCTACTAATATACAAATCACTTTACTTCTTTGGTGCATATTTTTTCACTTCTAACTTCAACTCTTCACCTTTAAATGGCTCTTTAAATGCCTCCTTTCTCTCCAATTTTGCACATGCACATTTTTTATTCTTAATAGTCCCCATTGGTTCTTTCTCTATATTCACACTATTATATTAACTTCTACCAATCTTGGGTCCTCAAATATTCCTCCATTCTACCTACTCCTTAGAATAATACTCATTTGTTCTCGTGACAACTCTTCTTTCTCTTATTTACTCATCTTCTTTATATCAGCTCCAGGCTAATTACATTCTTCTTATTCACCTCCATGTCATGTGTAAATAAACTTGCACTCTCATTATCCATATGATTAAAATTCATACCTTAACCTAAAAGAGTGTCTTCCCAAACATATATATGGAATGTCCCCACATATGTAACACCACTTTCATCCTTTAGTCTTCTCGATAGAAACACGTATACCATCTTTATCTCCATCTCATTTGTTGGACTTACACATTGAATATACATATTAATGGATTTAAGACTTCTCACATCACTTATTTAACCTCTTAATCATGCCTCAAGGACATGTTTCCAACTCTTCTTTATTGTTCACATTTTCTTTACAATTTTCACTCTCATGATGGAATCCCAAAGTCCCATTCTTAAGACCACCATGGTTTTTCTCTCCTCATTGTTCTTTATACTTTATTCTCCTTCAAATGGATGTTCTAGGACCATATTGTCCTCATGTGCATTATATTGCACTTATTCTACATTTATTGTTTCCTTCATGTAAATTTGTAACTCTTCATGGTTTCCTTCTTCTTTCACCTTTATTTCTTTATTAAAATAAACAAGTAGATTTTTTTGGTTGTCTTCAATCTTTGTAGCCTCTAAAATAGAAAATCTAAATGCATTACCTTAATTCACCAAGGATGATTTTGCCTCTTCTAACTTATGGGATACCAAAAAATCCTTCTCATCATCAAATAATGGGTCTCCTTCTTCATATTCAACAACTATCACCTTGATATCCTCTTCCATAAGAATTCCCCTCTCTAAGGGCTACTCATAACTTTCCTCCTCTTTTTTGTATTTAAAATAGAATTTGGCTTCTCACATATAAACCTCACTATATTTTTATATTTCAAGACAACCTTATTTTACTCACACACATCCTTTTCCTTTTTACTTATCAAATTAGACTTGAACTAATCACATGGAAACTGTCCTCTCATATTGCCTTTGATGGCAATATTCTTCTTCTTATCTTCTCTCACAAGCCTAGAGACATTAAGATTATTCATCCACTCTACTTGAATTCTTGGGTGCATAAAATTACCCATCAATTTGGAAACCATATGTTCCCAACTTCTTGTTTCCTTTTACTTGTCTCCTCTCTTGGAGATCTCTCCAATACATAGTTGTAACTCCACACAATTTATTACATGCAATCTTTACCCTCATGAGTTCTTCTATATTCTCCTCTTTAAAATAAAATTTTATCTATAATATCCTTTGTAAGAGCTTATGAATGCTCTCTTTACAAAAAAATAACTAAATATCACAAATAGACTTACCTTTTTCCTTCACTATGACCTTTAATGATATCTTTTATTTTTTAATTGGTCCTTTCTCCAAGGAATCTAACCTTTTTTGTAGGGTAAATAACCCCATAAACATATCTTATTCATCATCTTCACTCATAGCTACAACATATCCACTTTTTGTAGTTATCTCCATTATTTTCAATCTTGGGAATTCTTTCATCAATTGTCAAGTCTTCTACACCTTATGCTCTTCCTCCTTTGTGTGCCATCTCTCTGCAATTAGTAGGATTATATTTCACAACTTACAATAGATTGAAAAAAGAGCCTCTCTCACATCCTCAATATTTTTAGGACTTCTCTCAAACCTATAACAAACATATCCTCACTACTATGAAATCTTCTTTTTCATAACTTGTAGGTCACTCAACATACTTCTTTTTCACAACCTATAACTGACTCATACAAGAGCCTCATACAATAAACTGAATAACGAAAAACCTTACTCTGAAACCAATTAGTACAAGCATAATAGAGTGGATCCACTTAAATATTATATTTATCTTTATGTTTCTCAGGTCAAATACTCATTCATGGACACACTTTTAGCACATACTCAAACTTGATGCATTTAACATATCTTCATTGCATTTAGATTTTAAACATCATAAGGAAACACACTCACACTCTCAAACACTTTCCTTGATAGGTTTATTACATTATATGAAAGAGCTATATACTCTCATACAATTCCTCTTAGACTGATACAACTATTTTTTATGCTCTTGGGGAGTTTTGCTCATTCACAACTCAACTTTCTCTCCAAAGTAACTTATTTATTCTAAATATAGTATCCCATTTAACATCCCAATATTCATGTGGAATTTCTTCAACTTCCCTATCATCAACATAATGTATAAGAGTTTGGAAACATTTAGTTTTTGATATTAAACACCAAAATATTAATAATGGCTCCTTCCATGCATCACAAAGCAAATACAATCACACATAACTATCAAAATTTACCACTATACCATTTCAAAATGTGAAATTTGGCATGTAGGATGGATAATAAAACACCATGAACATCAAAAAATTTAGCTATGTGTTATTATGATAAATAATGAAACTACTAACTCTCAGGTTCTCAACTAACATTTTCAAGTTGAATAACAGTTGCCAAAACTATCATAATTTTACCATTATAACTCTAATTGATTTAAAATTTGACATAACTTATACTCTAAATTTTATATCATCTCACAAAATTTAGAAATATAAATTTGCTATGGTGTTAAATAACCCTCTTATTAAGTGTTTTTGACTAAATAAATGACATGACTAACACAAACAAATTATACATTAGCGTTCTAACTCTAAATGTACTAAAATTTTATGCATAGCTTGTAATTTTTAGGTACTATAACCTCACCAAATTTCACCATCCAATTATTCATTGAATTTAATAATCATTCTTACCAAATGTTTGTCTTAACAATCCACATAGATTGACAAAAGATCTCTGCATTGTTCCATGACAAGTGAATACTTTTACAACATCATTATTAGAGGTTCACAATCTCATTCCAAAAAGACCACAAACACAAAACAAAACAAAAACCGTAACTAACACACACCACTCTATTTTTTGTTGATGTAAAATTGTACAAGCCCTTGGATGTTCTTACATCACCCTCTTTGAATGAAAATTCCATGTCAAACATATATTACAATCTCATCCTTCTAAAGTTATTTTCCTCTAAGAGGTTAAATTTGGTGGCCCTAATCTACTTTTCAGCCTACATTACATTGATAAACACATCTTACACTATTATACATCTCATGAAGATGGATGAAAAGGTGTAATTCTAGTCCCACCACCCTCTCTTTCTTCTAGGATTATTACCATTAATGAAGACCTTGCCCATAAATGTGTTTGGGATATGGTCTATGTTGAGGATTGAACCATTGGATTTTGATCAATTTTGGCTCCAAATATTAAAAAAAAATTATTACTCTATGAAATTAGATGAGATCAAATATTCCTCCTATGAATTAGATCCTAGAAGATGATTTCAATATGGTTGAGCACAAAAGAGACTATGACTAGTATCACTCATCCACTCTCTCTATCAAGAAATTTTCATAATGGTTACATTGTCACAACTCCTTGGGAGTATTTAACACAATTTTTGGATGTCTAGCTTCACAAATAGGTAGTTATTTCACTTGGTCTAATAATCAAGTTGGTTATCAAAGGTAGCTCGACAGACTTGACATGTTCTAAGTTAGCACATTTGTGAAGTCACTTATTGCCTTTCCTTATGTTACCACTCTCAATGACACTATCTTATTTGATCATCTCCTTATTTTCTAATATTTCAACTTAGAACCTTATTCTCTTTCCTACACTCAACTCCCCTTCAAGCTAAATGTTTCCCATCTCTCTTCCCTACATTATATGGCTAAACATTTTACTATTTGGGTGTTACAACCTTGACGCACTTCATCTTTAGGATGGATTTTATGGTGGGAAGTTTTTGTGGTAAGAATAATTAAATCATAAATATCATATAATTCATAACTATCATCTACATTTGCCCCATATTTAATCTAGTAATGAAATTATTGGTTTAAAGGAGAATAAATGTGTACCTAGGTGTGTATAACACACCTTGTCTTTGTTTGAGTCCAACTTGAGTTCTTTGTTGGTGACTGACCTAAAACCAAGTATATAATTAGTGCATATAATCTAAAATTTAAAACATTGAAAAGATTTAAATTTAAAGAGGAAGGTTTAGGAGTACAGATGTGTATTAATGTAACTACCTTGCTTATTGAAAACTTGATTATATTATAAATCACTAAAACTAATATTAGGAAAAATATATAAATCTAGAAAGTGTAGTTATCTAAGGATATAGAGAGAGATTGTAAGGCACAGACCCCTAACCTTAGAGAAAAGGTGAATTGCCACCCGACAGTTGAGATTAGCTCAATTGTGCAACCCAATCATACGTATAACCTAGTGAGCATGAGTAAACAAAGTCAACCCCTATCATATATTTTGTGAGGCTATATGATGTAATCAATTCCAACCTATAAAATTGTAAATATTGAGTGACTTAATCACCTCAACCATACCAAAAAGAGAACCAACTACTATTATAGATTGGCTTAATATAATATGTAACAGTTTGAAATGGTGGGTGATATCAGTCCATATAAGAGTTTTGAAATCTGAAAATAGTTTGGATTTTGCAATATTAGGCACACATTGTATAGAATATGCACCTTAGATATGTATCATGATAAAATTATGTATAACAATGGTATCAATGTATAGATTTATGCCACAACTATGAATCTAAATTATATAACTGTGTGTTTTGGCCAATTCAAAATTTTACGTAAGTGTGGGTAGCATGTTACCATAAATATTAAAGTATATTATTACTCATGCTTGCTAGGTTTTATCTATATTATTTATCTTTTTCTAGTTTTTCCCTATGTGTGGATTTATCCCACATTGCTTAGACTAGCTTGCATCTTGGTTCTCTTTGCCTACTTAAGTAAGGGATCTCTATTGTATTAGATATCTCATTTGTGAATGACATTTGGTTTATTAAATTTGTGTATGTTGAATCACTCATGGCTATGGTAATGGTGTGTTGGAGAGATCATGGCTGAAGAGTGTTTTGAACTCTTTCATGCTATCAGATCTACCCTCCAAAATACCATTATTCACCCATTTTTTGTTATAGCCTTTATCTATCATTTCTAGCAGCAAGGATCTGATTTGGTGTAAGGTTTTATTTTTTTATATCTTGACATGGTTGTACACCTATTATTGATTGATATGTGATTTGGCTTAGCATTTTTGTGTTTCACTACAACGTATTTTGTATTATTTTGATTACTATGTATAGATTGGTTGAAGCATTACATTTTAAAACATTGGCTTTGGTGTCAATCACATCAGGTCTTTGATCTAGTTTGGTTCAAAGTTTGTTTTTTGTGTTAATACATTGCATTACATTAGATCTGTCTCAGACCCCTACGTCGATGAATATTGTGGCAAGTTTTTTAATATCTTGGTGAGCTCTGTTATTCATCCATTGGCTAATTCATAAGGCATATGGATTGTTAACTCAACAACTATTTCATATCTTTCATGATCTTAAGGTTAAGATACACATTAGTGAAATTTGATGAAGGAATATTTCAGTGGGCAAATTGTTCCTCCTTTAGGCATCATTTCTAATATAGTCTGACAAATTTTCTAGTTTTCACTCCATAATAATCCCACAATGCCATTAAAAGGGTTCACCATTCCTCCATAGGCTTTATACAAAGGTGATTCATCAAATTTACTAGATAAAAGGTAGCAGAATGTGCCTATGGCTATGATAAAATATAGTAACATGTGGATGAAGTAGTGTGCATTTGCAAACTTGCATTGATTCAATTTGTATGAGGGTTTTACAGAATTTGGATATGCAATTGAAAAGTTATGGTTCATTCCTTTGTACTAGATAGCAAGCTCTTATCATCACCATACAATGATAGATTCAAGGAATTTTGAGACTTCATCTACCTAAAAGGAGATGGTTTTGGGGTTTCTTCACATTGGTTGTGTTGCCTTGTGCTTATGGTTTGTTGTCATGTGGTGACATTTTAGTGGTGACACATTTGCTATGTTATGAGAATTTTTTAAGGGAATATTCTATGTTTTCTATGTACATTATCTATTTCATTTTTCAAATATATAAGGGTGAGGTCCAGTCTGGTAAGAGGTCAAACCCCCTCATAGGTAACACAAACTTCCTTCTTGCTTCTTCTGGATTACATTATCATTATTTGTTTCACTCATGGACCCATTTTTGGCCAATTTAGATGTCCTATTCTTGAGTGTGCATTGTCACTACTAGGGGGTTACCTAAGCTATAGGCCCTACTACTTTTTGCATTGTACTTCATAAATTCACTATCTCAGATGCATTTTTAGCTAGGCCTGATGTCCTTTTACATATGATTTATGGAGTTTTTTATGGATACTAATACTTTTCTAGTGTGTTTTGCATACATGATTGATATTTTTTACCATTTTCCCCATCTTCCATTATCCCACGATATACTTTTGATCTTTGACATATTGGTAGTTTATGTCATGTCTCCTCAAGGCCCCTTTCTTAGCACCTTGTCTTCTTTTATGGAGATATTTTTTTTGCTCCCTTATTATTGGATCACTTCTCAAGATTCTTGATGGCTTATTTGATAGGTCGATGGTCTCCTCATTTGGAGTTATTCTGGTGAAGTCCAGTATCTACCTTATTTCTATCTAGTATTTTTTATGTATGGGTTATATTGTACTTGCATTAATTTATAAAATGTCACAGGGGGTTTATTGATTCAGCCTTGTCTAAATTCATGCATTTGTGTGCTCTATTTTGGGCACCTTTTCACTTCTTCAGTGGCTTGTCTCTTTCATCACCACTATGATCCATCCTCTTTGAGAGAACTTATCTATATTTTTGACACCAATTTTTTGATATTTGATAGTCTCTCATAATTTAAAATGTGGCTATTCTAGTGAATCTTAGTGTCATCATGTCTTTTTTGATAGTTCAACAATCTCTTTCAACATGATATAGATTTATTCTGGTGTATACATTACTAGCTTATTCAGGGTTTGAGTAGTATATTTAGACCACTCATGTATACCTTTTTTGTCACTCCACCCATTCTATAGTATGGGGCGGTATGGTATATATTCTACTTCCTAAGTGTTGAGCATCCCTTACACATGCAATACTCTTTTGTACTTTCATCATCATTGATAGTTTTCTTGATTGAAGTTATTTTGGTGAATCTTAATGTCCATTATTTTTGTGATAGAGTAGTGGATTTAGACCTCTCATTTAGATTGAGTTCTTTTATGACCTTTGATTACTTGGAATGTAGACTACTTCAACATCATCTTTGGAGGGCTTTCTATCTCTCTCTCTTCTTTTTTTATCTCTTTTGGGGGAGAGTTCTTCTTACATTTTTTCTCTCTTTTCTCCACTTTGTGAGATTTATATATATTTTCTACACTTTTGTGAGTGTTTTTTGGATTTTTCCTTTGTACATGGGTATCTTATTCAAGTACTTTATTTTCCAAAACACATATGAGGATTTGTTATTACTTATCTTCATGGCCTTCTTGGTGATTATTATAGTGAAACCAATGTGATAGCCTAACCAGTCTTTATGCTCACTTCTCATCATCTTTTTGGAGGGTGTTCAATTAATACTTCTTTAGGTTCATCATTATACCAAGTATTGTGGAGCGCAGTGTTCATATGCAGTGATCCTTGTAGTCATCACCATTCCTACTTTCACTTGGATATTATAGAAAATCAACATCCATGTACTCTGGCAAGATGGATTGGTGTCCATAGGGATACATAGCTTCACATTACATCCTATATTGTTATCCCCTAGCTTCACTTTGGGGGGTGTTAGAGTATATTCTTGCTCATGCTTTCTAGCTTATAGCTATGATATTTATCTTTTCCTAGTTTTGTCCTATGTGTGGATTTATCCCACTATATCTATAAAAATCTAAAAATGGATATAAGTTCCAATGTGGATATGTTTCCTAAACATGCCCCCATTGAATCTAGGTGTGTCAAATATTGAATAAGTGTAGAAAACATGCTTCTAAAGTACACACCCACTAAATCTAAAAATTATGCTAAATGTGGAGAACCTGCCTCTATGACATTCTCCCACTGACATACTACCCCTTTGAGGTGAGGTAAGAATAGAAACTGGGAGTTACCTTACCTCAAAAGGATAATACAAGTGTATAATATATGAATAGAACCATGTAGCATATATAATAACATGTCTAGGTAAATGTAGCATTGAAGTACATAGAATAATGTGATCATATGAAGGCCTAATATGCATGATAGATATAATGGCAACATATAGATATAAATAGGACAATCTCAACAAGAAAACAAGCACACACACAAGAGCACTCAAAAACAAATCAACATACAATGGTCTTAAGAGACTACAAATAAGGGACATATTTAAATGTTGCATAATCGAAGGGACATGACTTAGTCAAATGTTCACAAAAGCAATAATGACATATTCAAATGTACATACAACAAATAAAGACATATTCTAATTTCAAATAAATCAAGCAAAGGCACATGGGCATCAAATAAAGGAGCATATTCAAATGCTCAATCAAGCAAGACAATAACAAGGCAAGACACTCAAAGAAGTGCATAAAGGAAAGCATAATCAACCAATATAAACATATCAAAGTAGCCCATGGATCAAATGTGTTATAAAAAAATTCAAGTGCATAGCATATCAAGTACTCTATGTAATATATAATCATGGATAAAGGCATGTGTAAGTACATAAGATCTCAAACATGATAATGAAGAGACCATAGAATGATATAACCTATGTGTATCAAGATTAAAGAAGCATATGCCCTCAATATCCACATGACATGAGTAGATGGAAGGCCCAACATCTAAAATAGGAATAGATCATGTATTTGTGTGTGCTTGTATCACACTCAAGTAGAAGCATGACACATATGTGTATGTAGAAATAACTAATATGTCATTCATTAATATGGAATTAACACATAGATGCCAAAGAGCTAGTATAACATCTTTATGCTGAAAATATTTTTTTATTTTTGAATTTTATTTATTTATTTTCTTGGTATTTTGGAATATAAGAAGAGGAAAAATCATCTGATGATCTCATCCAAAGGATGGTCCTAGGTATCTCCACATTTAGAATCTACTATAAGGAATTGGTGGTACTATTGAGGAACATGTATAGGTTGAATATTTATCACTATAGTATTTGTGATGCTCTGTGTATGTATAATAATATTATGAGGTCATAAAGTATTAATAGGATGAATAGGGGTTCATGGAACCCATCTCTATGTTTTCTTTGGTTTATTTGGAATAACAATAGTATAAACATGTTTAGATGCTCTAGATTTCTGAATATGGTGAATAATAGAAGATGAGGATTTCGTAGAATCCATTGTATGTCTCTGATGTAATGGTCTCTCAATTACTGGCTACCTAATAAATGGGATTGTCTATTGTTTACCTTTTTATGGTTGATTAACCTTAGTAGGTTTGATAATTAGCTACCTAGGTATAATTTTTTCTTGTTCAAGAGGATACTCATATGAAATTCCAGAAACTATAATTACCCAATTAGCATGAATGTATTTAACGCACCCATACACTGTAGAAGGTATTTTTCAAAGTGTAGGGATCTAAGGTCTTCCCAATACATATAAAATTTCCCATGGAAGGTATAACTAAAAATATAGTAACCATATGTGTCAAACCAACCTATAAAGATAAGTAAATCTTGCCAAAAACCCTTTGGGAGGTCCCATCAAATGCTCTAACTAATATAGTATAAGGATGCAAATCATGATGAGTATAACCTAGATGCATAAGTAATGTCATGGTGAAAAAAAATTCACTTTCACCATTATCAATAATAATATTTTGGATAGATTGGTGATCAAGGAATGCTCGAATGAATAAATAATGAAGATCATATTCATCATCCATAACCTCACTATCATCAAAAGTAAGAGAAGGTCTTTGAACCATAGGCGGTGTATGTCACGTATAGGTACCAAAAATCCCATCTAATGGGTGTTCATAATGTGATGGAAGATGATGTGTGTTATATGCCATTTGTAGTTTTGGTTCCTTCTTAGAATGATCTTGCAAAGGATTATTAATTATGTTCTATTTCTAGTGATCACCAAGTTGTGAACTTGATTCCTTGGGAGGATCATCAAATGTAATCTTTTGGTCATCAATGAGGTCTTGGATCTTATGATTCAAATTAAAGCATCTATTCATATAATTCTTTGGTCCTTGATGATAATCATAATAATCATTTTCATTTTACTCTTTGGGTAGAGATCTATTCATATCAACCTCTATAGGATGAGGGAGAGATATAAGATGACACTCTACTAGTCATAGAAGACTCACGTAAGCATGAAAATTGTCTCCTTAGTGAATTAGATAAGACAATCTGATTAGGCTACTATGAAATTTCATTAACTATGGTGGTTATTTACTTTTTAGGCTTAGGTGTTTTACCTTAAAACTTGGTTTGATTATAAAATTGGTACTAGATGTAGATGCAACTAGTGTATTTGTTACATACTTGAGCTTATCTAATGAAATAAGCTTCATTTCACTATCCTATATAACATAGCATAATTCATCAAAATATTTAAACTTTTTGAAAATAATGGACTCATGTAAAGGATAAAGCAAAGTTTGCTTGAATATGGCTTGAAACTCTTTATCTGCCATAGGATTAGACATTTTAGTCAACATTGTCTTATATCTCAAGACATATCCATTCATAGGTTCATTTGTTCCTTGTTTTATATGTAAGGGGTTTGAATACTTTCATAGATTAAAGAGGTAAATCATAGAACCACCTCAAAGCATAGTCATTGAGGCTTCTTGGGAATAATTTTGTCAAAATTTTATCATTAGAGGAAGATTCAAGGCATGTTGCATAAAAGTATCAAATATTTTGTTCAATATCACCCTTTTCATCATAAAAAGTGAACTTAAGTATAACAAAACTAGTTAGCAAAGGATAC
This sequence comes from Torreya grandis, assembly GCA_037957365.1. NCBI lineage: Eukaryota > Viridiplantae > Streptophyta > Pinopsida > Cupressales > Taxaceae > Torreya > Torreya grandis. The sequence continues at coordinate 133,549 of JARHVA010000143.1, read as the reverse complement.
AAAGATATCTCAAGTACAAGAGGGTTATGCAACACATTTTGAGAATCAATAGCATGAGGAAACTTTAAAGCATTTTACTCAATGTTTTTTACCTTGTCCTCCAATTTCTTTATAACTTGAAGGAGTGTTTAAACTGTAGATCCATTAGGGTTTAAATTAGAAAATTTAGTAGTCACCAATGGAGAAATGAACATGTTTGAGTAGTAATAGGCATTGAAACCAATATTTGTGTTGAAACATTTGTTAGCCCCATAGTAGATGTATAAATAGTGTTCTTATACAAAAAATGTTGAAATACATATATTTTACCCCCATTAGAAATATTAGCTTGTAATTTGTTTATGGGGAGGGTTTTTGGTATATGGGGATGACCCATGGTTTTAATAACATGATCAATAGATGGACCTGCTTGGTCATATATGCTTTTTGATTTTTCAATTTATAATATGGTTTTTAGGATTTCATCAAGATTTTTATGGTGTTGATGAATATCCTCATGAAATGATGCAATTACTTTTTCTTGCTCATGATCTATTTTCTCATGTCAGACGCGTGGTTTTCATTATCAAAATATTCTTTTAGGATAACCTCATTAGTAGGTTTTTTATTCTCAAATTTGGTATCATCATGATGCATAGGATTAGGTCCCTCATTGGTTTGATACATCTTAGGTTGTGGGAGGGGAAGCTCAATATTTTCAATAGTCACACCTCTCAATCTAGGGCTATGCCTAGGTTTCGTGTAAAATAATATAAGCAAGAAAGGAAAAAGTATAATAATTTGAAACTCTAGCTGACTAAAAATCCTAGGAAAAAGAAATGTTTAAATTCATGGGAATAGGGCTCACCAAAATTTTAACCCTAAATTTGGATGTGGATCCCACTTTGGTATATATGGTTAAAAATATAGAAATTACAATGCATAAGTGTGATAATTAGATCTACAATAGTCCAATTAGATGTTAAACATAGATACAACATATACTAAACTCATTAAACTAAGATATGTTAAAAATAGGAAGTAAAATTATGCTAGATATGGAAATTACAAATAAATAATGTACTTAGTTGGTTTTAATGCTAACATAGTTTTGGATATGGAATAGGCAGGAAGCAAAAGAGGATTCTAGAATAGTCACTAAATAATGAATTGAGTATCTCTAGAGCTATGAATACTAACATCAGCCTTAGACCTTAGTATCGACGCTACTATCTAAATTAGATGCAGGTGTTCTATATGGAATACCTAATGAAAAAGAATGCAACCACTTGGATGTTTTTGGGCTTGTATTTGCCTTTGCTTTAATGCATTCATATATGGGTCATAGATTATCATTCCTCATGAAATTGCAAAACCCTAGTTCTTCATCTTCATAATGACTTTAGGAAAATGGGTTAATGGGCTCATAGTGTTGAGCTAACTCCAATTACCCTTATGTCAATGGTGATGCCTACATAGCCACTACTCTAAAGAGGTCCTCAAACTTGTGTAGTTATCCCCTACATGTTGGCATGTGTGTGAATCATGTAGTATGTGAAAATTAAGTACAATAGTGACCTAGCTTGTAAATTGGAAAATTGGGTTCTTGGGCTATTCCTTCAGTACTTCAAACATGTGTACGTCTTATTCCTATGGTTGATATGAAAATAAGCAAAAATATAAAATCTTTATCTTATTAAATGCTTGATTGAATGATTTTGATAAGTTGTGTTGGACCCTAAATCTTGACTAAGTATTTTATATTTTTGTTGTGGAACCAACACGGTGTAGGAAGACCATGACACAGAACTAGCGTAGCACAAAAGGACAATGGCATGAAAGATAAAGGTGAGAGAAGACCCAGTCAAAGATGAAATATAACTATGGCTAACCTGAGAGCATAGGACTTGATATAATATCAAAAGACTTTGGGAGTGTAAGGGAAGTGAGAAATGGTTGAGGAGCGATTATCAAGGATAAACTAGACTTTAAACATCACATAATTTTTACACTAGATTAAAAAAAAGACATTTAACAGCAAGGATCTATCATCGAACAAGAATATATGAGATGTAAAGGCCGTTTCCCTTAAGAGAAAATAAGTAAATGACTACCATGACTCTTAGTCTACTGAAGATCATTGGCCAGTCACCTAATTGTCATTAATAATGTAACTACTTGGTTAGGGAAAAACAAGTATAGATACCCCTATGTAGAGATGTGTAAGGTGACTAACTATTGGTATTATATAATGAATCCTTATGGTAATAGCATAATCACTGAAGTTACAATCAATCCTTGTGTTATGTTTGATTTGATTAATAGTTAAAATTTTAATAATGGGTTTTTATTGAGTAATATGTGGCTCATAATTAACGTAATATGCATTATATGAGTTTACGTAATCAACACTTTAAACCTCATGGCATTATCTTTGTGTTCTTATTTGTTTGCATTGATGAGATAAGGTCCACAATTGTGTATTTCCTTTTTTGTGTAATCATTAATTAGATATATGAATAACCTCAAGTGTATGACAAGTGTGTTACTACACAACATAACCCATGGGAACCAATTTCTTGTTGCATGCTTTGGGTGAGTGTGCAATAAGCTTAGTCTTGCATGAAAATCCAATGTATAATCTTTTTGGGACTACACACTTTAGTGCCTTAAGATAAAAATTATAGAAAACTACCCAACATTTTAGTTTTATTATCGAGACCTATAGCACTTGCTACATAGTAATGGAAAATGATCGAACATTTATCTGTTGAAAGTATTAAACAATGGATTATTGAGGTCAAGGATAATTTTGGTATTCCCTATCTTGAACCAATATTTTCTTCATGTGCATGGGTGGATTAAAATATCTATAGCTCATTATATGAAACCTTCTTTTTCAAAGTCTTTGTTCATTTACATGCTTGGCTCTCCACCTATGCTCAAGATTAGTCACAAAATTTTAGGAGGCAAGCTTGGATGATAGAGCATCAAAGGGTTTGGCATGTTTGGGAACACTATAGACATGGGCTATTAATATCTGGTGGAGAGGGGTGTTGAATAGATACATCTTGGAATATGTTGTAACCACTTACTCTTTCCTTATAAAAGCCAATTCTAATTTCTTCAATAACCACGTGGTTGATATATTAGACACTTTCCATTAGAGGTAAAGAAGTTATTTATTGATTTGGGACTTGAAAATTTGCCTATGGAGGGCTAAATCAATCTTTTCATGAGCCACATAATTGGGAGGGTAATACAGAGGTGTTGGTAAAGAATTTTTTAGTTTGGAATGGTAGCCAGTTAGTGGGCATTGTGAAAGCATAAATATGATGAAGCTTGATAGAAGATTATAAGTAGAGGCATAAGAAGAGAATGAGAGGACTCAAGAAGTGTTGTTAGGATCTACAAGGAAGCAAAATGGTACTATGACCAATGTTAGTTTTAACGTCTGAGAGAGAAACTAGCCAGATAGAAGAGACTGAAGAACCACATTTGAACCAACCTAGTTCCCCAACCATAATATGTACTCATGTTTTTGAGCTAAATAATTTAATAATAAATAAATAGGATATAGATAGTGTAGAGTCAAAAATTGATCCTATAAGAGAAATTATAGCTAATCTAATATTAACTAATAATTAATTGACACTTTCTCTTCCTTTTTAAGTAAATTTCATGGCCCAACTTGGTATACCTAGTAGACTCAACATTCATAGTGGGTAGAGTACTATCCCAAGTATTATAAATCAACCTGCTACTATGCCCAATGTCTTGGGTGCTATTATTAGAGATGAAAAAGTATTAGGAGGTGGAACATGAGGAAGTGGTGGAATTACACCTCTAGGTACAGGACTTGGGGGTTCTTAATATCCACCATCATAAGTACCTTTATATACACATAATATCTTCAAATTTAATCAATTACTAACACTCTTTATCTTGTAAGAACCCATCAAGTCTCAATCTCTCTAAGTACCCACCTTAAGGTGTGCACTGAGAAAGGGTTGGGTAGACCATTGGTTCTTTACAAGATTATTATCCCTTTTTGCCACTTGTTATCTACACACTTGTCTCCTAAAACCATTCCCCTAAGCTTTGCCTTCTATTTTTCACCCTCCTTTAGACTTTTACCATCTTTATTATCACTTCCCTAACCTAAACCCTTTTTTAGTAGTTTAAATGGCATATTCAGCCACATCAACCTTTTATTGTTATTTTTAAAGCTTAATAGGAATTAAGTTAGCCCATGGATGACATAGTTCATAACTTAGTTTTACCAATTTCAATACTAGGTTGATAAGGTCGACCTTATTGGCCTAAATTTTTATAAAGGTTTAGGGTTAGATCTTCCTATATAAACACATTCATTTTTCCATTTCTAAGAGAAGATAATAATAATTAAGATATATTTCACATTTGTTTATCCATCATTCTACTTGAGGAGCAATTTTAGGGTTTCATACTTTCTTTGGAGATACAAATCTTGTCTTGTGAAAATGTATTTTAGATGCATTGATAATTTGTGTAGCCTTGAGATGATTTATTCTTATCATCCTTATATACCAAAACAACCTATTTTGAAGCACCTTGGCCAAGAGAGAGGTTGAGACTCGGTGGGTTCATCTTCAAAGGTAAGTATTCCTAACTTTGTTCCTCCTTTGTAAGAGTAGATAGATATGCATTTGCACTTCTCTTCTATGCATTAGGATTTTTTATACATTTATGTGAATATATATCTTTTATGTATGTTTAATTTTCATGTTGATTACCCCCACTTTGTTCCACAAGCTTTGGTGAGCACTAGATGAGATTTTTTTTACTTGCTATTAGTTTAGTGAATTGAAAACATAGGACCTAGTTAGGGTCATTGCATAGTTTTGTTTTACTGAAGGCTTTGGAACCCTCCCTAATGATATTATTATGGTAAGATATCCCTTTGGTAGCTCTAAAAAATCCATGTTAGTCATGACCTTGATTATCTAATGTATCCTTAATCAGAAGTGTAAGTAGGATTTATCTTCTATGAGCTAGGATTGATTTGTAGATCTATTGCATATCCCATTATATACATTATGGTGAACTTGATGTGAATATAACCATTTCATATTTTATTTCATTATTTCCTTTCTATCATTTTATTATTTTTCTATATTTTCAATATTATGTTGAAATAGCTGATATAGTTATAAATTTTGTGCTTTTTTTAAATTATGTTCATATCAGAATAGCTCTATTTTTTTTATGTAGGTATTCATCAAATATAGGTTAATAGATCAAATAGGTTAACATAATACTCTTTTTTAGTCCCAGATAAAAAACTATGTAGAATAGGTCAACTTAGTCCTTCAATCAGCATCCATATCAACAAACTAGGTCAAACAGGTTGACGTAGTCACTCAATCAGCATCCAAATCAACAAACTAAGTCAAATAGATCAACTTAGTCTCTCAGTCTACATCTAGATCAATAAACTAAGTCAAATAATTGAATTATTCATCTTATCTTGTTTCAACACGTAAGGTTTCGTAGAACTAGGTCTAACTAGTCAACTTAGTTTACAAAATTTGAAAGTAGCATTCAAGGAACTTTATCAAAAAAAAATCAATCCTAATAATATTCTAACCCATCAAGGTTCCTCTCTTTCTCTCTATCATTTCATTACTTCATTAAAGTTTTATTTTTTTCAAGTTTACAATCTTTAAAATTGCAACCCTGAAGTAAACAAAGTCGACCTAGTTATATATCTTGTCTTCTATCTAAAATATTAAGTCAACCTAGTCAACTCTATTCTTAAAGACTCTTGCTTCCACAAAACAATAGAAACCCAATCGACTCTATTATGTACTATTTGCATACATTGTCATCTAAACCAACTCTATGCTATTCTAAATTTGGGAATTAACAACTATTTTCTAGTAATTAATTCACACTTTCATTTTTAGCTATTTTCATACTTAAACTAGCTCACATAGTCTAATTATGTGTTTTTTAAAATTATCATTTAGTTATACTATTTTGTTCTTTTTTCACACACTACCAAATCACAAAATACTCAAAACACATTTAATATTGGGATTTTCAAGGCCTACCTACTTGTATTTCATCACCAAGGGGAAAGTCGACTTGGTTTTCTAGATAAGTATAAATACATGGCTAATGGTATATATTGGTAAAGCACCCAACACCCTTATCATTGTGGGATTATGAAGTGAGGGGGTAGGCCTTAATACCAAGATAGTACCATTTCCAACATATATCCCTTTCAAACTAAATATCTTGAAACTATCCATTGATTGCTTTTTAGCTCCCTATTTTTAGCCAACTTCCTTATCACACTTAAAACAACACTTTCTAATAATATAATAACACGCATGTCAGTTCAGTCATCTCCATAGGTTCATGGACACGCTTCATAGTCAACTTCAATTACAAATTATTTAAAAATACAAAACATTCAAATATTTCTCAAAAAATACAAATTTTAGATTGTATACATTTCCATGTTTACATTCATTCTATTTTCTAGGTACTACATATGTTATTTATTCTAATATAAATGGTTTTATCATAAATACATGCTTCACTTATTCCTTTAGAGTATTTATATATTACTACAAGACTCAGCTCCTCTACACAAATCCAAATTTGATAATATCTACCCATTGGGGGTACATACACATTTTAACATTGACATATCAGCCCATTGGGAGCATCAGACACAGCTTCTGATTTGCTAGGTTATATCTTTCTATAATCCATAATCCTAGATTTAACATTGATTATATCTTGATATTGATCATCTTATATTAAATTTATTTTTTTTTTGACTACTACTATAGACTCATCTTATGTACATATTTTCTCTTATATGAATTTGTACCACATATTATGCATACTTTCATTTCTAGCTATACTAGTTTAGATTTGATTATATCTCTTTGTTTCTACATCTACTCGAGGGCATTTAAATATCAAATTATTTTATAGCTCTAAGACAATTACTTTCATTATGTGTATGCTTTAAACATGTGACCATGTCCTTGTGTGTTCTTCTTGATTGTGTATGTAGATATTTGAACATGTCCTTCCTTGTGGATCTAAGCCAACTTTGTTTGCTCTTTACATAGGTGGACATTCGAACATGTCCTTATATGTATGTTCTTTCTAAGACTTAGTGACATTACCTTATATTATGTTCCCTTGGCCTAATTTGCATGCTACATGTGTTTCTATGTATGCTTTTACATATGCATCATGGCCATGACTCTTATCTTTTACTTGTAACATTCACATCTAGTTGTGAAGCCATGAGGGACCTCATACATATCCCCTTCCTCTTTGGGTGCCTTGATTGACATCATACTCCATCCACCTAGGTAATTTACTTAGATTATATTTAGATTTTGTATTCATATACATGCTTACATTGTTTTATCAATTTTGACAACCTTGTGAATGTTATATCTAACACACATCATACATTACCAACTTAAGCTCAAACTATTTTACATTATGATGTCATGTATACACATTACATTTATTTATCATGCAAATATCATATGTTGTCAATCTATCACACATGATATAAATATTTTATTTTGAGGATAGTTATTGTAGAGGTTCAAAAACTCCCTTCAAAAGAGGGGGCATTCATAAGGGTTTGTCACAAGGATTAGGGCATTCTAGTGCACTCATAACATAGTTTTCAGCATGCAAACACAAATTACAAAGCTCATATTCAAGAAAGTATAGTGAAACATAATCACATACGTATTAGTATTAATTTACCTTAGAACAACACATTTGGTCAATAGCATATTAAAATGGTCTATAGTGTAGTATGATATTGGAAAAGGGGATCACACTATTGTCCAGTAGCCCTAGAAACAAAAAAAAATAGAATTATCAAAAAGATACAATAATTATAGTTCAAATTTAAATAGTCTTAGTCATAGATTATTAGAAAGGTTTAGTATATACTTAGTTTTTACATAGATTGCACAAGTTTTCTCACATTGAAGGAATCATGCATAGCATTATCACTCATGTTCAATTTTAGATATGCATACACATATTATTATGACTTAGTCCATAATTTATATACATAGATATCAAAGTTGGGAGCATGTACATGACACATTATTCTCATATGTTTAGTTTGGCACTAGTTCTCTTAGATGAAATGACAACTCCATGTTGTATGCTCTAAACACCATATGCACCAATTTTGTACCAAGTTTACACCAAAATTATGCCTCATTATGTTTGTATCGATTGGCATTCTTGAATGGCCTAGATCTATTTTTACATTTCACACTTTCCATATAGCCCAGATCCATCTTACATAGTTTTAGTTACATCACATAGCTTCAGCTTCAAGTGCATCTACTACACATGAGTATCCAATGATGGATTCATAGCCTACTTGATTTCTTAAGCCACCTATATGAGAGGGTTGGATAACTCATCAATCCAATCCAAGATATTCATAGATTATGATCCATCAAACAAGGATGGGAAATGATAGAGTCAAGGCCAAGTTAAGTTCTTGAGCCACCTACACATAGGGATCGGGAAAGCCATCAGCTTATTATAAGCTATTCATTATTTCATCACCATCTACACACAAAATATGTCACCAAGTTTTAGCATTGGTTCATGTACCTAGTGAGGTGTATTTTTATTTTCCTCTCTCTCTCATCATCTCTTTACTCATTTTTGTCTTTGATTTTAATGTTTATTAAGGACAAATTCATACATGTTTCATTCGTAGGACACATAATGGAGCATAGTTCATAGACTCAGATCCACATTCATAGGTTTTACCTCTTAGGTAAGTCCAGGTATGTCTCTCTTTATTTTATCCTAGTCATTTTGATTTTCTACATTTATGGAATAAATGGGGTCAAATGTAGTTATCTAAAATGTCATTTTAATGCAATGATTGTCATTTGAGATTGTAGTATCATTATATTAGACATAGACTTATCTTACGGCCCTTATTTATCTTTTACAACTTATGTGTGCACTCATCCCATGCTCATATATACCAAAAGCCATATTATGCCATCTCTTAGGCATCTAGGACCCTTTTTTACCCATACCATCCATCTATACAATAGCATGGTCCTTTTGTTTATAGCACACTACGTTATTGGTAAAGGGGTAATTTTATTGACCCTCAGCCTTATTTACCCTTAACAAATATCTTTTTTCTTCCCAAAGCATTTTAGGGTTGGCCTAGATTCATTTCATATCTCAAAAATCACCAGGACACTATATAAAGACCACCTTCATTTATTTCTTGCCTAAATGGAAAATAGATGCAATTCTCATGAACAAACCTAGAAATAGTTTTGTATATCAAGGTCATTGATCCCTATTCTGCCCTAATTATATATACACCCATCTACAACAACCTAGCTCTCAGATTATTCAGGTTTCTAGTCTCAATACACACTCAAAGCATTCAAATTGATATTCATAATAGTATTTACTTGCACTTTCACCAGCACTAAGATTGGGAAAACTATATTGGACTTGATCCCCTTTCAAGGTATTGGTATGTAGGCAACATTCAACACATGGGGTGTTTAGGTCATGTCTAGCCTACACTAATAATGCCACTCTACCTCTACTTGTGTTCTTAAAAACCATAATAAGCATGGAGGCTTTCACATTGAGATCAATCAAAAATGTATAACAAATAGTGATTTAGGACTCGGTCATACATATACATACTTCTTAGAACAAGGTGAACATCCTCATAAAAATTGATTGTTCCATCTTCTCGATGTTATTAACATTTTGCATGAGGACACTATTGTAATGCACTATCGACGAAGGGACCATGCTACTATTCGAAGAGGACTCTGATACATATTCCTATTGATGACATCCTGCATTATTTTTGTACCAAATTCCAACTTGCCACTTGTCCATCTTAGTCATTTTTTTAGTTAAGTATCTCCTTTGTAATTCATTATTATTTATAGGCTAAGCAAATAATTAAATTATTTTATAAATTAGTGGCTATTGATATTACTATATTTATTTCCTGATTTATATACTCAACTCTTTATCTAATTGGGGTTTTACATTCCATAATTCATAAATAATTAACATACAATAGTCCTACGAGATCACAAATATGTATCAGATTTAAATGTCACAGAATCAAAGGGACATGACTTAGTCAAATATACACAAAAACAAGAATGACATATTCAAATGTCCATACAACAAATAATGACATATGCCAAGGTCAAATAAATCAACCAAAGGCATGAGGCCCATGAACAAAGGAACATATTCAAATGCTCAAACAAATAAGACAATAGTAATGAAAGACATTCAAGGAAGTGCATAATGGAAAACATAATCAACCATCATAAACAGATCATAGTAGCCCATGGATCAAATGTGTTATCAAAAAATGTCAAGTGCATATCATATCAAGTACCATGTATGAGATATAATCATGGATAAAGGTATGTGTAATTACATAAGAGCTCAAACATGATAATGAAATATGATCATAAAACTATATAACATGTGAGTATCAAGATCAAAGAAAGTGGATGCCCTCAATGTCCACATGACATGAGTAGAGGTAAGGCCCAACATCTAAAATAGGAATAGATCATGTATCTGTGTATGCATGTACCACACTCAAATAGAAGTTTGATACACGTGTATTTATAAGTAATTGATATGTCATACATCAACATGAAACTAACATATAGATTCTAAGGAGACAATAGAACACATTTATGATTAAAATATTTTAGGAGTTTTGAATGTTTTTTATTTTTTTTTGTTATTTTAGAATATATGAATATTTTCAACCTTAATTTGGATCTTTATCATTATTTTCATCATGATTGGATTAGTGGAAAAGGTACATAACATGTTTCTTCTCACACTTACATGTGTAGTATAAGAACTAATGCTATAATTTTAAATATGTATTAATTTGCCTTCATTAGAAAAGGAAATACCTTGCTAGTTTGGATCAATTTTAGCTTCCATTTCATATAACCAAATTATACCCAATGTAAATGAGTGTAATACAGTATTTGGTATGACCCACATTTTTGTAAGGATAACATGAGTCCCACAAGAAATAGGAACAACAAATAAACCCAATGAATCTCTTTATTTCCCCTTATCACATAGATCTTTAACATGGTACCCAAGTTGTGAAAAATGTCTATCACTACAATAGTTTTATAGTTTCATAGTGTCAATGTGGTTATACCAAAAATAAGTGCCACTCATGAATAAAGTAATTTTTAAAACTTGGTGACATGAACTCTTTTTGTGTTGTTCCCATTTGGTTCTTTCATAAGACATGGACCTTGGATTGGCCCAATTTAAATTAACATTTGTAAATTGGTAATATAAATATTGGGAATACCACAATTTTATTCATAATGCTCCTTAAGTAAATTATCTCCTTCCTTTGTGTGAGGGATAAAAATTTTGTATTTGGAGGGAGGTATGTTAAGTTCCTTTAGATGAGTAATTATGAATAAAGCATATCTATTCACATCATTATATAAATGGGTAAATGACTCATATTATTTAATAAATGCTCTTTATTTTAATGGGCATACTTAAAATAAATTACAATTCCAAATTTGAGCATCTAAATGCTAGCTCATATGATGTACTTTTGAATTGAATAGTATAATCTTGAAGGTATTCATCATAATGTTGCTTGAAATTATACAAATGTGCTAATGTATGTTTTGTCACCTTGTGGATATTGAGATCCTTGAAGAAAACATCATCTAATTATGAAAAAGTGGTTAAATAACCTTTTAATAGGCTATAGAACCAATTATGAGCCTCATTAGAAATGTTCATATGGAATAATTTTAGTAATAGTTTCTCATCTTTTGCCCATTTACCAAAAGATTGTGCATAGTTAATCATGTGGTTGAATGGGTCCTTGTGACTCAAAAAGAGAGGTAAATATAGTAGTTCAAAATCTTATGGATAAGGATATTTATGTATACATTGTGCAAGAGGTTGATTATTAAATGAAGTCACATTTGCATTAGTATTATGGAAAGCCATTTGCATTTGAAGTATAGAAACATGTTTTTGAAGATCCCCAATAGTGGTCATCATGGAAATAAGATATTCCATAGGATCAATGTTGCTTGTCATAGGTTATCATTAGTTCTAACCCACCACCTTTTTTAAATCTAGGCATATGAGTATCATCATCCTCATGAATAATAAGTGCAAGTTCATGATCACTATTTTTAGGATATATGGATAGTGGTATTGGATCTTTGAATTTGTTTACTTTTAGTATATCATTTGAATATCTTGGACCATTAAACTAATTTGGTTCATTCACTTTTGATAAGGATATAACAATTAAAGCTTGATGAATCCTTTATAAAGGCATATCTTTTGGTATAGTAGGAACTATGATCTAGGAATTTGACTCAAGAGAGGATGGTTAGTATTGTGTTAGTTCCAAAATGAAAACAAAATGAAATAAATACACTAATAGCATAACATATCTAGGCCTAGACACTAGGGAGAGCTTAGTTAACAATCATGAATGAAACACAACTAAAATGTAAAAGAAAACTTTTTTACCTTCTTTGGATGCTCCAAAATGCTTATTGTGTTGGCTCACTCAGCTTGTGCTCATGATGTCCTTGGCAATGGAAGCTTGACAACCTCCATCTCTCCTTGGTACCTTTGGCTTGTGGCTTGGCTTGGCTTGGCTTGGAATCAATTTTACATTATAACACTAGTTGCTTGAAGCTTTTTGAAACCAATCCTGCATTATAACTTTTCAATAATCAAGCTTAGAAATGATGTTTTGAGGCCTCCTATCTATAGATTTTTGGATTTGATTAGAATCAACCTCAACCATCCATCTCAAGATTGAGATGTGTGGTTGAGGATTAATTCAATTTCACAACTAAAATTTTTAATTATCCTCATCATGGCATTAGAATATGGGGAAATTAAGAGGCATAGAGGGCATCATGGAAGGCATCGATGAGGCATGGGAGGCATGAATCCTGATATTTATGGCATTTATGGCCTAGGGATGTCTTCCCAAGAAATGAGGTTACTTGATGATGTAGATATTCAATATTCATTACCAAAACAAAGTATTTAACAAGTTTCCATGGAATTATTGATTACGCCTTAATTTGGGTTAATTAGCTCTTAAACATGATTAAGCACTTTATGCACAAATTACTCAAATTAATTAGAATGCCTTGTTATTGGTCCTAAATTTGACTAGATTGGAATTAGAAAGTGTTGTCAGATGTATTAGAAACATATTCCCACATAGGATGTTGCCAACAACAAATATAAAGGAATGAGTTTTGCACAAAAGATTTGATAGTAAAGAGCAATCAAGAGCATGCAAGTTCAAATTTGGCATTTTAAATTGAAATAAACTAATCAAAGTTAGTTGGCCCATAAATTTCATTACCCCATTTAGGGATACCCTAGCCAAAATCAGCATTTGAATGTCAATTTCACATCATTTTGCATGTTTTAGTGTTTTTAGGCCAAATTGTGTATTTTGGGTAGAAATTGGTAAAAATCCTAGTTGGAGGATATTAACAGCCAGTTTTAAGTGTTTACAGTTTACCCTTATTTGGGAAGATGTTGCAAACTATAGGCAAAGCAATGTCTTCTCAAATAATGAGAGATGGTCTATATGCCAAGAAGATGATGATGACTAAAGAACAAACCTCCAAATGGTTTTGGGAAGCATGTGATGATGCCCCCTTGAGGGAGTAGCCATCACATTTATTGATGGATGATCCCTCGAAAAGAAACAAGAAGAAAGGTGGAATTAACCCATGGTTGAGATTAATCTAAATAAGAAAATGATTGCATGCATTGATGTAAAAAGTAGTCTAATTTACTGAAAGGTAGTTATAATCAAGAATAAAAGTCAAAATAATGATTTGCCCATATGCGGTTATAATCATTAAGAGGACCTAGATTGGCTAAAGATGATTGTGCCGCAGTTAGGGTTGATTAGCAAGCATAACTCAAAGATATAACCTAGAATATATATTAAATATGAGTGGGTGAAAAGTGATGAAATAGATGAATAGAAAAATAGGATTAATTAGTGTGAATTATTTAGTTGTACCTACCAATGAGGAGATGCACATCCTGACTAGCAATGATACAACTAGAATGGTCATGGGGTAAATTTGATCAAGGGTGGGATGGAAGGATTTGCCAAGGTGCCAAGGAGAAAATTATGTGGCTCCATTGATTTTAGACCTTCTTGAAGCTAATTTTTGTTGTATCATGTGATGGTAGGCTTCATGATAGAACACCATGAAGACTATCCCAAAATATGTGTAAGTATACACTCTCGATCCAATAAACACTCAAAAAAACAATGCATCAATGATAGAAACCATGATGATAATGTTAATGGATGAATATGGATGGACACAAGAATAATGTGTGGAAGGAATCACCCAATGAACATATATAGATTGAGTCAAGGCAACGAAACTGAAAGCAAACAAATAGGCAAGTGAACAAACAAACAAACAACTTGAAATAAACAAACAAATAGAAAGCCTAAAAATAAAAGAAAAAGAAAGCATCCTAACAATAATAATGCCCCAGTAAGTCAAATCAAGGATAACTGACTAGGCTTAGATAGGACAAATATTTTTGGATTTTTTGAAATATTTGAATATTTTTAGAATTTTTGAAGTATCTTAACATGTTAGAGAAAGACAAGATACCTACTCGCAAAATAGTGAGAGCATTTGGAAAGGAGGATTGAGGTTACCTCAACATGAATTGAGCATGACCCACATAGTCCTAAAATGACCTCAAGTCATATTAATTCCATCCACACAAAAGGTGGAAAAAAACAACTAGGTCCCAACAAGTTCTCAAACCCAGTAAATGGCCAGTCAAATCAAAATAGTGAAAGTAAGGTCATGTAGTAATGCATGATAAAAAAGTGTTGCCCATAGTTTGCCCATAGGTGGTTATAACTAGAATAAAATGGCATAGGTCAATGATACTAATGTGCCCATAGGTAGTTATAATTATTAGCAAGACTGGTGACACACTGATTTACCCATAGGTGGTTATAAGTAGGGTTACATAAACAAACTTGATAGGATGAAAGATATTTTGCCAGGTCAACAGTCACACTACTTTCATAGACTATCATTATAAACACAAATTTGATTTATTGTTGAAACTTGATTGGAATCCCCCAACAAAAGGTGTGAGAAAAACCCAAATCAAAATAGGATTGGATAGGATGACTTAAAATAGGCTTTAGTCTAGATAGGAATGGAATGATAGGATGGCATGGCATTGATAAGGATAATGATGGTTTGATAAATTAGATAAAATGATAAGAGAGTTGCCCCCAAGTGATGGGGTGAATGGTTGGGATATGTAATAATGGCAATGGATATGTAACAATGGCAATGGCATGGTACATGTTTTTGGCCTAGGTGTGGTTTTTAATTCTATTTTTCCTACTGATGGTGAGATGCATGTCCTAATCAACAAATGAAACAAATAGAATACTTGATCATGTTAACTATTATCCCACACCTTGTCTGAATAACTACTCTATCAAGAATGTCTTATAGGTTTGGTTGTTGAGAATGCTTTTGTGATCTTCATTGGTCATTATTTTTTATTCCTTAAAACATCGAGACAAGTTATTTTTATAGCCTCCATAAAGGAAAGTGAAACCATGGATGGTAAACAAGGATAAATAATGGATGGTAGGTTTGACTGTGAAATGCAATGGTAGATGATAATGGAATGTATAATGGTGGGGAAACAAATGAAGATCATGACTATTAGTCACATGTAATGTTGTTGATGCCAGATTCAACATAATTTTGGTTGTGGTGGGGATGAAGACTTATTCTCTTGATAGGACCACTAGACTTTTCTATTATTTGATCCTGAGAGTAGCTATCATCTGATTAGGCTGTAGATTGGAAGTTATTTTGATTCGATCTTTGATTTTGTCTTTAGTAAATAATGAAGAACTTTTGTACTTAGTTATTGGTGCCTCAATGAGGTTTTCACTAATGAATTTGTCTTGATTATCTCATAGTGCCTTCGACAATGTTTCACTAACGAATGTTAACTTTTGACTTTGATTATCTCTTAGCGCTTCTGAAAAAGTGTCACTAGAAAATGTAAAGTTTTGACTTGGATTGTCTCCTAGCGCCTTTGAAAAGGTCCCACTAGGAGAGTGTTCTTCTACTACATGAATGTTGTCTTAGCCTCCTTACTCTTCTTCAACTACTATGTCACCATGGATGTAGTTCAACAAAGTGTGATTCTATTGATCCTAATCAACACTTGTGGGAGATGGAATGTCAATGATATGGCTATCTTGGTTGATGGTAATGGCTTATGGAATGGTAATGGAATAGGGAGAGGCTGCATAATCCTTATAGAATATAATAGGATAACTTGTGCCAAATCTAAAGTACTCATCCTCAAAAATTGTATAAGGATCACAAATTTATTCAAATTGATCTACGAGGCATGTGTAACCAATATTGTAACATCCCTGAATATATTCTTCATCTAAATTTGATTCTAACTCAAGGGACTCTGAATATGATGTCATAACTGATGTTGATTCTAATTTTGATGTTAAATTTGATGTTAGTTCAAGAATAGAACATGAATCTAACTTTGATCTTCATTTGATGGGTACTCTATTATAATTATGTCTTGTTGAATTCTTGGTTTTGGACAAGTAATAGCCTATGATGGCACAATGGGCTCCATAAAAACTAGTTTTTCAAAGTGACACTCCTCTAGGATGGAAAAAAGGTCAAGAGACAACTCCTCAGAGACTGGCTTGTCAATAGGAGGCTCTTAAAAAATAGGCACATGATTGAGGTAATGATTTACCCAAAGGTAGTTATAATCATTAAGAAGTGACTCAACAAAGACTGGCTTGTCAGAGTGAGACTCCTTGACAATTGGTATAGGATCAATAGGAAATTTATCATAGATTAACTTATCAAAAGTGGTTGATTAAATAGAAACATCTTGGATTGGTTGGTTCTCTTTTCCTTGGTTTCTAATGAGTTTAAAAATACTAATTTTGAACACAACTTGGTCTTTAAAGGATTGGATCAGTTGAGGTTTGGTTGGGATTGGTATTGGAAGAATAATGGCCTATGGTTGGATAATTGTAGGGCCTTAGGTATCATTATTAATCACATGATCTAAAAGAAAAAGTCTTGAGATGGTAATGATAGGGTGGTGCAGAGTTTGATTGCTTGCACATGCCAAAAGACTAAGTCCTAGAATGATGAAGGGGTGTTGTGGAGCTTGGTTGCTCGCACAAACTAATGGATGAGGTCTAGGAATGGTAATGGTATTCCTTGGATATTTCAGAGCTTGATAGCTTATATAATCCAAAGGATGAGGTCTTGGTATAGAAATGGTTAGGTGTTGTGAAGCTTGGTTGCTCATATAAACCAAAAGATGAGGTCCCAATATGGTAATGGTATTTTTGGATTTTGCAGAGCTTGATCGCTCATATAATCCAAAGGAGGGTGAGGGGTAGCTGATGATTGGATAAAAAAAGGATGTCGTGAAACTTGATTTCTTGCACAAGCAAAAGCATCCAAGTCTTCCTCATAAACCATATAATCCTAGTCATTAGTTGGCTCATAAGTTGGTTCTTGACTACATTTCATGTACTAATTATTACAAAGAGGGCATGAATCTATATCCCAAGCAACATTATCTATAGTTGGGTCTTCAAATTCCTCTTAAAAATCCTCTTCATACTAATCAAGGTCTTAATTTGGATCATAAGTTTCTTCATGACTTTGTTTCCATGAATGATTAATATGAGCCAAATATAAATCTATCTCACAAACCATATTAGCGTCATTGGGGTCTTGAAAAAATCCATAAAAGTCATTTTGTGTGGCCATTCTATCATAACTTAGATTGTAAGTGACTCCATTATAAGTGTGTGAGATATATCTATGTAAATGATGAAAGCTTTGAAAATAAAAAGGCTTAGAGTTCTAAAAAAAAATCAAAACTATGTCCAAAGGACAATGGTTCAAGCTTGTTCTAACTTGGTCGAAGGGGTGGAGTTGTATCTCCAATATGATATGAAAGTAGAGTTGTATCTCCAAAATTATTTGTGATAAGACTTAGAATAAAATATCCTAACATCAAATGTCTAATGTCAAATTTCATATGCACAAAAGGTCAATCATCTGAATAAAAACTAGCATGTCAAAGGTCTAGGTCAAAGTGTTTCAAACAAGGTCTAAACTAGGAAAGGGAAAAGTTGAGTTGTTAGGTCTTTTGTCCAAACATGGAGTCAAAAGCTAGGCTCAAACAAATAGGAATGTACTAGGACTTTTGGCCAAATTGCATGAAAATATATACTTGAAACAAAGGCTAATGTGATTTGATTTAATCTAACATGTTTGGAAATAGCTTTGACATAGACCCGGCACATGAAATAAAACATAAATATGATCAGTTGGCATAAGGCATAAGACAAAATGATCTTTGAAAAAGGTTGTGTTCTCCTAAATAAAGGCACAAATAATGATGAGCATAGGCATCAAACAAACAAACCATCAATAATTTTCAATTTTGGGTAATCAATTAACCGAAGTTATGTAACCCAAAAGAGAAATATCTAAGTATCAACCCCACGAATTGAGGCCTAAACAGAAATCAATCAATGTTTGGATACAAACTTAATAAGGCTAATTAAAAATCACTGTTGAAAACTAGGATTGGACCAAATAGGCTAGACAATATTGGATAGCATTATGGCACAAGATAGAGGTCCAAATGGTATACACAAAATGGTTTGAAACAAATGGTTTTCTTTTGGCACAAGGTAAACTAGTCTTGAAACAAATTGAGCAGCCCAATAGTGTAAGCATGCTTAAATGATGTGGTCAATGTTATGTTTCAAAAGAATCAAAGGCACAAATGGTTTGACATGATTTGGGTAGCATAACGCTACCCTCTACAACTCAAATGACACACATACAAATAATTTTTAGCAAAAATTTCAAGGCATAAGTGTGGTTTAAAATGGTCGGCATAACACCTCTTTAGACAAAAGAGTGATGTATAGACAAATTGGTTTTGACATGGCTTATACACAAATAAACAAGTTTTAGTCTCAATATATACCAAGAAAATAATGACAAAAATATACTAATTATAATCGTCCAAATCCTAACAAGGGTATGGCATGTGGGGTTGACTACACTATCAAGTTTCAAATGTCACTAAGAGTATCAATTACACAATGACTTTCATGCCAAATAATACAAAATAAAAGCATGGATTTTGGGTTTGTATCACTCATCTTATTTCAAAAAGGTCTAGTCCTTTTTGCAACCACTACATCCTACTATTTGCTCAGTGTAGTGTGATGTCTGAAGTACCACTACGTCCCGTGTCCAACTCTAAAGGAGTCAAATGAAGTCAATACTAGGAGATGAAACCCCAGGTCAAAACTTCCCTAAAGAGCTTGTGGGAGGTAATGACATCCCCCTCGCAAGCCAATATGCATAAAAATAAAGAAAACATGAAATAGAAAGACTTTAGGGTCATTTTTAAGGTCACCCAAACTATGACGAGTTTTTGGGGAGTGCTTTAGATGACATTCTTTTAAGCCTTGGACTAGGCTTTTTGTAATAGGAATGGCACTTTTGATTCCAAGGGTTCCCTAAAGGGTACAAATGGAAGATCATACATGTAACACCCCTCTCTTTTCCAAACAATATTAGATCAAACAACTATTGAAGACAAAAAACTTTTAGAAATATGAGTTCATTTTTAAGCACCAAATTTGAAAGATTGAGTGGTGTTCATTTGACCCCTTGGTCTTAGTTGTAACTTTGAAAAATAATGAAAAAACATTTATTTAAGCACATCAAATGTTACTTTAAGCACCAAAATAATGTTCCTAATTCATTTTAAATCATGCAAAATATGTTGTAAAACATGATTTATCAAACTTGAAATTTGCTAGTTACTTGTCTACCCTTAAGGCATCACCCCAAAAGCAAATATGTTAGATTAGAAACATTTTAATTGGATTTTCCAAAAATTTAAAAAAATATATGAAACTTTAAGCTAAAATAATTCCAAATTATTAAAATTTAGGAGAAAACATGTGGTTTTAAAAATAAAATCATCCAAAATGGAGTCCGTATGACCCCACACCAAGCATTTTAAAATAGATATTGGGTTTGTGTTTTTAATAAAACACAGTGACCGACATCAGTTATATACCACTGACATCAAAAATTTCAAACCAAGATATAACCAATGTTATTTCTACTAATTGAGGTCAGTTGAGCCAAGTAACCAATGTCGGTATTTTTTGTTGATGTCAATTACTATGTAAACCTGTGGCAACAAAAAATGGAAAAATAAAGTTAGAAAACCAATTTGCAAGAGTTTTAAAAGCTCAAATAAGTTTCTTAATGTTGTAAAAGGATCTCCTTTAGTTGTGAAATTTGTCTTGTCCCATCAATCATGCCATGATATGATCTAAGAATTTGACTCAAGAGAGGATGGTTAGTATTGTGTTAGTTCCAAAATGAAAACAAAATGAAATAAACACACTAATAGAATAACATGTCTAGGCCTAGACACTAGGGAGAGCTTATTTAATAATCATGAATGAAACACACAACTAAAACACAAAATAAAACTCTTTTACCTTCCTTTAATGCTCCAAAATACTTGTTGTGGTGGCTTGCTCGACTTGTGCTCATGAAGTCCTTGACAATGGAAGCTTGACAACCTCCATCTCTTTTTGGCATCTTTGGATTGTGGCTTGGCTTGGCTTGGAATCAATTTGGCATTATAAAATTATTTCCTTTAATCTTTTTGGAACTAATCTTGCATTATAACTTTGCACTAATTAAGCTTAAAAATGATGTTGTGAGGCCTCCTATTTATAGATTTTTGGATTTGATCAGAATCAACATCAACCATCAATCTCAAGATTGAGATGTGTGGTTGAGGATTAATTCAATTTTGTAATTAGAATTTTTAATTATACCCATCATGGCATTGGAAGAAGGGGAAATTAAGATGCATGGAAGGCATTGATGAGGCATGGGAGGAATGAATCTTGATATTTATGGCATTTATGGCCTAGGGATGTCTTCCTAAGAAAGGAGGTTACTTGATAATGTAAATATCCAGTATTCATTTCCAAAATAAAGTATTCAACAAGTTTTCATGGAACTATTGATTAGGCCTTAATTTGGGTTAATTAGCTTTTAAACATGATTAAGCAATTTATGCATAAATTACTCAGATTGATCAGAATGCCTTGTTAATGGTCCTAAATTTAACTGGATTGGAATTAGAAGGCACTATCAGATGCATTAAAATCATATTCCCACTTAGGATGTTGCCAAAAACAAATAACAAAGGCATGAGTCTTGTACAAAATGTTTGATAGGAAAGAGTAGTCCAGAGCATGCAGGTGCAAATTTAGCATTTTGACTCAAAATGAATTGATTAAAGTTAGCTGGCCCATAAATTGCATTGCCCCATTTAGGGATACCCTAGCCAAAATCAGCATTTGAATATGTTAGTTTCACATTATTTTGTGTGTTTTAGTGTTTTTAGGCCAAATTGTGCATTTTGGGTAGAAATTGGTCAAAATCCTGGTTGGAGGTTATCGAAAGCGAGTTTTAGGTGTCTACAAGAACCTTTTATAAAAATTCATCTTTTGTATGATTCAATGGATTAGGAACATTTATCACTTTAGGTTTTTAATTCTTTCTTCTTCTTGATGGCTTTATATTACTTGGTAAAGAGGCCATGATCTCTTGGTTAACCTTTCAAAAAAAATTAGTATCAAATGAAGGTAGGAAAAAGACATCACCTTTGAGTAGGGGCATATTGTTTGGAAATGTTGGAACAGTAAGGGATTTGATCAATGAGCTTGAAGGAACACCCCCTTCATTATTAATTTATAAATCCTCTATAATATCCTTATGGAGTTGGTAAAAACTATCATAATTAAATGAAGGAAGACTTTTTCCATGTGAATCCAATTTTTGTCTATTAGGTAAAGGTAAAGGATTTTGATCTTCCTTAAGATGGATCAACTTGTTTTATGAGATGGTGGGATCATGGACTTGATTAGAAGGATAATAGCCAGCAACTTTCAAATATTTGATATTATATGCTTTAGCACTTGGAAGAATACAAGAATAATCATTTTTTATTCATTCTTTGAGGGAGAGTTGGAGAGTTTCATAATCATAGTCATCAAAATAATCAATATCATCCATGATAAGAGAGATAAATAACACAAAAATTAGGACAAGTTAGGATATAAGCATTTAAAATAGAATGCTTATACAAAAATTATGCTCAAATATCCAGTTTACCAAATGTTTAAACCTAAATTTGGATGTGGATGCTACTTGGGTAGATAAGGTTAAGAATATATAAATAATAATACACAAGGGTGATTATTAGATCTATAACATGATAATTATATGCTAAACTCATATACAACATATATTGAATTTATTAAAATGTTATAGACTAAAAATAAGTACAACTATGTTAGATATGGAAATGACATAGAAATAATGTACTTAGTTGGTTATGATGCTAACATAGTTCAAGATCTAGCAAAGGTAGGAAGTAGAATGGAAGACGATTTTAGAATAGTCACCAAATTCTAGATTGAGTGACTCTGGAGCCATGGATAGTAGTGGCAACCTTGGACATTAGCATTGATGATATTATCTGAATCAGATGTAAGTATACTATATAGAAGACCTATTGGAAAAGGATGTGACCACTTAGATGCTTCTAAGATTATCTTCGCCTTTGCTCTAGTGCATTTAGATCTAGGTCATGGACTATTATTCTTCATGAAATGGAAAAACCCTAGTTCTTCATCTTCATAATGACCTTGGGAAAAATGAGTTAGTAGGTTAGGACAAGGGGCAAAAGATAGAGTAGATACAAGACTTTTGAAAGTGGAAAAGGTCCAAAACTATGAGGAACAACCAAGGTTTGAGATTGTGAAGTGTACAAGACTGAGGTTCTATATAATTCATAAATATTATCTACAATTGGTAAAACTTCTTTTTCATCTTGAAATTAGTTTTGATTAAATATTGGTCTTGCCTTATTATAACAATGGTTCCTTTTGAATGATTATTGCACTTGATGTTCTACTAGTCCAACCTCCATCATTAATGTTGGACACACTTGCTCCCTCTTGATCTAAAATTTATTTTATGTTTCTCATCATTAGTTTCTATATGATTCTCCAACTACTTTTCACACATCCTATCTAATTTTAGATTCAAATACATTGAATTATATTTGTACATTCTAGCTCTCCCATGTGTCAGTTGATGTCATAAGTAGTTGGTCATACATTTAGGCAACTTCTTCCAACTGCTCGGCCATGTTGTTACCTTCTACCCATGTTGACTCTTAACCCCATATATTGTGTGATCTTATTGAGAGTCATGCCTTGTTGTGTCATGCAATTCCAACTCCATTACACATATCCTTCCCTACATAATCATGAAACTAACTAACTTTAAGCCTTCCTTTTGTTCCTCCACTCATACTTCTTGCACAACTAATATTTATAGCCACAAGATTCCTTAGAAGCTAGGATTTTTTTTCATCACATTAAAACTTGAATTTTGAGTCAAGTGTATGGTAAATATATTTAAACCAAAACTACATATTATAACTTGACCATGTATCTATTTTAATCCATGTAATTATAAAGAATATTATGGCTAACAATTGAAAGTAGGTGAAAAACAAATCTCTATTATCAAATATCAAAATAGGCCATGTTGAGTTTTAAGATTTATCCAAGTCCAATGCTTTCCTTATATAGCAAAATTAATTTCACCAAAAGTTCCCCATAATACTAGTGTTTGTTTTGCCTACACAACCATTTATTCATTTCTTCTACTCATCAATATATAAAAACATTGTGTATGAAAACTAGTATATGAGGTAGATAAACCCTAGTCAAGAGAGAATAAATAGGAAAAGAACATGTTTGAATACTCATGATTTGACTAGTAATTCTAGATTATTTCAAATCTTTGTGGGAATCAAAACCCTTTTTATTGGCCCTACTACATTCATTGTGTTGTGAGTTATTTTGTATACGATACCAAGGAGATTGGCATATTGTGACCTATTATGGGCAAAAGAGTTTTAATCCTCAAAGGTTTGAAATATGGATAGGGTTTTCATAAGGGAAGTTTCTCTCTAGAGATCAAAAAATAGTTGACACACTAGTCAAGAAGGAAAGTAGATAAATTCTAGACATGGAAGATCAAATATGGATGGACATCAACATTCATCCTTCCTCCAAGAACATGATGCAACTGGAGTTCCATGGAACATAGGAATTCAATAGTCCCAAGATGACCACAAATGGACCCAATAACCTTGGACATCATTTTAAAGGTAAGGCTTTTGAATTTTAACTACTTGATGAGTTCACTGAGGTCTTTGCACACATTTACCACCATACAATTGTTTTTATTCTTAGAGGCATTCCTTTTTAAAATATTTTTCATAAACGGACATCTCAAGTTTGGGAGGAAACTAGGGAGTGGAAAATTGATTATGTAAAGGGGTTAGATAGAGGATATGTCTCTGTTATTTTTTATTCCTCTAATTTTGCCTAGGTGTCCCTTCAGTATGGCACATGGGTTATTTCTGGCCAAGTTTATTATTTTAAGGTATGGAATCTCAAATTTTGCCTTAAAGGGTCATCCTTCTCATAATATCTCATGTGGGTTGAATTCCATTTTCTTAACCTAGTTGTTAGGCCCTTTCTTTGTGAGTTATCCAATCGGTTGGGTAATGTTCTCTGGTGTAAAAGTGACAAAGATAAATTTTAAGCCTTTGAAACCATCCTAGAGTCTATATTGAAACAAAAATTTCACAACCATTACTCACTTCAATTCAACTTTATGGCCTCAAATTTAACCAACTCAAACTTTTTGTTTACCTTAAAAAACCTAACACTTGTTTCTATTGATGGGAAGATGGCCATATAATCTAGGACTGCCCTAAACATAAGCTCAAACAATAGAGGATAAATGAACTTACTGCCAAGACATCTACCACATGACCCTTATTTCCATATAAAATACCATCTCCAAACTTTAACAACCCTATCACCCTTGGTCCCAATCATAGTATGTATAGAAATGATATTCAACTTATATTTATTAACTCAACTCCTAATTTTGTTTCAAAAATTCAAGTTAATGATATGCACCACCCTGACAATTGGAAGGTTGTTGGAAAAATAAATAGATCCTCTTAAAAGTTAGAGCCCCTACAAAGGTATTTAATAATAAAATATTTAGATGCAATGTCTGGGATTCACACAAAGTGACAGGTAATATCTGATGGTGAGGATAGATCATGATCAACAAAACATGTTGGATGAATCACATCTCTATCCCCTACCCCCAATCCTAATTCCAATGATTTCACCTTACTTGTTGATAATGAGGTTAAGTAGTGTCTCTCTCATGGTGTCCCTTAAGGATATCCCTAATCATGATCAACAAAACATGTTGGATGAATAGTGATTTATGATGAATACTAAAACACCAAGCACATCTAAAATATTATCTACCAAAGTGTTACTGCAGTAAAGAACCGAATTGCTAACACCTTGTTGTTCAAATGGCATTTTCGAGCTGAATGATAGTTTCCAAAATTATCACAACTTTACCGTTATAACTTTAATTGACCTTAAATTTGACACAAAACTTGTAATATAAATTTTATATCATCTCACCAAATTTATAAATCCAATTCACTATGGAGTTAAATAAACCTCTTTCCAAGTATCGCAAACTAAATAAATGATGTATATTTATAGAAACAGACTTTACACTAGTAGTGTAACTCCAAATGAACTAAAATTTAAAAAATATCTTGTCATTGTTAGTTAATATGGTATCACCAAATTTCACCATCCAATTATTCACTACATTGAATAACTATTCTTTCCAAATGTATATGTCTTACTAATCCATGTAGATTGACATAAGCAGACAAAAGATGCTTGCATTTGTTATGCCCAAAGGAATAATTTTAAAATATCATTCTTATAGGTTCACAATCTCACACCAATAAATCCATGAACACAACACACAAAAAACCTAAACTAACACACTCCATCATGTTTTTAGTTTATTCAAGATTGCATAAAGCCTTGCATGTTCCTTCATTATACACCTGATGTTATAAAATGTGAGCTCTTGCTCACATAGATATAATAAGTGGAAAACCAACTCTTTTTTCCATGAATCATAATTTTCATGCATTCCCTTATAGCACACTAATTACTTTAATTGATCTTCACTTTTTCTCATCCATATCTAGTGCTTTCTTGTTGGCTTTATTTCCTTTCTTATCTTCTTACCTCTGATCTTCTTTTTCTCTTCTCTACTCACACCTCCTTCTCTTGTGGGATTAGACCCACCATAAATTTCCCTCCTCCACCACAGCCCTATCCTCTTTTCCTCTCTCCATCTTCTTGTGGTCTGAAACCCACCTTCGTTTGACCATCTCCACCAAGATGTTTGTTATTGCATCTCACTTTCCCTTGTGGGCTTGAACCCATCACTAATTGACCACCTCTTTCTAAAGCCTTCTTAGCTTTGGATCCTCACTATCCAACTTGATATTAGATTATTTCTTCTATCACCCTTCTCAATTTTTAACTCCTCTTCTTTCATGGATTCCAAAGTCCCATTATTAAAGCCACCATGGTTGTTCTCTCCTCATTATTATTTATACCTTATTCTCCTTCAAATGGATGGTGTGAAACCATACTCTCCTCATGTGCATTAGATTGAACTTATTCTACCTTTATTGTTTCCTTCATGGAAATTTGTAACTCCTCATGTTTTCCTTCTTCTTTCACCTCTATTTTTTTATTCAAATAAATAGGTAAATTTATTTGGTTGTCTTCAATCCCTCTACCCTCAAAAATAGAAAATCTAAATGCATTACCTTAATTCACCAAGGATGATTTTGCCTCTTCTAACTTATGGGACACCACAAACTCCTTCTCATCATCAAATAATGGGTATCCTTATTCATATTAAACAATTATCACTTCAACATCCTCTTCCATGAGGATTCCTCTCTCTAAGGGCTACTCACAACTTTCCTCCTCCTTTTTGTATTTTAAAATAGACTTAGGATTATCACATAGAAACCTCACTATATTTTTGTAATTCAAGACAACCTTATTTTATGCACACACATCCTTCTCCTTGCTACTTATTTAAGTAGACTTGAACTACTCACATGAAAAATTTCCTCTCATATTGCCTTTCATGGAAATATGTTTCTTCGTATCTTATCTCAGAAGCCTCAAGACATAAAGCTTATTCATCAACTCTACGTTCATTCTTGGGTGCATAAAATGACCCATCAATCTGGAAACCATATGTTCCTAACTCCTTACCTTATTCTTTCCTTTTCCTTGTCTCCTCTCTTGGAGATCTCTCCAATATATAGCTACAACTACACACAGTTTATTACATGTAATCTTTACCTTCATGGGGTCTTCTATATTTTCCTATTCAAAAAAAAATAGCTATACTATCCTTTGTAAGAGCTTATCAATTCTCTTTTTACCACAAAACAAATCAATATCACAAATAGACTTACCTTTTTCCTTCACCATGACCTCTAATAGTATCTTTTCTTTTTTAATTGGTCCTTTATCCAAGTTATCTAACCTTGCTTGTAGGGGAAATAACCCCATTGACATATCTTATTCATCATCTTCACTCATAGCTACAACATCTCCACATTGTGTAGTCATCTCCATCATTTCCAATCTTGGGAATTCTTTCACTATCTATGAAGTCTTATACACCTCATGTTCTTCCTCCTTTATGTGCCATCTCTCTAAAATTAGTAAACTTCTCTTTCAAAACCTACAATATACTTTAAAAAGAGCCTATCTCACTTTCTCAAGACTTTCAAGACTTCTCTCAAACCTTTAACAAACATATCCTCACTACTATGAAATCTTCTTTTTCATAACTTGTAGGTCATTCAACAAACTTCTTTTTCATAACCTATAATTGACTCATACAAGAGCCTCATACAGTAAACCCAACAAGTAAAAACCTTACTCTAAAACCAATTAGTGCAAGCATAATATATTAGATCTACTTAACTACTATATTTATCTTTGTGTTTCTCAAGTCAAACATTCATTCATGGACACACTTTTAGCACATACTCAAACTTGATGCACTTAACATATCTTCATTGCATTTAGATTTTAAACATATAAAGTAAATACACTCACACTCACACTCTCAAACACATACCTTGATAGGCTTATTAAACTATATGAAAGAGTTATAGACTCTCATACAATTCATTTTGGACTGATACAACTATTTATATTTCTCTTGGAGAGTTTTTCTCATTCACAGCTCAACTTTCTCTCTAAACTAACTTCATTCTTATAAATCTAGTATCCCCTTTAACATCCTATGATTCATGGGTCATTTATTCAACTTCCCTGGCATCAATATAATGTACAAGATTTTGGAAACATTTAGTTTTTCAGATTAAACACCAAACTATTAGTGATGGCTCCTTCTATGTGTCATAAAATAAAGACAGTCACGCATAACTATCAAAATTTACCACTATACCAATTCACAATGTGAAACTTGGCATGTAGGATGAATAAATAAACACCAAGAACATCAAAAATCTTATTTATCTATGTGTTATTGTGATAAATAATGAAACTATGAACTCTTAGGTCAACTAACATTTTCAAGTTGAATAAGAGTTGCCAAATCTATCATAACTTTACCACTATAACTCTAATTGATCTAAAATTTGACATAACTTGTACTCTAAATTTTATATCATCTCACAAAATTTGGAAATACAATTTGATATGGTGTTAAATAACTATCTTTTCAAGTGTTTTTGACTAAATAAATGACATGATTGATAAAAATAAATTGTACATTAGCGTTCTAACTCCAAATGAACTAGACTTTTATGCATAGCTTTTAATTTTCAAGTAATATGACCTCACCAAATTTCACCATCCAATTATTAATTGCATTGAATAAGCATTCTTACCAAATATTTATGCCTTAACAATCCACATAGACTGATAAAATATCTATGCATTGTTCCATGATAAATGAATACTACAAGATCATTCTTAAAGGTTCATAATCTCACTCCAACAAGGCCACAAACATAAAACAAAATAAAAACCCTAACTAACATACACCACTCTATTATTTTTTGATGCAAGATTGTGCAAACCCTTGGATGTTCCTAAATCACCCTCTTTGAATGTAAATTCCATGTCAAACATATATTACAAGTTCATCCTTCTGAAGTTATTTTCCTCCAAGAGGTTAAATTTGGTGGCCCTACTCTACTTTTTAGCCTACATTGCATCGATAAACACATATTACACTATTGTATATCTCATGAATGTGAATGAAAAGGTGCAATTTTGATCCCACCACCCTCCCTTTATTCCAAGATTATTACCATCAATGAAGACCATGCCCATAAATGTGTTTAGGATATGGTCTATGTTGAGGAGTGAACCATTAGATTTTGATCATTTTATGCTCCAAATATATTTAAAAATGCATTACTCTTTTCAATTAGATGAGCTCAAATATTCCTCCTATGAATTAGATATTAGAAGGTGATTTCACCATGGTTGAGCACAAAAGAGACTGCAAGTTGTATCACTCATCCACTCTCTCTATTGAATAATTTTCAGCATGGTTACATTGTCACAACTCCTTGGGAGTATTTAACACAATTTATAGATGTATAGCTTCACAAATAGGTAATTATTTCACTTGGTAGAATAATCAAGTTTGATATCAAAGGCATCTTAATAGACTTGACAGGTTCTAAGTTAACACATTTGTGAAGTCACTTATTGCCTTTCCTTATTTTACCACTCTTAATGACACTATCATATTTGATCATCTCCTTATTTTCTGATCCTTCATCTTGGACCCTTCTTCTCTTTCCTACACTCAACTCTCCTTCAAGTTAAATATTTCCCATCTCTCTTCCCTACATTCTATGGCTAAACTTTTTACTATTTGAGAGCTGCAACCTTGACCCACTTCATATTTAGCATGGATCTTATGGTGGGAAGTTGGTGTGGCAAGAATAATTAATTCATAAATATCATCTACATTTGCCCCACCTTTAATCTAGTAATGAAATTATTGGTTTAAAGTAGAATAAATACGTACCTAGGTGTGTATAACATACCTTGTCTTTGTTTGAGTCCAACTTGAGTGATTTTTTGGTGACTGACCTACAAACAATTATATAATTAGTGCATATAATCTAAAATTGAAAACATTCAAAAGATTGAAATTGAAAGAGGAAGGTTTAGGAATACACCTATGTATCAATGCAACTGCCTTACCTATTGGAAACTTGAGATGAAATATGTATCATTATAAATCACTTAAACTAAGATTAGGACAAATATATAAATATGGAAAGTGTAGTTATCTAAGGAGATATAGAGAGATTGGAAGGCACATGCCCCTAACCTTAGAGAAAAGGTGAATTACAACCTAGTTGAGATTAGCTCAACCATGCAAACCAATCATACTTATAACTTGGTGAGCATGAGTAAATAAAGTCAACCCATACCATATATTTTTAGAGGATGGATGATGTAATCAAGTCCAACTTATAAATTTTGAAAGATTGATTGATTTAATCACCTCAACCATAACAAAAATTGAACTAACTATTGTAGTAGACTAGCTCAATATAATCTGTAATAGTTTAAAATGGTGGGTGATGATAGTCTATATAAGATTTTTAAAATATTAAAGTAATTTATATTTTTTAATATTAGGCACACATTTTATGGCATATACACCTTAGATATGAATCATGCTCAAACTATGTATAACAATGGTATCAATGTATTTAATTATGTCACAACTGTGAATCTCAATTATATAACTGTGTGCTTTGGCCAATTTATAATTTTGCATAAGTGTGGGTATCATGTTACCATAACTATTAGAGTATATTATTGCTCATGTTTTCTAGGTTCTAGATAGGTTATTTATCTTTTCCTAGTTTTATCCCATATATGGATTTATCCTACATTACTTTGACTATCTTGCATCTTCGTTCTCCTTGCCTACTTAAGCAAATGATCTCTATTATATTAGATCTCTCATTTATGAATAACATTTGGTTTATTAAATGTGTGTATGTTGAATCACTCATGGATATAATAATGGTTTGTTGGAGAGATATTGGTTGAAGAGTGTTGTGAACTCTTTCATGGTATCAGATCCACCCTCCAAATAACTATTATTCAGCATTTTTTTGTTGCAACCTGTCTATCATTTCCAACATCAAGAATCTGACTTGGTGTAAGGTTTTTTTTTTGACATGGTTGTACACTTATTATTGATCGATCTATGATTTGGCTTAGTATTGTTGTGTTCTGCTACAACATTTTTTGAGATATTTTGGTCAATATGTATAGATCGGTTCAAGCATTACATTTTAAAACATTGGTTTTAACATCAATAGCATCATGGTTTTAATCTATCTTGGTTCAAATTATATATTTAATGTTAATGCATTATATTGCATTAGATTTATCTTAGACCCCTGCATCAGTTAATATTATGACAAGTTTTTTTATATCTTGGTGAGATCTATTGTGCATCCATTACTTGAGTTATAAGGTGTATGGATTATTAACTAAATAGCTATTTTATCTCTTTCATGATCTAAAGGTTGAGATAGACATTAGTGAAATTTGACAAAGGAAGATTGTAGTGGGAAAAGTGGTCCTCCTTTCAGCATCATTTCTACTATAGTCTGACAAATTTGCCAATTTTCATTCCATAATAATCCCATGGTGCCATTAAGAGGGTTCACCATTCCTTCAAAGGATTCATACAAAGGTGATTCATCAGATTTATTGGATAAAAGGTAGTAACATGTGCCTATGGCTGTGATAAAAGGTAGCTAACTATGGATGAAGCAATGTGCATTTGCAAACCTTCATTGATTTAATTTGCATGAGGGTTCTATAGAATTTAGATTTGTAATTAAAAAGTTATGGTACATGCCTTTGCATTGGATAGCGAGATATTATCATCACCATGCAATGACAGATCTAAGGAAAGTGTGATATTTCATTTGCCTAGAAGGAGATAGTTTTGGGGTTAAGGAAGTTTGGGAAGTAGATAGCACCCAGCCATACTCACCTCATGTGTTTCTCTTAATTTTTGCTCATTTATTAATCTTAGAAGAAGATAAGAAACTAGTAATAAGGGTGTGGTATAAATACCTAGTTGTTGATACATGTGTAATCTAGACGAGTATGGAGAGCTCCTCTTTGTCTTGGAAGGAATAACTTAAAGATAAGAAAGCACAAGTAAAAGGGGTTGTCATCAAGATAATTAGGTGGACTACCTAGCATGAGCTAGATCTAAGAAGCGTGAGCTTGCTAGGAGGCTATCCATCCACTCTTTGATAATAATTAAGTTAAAAATGATAAAAGAAAGATACTTGCATTAAATAATAGAAAGTACTAAAATGAAATATAAGAAGTAGATGAATTTTTGATAGATAAAATGACTAAATATAGAAAAAGTGGGTCAATATTAATGCTAAAGTGGATCAAGTCAGATTTAGAAAATTAGGTAAGGGTCTATAAACATTTAGGGACACAGAAAGTCAAATTTGGTTGGGGGAAGGGGTTAGAAATAACTTGTTATTATTTCATGCCACAGTGACCATTGAAGGTTGGGCTAACTATGAGTGATTAAGTTGACCATCGATAGTGGGGTAACCATCGATGATTAGGGTGACCATCAGTGGTAGGTGTTAATCATCGATGGCTATCTATGGATTTTTGGAAGTGTTTAGAAAAGAGTTACAGACTAGATCAATGATCAGGTAAGGGTCTGGTCAAAAATGGGAGGTTAGAAGATAGGTATAGAAAGATCTAATTTAGGTCTAGAAGTCAGAAACCAAAATAACAAAATAGAAGTATAAATATATCTATTGCTTACTAAATGGTTGATGGTTGATGGCTAGTGCAATTTTAGTGGAGTAATAGTACTTTACCTCAAGAGCAATTTTGGTAGAGGTTTAGATCTTTGTCACTATTGCTAATTCACTATAAGAAGACTAGGTGGTTGGAGAGCTTGAATACATGTGTGCAAGAATGTTTGTGATGATCTATTTCACCTCCTACTCCCCTCTTTTTATAAGCAAAGAAAGATGGAGGATAGAAGGTTCGCTAGTAGGTTGGCTTATTGATTCTAATGCTTGGGATTTCATTATCACTACTTAAGGCAAACATATTTAATTTTGCCTCATTAACTCACACATAACTAGTGATGTGTTATAAGGGTGAGGACTTGATCGTGGATGAAAAAGCTAATTATCAATGGTTAAGTTGATCATTGATGATCGAGTGTCTAGAGGCAAAGGGTCAAGATAAGTTAAAAGGGGTGGTTTAAGGTTTTTTAGTAAGTTATTGAGTTTAGTTAGCTAATTATCTAACTAGACCTAAGGTCTGATAGGTTGGTTAGTGGGTCAAGAAGAGTCAGGTGGTCCCTAAGGTATCCAGAGGCATTTTAACATATAGTACAATTTTTAGTGTCTACACTTTGCCCTTTTTTGTTATGTGGATTTGAATTAACAAGCTATAAAACAAAAATAGATTGCTTGGTTGAAGGTTTATTTACCCTAAGTATAGGAGGAGGTGTTCTCCCTCAAACTAGGAGTGGATGAGGTGAAACCAAAATTGACTTAGGGTTTGATAAGCAATGTATGGTGAGTCATGAGGTTGGTGATAAAATAAAGGGGTGGTTGGGAATTTAAAATGCAAATAAGCACACAAAATGTTACTAAGTGTGATAGTCAAGATCACACATAGACTAAGGTTGATTCTAGAAGTACAAGTGATATGGTAACTAGTCCACAATGTTAGTCATAGCTGATCAAGTTACTCTATAATTCTCTTAGATAGGGTTAGTATTTTCATAGGTATTTGAGGTAAGAAGTGTTCCTTTGAAAAACATAAATGGTTTAGTTGTGCACTAGGTGGTACAAATGCAAATGTTCAACATGGCAAGGTTGGTCGATGTGGTCAAAAAGACCAGGTAAGGTTATCATAGAATATGTGATTATTCAAGTCAAAAATGGCCAACATCGAGTGGACATGGTCTAATGGTTGGGTAGAGAAGGGTAATCTCAAAAATTTCAGGTTTTGGTATGGGGGAGAAAGATTATCTCTAAAAATTTGGCACCTAGGTGTGGGTACCTTAAAAAAATTTAAAATATGGGCTCTCCTGACCATCAGCGATCAGGGGTTCCAAGGTCAACCATTGATGGTCACCCTAATTGTTGATGGTCAAGGGAAAACCCTAAAAGGTTATAGGATAAAAATTGAAAATGAAATTTCATTTTCACTTTTTGTAATTTGACCTCTGAGCTTTGTCTACATTTTGATGATCTGGTGATTTAGCTTTTAGCTATGAAAGGTTTGACTGAGTGGTTAATAATGTGGTGATTTTTGATTGGTAGCTGTTGGGGGTGGAGGTAAATCCAAGAACAAACACACCTGTTCTAATTCCACCTGTTAGGATCTTGCTCCTCAGAAAGAGCACAGTATGATTACCAAATATAAGCAATTGAATATGCAAAAATAACCAGAAACACAAGTAACTAGAATTCACCAATAGCACAGAATATGAGAGACAATACACTATCTTGTATTAACACTATACAAAAAAGAATACAATCAAAGAGCCACCACACTCTTTCACCTTACAGAGATTCGCCACACCTCAAGTGTACAGTAATTCTTCTCACACACACTCTCCTACACAAAAAATGGTCCCAACAACCAACTCACACATAGAATTGGTGTTCACCTCACCAACCAGTCAGTAATAACCCTGCCGGTACACCAAGCACTCTATAGCACTTCAAGCTGATCTCTCATGAACCTGCAACCTGCAATTCAAAGACCAAACTTACATGTAGATCCCCAATGAGCTTGCAACAACCTGCAACTCACAGATCTTACAACTAGAAGGAACTCTTCCTTTCTATCTCATACATTAAACAATACATGCCAATGGGTCTATAAATAGATCCCTAACTCAAACAATAACTTAGACTCTTAATTTAGACAATTATCCTCACAGCCCAAGACTCTAACTGGTCTCAACATGCAAACTCTTCATTCACTTAACTAACTGTTCGTGAAACGAGCAGTTCTAGAACACACAGGCGACCGACGTCGATCCCTGCTTGTCTGGTTCTGCCGACTTACTGCCGTCGCCGGTGGCCTTCTGCACTGGTATCTACCGACGTCGGTCCTGCTATCGACGCTGGTGCTCCTGGATCTCAGCAACCTTCTGTTCCATAGTTTGCAAAGGGTTGAAGCTTTTAGCTCCACAACCTAACAATCTCCCACTTGGAGATAAACAGCTGCAACCTTTACATCATCTAGTTTGTTCCCTTGGCTTTGTATCCCTCCTCAAGATCACTCTTGAAGACCAACCACCACAAAATCCGTGGTGCAAAACCTGTCATCCAAATTACCTACCACATCCGCATCTACAACCATGTAGAAAAAAAACTTGACCCTGCATAGCATGTGCACCTGCTGTTGGTCCCACTGAACTGCCCTTCAGTATTACTCTCCCGGATTGACTCCAAACTTGTGACAACTCCCACTACTTGGGAGAACTCAGGTTTAGTACATACCATGCACTCAACCTCATTATGTGAATCAAGACACCTGTTCTATGAACTGTCTAACCATCGGCGTGCTAACCGGTCTCACACAATCATCCTGAAACAAAGTCAACAAGACCTCCATGTCTCTAGAACACACTCATGCCAAAGAATCTTGCTGCTCCCAGATTCTCCATGACACACACCTGAACTAGCTTTACCTTTAGTTCAGCAATACCTGTATATGTAACCCTACAACAAGCACATCATACAGAAAATAGGATAATGTAGCTAATATTATCCAACCTGGTAAAGAGAAACACAATGATCAAACCTCCATTGCCCTGCAGCTAATACAAGATCATATACCCTGATCTTCCATCTCACGTATCCATTTCCGCTCTTCTTCATCCTTAACATCCATTCGTCTCTCAGTGCTTACTTCCAGCTGGCAACTCTACCCAAAACCCCTATTTGGTTCTCCTCCAAGGAATCACATCCTCATCCATGCCAAGCTCCCACTGTTTCTTGGATCTACCTGTTCTGCTTCTTCAACAACTTCCTGGTCCTATGCCATAAGTGAGCAACAAGTAGTGTAAAGAAGGGAAATGACGAATTTAGGAACTTACTTACACCTTCAGTCCTCCATGTGGGTGCTTGAGACTCCATGACAACTCGCTGTCCACCCAAAATTTGTCTCAGTGACTGATGTCAGTCACATCTCAGTCTACAGACGACCGATGTCGGTTTCCTTTGACTGCCTCCTTGCCGACGTCGGTTTCCCCTGGCCGACGCCGGTCCTTATCTGCCCTGAGTCACCGACGTCGGGCTGCACATAGCCGACGTCGGTCCCTGTCTGGACACCGACGCCGGTTTTCTTGCCGACGTCGGTCTCTATGTTTTTCTTGTGAGACCTGACTTTTTCCCGTGAGCTCCTTTTGGATCAAACCCTTTTCCAAATCACCCTTGCTCTGCTCAGAATTCCTCTGCACCTTGTGCTGAACTCTGTCTGTCACTTTCTCCTTGAAAACCAAGGCTTTCCTGTTCTTGTCACTAACATTGGATTCCTCAAGAAACCTCACCTTCTTCTTCTGCATACAGAAACCACGATCCATGCCTTCCAAATTTGAAAGCATACTCTTTGACTCAAGAACAAGCATCTCCTTCTTTTCTATGTGACCAAGCCTATTAACCCACATCTCCGAATCTACAGCTGAAGTAGATAACCCAGAAAGAGAATCAGTAAAACAAGTAGATAGATAAAGCGTACCTACTTTCTTACCTCTAGCTACAAGTGTACCCTTGGTAACCTTCCAAGAGTCTGCTGTGAGAGTTACTGTGCAACCCTCTTCACCCAAACTTCTAACAGAAATCAGATTTCGCTTCAGAACTGGGACATGCATGACCTCCTTTAACACCCATGTGTCACATGTCTGCAATTTCAGCTTCACTTTACCTTTGCCAACAATCTGAAAAGGCTTTCCATCCCCTACACAAATTTCTCCAAAGTCTCCCTGGACATACTCATGAAAAAATTCCCTATGTGGGGATGCATGAAAAGAGGCACCTGAATCTAATACCCAAGATTCTACTTTATCCAAAGAACATACCAAAGCATCTTGTGCAATGTAACCCGCAACATCTGCTTCTTCTCCATGTCCTTCATGCTGATCTTCACCCGATCTACAATCTCTCTTTAAGTGCCCTTGCTTTCCACATTTCCAGCAGGTTATTCTGCCATACCTGGACTTGGATCTCCTGCCTATTTTTGACCTTGATTTCCCACGCTCTGTCTTCTCTCTTGGCCTTCCTCTTCCTTCAACACTCAAAGCATCTCCAGATGATTCACCTGTGCTTTTCCTGCGTATCTCTTCATTCAAGATCACACTCACAACATCATCCACTTTTAAGACGTTTGAAGGAGACACAGTATTAGAAACTGCCATTACCAAACCTTCCCAACTTTCAGGTAATGAACACAAGATTAAGAGAGCTCTAATTTCATCATCAAATACAATATTGATGGAACTTAACTGGTTTACCAAACCATGGAAATCACTAAGATGGCTATGAACAGATCTACCTTCCAACATTTGCAAATTAAATAAACGCTTCATAAGAAATACCTTATTAGAAGCCGAGGGTTTTTCATACAAATTTGCCAAAGATTTCATCAACTCCACCGTTGTCTTACACTGTGATAAGCTGGAAATCACAGATGATTCAAGACTCAATCTAATAGATCCCAGAGCCTTCTGATCAAGAACCTCCCATTCTTCATCTTTCATATCCAAGGGTTTGCTAGCAACCCCACCAAACGGTAAGTACAAATCTTTCTGATACAGATAGTCCTCAATCTGCATCCTCCATAATTGGTTGTTCTTGCCATTAAACTTTTCCATTCGTAGTTGACTATTTTTTGCCATTGCTCAACTCCCACTCAAACAGAAACCCTGTGAGTAACCTGTAATCAAAACACACTACCCAGATCTACACCAATCTGTTAGTATCCCAACCAAAAGCTCTGATACCACTTGTTGGGGGTGGAGGTAAATCCAAGAACAAACACACCTATTCTAATTCCACCTGTTAGGATCTTACTCCTCAGAAAGAGCACAGTATGATTACCAAATATAAGCAATTGAATATGCAGAAATAACCAGAAACACAAGTAACTAGAATTCACCAATAGCACAGAATATGAGAGACAATACACTATCTTGTATCAACACTATACAGAAAAGAATACAATCAAAGAGCCGCCACACTCTTTCACCTTACAGAGATTCGCCACACCTCAAGTGTACAGTAATTCTTCTCACACACACTCTCCTACACAAAAAATGGTCCCAACAACCAACTCACACACAGAATTGGTGTTCACCTCACCAACCAGTCAGTAATAACCCTGCCGGTACACCAAGCACTCTATAGCACTTCAAGCTGATCTCTCATGAACCTGCAACCTGCAATTCAAAGACCAAACCTACATGTAGATCCCTAATGAGCTTGCAACAACCTGTAACTCACAGATCTTACAACTAGAAGGAACTCTTCCTTTCTATCTCATACATTAAACAATACATGCCAATGGGTCTATAAATAGATCCCTAACTCAAACAATAACTTAGACTCTTAATTTAGACAATTATCCTCGCAGCCCAAGACTCTAACTAGTCTCAACATGCAAACTCTTCGTTCACTTAACTAACTATCCGTGAAATGAGCAGTTCTAGAACACACAGGCGACCGACATCGGTCCCTGCTTGTCTGGTTCTACCGATGTCGGCCGACTTACTGCCATCGCCGGTGGCCTTCTGCACTGGTATCTACCGACGTCGGTCCTGCTGCCGACGCTAGTGCTCCTAGATCTCAGCAACCTTCTGTTCCATAGTTTGCAAAGGGTTGAAGCTTTTAGCTCCACAACCTAACAGTAGCATGTGTGTTTAAGGTGATCCAACTTGAACTAATATGTAGGGTAGATGAGGATATGGTCAAGCAGTTAGATGTGGGCTTCATCCTTAATGATAGTTGAGGAATGAGGTAGGGGTGTTTCAAAAATTTTAGTTTAGTTGATTTTATTAGATTGAAGTTGAATTTGTGTAGTTATGGTTTGACTTGGTAGGGTTTTGGGGGTTTTGCCTAGATTTAGGTTGTGTTCATGATTTTGGAAATGTACCCAATGAAATTGAAAATTGAGGGAGGATTTGGGTTGGGGATAGGATCTAAAATATAATTAGGTAATTTTGTAGTTGGATTTGGTTATTTTGATGGGGTTTTAGTAAGGTAGGTTAGGTGGTTTACTACCAACGATCACACATAGTGACCATTGGCAGTTTGACCTGACCATCGATAGCCAGGCTTAACCATCAATAGTTAGCCACTGAAGTAAGAAACTTAGTTGATCATCAGCCATCATTAAGACCATCGATGGTTGAGTAATTAGGGAAGGGATTATTTAATAGAAAGATATAGAAAGAATTGTTTTAAAATGTTGTAAGGGGGTATGGGGTAGTTTAAAAGGTCAAATGTTGTTAGGATAGGTTATGTTCAAGTATTTGTAAGAGGTTAGGGTAGTTGAGATCATTGTTGGATAGATTTAGGTGTTGGTTTGGTAGATTTAGGTAGGGTGTATGAAAATTTTATGGGGTAGGGTAGATGTTTATTTGATAGAAGTGTTAGGTGTTGAAATTGGTTAGGGGTAAGGGTCGTTTGTAAGGGCTAGAGGTAATGTTATAGAGGTAATGGTTGTGTGTTAATTTGGAAATAGGTTGATGTAGGTGGATGGAGGTTGATATAAGTATATTTGGGTATAAAGATTAAAATGAATGGAAATGAGTAATGGAAATGCAAAACTAAGTGTGCATGCTAACTTTGATTTTTATAGGCATGAGATCAAATCTAGATGAGGGATCGGGTTCCTAAAATCTTTATAGAGGTCCATGGAGGGATGATTGAGGATGATTTAACATACATAGGGGAGATCAGCCTCAGGGCTATGAGATATTATCAATAGTTACCACAAGATGTGATGATGATTATGACCCTCATCGAGAGATGGGATCTGGCCATGAACAACTTCCTACTACCAACAAGAGAGATGAACATCCTACTAGAGGATGTTTTCAAGATTACTTGATTGCCTATTTGAGGGGAGCTTATTTACCATATTAAGAGTGATGAGAGATGAGCAGATAGATCTATTGTATAGTGAAGATTGGGCCCTTGCTAGGTGGCATGTAGGTGGTTTTGGTTGTGAGCCATTGTACCAGAGGGCTCTAGATGAGAGGCATTTAATGACTATGATGATGATGGTAGTGTCCTATTTTTTGTTACCAAATTAGAGTAGTGGGTGATTTCTTGATCTGTTATTAGGAGTGTTGGTAGAGATGTTACTTGGGAGGATAATTTTCAGGTGGGCACCAATTTTATTAGTCTAAATATACAAGGATATCTAAGCATTTTGAGATCATAGGAGATATGGGATCACTATTGGATTTGTGTTTCATT
Source organism: Torreya grandis (assembly GCA_037957365.1). Taxonomy (NCBI): domain Eukaryota; kingdom Viridiplantae; phylum Streptophyta; class Pinopsida; order Cupressales; family Taxaceae; genus Torreya; species Torreya grandis. The sequence continues at coordinate 92,680 of JARHVA010000143.1, read as the reverse complement.
TTTGGGCATACGAGCACATCAGGGTCATGAGACCATTGGTTTATGATGGATTTTAGAGTGGGTTTCATTTGATGGAGGGGAGACTATGCATTGATAAGAGCTAAAGGAGGGGTGATATATATTGACTGGTTCAGAGATGCCATAGATGGATTAGTTATGGGTGATGTAGTGTGCAGGCCATATGTTAGTTTTCCAAGGTGGGCCTTTTATAGCCATCATACATTATCCTTACAGAGCTAGAGATGGATCTATGGGAGGAGAGAGGGTGAGATTGAGCTCATCCTTTTTTATAGAGTTCTTAGGCATTTTAGACTAGTGTAGGGGATTATAGGTCTATTATCAAGGTACAAGGAGGATGTTGATTTTTTTTTACCAAAGCCATAGCTAGAAGAGGTATTCCTAGATTATGAAGATATATCAATTAGAGCAGGGGTGGATGATGTTGGTGTCATCATTGGCTATGTATCATGGTACTAGGCACTTTATATAGTAACTAATTTTAGATGGGATGATGGAGGTTGATAGGCCATGGATGTGGATCTAGTTGGTGGAGGTCCATAGGGATAGGTATAGGGTGGATAGCAAAGAGTAGCATTGGCTACTGCATAGGCATATATTATAGAGTTATAGGGAAAGGTGGCCACATTACAGGGCCAAATTGTGACTTTATAGGGCCAAGTTACCAATGTTACTACTGATAAAGATTAGGTAAGGACCTCCCTAGGTTTGGTGACCCAAGAGAGGTATACCTTGAGATAGAGGGTAAGAGTAGCACTAGCACCAGTAGGACAACCAAGTACTATCCCTATGGCATGGTGTTTGTCCACAGTGGAGGAGTTGAGTATTATAAGGCCATAGTTCTAGCATAGTGTCCTGAGTAGCCTTGATAGGGTGAATATAGAGATAGTTTAACAAGTGGGGTAGCTATGGTGACTCTAGGTTAGTGGGCTGTGTTAGTGAGTGGACAAGTAGCCATCCTAGGAGGATCAACACTAGATGGTAATGGTAGTGTAGGTTCAAGAGGGGCCAGTGGTAGTGGTGGCCCAAGGGCATGATATGATATGATAGGTATAAATGTACATGATTTTGATATCAGACTATGTGTTGATGATGCAAGATGTACATGCTTTGAGAGAGAGATTTATACATTATTACATGTATTATTTATTTGATGACATGATGTATATGATGATTTTTATGATGTTCATGATGATGATGATGATATATATATGATGTATGTTCTTGGTTCATGATTTTGGTTTTGATGTTTTATACCTTATGCTTATGAGATGTGGACTTGGTTGCTTTTAGGCATGTGATGATTATAGATGATGATTTTATTTTGTTCATGGGTATGATGTTTATAATTTATGGATGTTTATGACTTATGGATGATTTGATTATGGTTATTGATATGATTTGATATGATGTTATGTGATGTGATTTGATGTATATAGTAATGGATATAATGTTTGATTATGGTTATGATGTTAGCACATAAAGTAAGTTAGATAACAAACTAAACATGAGAAAAGAGATGAGAATCATGAGAAATATGTCTACATGAATAATTGATAAGAGGATAAAGAAAAAACATGATGTATTTTAATTGGTGAGGAAAAAACAAAAAACAAAAATTAGATTGCCTTAGGGAACCCAAGCCTTTAGAATGCTTCACATTAGCATGATTTGGTTGATAAACAAGAGTCTTGATCAAATTGTGTCAAGTAAGCTCATAATCCCTTGATTTATATATGGTATAAAGGGGAGGTAGGTGGTCGGTGGAAAGGTAATGGGTGATAGGTAAGGAACCTTATGTGGGTTAGTTTGCCCCTTCTATAGGTGACCTAAGAACCATATTAGACAAGTCCATATCTTCATGCAAGGTGTAGACTGATCAATTTAGGAAGTCTACTAATGTTAGATATGAAATCCAATTGCATATTTTTTGGGATAGCTTATTCTTGATTTTGATATAGGGTCTTTTTTTGCTTTTGTTTTTATAGGTTTATAAATTTGATCGATACAATAAGCTTCAAATGATTACTTTTGACCCATTTGACTTAGCCATCCTTCAAAGGAGTGGTCTAGGTTTGGGTTTGTTTATTTGGTAGTTATCCTTCAAGGGAGTAGTCTATCTTTTAAGCAATCTAGTTTTTAGGTAGTTGTCCTTCAAGGGAGCAATCTGCAATGTTAGAGAGATGTGACCTAAGTGATTTTTGGTAACCCAAATTGTTTTAATGTTAAGTTTAGACATGGACTTATCTATATAGACTTAGATTTTTACCTTTATGAGGCCAAAACTTTAACATAAAAAGGTTAATGGTAGGTAAAAGGGGTGCTTTTGAGAGACAATGACCATGGTATTTCATCTTGTTAGAGATGAAAAGTATCCATGAGAAGCATGATATGGGTAGAGTTTTGGTACCCACATTTATGATTAGACTATAATTATGATTGTAAATCACATGGTTCTATATTTTAATTAATTGTCCTTAAAATGATGGGAGGAAGGTGTGAGGGTAAAAATATCGTAAAATAAGGGACGAGCTTAAGTTAGACAAGAAGGTAAGTTTTATCCCTATTTAACAAAATAAAGGACATAGATTCAAAGCATTGAGAGGCTCAGGTTTTGGTTTGCCTTGAAGAGAGGATAAATGGTAAGCTCTTGATCTATACTTATGGGTTATGATGTAGGGTCCAAGCTAATTGAAATAAAATTTGCCTCTTTTTCTTTTCTCCATATTGGTTATATTGGTTTTCATTGAGGAAGATGTCTTCAATATTAAATTCTAATTCTTTTGGTGTTTATTATAGGCATGTTTTATTCATTCTTGATAGACATGAAGATGGTTAAGTGTTGTAAGGTGATGTTCATGAAGTAGATCAAGTCATGTTCGATGTTCTTAATGATGGTCACTCTCAAAAATGATATCTTGTAAGGATATGCGAAGAGAAGGAATTTGGACTTCGAGAGGCAAGACTACCTCTACTCTAAAGACTAAAGAGAAGGGTGTAGCACCCATAGAGGTTCAAATGCCAGTGTAATAGGCCCATAAAGTGAAAGGGATGTTCAAGTGTTAATCCTGACCTAAAGTACTGACTACTTTGGTTAACATTTTATTAAGGGTTTTGTTAGAGGCTTCCACCTGTCTATTCACTTGTGGATTATAAGGTGAGGAAAAGCTTAATTTGATGCCAAATGTATCACAAAGACCTTGGACTTGCTTTTTCTTGAAATATTTACCACTATCAGTATTGATCTTATGGGTAACACCAAAATGATAGATGATATGATGGTTGATGAAGTCAACTATCTTGTTGGCTTTGGTTGAGATTATAGAAATGGCTTCCACCCATTTGGTGAAATACTCAATGGTGGTGGTGATGGATTGGTGTCATTGTGAAGAATGAGGATTGATTCCCCCAATGAGATTGAGTCCCCATTATGAGAAGGTCCAATATTCTTTTGATACTTGAAGGCCATGGGTAGGTGTATGATGTAAATTTGTATATTGTTGATATTTAACATACTTTTTTACATAATCATAGTAGTCTTGGTTAAGGGTGGACTAATAGTAGCCAAGGTAAAGGATACATTTAGCGATAGCTAAACAACTAAAGTGTCCCCCATATATTCTATCATGCATTTCCATGATAGCATGGGAAACTTCATGATTATGTAGACAATGGAGAAGGAGGTCGTTAAAACCATGCTTATAAAGGATTCCCCCCAGTATGGTATAATGAGAGGTACTATGAACAAAGGCTCTTTGGGCATTCCTAGAGAGATTAGGAAGAGTGATGCCAAGGTTGAGGTAGTTTAAGGTTTGCTCATACCATATGTTAGATGGAGATGCTTCTAAACTACAAATAGTAGGTAGGGTAGAATGGATATAAGAGGTTGTGATAAAGCAATGGATGGTGATAAAGAGTTTACAATTGATATGTTGAGATGGGATTTGGGAAGCAAGGGAAGCCATTGTATCCATAAACTTGTTGGTAGATCATGGAATAGATTAGATAAGGAAATAATTGAATGATGTTAAGAATACATCTATGAGTTGCTTGTACTTTTTCAAGACATAATTCTTACATTGGTAAGATCCATTGATGATCGACCATAAGTTGGAAATCACCAAAGACACTAATGGTCTTAATTCCCAAGGCTAAAGTGGTTTGGAGACCTATCACTAAGAATTCATACCTAGCCACATTGTTGGTGTACTCAAAATCAAATTTGAAATAAAGGAGAAGGAATTCACCATCAATTAGAATGAGAATAACTCTGGCAACCCCACTGCACTAGCATTTGGAGCCATCGAAGAACATGGTCATTTGGTAGGTGGGGTATTCCTAAGAAAGAGTTGTGATGGACTCATCTAGAAATGCAAGAGGAAGTAGTTGGTTATCTGGTAGAGGGCCTTCAACCAATTGATCAACAATGACTTGTCCTTTAATTAACTTTTATTATAGAAACTCAAGGTAAAACTTAGCTAAAAGCATGAGCCACTTATCCATATGTTAGTTTTGGTATGGTTTAGAGTGCATGTACTTGAGTGGGTCAGTGTTAGTGATGATTAAATTTTTGTGATTAAGAAGGTAATGGAAAATATTAAAAGCCACAAAGACTAAGGAGAGGCAAATTTTCTTGAAATGGGTGTACCGAGTCTCATACTCTATAAGTGTTTGACTTATGTAGTAGATAGCTTGCTCTTTATTTTGTTCATCATGATGAGCTAAAATTGCCCCTAAGGAATGGTTAGTGGCAAATATATAAAGGTATAAGGGTTGATCCTCTTTATGAGGGGTAATAATGGGTGGAGAAAGGAGGTATTCTTTGAGTGAATCAAAGGCCTGTTGGCAGTCCTACTCCACTTAAAAGATGTATCCTTATTAATAATATGGTAAAAGGGTTAGCATCTATTTGATAATTGATAGATGAAGCAATGAATGGATTAGATCTTCCCCTATAGGATATGGAGTTGCTTAAGGTAGGTTAGAAGTGGCATCTCTAAATTTTCTTTGAATTTGGTAAGGTCTACTTTGATTCCTTGAAGAGAGATGATAATCCAAAAGCTTTCCAAATAGAACCCTAAAAATACATTTCTTAGGGTTGAGTCTGACATAGAAATGGATTAGGCATTTGAAGATGATGGTGAGAATGTCTAGGTGGTCCTTAAGATGTTTGGATTTCCCAAGTAGATCATTTACATAGTCCTTATAATTTTATGAATGAGATCATGGAAGATGTAGGTCATCGTACACTGGTAAGTTGCTCCAATGTTCTTCATACCAAATGGCATGACCATGTAGTAAAAGGTTCCCCATGGGATGATGATGGAAGTTTTATGTTGATATTTAGGTAAAATCAAGATTTGATTATATCCTAAGAAACCATCCATGAGAGATAACATCTCGTGGCTAGTTGTAAGATCAAAAAGTTAGTCAATGCTAGGCAAAGGAAAGTCATCCTTTGGGCAAGCAAGGTTGAGGTCACAAAAGTCAATATAGAGGTGAAGTCCCCCTATGGGCTTGGTAATGGGAATTATGTTATAAACCCATTGAGTATAATCAATGGGTTGGATGAAATTAATAGACAAGAGATGTTAAAGCTCTTCTTTGACTAGAAGGGCAATGCGAGGGTGCATCCTGCAAAGCTTTTATCAAATAGGTTTAGGATCAAGATGGGTGATAATGTTATGGAGGGAAATAGAAGGGTTAATTCCAATCATATCCTGATAAGACCAAGCAAATTCTATGCTACGATCATGAAATAAAGAAGGGTAATCTTGTTGCTCCATAGAATCTAAGGATTGATCGATCTTGATAATGTGAGGGTTATCCTAAGTACTCAAGTTGACATCGATAGTGGATTCATTCAACATGGTTTGGTTCTTAAGAGGAAGGTATTTGTGGATAAAATAATCCCCTACACCAAGGTAGGTAAGAATAGAATCATCATTCTAATGCTGGATGGTGTTAATGGTAGGAGAATCATTTTCTACCATTTCAGGATGAATGAGAGGAAAGGTTTTAGTTTGACCATCCTTTTGATAAGTCAGGGGGGAAACTAATGGTATTAATCAAAAAACATTAGGAGGGATGATATAAAAATCCTCAAACTTTGAAAGAGATGGTGTTGGTGAGGATGGGATGTCCTCCTCGATGGTGGTGATGGGTTTTGGTGAATTGATTGGTTCTTTTGGTGGTACGAACCTAAGGCCAAATAGCTCATGAGGTTTCTAAGTTTTTATGGAAGGTAACTCATGAGGTCCATGATAATATTAGCCTAAGCCAAATTCCCTCTAGGCACACTTGTGAATGTATAATTTAGCAAATGTTAGTTTGTCAAGATAGGAGAATTCAAAGGTAAATGGTTGGATGGTAGAGATAGTGGTAGAAGTAAAAAGTGGATGATCAAATCCCCCATAGATTAAGTTGGTTTAATGGTTAAGAGGCCCGAAAGGGATGATGGTTCTAATGTTGGGGTCATAAATAGGATCATGGATGAGGTTCTCATACTCTTGAGGAGTATGGAAATCATCCAAGGCTAAAAGACAATACTCCCCCAATGAGTTATGTTGGAACGTGGGTTCCAAGGGGTTCTCTATAAGGATCTAAGAGAAGGGATAGATGAGATACTTGAAACTTCATTGATGGTAAGGGTGGAGGCGTTGTTGGTTTTGGTTGGTGAGGTGGTATTGTTTTTGGTTGGTGTTGAGGTGGTTGAAGGAAGAATAAGAACATCATTAGGTCGATATGTCATGTTACATGAGGCAAGAGGAATAGGGTCAGCTCTTATGGTAATAACTTGGCCTTAATGTTTAAATTTGACACATTAGTGTAAGGTAGATGGGACACAACTCATGACATGGATCCAAGGGTGTCTAAGTAAGACATTGTATTGGAACTCACCCTCTACAATGTAAAAGAGTTCTATAATGGTGTGAGGTCCCAAGTGGATATGGAAGATGACTATCCCCAAGGTAGTGGCTATAATATCATTAAAAGAGTGGAGGACTATTGTAATTTTTGACATGATATTCTTAGGCAATGAATTTGGTCATAAGCATGGGAGGACATAATGTTAATACTATCTCCTCCATCAATCATCACCCCTTTGATGAAAGTTTGATTGATGTATGTAGTGATGAAGAGGGGAGGATCAGGATCTTCAAAATGAATAAAAGATATTTTTGAATCCTAAAAGGTGATGAAGGTATAAAGTTAAAGGGCCCAAAAAAAGGATGCAAGACATTGAGGGTCTTCTGATTAAACCTCTATTGATTGTAGGGCCTCTATCAATGCTTGGTAGTTATGGGGTAAGGTGTTGATTAGTTTGTAAAATCTCATCTTAATTGGTGTTTGGTGAAGTTATTTTAGAACCACTCCTTGGATGGATTCAGAAGGGTTAAAGGGAGAGGCACCCAAAATGGATATTTTGGGTTTTAGTGATGGTAAAGGTAAAGGTGAGGGTGTTTGGTTTCAGTTGGAAGGCTGAGGGGTGGAAGGGTATATACATGGTATAGACACTTTGGCTTTTGCCTTATCCCTTTATTAGGCCCTTAAATTAGGTAACCATATAGATAATGTGGATTAAGGGAGGTGTTGGGCTAGATGGTTGCTTCGGAGAGGAAGGTTTGATGGCCTCAAATGAAGGGATGGAGATGGTTGTTTCCTTTATTTGGGTGTTAAAAAAATGGAGGGTAATTCAACCACTTTAATACATGGAGTGGGTGAAGAGGTGGTTGAATCAATGGTTATTTCCTTTGGTATTTCTATCAAAGGAGATGTGGATAGGTCCATGGTCTCATCGAGCAAAGAAAGAGGGGTGGTTATTTCCTTTATTTGGGTGTCCAAAGGAATAGAAGGAGAGTCTACCACTTAAATGAGTGGAATGGAGGAAGAAGTAGTTGAGGTAATGGTCCTTTCAATGATAGGTTCACTAATAATGACATTAACCATATCAACCTCATGAGCATGAGATGATTCTAGTTTATTATCATCATAGTTGATATAAGGGGCATGGTTGGGAAAAGCTTTATGAAATATATCAAGGGACTGATTAAGAGGTGCATTAGAATTATCAAATACAAATTCTGCCTTATAAATCATGTTTTGGACAATGGTCTTAAATGTGTTACACCTATTAACATCATGTCCAATGACGTGGTAGAAAGCACATAAATCATGCTCATTGTACCAACCAGGTGTAGGGTGAGAAGCATCAAATTGTTAGGGAGGTTTTATGAGAGAAAGTTGTATAATGTTTGCTTTGAGTAATTTGTCCAAAACTAAAGCATAAGACTCCCCTATCGGAGTATATTGTTTTGGGGCAACTCAATTTTGGTTTTAGTTTTGGTTTTATTAGTTAGAAGAATTAGAGGAATTGGTTGGGTTAGGTTGGTTGATAGTTGGTGGTGGAGAAGTTTTAAGAACAACCAAGTTGGCGGATGCCTTTGGTTTGGTATTGGGATGGTTAGATTGATTGGTGGTTTTGGTGGAGGAAGGCTCATTTGATTTAAAGCTAGAATTTTTGTTCTAAAATTTCAATTTTTCCTCATAAATGGATCTAATTTCCAATTTTTGTGCCATGGTGAAAGCCTCATCAAAAGTCCTGAAAGTTTGAACTTGAAGAGTAGAAGAAATATGCTTAGCACAACCCTGAGAGAATATCTCAATAAATTTGGGTTGGGTTAAGGAGAAAGAAATTTGGTTGATAAGACCTCTCCATCTATCTATGAAATTGGCAATTAATTCATCATCAAATTGACTAATGGAGTAGAGATCGGTAATAGAGACCTTTTTAGATATATTGACTGAGAAATTATCTAAAAAGACTTGGGCAAGTTGAGAAAAGGAAAAGATGGAGTGCTTGGTGAGAGCACTATATCAATCCAAGGCTAGTATAAATAAAGACATGGGAAAGGTATGAAGGAGAAGAGCATCATCATATGCAATCAAATAGAAAGAATAGCGAAATGCTCTCAAGTGTTGTTGGGGGTCCTCCTTACTTTGAAACTTGGAAAACTTGGGTAATTCCCATTGAGGAGGATAATATTTGATAGGTGTGGATGGATGGATAGGTTCATTGTAGATTTTATCATAATATAAAAGGTTATGGGACCCAACGATAGATGACTCTAGGTCGGTCATTTTATCCATTAATATTTTGACCAAATATATTTGAGGTTAGGAATCTCCATAATTGGATGGTAAGTTTGGTTGAGGTTGGGTGGCAGCAATATATGTATAAGTGGTATAAGGTTGAGAAGATACCACATATTGGTATGAGTTCATTGTAGGTTGGGATGGTGCCACATAAGGGTTGATGGGCACAAAAGGTTGGGTGGAAGGTGTTATGTATCCTTATGGATTAGGAACATATTGGTACGATGTCATGGGTATTTGTTTTAGTATTGATATGGACTGATTTAGTGGTATGGATGGGTTGGTAGTTGGTTGGGGATGAGTGGTAACTCTTGTGCTAATAGGTGGAAGGGTAGGAGTTATAGAAAGCACCAAATTTTGAAAAGGGTTGGTAATCAATGGGTTGGTGGTGATAAGAGGAATAGTGGAAATAGGGGTAGAAGATACCCCCATGGTGGATGAGGTATGGGTAACAAGAGGTGAGGTTGCTCCTATATTGGAGGTGTTAATTGGTGTAGGGGCTGTTTTGTTATTGGCTGGGATGTTGGATTAGGTTTGGGTGGTGGTAGTGGATGGGATATTGCTAGAAGAAGATGCTTGGGTGATCATAGGTTGGGTAGAGGTAGCACCAACCATAATATGGGGAGGCATACCATAATTTGGATCCATAGGAGGAACCAAAGCAATAGGGGTGTGGTGAGCTAAAGTGTTAAGGTAATGTTGGACGGCCACAAGGTTATTATCGAGGAAGGTAGAGAAATATAAATCACCCTCGACAACTATCTAAGGCATGGTAAGAGGGGGAGAAAGATGAGAAGAAATCTTAACATCTGAAGTATACTCCATGGAAAAAGAGGAAGAGGAAGATGGTGGTCCTTGGTTGGTTTGATTCCTCAATTGTTGTCTAGTAAAGATCGTGTGAGGAATAAAAAAGAAATGATGAAAAAATCACAACTCAAACACAAAGAAAGCAAGGAAAATAATCTCAATGCAATCAAAGCATACACTAAAGTGTGTTTAAAACTTAGTATTTTTTTAGATCACTTTTGGCTTATGCCTTAGAAAGTGTGAAGAATAAAATTTGGTTTGTAGATCAGGTACTAAAGAGATAATCTATGGTTAGTTTTAGGTTGTGTTTAGGTGCTCAAAAATAATTTGTATTGAATGTCAGTACATGGCTTGATATTGGGTCCTACCCCCTCATTTCACATACTACAACAATAAGGGTATCAGGTGCTTAGCCAATATATATTAAATTTTAGAGTTTATACTCAACCAGAGAGTTGATTTGGTTCTCCCCTTGGTAATGGCCTCCAAGTAGGATTGTCGAGAAAGAGTAAGCTTACTGCTAGGTGATGAAATCCTAGTCGTGCCTTGTCTCGAGTTTATTTTGATGGGTTGATTAATTATGTGGTTTGGTAAAGTGTGTGATAAAAAAAGTGAAACTATGATTAATTACTTTGCTTTTAAGTTACTAGATGAACTAAAACAAGTAAGCAATCAATGTATGCAAGGTTTATTTTAAGCCCAAAAGAAATTTCAGATTTTGTTATATGATCAAAGAATGAAGGAAGAAAGGGGCACCTAGGTGATGTTAGGGTCCCACCAGGCATGTCAAAATGTTTCTCTTAATTTTTTATAATTTATTAATTTTGGAAGAAGATAAGAAACTAGTAATAAGGATGTGGTAGAAATATCTAGTTATTGATGTGTGTATCATCTAGACAAGTATGGAGAGATCCTCTTTGTCTTGGAAGGAATAACATGTAGATAATAAAGCACTAACAAAAGGGGCTGTTAGAAATATAGTTAGGTGGAATACCTAGCCTGAGTTAGATCCAAGAAGTATGAGCTTATTAGGAGGCTATTAATCCACTCTTTGATGATAGTTAAATTGAAAATGATAAAAGAAAGATATTTGCATTAAATAATAAAAATTACTAAAATGAAATACAAGAAGTAGATGAATGATTGATAGATAAAATGATTAAATATAGAAAAAATGGGTCAATACTAATGCTAAAGTGGATCAAGCAAATTCAAAAAATTAGGCAAGTGTCTGTGAACAAGTAGGGACATAGAAAGTAAGATTTGGTTGGGGTAAGGGGTTAGAAATAAATTATTGTTATTTCATGTCACAGTGACCATCGGTAGTTGGTCTAACCATCAGTGGTTAATCTGACCATAAATGGTTGGGTAACCATCGATGATTGAGGTGAATATCAATAGTTGTGTTAATCACTGGTGGTTATCTGTAAATTTGTGGACATGCTCAGAAAAGAGTTGTAGACTGGATCAATGATCAAGTTAGTGTCTGATTAGAATGGGAGGTTGGAAGATAGGTGTAGAAAGGTCTAATTGAGGTCTAGAAGTTAGAAACCAAAATAGAAGTACAAATATGCATGTTACTTACTAATGGTTGATGGTTGATGCCTGAAGCAGTTTTGGCAGAGTAAAAGTACTTTGCCTCGAGAGTAATTTTAGTAGAGATTTAGATCTTTGTTGTTGTTTCTAAATTATTGGAAGAAGAGTAGGAGGTTGGAGATATTTAATACCTATGTACAAGAATGCTTTTGATGATCTATTTCACCTCTTACTCCCCTCCTTTTATAGGCAAAGAGAGATGGAGGATAGAAGGTTCCTTAGTTGGTTGGTTTACTGATTTTGATGCTTAGGAGTTTGTTAGAACTACATAAGGTGAACATATTTAATTATGTCTCATTAGCTCACACACAACTGGTGATGTGCTATAAGGGTGATGACCTGACCATCAATGGTCAGGTTAACCATCGATTGTTAAGCTGACCATTGGCATTTGAGTGTCTAGAGACAAAGGGTCAAGGTAAGTTAAAAGGGGTAGTTTAAGGTTTGTTAGTAATTTATTGAATTTAATTATCTAAGTAGCTAACTAGACCCAAGGTCTAATAGGTTGGTTAATGGGTTAGGAAGAGTTAGTTGATCCCTAAGGTATCTCGAGGCATTTTGACATCTAGTACGATTGAGGAAGTCTAAGAATTTAATGATTCCAAACCATACTTGCCTCATGTATGACTCACCATCATGATTTATGAATATGTCCTTCACTTTGATGTTATATGTCTCATCCTTGATCCATTGCTAGAACTCATCCTTAGCATTATGAATAACAGTGTCATCTACAAGATCTATAGTGTGGGTATCAATAGGGGATTCAGTTCTGGCAATCAAAGCTATTGAGGTCACCCCTACATTGGTAGAGGTCATAGTCTAGAGCATCACTTGTACTGGAAGGTAATAGAAGATGATGGTGGAATTTTCAATAGAAGGTATAGATCTATTCAATGGATCAATTGGAGAGCCAGATAAGGAAATTGGGAGCCTAAGAGGTAGATGAAAGGGCCTCATAGTTACACCCTTTAATGCACACATAGATTTCCCACCCATGTTTTATACAGCACTGTACTAACTTTAGGATTTTTTGCCTACTTTATAGAATAATGACAACCTAGGTAGAGTCCAATGCAACCATTATCCAGTTGTCATCTGCCATTGTATAAAATACTAGACACTATAGTTTCCCTATAAAAGTCTAACCTACCATTGGCATAGGTGGCCATTTCAGTGGAGGAGGACTGGGTTTACTCCCTAGAAAATATGGACTACCGATAGACCATGTTTTTGATGCCCATCTGGTGGATTCCAATGGAATGTATTTGGTTTCCCTTCTTAAACTCCTTAAAATCATGAAAAAAACCTTCCCATAAATGGGAATGGTCATCGCCAATTGTAATGAGATAGATTGGATAGGCTCGGTAACTTACATTATTGTTTCCAATAGATATTCTACCAACCTCCGCAATATATTTTCACCAAGAAAAACCTAATTCTACCCTAAAATGATTAAAATTAAATCATGTTTTAATTTCATTTAAAATAGATTTTTAAATTGTTTAATTAAATCTCATTGTATTTATGCTTTAAGTGACCTATTTATCACTTTAGTACTTAAAGGGGTGTACAAGGGAATGGTTTTTTACTTTAGTTGGCTTGAGTATATTCTTTATTCCATTCCAGTTCCAATGAGTAGTTTTAAGGCTAGGTCTACCATAGCCATAGTGTTTTTTTTAGTGCAAATTTTTATTAAATAGGCCTCATTTATGGGAAATTGATTGTGTAATAACTTTTGATCGATAGCTCAAAATTGAGCATCGTATTTTTTAAAAGTTCATATTTTTTCATTTCCCACACAATGGTCCTATTTACATTATAAAACACATTAAAATATAAAGTGTCACTTTCTAAGGGGGGTCTCTTCACATTGGTTGCATTGCCTTGTGCTTATGGTTTGTTGTCATGTGGTGACATTTAATGGTGACACATTTACTATGTTATGAGCATTTGTTGAGGGAATATTCTTTATTTTATACATACCTTATCTCTTTGATTTATCAAATATTAAAGGGTGAGGTTCGGTCTGGTAGGAGGTTAGACCCTCTCACAAGCAACACAAACTTCTTTCTTGCTTCTTCTGGATTGCATTATCATCATTTGTTACACTCATGGAAGAATTTTTGGCTAAGTTAGATGTCATATTATTGAGTGTGTGTTATCACTACTAGGGGGTTACCTAATCCATAGGCACTACTACTTCCTACATTGTACTTCACACATGCACTATCTCAGATGCATTTTTGGCTAATCCTGGCGTCTTTTTGCATGTGCTTTATAGGTTGTTTTTTTGGGTGCAGATACTTTTTTGGTATGTTTTTCATACATGATAGATATTTTATGCCATTTTCCACAACTTCCATCATCCGAGGACATGTTTTGGTACTTTGAAACACTAATAGTTTATGTCATGTCTCCTCAAGGCCCCTTTTTTAGTGCCTTGCCTTATTCTATGGAGATATTTTATTTGATACCTTATTTTTGGATCACCTCTCATGATTATTGATGGCTTATTTGATAGGTTGATATTCTCCTCATTTGGAGCTATTCTGGTGAAGTACAATGTCTTCCTTATTTCCATCTAGTGTTTTTTTGTATGGGTTATATTGTACTTGCAGTGATTTATAAAGTGTCATGGGGGTTTGTTGATTTAGCCTTGTCTACCTTCATGTATTTATGTGCTCTATTTTGGGCACATTTTCACTTCTTTAGTTGCTTGTCTCTTCCATCACTAGTATGACCCATCCTCTTTGAGAGACCTTATCTATATTTTTAACACAATTTTTTCAATAAATGGCAATCTCTCACAGCTTCAAATGTATTTATTATGGTAAATCCTAGTGTCATTGTGTCTTTTTTGAAAGTTTTACAATCTCTTTCAATGTGATATGGAGATATTCTAGTGTATACATTATCAACTTATTCAGTGTTCAAGTAATAGATTCTAACCACTCATGTAGAACCTTTTTCATCACTCTACCCATATGGGGGGGAGGGGGAGCATGTTTATGGTGTACATTCTACTTTATATGTGTTGAGAATCCCTTGCACATGCAATACTCTTTTGTAATTTCATCACCACTAACAATATTCTTGATTAAAGTTATTCTGGTGAAGCCCAATGTCCATTGTTTTTATGATCAAGTAGTGGAGTCAAATCACTCATGCAGATTGAATTCCTTTGTGACCTTCGAGTACTTGGAGTGTGTACTACTTCAATATCATCTTTGGGGGATTTATATCTCTCTCTTCTTCTTTTCTCTCTTTTGGGGGGGATTTTTTCCTATGGTTTTTCTCTCTTTTCTCCACTTTATGAGAGTTATATGTATATTTTATACTTTTGTGAGTGTTTTTTAGATTTATCCTTTGTACATGGGTATCTTATTTAAAAACTTTATTTATCAGAACTCATATGAGAACTTTCCACTTATCTCCATGGCCTTCTTTGTGATTTTTATAGTGACACCAATGTGGTATCCCTACCAGTATTTGTGCTCACTTCTCACCATCTTATTGGAGGGTGTTCAAATAATACTTATTTGGGTTCATCATTCTACCTAGTATTTTGGAGTGTAGTGTTCATATTTAGTTATCCTCGTATTTAACACCATTCTTACTTTCACTTGGTAGTTACAATGACTCGACATCCATCTACTATCGCAAGATGGATTAGCATCTATAGGGATGTGTGGCTTCACACTGCACCCTCTATTGTTATCCCTTAGCTTCACTTTAGGTGGGTATTAGAGCATATTATTTCTCATGCTTGCTAGGTTCTGGATAGGATATTTTTATTTTCCTAGTTTTGTCCTATGTGTGTATTTATCCCACTATATATGTAGAAATCAAAAAATGGATATAAGTTTCAATGTGGATATGTTTCCTAAACATGCCCCCACTGAATCTAGGTGTGTCAAATACTAAATAAGTATGGAAAACATGATTCTAAAGTATGCCCCCACTCAATATAAAAATTATTCCAAATGTGGAGAACATGCCCAATGACATTCCCCCATTGATATGCTCCCCCTTTGAGGTGAGGGAAGAATATAGACCAATAGTTACCTTACCTCAAAAGGATAAAACAAGTGTATAATATATGAATGGAACCATGTAGTATATACAAGAACATGTATAGGTAAATGTAGCATTGAAGTACATAGAACAATGTGATCACATGAAGGCCTAATATCCATGATAAAGATCATGGAAATGTCTAGATAGAAATAGGACAAGCTCAACAAAAAAACAAGCACTCAAAATCAAGTCAACATACAATGGTCTTAAGAGACTATAAACAAGGGGCATATTCAAATGTCACACAATAAAAGAACATGACTTAGTCAAATATTCATAAAAGCAATAATTACATATCCAAATGGACATACAACAAATAATGACATATGCCAATGTCAAATAAATCAAGCAAAAGCACATAGGAAACAAACAAAGGAGCATATTCAAATGCTCGAACAAGCAATTCAATAGCAAGGAAAGACACTCAAGAAAGTGCATAAAGGAAAACATAATCAACCAACATAAAAATATCATAGTATCCTATGGATCAAATGTGTTATAAAAAATGTAGAGTGCATAGCATATCAAGTACCCTATGTAAAATGTAATCATGGATAAAGGCATGTGTAAGTACATAAGAGCTCAAACATGATAATGAAGAGACCATAGAATTATATAACCTATGTGTATCAGGATGAAAGAAGCATATACCCCCAATGTCCACATGACATGAGTAGATGGAAGGTTCAACATCTAAAATAAGAATACATCATGTATATGTGTATTCTTGTATCACACTCAAGTAGAAGCATGATACATATGTGTATGTAGAAGTAACTGATATGCCATCCATTAATATGGAACCAACACATATATGCTAAGGATCTAATATAACATGTTTATGTTGACAATATTTTTGGAGTTTTGAGGTTTATTTATTTATCTTCTTGGTATTTTGGAATATAATAAGAGGACAAATCATCCTATGATCTCATCTAAATAATGGTCCTAGGTATCTCCACATTCAAAATCTAACACAAAGAAATGGTGGTACTACTAAGGAGCATGTATAGGTGCAATATTTTCCACTATAGTATTTGTGATTTTTTGTGTACGTATAATAGGACTATGAGGTCGTAAAGTATTAATAGAATTAATAGGGGTTCATGGAACCCATCTCTATGTGCTATGTGGTTTCCTTGGAATAATAATAGTAGAAACATATTTAAATGTTATATATGTCTGAATATAGTACGTAATATAATATGAGGATTTCATGGAATATATTGTATGTCTTTGATGTAATGGTGTCTCAAGAACTAGCCACTCGGTAAATGGGATTGTTTGTTCCTTACCTTTTTACAGTTGATTAACCTTAGTAGGTTTGATAATTAACTACCTAGGTATATATTTTTTATTGTTCAAGAGGACACTCATATGGAATGCTATAAACTATAATTACCCAATCGGCATGAATGTATTTAACACACCCATGCACTATAGAAGGTATTGTTCAAAGTGTATGGTTCCAAAGTCTTCCCAATAATGTACCAAATATTCCCATGGAAGGTATAACTAAAAATTTAGTAACCATATGTGTGGGACCAACCTGTAAAGGTAAGTCAATCTTGCTAAGAAACTTTTGAGATGTCCCATCGAATGCTCTAACTGATATAGTAGAAGGATGTAAATTATGATGAGTATAACCCAGATGCATAAGTAATGTCATGGTGCAAAAAAAATCACTTACACCATTATCAATAATAACACTGTGTGTAGGTTGGTGATCAAGGAATGCTCAAATCAATAAAAAATGAAGATCATAGTTATCATCCATAACCTCACTATAATCAAAAGTAATAGAAGGTCTCTTAACCATAAGAGGTGTATGTCACATATAAATATCAATAATCCCATCTATTGGGTGCTCATAATGTGATGGAGGATGATGTGTGTTATATGCCATTTGCATTTTTGGTTCTTTCTTAGAATGATCTTGCAAAGGATTATTAAATATTTTCTATTTTTAGTGATCACTAGGTGTGAACCTGATTCCTTAAGAGGATCATCAAATGTGATCTTTTGGTCATCAATGAGGTTTTGGATCTTATGCTTCAAAGTAAATATATTCATAGAATGCCCTGGTCCTTGATGATAATCACAATAATAATTTTCATCATACTCTTTGGGTAGAGATATTTTCATATCAACCTCTATAGGATGAGGGAGAGAATAAGATGACACTCTACTAGCCACGGGAGACTCACGTAAGCATGAAAATTATCTCCTTAGTGAATTAGATAAGACAAGTTGATTAAGATACTATGAAATTACATTAATTATGGTGGTTGTTTACTTTTTAGGCTTAGGATACTTTACCTTATAACTTGGTTTGATTGTAAACTTGGTACTGGATGTAGATGCAGCTAATGTATTTACTACATACTTGAGTTTATATAATGAAATAAGCTTCATTTCACATTCTTGTATAACATAACATAAGTCATCAAAATATTTAAACTTTTTTAAAATAATGGACTCATATAAAGGAGAAAGCAAACTTTTATATAATATGGCTTGAAAATATTTATCTCCCATAGGATTAGTCATTTTAGCAAACATTGTCTTGTATCTCAAGACATATTCATTTATAGGTTCATTTGTTCCTTATTTAATTTTGGTAATTTGAGCATAGGAAACCTTTTCAAAAATATTAATGGAAAAGTGTGCCCAAAACTGATCTGTAAGAAGTTTGAATGCTTTCACGAATTAAAGGGGTAAATCATAAAACCACCTCACAACATAATCATTGAGTCTTCTTAGGAATAATTTTGTCAAAATTTTATCACTAGAGGAATAGCCAAGGCATGTTGCATAAAAGGATCAAATATGTTGTTCAAGATCACCCTTTCCATCATAAAATGTGAAATTAAATGCAACAAAACCAATTGGCAAAGGATGCAAAGATATCTCAAGTACAAGAGGGTTATGTAGCACATTTTGGGAATTAATAACATGAGGAGACTTTAAGGCATTTTATTTAATGTTTGTTACCTTGTCCTCCAAAATTATTTATAATTTGAAGGAGTGTTTGAACTATAGATCCATTGGGGTTTAAATTAGCAAATTTAGTAGTCACCAATGGAGAATTGAACATGGTTTGAGTAGTAATAGGCATTAAAATTGGTATTGTGTTAAAACATTTATTAGCCCCATAATAGATGTAGAAATTGTGTTTTTAGGAAACAAATTTTGAAATACATACCTTTTGCCCCCATTAGAAGTATTACGTTGTAATGTGTTCAGGGGGAGGGTTTTTAGTACATGGGGATGACCCATGGTTTTAATAACATGATCAATAGATGGACCTACTTGGTCATATATGATTTTTTCTTTTTCAATTTCTAATATGGTTTTTAGGATTTCATCAAGATCTTAAGGGTGTTGATGAATATGATTAGGAAATGATGCAATTACTTGCACTTAATCATGATCTATTTGCTCACATGAGACTCGTGGTTTGCATTATCAAAATAATCTTCTATGATAACCTCATGAGTAGGTTTTTCATTCTCAACTTTTGTATCATCATGATGCATAGGATTAGGTCCCTCATTGGTTTGAGACATCTTAAGTGGTGGGAGGGGAAGCTCAATATATTCAATAGTCACACCTCTCAATCTAGGGCTCTACCTAAGTTGCATGTAAAATAATATAATTAAGAAATGAAAAAGTACAATAATCTAAAACTCTAGCTAATTAAAAATCCTAGGAATAATAAATGTTTCCATTCATAGGAATAGGGTTCACTAAAATTTTAACCCTAAATTTGGATGTGGATCCTCCTTGGGTAGATAGGGTTAAAGATATAGAAATGAAAATGCACAAGGATGATAATTAGATATAGAATGGGCTAATTAGATGCTAAACTCATATAAAACATATATTAAATTTATTAAATTGAGATATGTTAAAAATAGGAAGTATAACTATGTTAGATATGGAAATGACAAGGAAATAATGTACTTAGTTGGTTCTAATGCAAACATAGTTTTGGATATGGAATAGGCAGGAAGTAAACTAGAAGAAGATTCTAGAATAGTCATTAAATTTTGGATTGAATGTCTATAGAGCTATGGACATTAGCATTAGCCTTAGACCTTAGTGTTGATACAACTATCTAAATTGAATATAGGTGTTCTGTATGGAATACCTGATGGAAAAGGATGCAACTACTTGGATGCTTTTGGGCTTGTCTTCACCTTTGCTCTAATGTATTTAAATATATGTCATGGATTGTTGTTCCTCATGAAATGGAAAAACCCTAGTTCTTCATCTTCATAGTGACCTTGGGAAAAATGGGCTAGTGGGATCATGGTGTTGAGCTAACTCCAAATACCCCTCTATCAATGGGTGTTGCCTACATAGCCACTATTTCAAAGAGGGCCTCATACTTGTGTAGTTTTTCCCTACGTGTTGGCATGTGTGTAAATCATGCAATATGTGGAAATTAAATACAATAGTGACCTAGCTTGTATCTTGGAAAATTGGGTTCTTGAGTTGCTCCTTTAGTACTTCAAACACATGTATATCTTGTTCAAATGGTTGATATGAAAAAAGGCAAATATAGAAAAGCTTTGATCTATTGATTAATTGATTGAATGCTTTTGATAAATTATGTTGGACCCTAAATTTTGACTCATTATTTTGTATTTTTAGCATGGAACCAACATAGTACAAGAGGAGCATAGCATAGGAAGACCATGACATGAAACCATTACAATGCAAAAAGATAATAACATGGAAGATAACAGTGAGAGAAGACCCAGTAAAAGAAAAAATATAACTATAGAGAACCCAAGAGAATAAGACTCGATGTAACATCAAAAGAGATGGGGATTACAATGGAAATTGGAAATGGTTGAGGAACGATTCTCAAGGACAAACTAGGATTTAAACATCACATGAGTTTTTTATTGGCCTAAACAAAGGAGGACATTTAGTAGAAAGAATATAGCATCAAACAATAATATAGGTGGTGTAAAGGCCCAGGTCCTTAAGATAAAACAAGTAAATGACTATCACAACTATTACTCTACTAAAGATCATTGGCCAATCACCTAATTGTCATTAATAATGTAACTACTTGGTCAGATAAAAACAAGTATAAATACCCCTATGTAGAGATGTGTAAGGTGATTGAACATTGGTATTATGTAATAGATCCTTATGGTAATAATATAATTATGGAGGTTATAATAATTCTTTGTGTTATGTTTCAATTGATTGATAGTTAAAACATTAACAATGGGTTTTCATTATATATAGATATATAGAATATGCATTGTATGAGCTTACATAATCAACACTTTAAAGCTCATGGTAGTTATCTTTGTGTTCTTATTTATTTTCATTGAGGAGACAAGTTCCATAGTTATGTATTTCTTTTTCCATGTCATCATTACTTATATATATGAACAACCTCAAGTATATGATAAGTGTGTTACTGCATAACATAAACCATGGGAACTAGTTTTTTATTGCATGTTTTGGGTGAGTGCACAAAAATCTTAGTCTTGTGTGAAAATCCAGTGTGTAAGATTATTGGGACTAAACAATTTAGTGCCTTAAGAAAAACATGATAGAAAAATACCCAACATTTTGGTTCCATTTCCAAGAACTATATCACTTGTTACATAGTAATGGAAAATGCTCAAAAATGTATCCCTTACAAGTATTGAATAATGGATTATTGAGGTTAACGATAATTTTGTGATTCCCTATCTTGAACTTGGATTTTCTACATGTGCATGGGTGGAATAACATCTCTACAACTCATTATATGAAACCTTCTTTATCTAAGTCCTTATTCAATTGCATGCTTGGATCTCCACCTATGCTCAAGATTGGTCACAAAATTTTGGAAGGAGGCAAGCTTTGATGATAGAGCGTCAAAGGGCTCTGGTATGTTTGGGAACACCATGGACACATTCTATTAATATCTGGTGGAGAGGGGTGTTGAATAGTTACATCTTGGAATATGTTGTAACCACTTACTTTTTCCTTTAAGAAGTCAAGTTCTAGTTTCTCCAAGAACCACACGGTCAGTGTATTAGATACTTTCCACTAGAGGTAAAGAAGTTATTTATTGATTCAAGACTCAAAACTTTACGTATGGAGGGATAAATCCATCCTTCCATGAGTTATATAATTGGGAAGGGAATACAGAGTTATTGGTAAAGAATTTCTGGTTTGGAATGGTAGCTTGTCAGTGGGCATTACGAAAGCATAAATATGATGAAGCTCGATAAAAGATTATAGGTAGAGGTGTATGAAGGGAATAAGAGGACTCAAGAAGTGTTGTTAGGATTTTTAGGGAAGCAAAATGGTATAAAGAGGACTCACCAACATTTGAATTGCAACCAATGCCAGTTTTATCATATGAGGGAGAAACTAGCCAGACAAAAAAGACTAAACAACCACATTTGAACCAACCCAGTTCCCCAACCATAGTGCACACTTGTGTTTTTGATCCAGATAATTTAATCATAAATAATTAGGATACAGATAGTGTAGAGTTAGAAAATGATCCTATAATAGAAATTATAGTTGAGCCAATATTAATTAATAGTGAATTGACACTTTCTCTTCTTTTTCAAGCATATTTCATGGCCCAACTTAGTATGCCTAGTGGACCCAACATTCATAGTGGGTAGAGTACAAGCAAAAGTATTATAAATCAACCTCCTACTATGCCCAACATCTTAGGTGCTACTATGAGAGGAGGACTAAGAGGTAGAATAGGAGGAAGTGGTGGACTTCCACCTCTAGGTATAGGACTTGGGGGTTCTCAATAACCACTATCACAAGTACCTCTATATACACATAATATTTTCAAAGTTTATCAATTATTGACACTCTTTATCTTGTATAAACCTGTCGAGTCTCAATCTTTCTAAGTGCATGCCTCAAGGGTGCACCGGGAAAGGGGTGGGTAGACCATTGGTGCTTCATAGGATTTTTGTCCATTTTTGCCACTTGTTATCTACACACTTGTCTCCTATAACCATTCCCCTAAGCTTTGCCTCATATTTTTCACCCTCCTCTAGACTTTACCATATTCATTATCCCTTTCCCTAACCTAACCCCTTTTTGGTAGTTTAAATGGCATAGTCGACCACATCAACCTTGTATTGTTATATTTACAAAGTTGACTAGGAATTAGGTCAACATAGGTCATAACTTAGTTTTTTCTAATTTTAATACTAGATTGACCGAGTTGACCTTGTCATCCTAAATTTTTGGAAAGGTTTAGGGTTAGATCTACCTATATAAACACATTCATTTTTCCATTTCTAAGAGAAGAAAAGAAGAAGTAAGATATATTGCACATCTACTTATCCACCATTTTACTTAAGGAGCAAGCTTAGAGATTCATACTTTCATTGGAGATTTGAATCTTGTCTTGTTGAGAAGTCTTTTGGATGCATTGATAGTTTGTGTAGCCTAGAGCTAATTTATCATCCTTACATACCATGATAACCTCTTGCAAAGCACCTTGGCCAAGGCATAGATTGAGGCTCGGTGGGTTCATCTTCAAAGGTAAGTATTCCTAACTTATTCTTCCTTTGTAAGAGTAGATAGATGTGCATTTGCACTTCTATTCCATGCATTAGGATTTTGTATACATTGACATGAATATATGTCTTCTATGAATTTTCAATTTTCATTTTGATTACCCTCACTTTGTGCCATAAGCTTTGGTGAGCACTAGATTAGATTTTGCTTTACTTGCTATTAGTTTAGTGACTATGAAAACATAGGACCTAGTTAGGGTTATTACATATTTTTGCTTGACTGGAGGCTTTGGAACCCTCCCTAGTGATATTATTATGGTAAAATATCCCTTGGCTAGGTCTAGTAGATCCATATTGGTCATGACCCCAATTATCTAATGTATCCCCAATCAGAAGTGTAAGTAGGATTTATCTTCTCTGAACTAGGATTGATTTATAGATATGTTGGAATTCCCATTGCATACATTCTGGTGAACCCAATATGAATATAACCTTTTAATATTTTCTTTCACACTTTCACTTCTATCATTTTATTATTTTTCTATATTTATGATACTATGTTAAACCAAAGGATATAGTTCTAAATTTTGTGCACATGTTTAACACACAGTCATACCAAAATGACTTTGTTTTTTTGTGAAGGTCTTCATCAAATATAGGTTACTAGATTGGATAAGCTGGCACATTTCTCTTCTTCCATCCTAGATAACAAACTATGTCAAACAATTTGACTTAGTCCTATAGTCAGCATCCATATCAATAAAATAGGTCAAACAAGTCAACTTAGTCTCTCAGTTAGCATCCATATCAATATAATAGGTTAAACAAGTTAACTTAGTCTCTCAGTGAGCATCCAAATCAATAAACTAAGTTGAACAAATCAACTTGGTCTCTCAATCAGCATCCATATCAATAAACTAAGTTGAACAGATCAACTTTATCTCTCAATTAACATCTAGATCAACAAACTAAGTTGAATAGGTCAACTTAGTCATCTTATATTATTTCAATACACAAGGTTTTGCAAAATTTTGTCAAACCATTCAACTTAGTTTGTAGAATTTGAAAGCACCATTCAAGACACTTTAGCAAAAAATTTACAATCTTGATCATCTTCCAACCCACCAATGTTCCTCTCTTTATCTCTCTGTCAATTTATTACTTCATTATATTTCTCTCTTTATCTCTCTATCAATTCATTACTTCATTATAGTTCTATTTTATGAAATTTTATAGTCTTCAAAACTGCAACCCTACAGCAAACTAAGTAGACTTGGTTATGTAGCCTATCTTCTATCTAAAATATTGAGTTGACCTAGTTGACTTTGTTCTTAAAGACTCTTACTTCCACAAAATAGTAGCAACCCAATCGACTCTATTCTATACTATTTGCATATAGTGTCATCTTAACTAACTCTATATTGTTCTAAATTTGGGAATTAATAACTATTTGCTAGTAATTAATTCACACTTTCATTTTTATCTATTTTCATGCTTAGATTAGCTCACATATTATAATTAGGTGGTTTTTTAAATTACTATTTAGTTACACTATTTTGTTCATTTTGTACACACTACCAAATCACATAATACTCAAAATGCAATTAACATTTGGCTTCTAAAGGCTTACCTACTTGGTTTTCATCACCAAGGGAGAAGTTGACTTGGTTTTCTTTCCCATTATAAACATGTGGTTAATGGTATTTATTGGAAAAGCACCTAAGGCCCTTATCACTGCAGGATTGTGAAGTGAGGGGTAGGCCCCAATACCAAGCTAGCACTATTGCTAACATAGATCCCTTTCAACCTAAATGTCCTGAAACTATCCATAGATTGCTTTTTAGTTCCCTATTTTCAGCTAACTTCCCTATCACACTTAAAATAACACTTTATAATAATCTAATAACATACAAGATAACCACTTAGTTAGCATTTACTTTTCAATTGATTGTTTGCTCTCTAATCATTATGTGTTGTATTTAAAAAACTTGCATTATCCACCATTAATACAAGGTTTGGTGTTGTGTGCTCTAATTGGATCACTCACATTGATCCAATTATTTGTGTGTTTGATTCCATTTCTTGCTTCAATTATATTGTAAAAAATTTCCTAGTTTTAGCACACTATCTTTATGTTCGATATAGTCTCTTCTAGACTATGTTTTCTCCTATCTACAATATAGAGTTGACCTATACAAATCTATATCCCTTTTACTAGTCAAGTTATAGTACTAAATCAACTTGGTTGACTTGTATCTTTATTATCTCAATTTCCTACTCTGACTGCAGTACATAGTCAACTTATATGACTATGTACTCTTTTTTGCTAGTCAGGTTATATTATGAAATCGACTTGGTCAACCATTTATCCTTATCAAGCTTATTTTCATACCCTATTTGTAGTACTAAGTTGACCTGATTGACCCTGTGCTCTTATCAGTCCCTTGGATTATAAAACATAGTCGACTTGGTCAACTCTATATCCTTCCTATCTCTTTGCTTTTGCATTAGATTCATCTTCCTTAATCTTTCTCCCTCATCATGAACTTGTTGTTTGAAGACAACACTGATTTGAGTTCAAAAAATATGATGAGATTTACCAAACCTAATAAGTTCCCCCATAAGCAGCTTGTGGCTCCTACCCTAGATGAAAGTAATGTGTATGTAGCCACTCATACTACAAACTATGGTACCCCTCCTCATTCCTCTTCAATTCACAACCCTCTCTTCTCATTAGAAGATCAACCTAAATTAGAGTATACCCTATAAATTAGCTTCTTCATCAATGATTTTCCTCAACATTAAGGAAAAGATCCATTTACTATTTACCATCTTATGATAAGTGGTCAAACTAAGGAGCCATGTTCACCTTCTCCCACATTCTCACATGAATTTGAGGACACTAACTTCTTTTTTTATGAACCTCTTCCCTCTATTTTGAACCCTTCTCATACCATGACATCTTCCTCTTTGATTTCCTCCACCTCCATGCCTAGTATATCTACTAACATGGATGGTTCTACATCTAGTGGACCTCTTCCAAGACCCACTCTTCTCAATTCTTCCACTAGTGCATCATTTACTACCCATGGTAATCATGCCTCTAGTGCTACCTCTTCTCATACCTCTACTATTAAATCTTTTTCCACATAAGAAAATCATTATACTAGTGCCTCCCTTACCAAAAATTCTTCTCAAGCTACTACTAACACTCATAGTGGTACC
The DNA here is from genome assembly GCA_037957365.1 of Torreya grandis. Classification (NCBI taxonomy): domain Eukaryota; kingdom Viridiplantae; phylum Streptophyta; class Pinopsida; order Cupressales; family Taxaceae; genus Torreya; species Torreya grandis. The sequence continues at coordinate 66,281 of JARHVA010000143.1, read as the reverse complement.
CAAGCCACTACTACCACTTCCAATGCTTCACATAATGCAAATAATACCACTCAAACCCATCAAATTTTATTAAAATTTATTAATAAAATGAATTTTTTCCAAACTAATAATTCCAACCAAATGATGCAAATGCAAAATCATCTTATCCATCTCCAAAATCACCTTCAATAGGTACTATGGGGAACACATAACCAAAATGCTCCCCCACCTCCTCTTCAAGATTCCCAGGGTAACCTTACCCATTAACCTCATATTTTTAAAAAATTAATCAATCACCTTCAAAATGAGCCTCTTACACCTCAAATTGATAATATCGATATAGGAGGCATCACCCCTACCATTAATTACAATGGGTCAAATGATCTTACACTACACTTTAAAACATTTAGAAAACTATACAAATATTAGGTCAAGATAAATACATTTACTGCTACCAAGCTATTAGTTAAGACTCTCATGGGGATGATTTAGATTGGTATAACCAATTCAAATCTCATTCTTTCACTAGTTTGAAAGATTTAGTCAATGCTCTAATCCAAGAGTTTTAAACTAGTGATCTCCCTAAAAATACTCTGGCCCATTTTATCAATTGTAAGCAACTTGAGACTAAAACCATACAAGATTTCATCAAATGATAGAAGACCTTGTCTAAAAATGTAAACATAATATGGTAGATGATAACCTCTTTCATCTACTTACCAATGCTCTTTATCCCAAGTTGTAATATCAAGTCTGGACTCTCTCACATGAACTTTGGAAGAGGCCATTAACCAATCAAAATGTCAGGATTTCCTCATGCATCAATTTGAGCCATCCCAACCATCTATGGGTACTCACATGTTAATCAAAAATAAGAATCATCATGCTACAAATGATGGTGTCACTAATTCTTATGATACCATTCATAATATTCAAGTTATTATCCCAACTAGGTTCCAAAACAAGCTTCCCCTCCCAACTCAATCACTAATCCTAATTTATCTTTAACAAATAACATCAATGTTCATAAGCCTTTATCCTTAGCAAAATTACAAAAGCAACTACCAAGACATCTTCCATGAGAACTTGATCCCACTCATCCCATGAAATCTTGGTATGATCCCAATAAATTTTGTTGGTTTCATGATAGTTGGGGTCATTCTCATGAGACTTATAGGTAACTTCATAATTTGGCTATAGATTTACTTCTCAATCCCAATTTTGACCATGACTCTATGATTCTTAAATGTCAACAAGCCTATGGCATTTCCTTCAAATCCCATGAAACACAAACTAAATCTCAAGCTTTGAATTAGGTTAATGCTCATTTGGCCATCTATAAAGATCATCTTTTGAATCACCAAGACAATCGAGATAATCCTACCCCTTCTACCAATATTTTTTATATTCTTCTTGACCTAACTCCTGAAGAGAATGTGGTCAATATGACTAATATGTGAATTTTGGTTTCCTTCATTGATCCTCATCCCATCCACACTCCTCAATTATATCACACTTTTTGTGTCATCCAAGACTCTTCCCCAACTCATGTAACAGAGTTAGGGCATGAAGACCTTATATATTTTGATGAACCAATTCCAACACCTCCCTTGGATAACACTTCTCATAACATTTATACCACTCTTCTAACCTCTTTACCAATCACAAATGATACTCAAACTTTTATCAACACTTCTTCCAATCTATCTCAAACCAAACTTGTATTAACTACCCCATCTTCTCAAGATAATCAACAAACTTATCCTCCAATTAAACCTTCCACATCTTATCAACATAAATTCACATGCACCTCAAATCCTTCTTTTGAGGACCTCCTTCAACACTATGCACCTTTTTCCAATAGACCTTTTATGGGTTATGATGAGTGGGATCCTATTATAGAGCTTACTAATCTCCCACCTCAAATCCCATTTATTGAACTTATGTGGACCTCTCCGCATCATTGTAATCATCTTATGCAACTATTATTCAAAATGAACATCCCTCATCCTTACCTAGTAGGATGCAAATCTGCCTTATCCAGATGAGATGATATAAATTTACAATAATGTGAAGATATGTCCATATATGTTGATGAAATAATGGACACTTCTCTTTACCTCAAATTCCCCATTGCTTCTATGATCCCCGATGAGATTCTTCTTCATGAGGATGATCTTATTTTTTTAATCAGTGTTTAAATTGGTGATATCCAAGTCAAGTGTGCCTTGATTGATGAGGGTTCAGGCACTCATGTTGCCTCTCTAGATTTTATCAAAACCCTTAGATATTTATAATGTAATCTTAAGTCCACACATAAAACATGTCAAGGCTATTACCAAAGGCAAATACCTCCCTTGGGTTATGTGTGGCTCCCTATCACTGTCCCACCTATCACCTTTTATGTGAAGGTGATGATATTCAGCTTTCTTATATATTATAACATTTTTCTTGGTAGGCCATGGACTCATCACATGAGAGTAGTTGCCTCTTCCACTTACCAATGTGTCAAATTTCCTCACAATGGAATAATCTATAGGATTTAAGGTGGCACTATCCCTTAGAATTTTAAACAATTCCAAGACCATGGTGTATTCAAGATTTCAACCCTTGAACCTTTATCGAGCATTTCATTTCATGAAAATTAATAGTTTAACTTTCTTATCAACTCCACCCAAGGTTACAAGGGTCACCTTGAACTCATTGAGAATATACTACCCAATTTCTATATTTTGATGATGATGAGCCTGACAAGATCAATCTCAAGATTAAAACCTCAGATCTCTCACCTCATCTCATTTCTTAGTTTCCCCATTCTATGAAACCTCATTCCCATTAACCACCTCATTATGATATACCTACTATCCTTAATATTACTCTATATTCCATTCATCAAACCACATCAGATGACAAGGTCATCCCTACATATGCCATCGATCTTCATACACCTGACTATGATGATGGCTATACCTTAGATGACCCATTCTTAGGAGGTCTCATTCAAGCCTGAGATGATAAAATTATTCATCATCATTCCTCTTTGCTTTATTATTTTTATATTTATTTTATCATACCATCCTATATCATTCCTAATTCTAGCATTTTTCCTCTTGTTCATAGGGTCAAGATGGTACGCACACCTCTAGTTTTTGAAGAGCCTCATAGGAATATGCTTATGGATCATGCTATGACTAGTCCCTATCCCTTTTATCGATAAAAATACCCCTCTATATGACTTATCCCTAAGATGTATGCTTATATTTAGCTACATTGACCTTGTATTTTTATTTACAAAGCTTACGAGGAACTAGGTCAGCTCATGGCCGACATAGTCATAACCTAGTCAGTTTTTGCCAATTTTAATATTAGGTCGACCAGGTCAACTTTATCAGCCTAAAATTTTAGAAGGGTTTAAGGTTAAATCTACCTATATAAACACATTAATTTTTCCATTTATAAGAGAGGAGAATAAGAAATCAGATATATTGCACATCTGCTTATCCACCATTCTACTTGAGGAGCAAGCTTAGGGTTTCATACTTTCTTTGGAGATATGGATCTTATTTTGTGGATAAGTATTTTAGATGCATTGATAGGTTGTGTATCCTAAATCTAATTTATCCTTATCATCCTTACATACCATAATAACCTCTTTCATAGCACCTATGCCAAAGGAGAGATTGAGGCATGGTGGGTTCATCTTCAAAGGTAAGTATTTATAACTTTGTTCCTCCTTTGTAAGAGTAGATAGATATGCATTTGAACTTATCTTCCATGCATTAGGATTTTGTATACATTTATATGATTATATGTCTTCTATGCATGTTTATTACCCCCATTTTATGCCACAACCTTTGGTGAGCACTAGATTAGATTTTGCTTTATTTGTTATTAGTTTAATGAATATTAAAACATAGGACCTAGTTAAGGTTATTGCATAGTTTTGCTTGACTAGAAGTTTTGGAACCCTCCCTAGTGATATTATTATGGTAAGATATCCCTTGATTAGGTGTAGCAGATCCATATTAGTCATGACCCTGATTATCTAATGTATCCCCAATCGGAAGTGTAAGTAGGATTTATCTTCTCTGATATAAGATTGATTTGTAGATATGTTGCATTTCCTATTGCATACAACCTCAACTATTGATGGTGTATTATGAAATAATGTTTCACTTACATGAATATCGAGGCATGGAGAATGTTGTAGAGCATGTTCATAAGTGTGAACTCATTTAGAGGATGCATGGTATAACTTCTTCTAAGTGAAAGGTCACCCAATTTACAACCACACTTCTAGAAAGATCACATAAGTGGTATAATAAGTTTGACCCTCAACAAATGGTAATTGAATATTATCAACTCAAGATGGAATTTATTTAGGAATTTGATATTCTTTAATTTGAGTAATAAAGTATTGTTGCACTAAAAGATATAAAATAAGAGCTCACTAAAAGTGTACGTGAGTATGATACACAATTCAAAACACTCTTGTCTAAGCTTTCATTCAATATTAATGCTACTCAACATGCCCAATGGTTTTTAGGAGGTTTGTTACTTCCCTTTAGATGAACACTCTCTCAAAGGACCTTTACCAACCTGTGTGAGGCCCTAAAAGTTGTCCTATACACTAAAGCTTTGGTAGCATTAACACTAGGATCAATCCTTTTATGAAAGCTCAAATAGCTTCCATGGCATCATAATTAGAGAATTTGACTTCAAAAAATGTGTATGACACTTGTAACGATCTTTGGTGTACTGAATGTGAGTCTGAAGGTCATAATAGAAGCAATTGCCCTCATAAAAACATCCATATTATACTAAAATAGTCATGTGAAATTTACCACAAAGAGCATGATGTAGGCTCCCATCCTATTTTATAGTGGGATGTACATTCTAAAGTGTCTAAATACTACAAGATATGTGATTCTTATACCCATGACACAAATTATTGCCACTAATCAATGATATACATGAGGCACGTGCACAAGGAATGCATTAAACCTTTGTCTTAAACAATCAAGATAATGGTGGATATCATGGATGATGTTGAGGATGGGGATAAGGAGGTAGCCATTTTCCACCACAAACATGTTATAAGTGTGTATCTCCATATCACTATATGTGATATTGTCCAGTCTATCCAACATATGATTTTTGTAAAAAGGAGCATTAGTTAGAGGAATGCCCTGATTTGTATACAATTATAGTTAGGAATAAATTTCATATAGTAAAAGTAATTAAAGTGAAAATAAACAAGCTACAAAACATAAGACAAGAAAGAGGACACATTACATAGATATTACATGAAAAACCATTACAAATAAGCAAGAGAAAAAACCATGGGCAAAATGACAACTCTAGACTTCATATTATCTCAACATCAAACTCTCTTCTACAAAAATTCCTTCATAACAACTCTTTTAGTGCTAACATACAAGCACACAATGCTTCCATTTGAAGCATTTAGGTTGTGAACCAAGCTAAACTAGCCTACAAGATCCAACCTCCAAACATGCAAGCCTAAGGCTTGCATGGATTCTCTAACATGATAAATTACAATGAGAGAGCTAATGTATATTTATGCATTTTAAAACTTGAGAGAGAGAGGGAGGTGAGAGAATAAATAGTGGTACCAAATAAATTTGACCTAAACATGAGTGATGTTTCATGTGATCTTCATAATGGTAGTGGTGTTATCTTCATGTGAAAATTTATTCAAAGGCATATTCACTTTAGACAAGAACATGTGCCACCTCCATGTGGCTCCAAAAACATTATCTCCTACACACATGTGAGGTCAATTTGATATAGTATCTTTCTTTTATTCATTTTCCATGTGACCATATGAGTCCAAAAGATGCTTGCAATCATATTTTGACTATCTCCACACATGAGAATCATGGGGTCCTTTAAAAATTTGACCCACACCAACCATTTTGTCTTTTACACCATGTGATACCACCCATGTGACTACCATAGACAAACCCATGTGCCTTGGTGGAGTTTTATGCCCCACTCCCATCACATCAACCTGATCACTCATGGGATACCTTCATGCACCTTTGCCACATCACTAACCATCCACATTGTTGGACCTTAAATTTTGGCTAATTGTTTTGGTATTTTGGCATAAAAATAACACGATGTGAAAAGAGTATAGAATAAAGATACTAGGGCATAAAACTAGACTGGTATAGTAGGACCATGGTGTAGGCCTAATGAGGCATGAAAGGACAAGGGTGTAAAAGCACCAGTGCAAGAAGGCCCAATCAAAGAGAATAATTAACCACAAGGAACCCAAGAGCATAGGACTCAAAATAATAGTGAAAGACTTGGGGAGTGCATGGGAAACAAGAGATGATTAAGGAGTGATTCTCAAGGGCCATCCAAACCTTATCCATCATGAGTTTTGCACTGACCCGTAAAGAGTTAAACACATGGTAGCAAGGATCTAGCATAGAATGAGTATATAGAGGGTGCAAAGGCCCAAGTCCTTAAGAGAAACTAGTTAATAGACTACCATGATTCTTAATTCATAGAGAGTTTGTTTGCCAATTACTCATGTCACTTAGCTAAGGAAAAATAATTATAAATACCCCTGTATGAAATCATTGTAAAGTGATGAATTTTGGATAACATTTTACTAAAGCACAATATAGAATTATGAATATTATAATCAATTTCGCATGCTCCAATTAAGTTGATAAGTTATGCATATATGGTAGGTTTGTATTGAGTACCTATAGTATTAACTCAATATGACATCTATACCAACTTTTACTTTTTCTAAGTAACAAATTATAAAGTTCATGGCATTTATCTTCGTAATATTGGTTGTTGAACTTAATGATACAAGGATCAAAATAGTGTATCTCTTTTTATATGTAACTTATAATCAAATATAAGTTTGAACCTAAAGAATATGACTAATATATTATTTTGAAACATAACCCATGAGAAATGATCTCTAGTTGCACGCTTCAAGTGAGTGTGTAAGACCATAGTCTTGCATGAAGGGCCAGCACACTAGCTCAATGGGGCTACACTTTAGTGCCTAAAATATTATTAAAGAATAAAAACTGAGCATTTTGGTTTTATTTTCAAGACCTATAGTGCTTACTCCATAGTAATGGAAGATGCTTGAACATATCACCCTTAACAGTATTGAGCAATGGACTACTGGGTTGAGGATAATTTTTTGGTTCCTTATATTAAACCAAGATTTTCTACATGTCAGTGGGTATAAAGAATCTCTACAGTGTATTATACAAAACTTTCTTTATTGAAATCCTGGTTCATTTGCATACTTGGCTATCTTCTTCTACTCAAGGTCAATCATTATACTTTAGGAGAAGACAGTCTTGGACATTATAATGATAAAGAGATTTAGCATGACTTAAAACATTGTGGACACAAGCTATTAACATTTGGTGGAGAGGAGTGTTGAATAGATACATTTTAGAGTATGTTGTAACCACTTATTCTTGTCCTAAATAATCCATGTTCTAGTTCCTCATATAACTATGTGGTCGATATATTATACATTTCTCATGAGAAATCAATAAATTATTCATTGACTGTGAGCTTGAAACTATGCTAATGGAGAGATAAATCCATTTTTTCATGAGTCATATATTTGGAAGGGGAATAAATAAGAGTTGGTAAGATATTTTAGGTTCAGAATGGTAGCCAATCAGTGGGCATTATGAAAGCAAAAATATGATGAAGCTCGATAGAGTATCATAGGAGTAAGCAATGTAGGAAGGGATTGGGAGAACTCAAGAAGTGTTATTAGGATTCATAGGGAAGCAAAAACACACAAAGAGGACCCCATCACTTTTGAACCATGCCCCATGCCACTTTTATCATATGAAGGAGAAACTAGCTAGATAATAGAAATTAAAGAACTAAGTTTGAACTAACCAAGCTCCCCAACTATAGTGTGCACTCATGCTTTTGATTCAGATGAATTACATATACAAAATGGGGATATAGACAACATGGAATCAAAAACTAATCTTATAAGGGATATTGTGGTTGAGTTAATTATAACTCATATAAAATTAACACTTTATTTCCCTCTTCAAGGTAACTTCATGGCTCAACTTGGAATTCCTAGAGGATATGGCATTCATAGTGGATAGAGTACAGGCCAAAATCTTATTAATCAACTAGCTACCATGCCCCATGGCATGAACATTATTGTTAGAGGCACTAGAGGTGGACTAGGAGGTGGCATGGGAGGAAGTGGTAGACTTCCCCCTTAAGGGATAGGATTTAGGGGTTCTCAACAACCACGATCACAAACACCTCAACTACTAATAGTATATTATGAAATTATGCTTCACCAACCTAAATATCAAGGCATAGAGAATGATGAAGAACATGTCCATAAGTGTGAACTTATTTGAAGGGTGTGAGGCATCACTTCTTTTGAGTGAAAGGCTATATAATTTGTAACTACACTTTTGGAAAGAGTGCATAAGTGGTATATAAAGTTTGACCCTCAATAAATAATCATTGACTATGATCATCTCAAAATATCATTCCTTCAATAATTTGATATTCCTGAATTTGAACAATAAAGTATTATTGCACTAAAAGATATAAAGCAGGAGCTCACTAAAATTTTACAGGAATATGATATACATTTCAAAATAATTTTTTCAAAGTTATCATTTTAAATCAATGTTGCTTGGCATGCATAGTGGTTCGTGGGAGGTTCCTTACTTCCCTTTCGATGAACATTGTCTAGAAGACCTTTACTAGCCTATGTGAAGCTCTGAAAGCCACCATATGTGTTAAAGCTATTAGAAGTATTGACACTGGGAGTAGTCCCTTCATGGAATCCCAAATATCTTCAATGGTGTTGTATCTTGAAAAAATAACTATAAACAATACATATGATACTCATAATGGTCTCTGGTGCACTGATTACGAGTCTGAAGGACATAACCAAAGTAACTGCTCACACAAAAACACCCACATTGTACTGAAGCAATCATATGAAATCTACCAACAAAGCTATGATGTATGCTCTTGCCCTCTCTTATAGTGAGATATACATTATAAGGTGTGTAAATATTGTAAAATATGTGATGCCTACACTCATGACACAAATGATTATCAGTTAATTAGTAATATCTATGAAGCACACATACATGGTATGTGTCAAACCACTGTGTCTAACAATTAAGTATTTAGTGGCTATCATGGTCGAGGTAGAGGATGAGGATGAGGAAGTGGTCATTTCTCACCAAGAACATGTTATAAGTATGGATCCTCGAACCACTATCAAAGGGATTGTCTAGTTTACCCAATGTGTGTTTTTTATAAAAAAAGACCATCAATTAGAAGAATGCTCGACTTTACATAGTCATCACTAAGGAGAGAAATGAAAAAGGTGTATGTATGATTTGTATTGATAAAATACACTGGTGCACGTGTTCAAGCACCCTAAAAACTCAACAAGTGAATATCATTATGTGTAGTGAAGGACAACCTCAATCTATATTTATTCTTATTGAGAAGGTACAACATGAAGAACCTCGGGCAAGGAAGTATCTTGATACCCAATAATAGAAGGATGTTCTCTAGGATAGTATGATGTTGGTATAAGAACTACAAGGAGAAATTCAATTTCTTAAGGACTAAGAAGCAACACAACATGTTGATATGCAGAAGGCAACAAAGCCTTAAAAGGTGGCATGAGATGATTTTTAAGAGCTTTACAAGCGTATGCTAGATGAAGACATTATCCCATAACTAAGCATTTGGCTTAAAATTTGGTTACAAGCACCAACTGATGCTCAACATCAAATGAATCGACAAATTAATGATTGACATTTAAATCATGCTTTATATCAAGATACCCTTACTCTTCCTACCCCTCTAGAGGATAAATAAATAATATTGAATGTTGCCATCGATGGTTAGGTAATTCAAGACATCTTAGTTGACATTGGCACTAAATTTAATGTCCTCACTAAATATGCATGGTGAAAAATGGCTAGTTTGATATTATAACCTTCACCACACATATTATTTATGGCTAATAAAACTCATGCTCTACTATTTGGCATCCTCAAGAATGCAACAGTGGATATCCTTGGAGTACCTTTCAAAACTAACTTTAAAGCTCTTAATTTAGCAAAGGTTGATGATTTCTCATCTCTATTGGGGCAACCCTAATGTTAAAAAAATAATGCAGACTTAAATTTAAAAAGTACTACATCAGTTTTGATAATGTTGATCAATGTATTGTTATTCCCCTAGATCAAACACATGGGCCCCCATATGTAAAACCTATTAATGTGGAAGAGGATATTAATCACATCTATAATGTCACTTCTAGAGATGGTGAACAATGTAATCTTACTCCTAATGGCATCCTCTAATGAATGGACACTCAGTACCTTTCTGATACTATAAGTAATGCTTGTAATTGTTAGGCCCATGGTGACTATGACCTCACTAGAAGAGTGTGTACTATCATTGGTAGTCAAGAAAATGTTTTGTGCCAATATCATAAATTTCATAAGTCCATTCACCTTCCTATCGACCAATTCATGAGGGGACTAATGATAGATGCACCCTTAAAAAGACTCAATGTAGCCCCTTGATTTCATGGACAAATAGAAGTCCATGACTTTGTCCAATGCTTTGAAGAATTTTATCACTCTAAAAATGATCGTATGCGATCCTTGGTTCACTTATTTGATGGTACAACTACAATATGTGGCAAACCCATAATAATTAACTTCTCCATTAGGATCAAGTATGTTCTACTTTGCATCATTGGTTCCATCATGACAACCAAGTCAAGGAAATAATCAACTATAGCAAAGTACAAGCACCAGAATCCCATATAGAAACCTATGAGTCAATGTGGAGAGCTAAAGAGTCCTACCTATTAAAGTACTTATGGGTACATGCATTCTATGTAAATCTATGAACCTAAGCATGAACATGGTATGTTCATAAAAAGTGACATATGGGTACCTAGTTGTGGCATCTATTGAAGGAAAACATGAAGTTATCACTATCTTATTCTTCTTCAAGAATGGATTTGAACCTCACTCTATAGGCCATGTATGAAGAAGCTATTATAACACTTATCCCATTGAAGATCACTTGAGATATATCCATAATTTCCTAGGAAAAGGTCTGATTCTCTTCAATTAACCATCTTCACAACTTATTCCCATGCCAAAACTAGTCTTTGATCAGGACCGATGTGAAGTGATACACTAAGGGAAACAAAATTTAGTACTTTAGGTAGAAGAGGTTGAAGGGTCCAACCCACTTGACCCTTTGTCAAATCATTTGGATATTACTATGGATTGTGGTACATGAATTGTCCCCAATATAGACCATCCTTACTCCAGGCTAATTCAAACTATCTAATGCAATATCAGCATAAAGGAATAAATAAAAATAGATATTGTAGGTAATAACTGGACTAACATAGAAGTTTCAAAGATATTTGAGTTGTTAAAAGAATACCAAGATGTCTTTCAAAGAAGTTAAAGTGAGATGAAAGGAGTTCATCCATCCCTAGGTAAGATGCATATTAAACTAGTTGACAATGCCTGATTAGTTAGGAAAAGGCCATATAAGATGAATATGAATCTATAGGGATGTGTAAAAGGAGAAATTAATAGTATGATACACACTAGAGTGATCAACCCCATTGATGAATCAAAGTGGGTCAATCCCATGGTGATAAGTATAAATAAAGATGGACGCATTCGGATTTGCATTGATTACTAGACACTTAATGCATCTTTCATCATTAATCCCTTCCTAACACCATTCATAGTATAAATACTTGAATGCATCATTGGGTGTGAAATATATACTTTCACAGATGGATTTTTGGGGTACCATCAGATCCAGATCATTGAGGAGGATCAACCTAAGATTATGTTTACCATTGAATGGGGATCCTTCACATATATTGTGATGCCTTTTGGGTTTAAGAATGCACTAACTGTATTCTCATGTATAGCCATTGAAGCCTTTAAATATTTCATCTATAAGTTTCTTCAAGTCCACTTGGATGACTAGATAGTCTATGGCTTAGTTAAAGGCCATTGTTCTAATCTATGGCTCATGCTTGAGCATTTCTGAGTCCTACAAATATCACTAAATCTAAAGAAGTATATTTTTGATACTCTTTTCAATGTTTTTCTAAGACATTATTTGCAAGGATGAATTTTTAGTAGACCCCGTAAAAGTATATGTCATTCTTCACCTCCCAACACCGAAGTCTCAGCATGAATTTCACACCTTTATAGGATATACAAGTTACTATAGGAATTTATTTGTGGGTATGCAAATATTTCCATGCCTCTAGAGGAACTCTTAAAACATAATGATCACTTCATCTAGACTTGATCCTACCAAGAAGATTTTGAGGCCTTAAAGGACAAGATGGTTATTGCTCCAATCCTCCAATTCCATGACTAGATAAGACCATTCCATGCCCATGTTGATGCTTTTGGAATGGTAGTTGGTGAAATCCTTTAACAACCAGAAGATCACCTTGATCACCTAATTTATTTTGCTTGTAGGAAACTTACTCTAGTTAAGTGAAATTACACCATAATGAAGCATGAAGCATTATCAATGGTCTCTAATATGTAAAAATTTTGACAATAGTTATTGGTAACTCCTTTTTATATTCTATATAGATCATGAATATTTAAAATATCTAGTAAACAAACCTGTGCTATATGGATGAATTTATCATTGGATAGTGTTGTTTCAATAATTTTAATGTTTTAACATGGTTAAACCAAGAAAAACTAATTATGGCCCTAATCACCTCTCTCTAATTGATTCTAAAAAAACATGCGCTATTGAAGGTGACTTGCCTGATGTTTAACTCTTTTGTGTTACTTGTGTACCTAAGGAGTTCAAAGATATTACAACCTTTCTAACTATTGGCTTGGTGCCCAACTATCTAACTCTATAAGCCAAGAAACAACTTGCAGTCTATGCCATACCCTTTTAACTCATAAGAGGGGACCTCTACAAGCTTGGTTGAGATGAAATTATCTAGTGTTGAATCATGAAACATGAGCATTCTGAGGTACTCCAAGAATTTCACGAAGGCATTATAGGTGGACACTATTCTAGAGAGACTACCACGTGTAAGATTTTATTGGTTGAATTATGGTGGCCTACCCTTTTTTGAGTTACTAATATATATGTTAGGAAGTGTGACATTTGTCAGCACGTAGAAAAACCAAATTGCTGGGATGCCATGCTTTTACATCCAATTTTATCATAAGAACCATTTGAAAAGTGGGCCATTGATTTTGTTGGCCCCATCAATCTAGCTGAATGATGAAGTTCTTGATATATCATCACAACAACTGATTATCTCACATGTTGGGTTAAAGCTGCACCAACAAGGGATTGTATTGTTACTACTACTAGGTGCTTCATTTGGGAACACATCATAACTTGGTTTGGATGCCCAATAAGTTTTACTAGTGATCACAGCACCCATTTCCTAAATGAAACTATTCACATCTTACTTGTAGAGTTCATGATTGCTCATCACAAAATAACACCATATCACCCTCAAGCCAATATAACTATCGAGGCATTTAATAAAATTTTATGCACAACCCTAATGAATCTTTTTAATATTATCTGAACTAATTGGGATGATAGAGTATATGTGGTACTTTTGGCTTACTGAACAACCTATGAGTGCTTGAACAAGAAAACACCATTTAATTTAGTATATGGTAAAGAGGTAGTCCTAGTAATTAAATTATTGGTACCATCTCTTCGTATTGCATGTGTTGGACAATTGGATGATGATTCATCCTTGAATGCATGCTTGGATATCTTGTTACAACTAGATGAAGCCCATTTCCTTACTCATTGGAGTTAGGATGTGGAGAAGTGTAAATGAAAAACATGGCATGATCGACACATCAAGCATAAAACATTTATCCTTGAAATGAAAGTCTTGTTCTATGACTCCAAGTTATGTGCCATTCTAGAAATTTTAAATTCACTAGGATGATCCTTTTGTAATTCATAGCATTCGACCTACTAGCACTTGTTAATTATAAAGGTTGGATAGCCAATTTCTTTCTGGGCATTATAATGGAAGCTGACTTTGTTCATACTTCACCTCAGAATAGGTAACATTTTGTAACAATAAGGCTTATGCCATTAGCCTAGTATTTTTTGTTTTCAGTTAAAGTGATGCCTTTATTGTGTGTGACATTTCTTTAATATATAATAGCTTAAGTTTTTATATTGATATTTTCATGGAGGACCACGACATAATTTTAGTGTGGGGTAAAAGGTATCTGAATTCATGATTAAAGATAGGTGCGCAAGTTACTTAAGGCATGCAAGTTACTTAGGGCACACAAGTTATTTAAGGCATACAAATTACATAGCCCTAGGATAGGGTATTCCCACCAAATAGTTTGAAATTTTGAAATAAACAAGAACAACTATATTCCACTCTAAAGAAAAGCACAGGACATAATTATCTTCCACATCAAAGGAAATCATGGAATAGGACGTGTCATTAATGTGAAAAAATAGTAGTTGCAAGAAATGTGCCAACATCATGACAAGACAATAACATTAAATGCATTTATGGTGTGAAGTGATGGTTAAATAATGATGACCATTAAAAATGCATTAATAATGAGAAGTGATGGATGAGAAGAAAGGGGGTAGTAAATGTAGGTTAACCCCCTCGAGCCTATAAAATAACAAGGAATCTCATTTCTTAATTTTTACCTTTATTTCCATATGCAATTACAGAGTCAAAAGTGAAGAAAGATAGAGAGATTATAGAGCGAGTAAATGTGCATCATGAGTTGATAAACAAGTATTGAGCTAAGCATCAAGCTACATAATCAAAACATAGTGCAAATTTTGAAACATGACCATAATAGGGAGAACTTGTAGTTGTAGGTTGCAGAGGTAGATGTCTACCATTAGAGGGAAGTGAAGTAAGAAAAGTTAAATTCGCTAACACAAAAATCATGTATTCCTTTGGAAACATTAGATGGCTACACCTCAACCTTTAGGGTCCTTAGAGGGTGATGTGGCCCAAGAAGAAGGCCTTAAAGACTGATCCATTTCCAATGATACCATAGGAAGAGGAAATACTTGGGGGGAAGTAGTATTTATTAAGGAAGAGACACCTAAAGAATAGGCATAGCATGTAGAAGGAGAAGAGGTTAGTATGGTGTGCTAAGTAAAGAAGACACAATCATCTCTACCCCTACCATTGATGATCAAAGAAATATAGTACCCAGAGATGGTGTTGCACATGAAAAACTAGGTCTCAAAGGTACCCACTTTCATAATCTTTGACTATAATCACCATCAACCTAAAAATGAGGTTGAGTTAAAAAATTACTAATGGGTTGAGCACTAGAACACCAAGAACCAATTGGTGCATGACCTCAAGATATTCAATATTTTAAACATTGCAAGGTTATTCCAATTATTCAATCTTCCTTACTTTGGAAAACCCATGAAGGCAATCAATTTCCTACTCTCATGCGTCCATGAGGACTACCTTTATTTTTCCAGGCACAACATGAAGATCACATTGAAGAGGATAAGTAAGGTATCAAGGATACTATCTTTGGGAATGGATGTAACATATGACTTGGAGGATTATGATGAGATTAGGAAGATAGCCATGGCATTGATGTACTAGAAGTAGGCCCATGCCATGCACATCAAGAACCTGAAAGATCTTACCCTCTAGGTTGCAGCGTGCATCATAATGACCAAGATCAGTGGCACCAATCATTAGAAAGAGGTAGATATGGCCCACCTCTATTTCACCCACCAAGTTCCTAAGGGTTTAAATTACAATTGGGCTATATACTTTTCAAATAAAATTATTGAGGATGTAGAAAAAACCCATCAAATACTCGATCATAGGTTTCCATAAGGAGTATTTTTATTATTAATGGTTTTTGATGAGATCGATGTACCTAATTACACCATGGGAGCATTGAAATGGGCATACCCACTCGAGCATAAGTCCCCTATTGAGTATTATAAAGTATTCACATGCCTAGGGCATATCACCCCACCTATAAATTAAAGATGAAGTCTTGGTTTGGTGGAATGAAGGAAGCATTTGGGAATGAATGTCTCATTCCAAAAGACTTGCCCACCTAGGCTATAAAGCAGGCTCAGTTCACTATGGAATAACATTTCTCATTGGTACACATCAAAATGGTCCCTTCTAGAGAACTCTCTATGTGGCTAAAGTTACCTTATGCCTTCTCAGTGTGGTACTTCATTGACTCAATGAACCGCATATGTGATGCAAAACCTATTACCTTGGAGGTAGATAAAATTGACTTGGAGATTCACACCCTCCAAAAGATGTATATCTAGGTAAGAAGGCCTACTGGGAAAAGAGGGAGATTGACCAAATGGACATCAAGGTCAAATAGATAATGGTGTGAGAATAGGTGGACAATCTATTCTATACGCTACAACCCAAGAAGAAGATTTCAAAGGGTACATAACATACACAAGAAAAGCTCCCATCAATACCTCCTCTAGTAAATTAAAAGTGAGATGGGCAAAATGCTAGCATAAGTTCACAATAGGTTTCTCCAAAATAACATTGGACCACTCAAGCACTGCAACCTAGCCCTTCTTCACCTAGACCTTTTCCTCCCTGACCTTCTCCTCCTTGACCTTATCCTCCTCAACCTTCTCCAACCAAAGTTCCAACTTCTTGGGTACCTCCACCCCCACTTTCTCCTCCACATGTTCCTCCACCCTCATCTTCACCTCCTAAAACTTCATAGATATCTTCACCATTAAGGGTTGTACCACCAAGAATGCTAGAGAAAGAGCCAGAGTAGGAAGAACTTGTAATCCAGAAGGAAGAGTCTGAGGACTCTAATTCTAAGAAAACACCCTCCTCGATGTGAGAGGAGGAGACCACCTTTGAATACTCACTATTGGATATTGGGGATCCATTTGGTAAAGAGGGGGATGGTGAAGATAAATAGATGAGTGGAATGGATATTAGTAGCACTTCTTTATCTATCGATATAGAGGTTGAGATATCAGAGCATGACCCAAACAATGGGAAGGAGCCTACTGGGTCTGAGGAAGGACCTTCCATTGTTGCATCCACCAATCTACATGTTCATTATCAAATGGGTATCCATAATAGGATGTTATACTTATGGCCACACTTCCTCCCCCAACATGTAACCCTTAACACAAGGAAACAGATTCCTTCCTATTGGACATGTACAATGAGGAGCACCATTTTGAGCTACCTCAAGATAGCCTCCTCTTAGGTCCTCAAGCTCCAGTGCTACCATCACCATTATGGATTAATCCCTAGAAGATCACCCCTATTTAAGCCAGCACTACATTTTTGAAGATGGATTTTGAAGTCACATGCCAAAATATACTTTCAAACTCTGATGCATGTGATGTAGAGAAGAAACATGGCCAGGTGGTGGCTATGTATGAAAAAGAGGTTGCTACCCAAAAGGCACTTGAGAAAGAAGTGGTTGTTTTGAAATAACAAATAAAAGAGGCCATAAAGGCCAAGGTTAAAACTTTGAATTTGTACAAGTAAATTTTGGGCCAAGAGCCAGCACTAGTGGATGGAATGCCTCTAGATGGGGATGACATAAATAAACTAGAGACCTTAGTGAATCTCATTTTGAAGTGATACAAAGAGCAGCCTACACTGAGAAATGAGGCACTAGTATTGGCGGAGTAGTTTATTAGAGGTAGTAGAAGTGTGCAAGCACACCCTTGAAAGAGTTGGGAAAGTCATCCCCATCTTAGATAGGATTTTTGAAAAATTAGTGTGACCAAATAAAATCTTGGACATTTGGCTCCATGCAAAGGAATTTTAGAGGTAGCAAATGGATAATGTTTCCATTTTAATAAGGGACCGTGCTGAGCACACAAAGGCATTCAAAGATGTCAAAATAATGGAAGAGAAAATAAATGTGCATTATCAGCAATTGAATGTCAGTTTTATAGCCCTCTAAAGATAGGTTATCAGTGAAGTTTCAACATTAGAAGAAGTTCATAAGGATGCCAACACGTCCCTGGATGAATTGGTCAAAAAGGCCAATGAGAATTCTGACCAACTCAAGGATTTAAATAAATCTAAAGTGGCCATTGAAGAAATAACTATAAATTTGTTTAACATATTGTCACATCAGGACAATTTCAAGCAGTAGATTGAATAAATTGGGCCTAAATTTTTGGTGGAGGTCACCATCTAGACTTAGTCTCGAATGGACTAATAGCATAGTGTGGGGTGATGTTAGACCCCAAATTTAAGCTAAGTGTTTTGGTATTTTGGCATGGAACCAACATGATGTGAAAGGAGTATAGCATAGAGATACTAGGCTGTAAAATGAGACTGGTAAGTAGGACTATAACATAGGATTAGTGAGGCATGAAAAGATAGGGGCACAAAAGTACCAGCACAAGAAGACCTAGTAAAAGAGGAGAATTAACCATCAAGAACCTGAGAGCATAGGACTCAAAATAATAATGAAAGACTTGGGGAGTGCATAAGAAGTGAGATATGGTTAAGGATTAATTCTCAAGGGCCATTCAAACCTTATCCATCACAATTTTTGCACTGACCCATAAAGACTTAGACACATGGCAGCAAGGATCTAGTATAGAATGAGTATATAGGGGGTGCAAAGGCCTGGGTCCTTAAGAGAAACTAGTTAATAGACTGTCATGACTCCTAGTTCATAGAGAGTTTGTTGGCCACTTACTCATGTCATTTATGGCATACTTACTTGGTCAGGGAAAAACAAGTATAAATACCCTGTATGAAAGCATTGTAAAGTGATGGATTTTGGATAACATTTTGTTGAAGCACAATATAAAATTATGAATATTATAATCATTACTAATGTTCATGTTTAAATTAAGTTGATAAGTTATGCATTTGTGGTAGGTTTGCATTAAGCACTTATAGTTGTAACTTAATATGAGATCTATGCCAACTTTTAATTTTTATGAGTAACAAATTTCAAACTTCATGGCATTTATCTGCATAATATTGGTTGTTGACCTTAATGATATAAGGATCAAAATAGTCTCTCTTTTTTTATGTAACTTCTAATCCAATATAAGTTTGAACCTAAATAATATGACTAATATGTTACTGCACAACATAACCATGGGAACCAGTCTCTAACTGCACGCTTTAGGTGAGCATGCAAGACCATAGTCTTACATGAAAGGCTAGGGCGCTAGTTCGTTGGGGCTACACTTGAGCACCTAAAACATTATTAAAGAATAAAAACCCAACACACATTACCATTAAGACATGTCATCATGAATAGTGCTTATGAATAGTGATTCATGAATAGTGACTTTACATCGTAACATTCTCCCACTTGAAGTTAATATACATAGACTTTTACCACACTTGAGTATTCTACAATCAGCTACTCACCAATGCCTTCTGCTACCCTAACACAAACCTGGTAGAAGTTTTCTTGCACTAATAAAACTTCTCTACCTGGATTGGCTTTATCAACATTTGCTCATCCATAGTAGATTGTAGCACTAAAGTGACAAATCACTTCTCCACACCACATATCAATCCTCCAATAGGATTATTCCATGAACCACTCATAACTCCCACTGATTGGGAATATCTAGTCTAGTTTTCATCATGGCATTACAAAGCTCTCCTACTCCTGATGAATCTAATACACAGGACACAACATGTCTTCTCCTCTTTTGGGAAATTCCTAGGAAGACAACTCAAAATGTAAGAAGTGGGGTACTTCTTTTCTCTTTCATCCTTGTGCATCTCCATCTTTGGTTTGCTTCATCATAACACCTTTATTCCATATGTCTCTATTAATCCATCAAAAAAATGATCATATTAGGTCTTGCTTCCAACATGTCACAACATATAGGCTCCCATGAAGGTACTAAAATTCTTATACTACATGTACAGAACCAGCACCAACCCATACAATGATTTCAATGCAAAACATTAACTCTTTGCCTTAACTCTTATTTCTTTATCTCTCCCTAAGATAGATCACCATGCAGGAATCATGTTACTCTAACTCCTTGAACAACAACTAGTGCACATATCACTCATGATAGTAATGAAGAAATAAGATGACATAAGTGGACCAATCATAGCTCCAGGGAAGTCATCATGCTACTCAGTGCATCACTACACCTACCAAACTTTTGAGCCTTAAGAATACATCTAAAATGCATCATGCTCTACCAAATGTTGCCAAAACACCAACTCATGTGCCTCTAGTGTTAGTTTATGCATTGATTTACCCGGCCAATCACCACAATCATATACACAACTTTGTAGCACCCTAAGTCCTATGGTCAACACTAACCTTCTCCTTCCAGGAACACCATGTCTCACTTGTTCATCTACATCTTCATCTTCTTCATCCTTAACTACTTCAAAATAGGTATAGCTTCAAGTTTGTCTATACCTCCTTCCTTTGCATGTATTTTTGTCTTCACTGCAACATCTCAACTGAAAACATGTGGTCAGTAGGATACCACATCAAAACACATTATATCTATTTCCAAGACCCACAAGGTCATGCCTTGTCATCCACCTTCTCCAAAGGAGTCCAGTTTGTTCCTCAAGTTGTAGAGTTGCTTCTCCAATAGGAACATTGTGTAGACTATTGACTTATCTGTTAAAGTTTTTCTAGATTTCTCTTCAACTCTCCTACAGGTTTCTCCTCATCAACATGAAGAGATCAGGATCTTCACCAAGAGATCCTCCACCTTGCTCTATAGATAGATACCTACCAAAAAACAAAACCTCTTTTTTTCTTCTTTAATCTCCAAGTCTCTCCTCCTGCCACAGTAGCTTCACTTTGCACACAATAAGCCAATAATAGAAAACACTCACACATGGAGTTTTTTACCATGGCTCTAATACTAGATGTTAGGAATAAAGTTCCTACAATATAAGTAATTAATTGGAAATAAACAATATACAAAACATAAGATAAGAAAGAGACACATTACACATATATTACATGGAAAACCCTTGTAAACAAGCAATGGAAAAAACCACAGGCAAAATGGCAACTTCAAAATTTATATTATCTCAGCATCAAACTCTCTTTTACAATAGCTCCTCCATAACAACTCTTTTATTCCTAACATACAATCACTCAATATTTCCACCTAAAGCATTCAAGTTGTGAACCAAGCTAAACTAGCCTACATGATCCAACCTCCAAGCATGCAAGCCCAAGGCTTGCATGGATCCTCTAACATGATAAATTATAATGAGAGATATAATGCATATTTATGCCTTTTACAACATGAGAGACAAAGGGGAAAGACAATGAATAGTGGCACCAAAAAAATTATACCCACACATGATTAGGGTGTCATATGATCTCCATAATGGTGGTGGTGTTGTCTCCATGTGCAAAAGTCTTTAAAGGCATATTCACTTTAGACAAGAACATATGCCACCTCCATGTGGCTCCAAAAACATTGTCTCCCACACACATGTGAGGTCAATATGCTATATTAGCTTTATTATCTTCATTTTCCATGTGACCATATGAGTCCAAAATATACTTGCAATCATCTTTTGACTATCTCCACACATGGGAATCATGGGGTCCCCTATAAATTTGACCCACACCAACCCTTTTGTATTTTTCACCATGTGACACCACCCATGTGCTTTGGTGGAGTGTTATGCCTCACTCCCATCACATTAATTAGATCACTCATGGGATACCCTCCATGGCCCCCTACCACATCACCAATCAACCACATAACTCACAATCCACATCACTAACCATCTAAATCACCATCAAGCCACACCATCGTGAATAGTGACCATAAATAGTGCATATAAAATTGATTCATGAATAGTGACTTCACATCCTAACAATGATCATGAAGGAAAGAAATGAAAAAGGTGCTAGAATTATTTGCATTGAGAAACCAAACTATTGATCACACTTCAATGGCCCAACAGGTTAATATCACTACACGCAGTGAAGGACAGTCTTAATCTACATCTATTCCACCTATTAAGAAGATACAACTTTAAGATCTTCATGTAATGAAGTATTTTAATGCCCAACAATAGAAAAACATGATCCAAGATACTATGGCATTAGTATGGGAACTATAAGGGTAAATTTAGTTTCTTAAGGATCGAGAATACGCCCAATCTGTTGATCTGAAAAGGGTCATAGAAACTCAAAATGTGGTGTGAAATGATTTTCAATAACTTTGCAAGCATATGTTAGATGAAGACATTATCCCACAATTGAGTAATTGGCTTAAGAATCAGGTACCAAGGCCAAATGATAATTTAACTCATTTGTTTAGACTAATAGAAGATCATTGATTAAATCATGCTCAGTGGCAAGATACTCTTGTTCCTCCTAGCCCTCAAGAGGATAAGGAAATCTGGGCTAATATTGTTATTGATAGTTGGATGATCTAAGATATTTTGGTCAACACTAGCACTAAATTTAATGTCCTCACAAAGGATGCATAGCATAAAATGGCTAGCCTAGCATTATAACCATCACCTCACATGTTGTTACTAGCATTATTTGATGGATGGACACATAATCCCTTTCTAAAATTTCAAGTAATGCTTATAATTATTAGGCCCATGGTAATTATGACCTCATTGGAAGAGTGTGCAGTGTCATTGCCATTTGTGAGAGCATTCTGCACTCGTATCATAGATGCCATAGATTTGTTTGCCTTCTTACCGAACAAGTTATATGAGGACTAGTTATGGTTACACCACTAGTGAGACTTAATGAATCTCCTTAGTTTCATGGGAAAATAGAAATTTGTGACTTTATCCAGCAACTCAAAGCCTTATATGACTTTAATGTTGATCATATGCATTCACTAGTTCACTTTTTTGATGACATGACCACAGAGCAGTGACGAACCCATAATGAGTGACTTCTTCATTGGGATCAAGTATAGTATACTTTACATCACCAATTTCATCATGAAAATCACGTCTAGGGTATAATTAGCTATAACAAATTTCGAGCACTTGAACCACACACAGAAGCTTGTGAAACCATGTGGAGGGTTGAAGATCCTTTTTGCCAAGATACTTATGGGTGCATGTTTTTTATGAAATCTTACATACTTGGGAAAGAGCATGGTATGTTCATGAAGAATGACATTTGGGTACCTATTTCTAGCATTTATTAAAAAATAACATGATCTCAGCATTGTCTTACTCATCTCCAAGGATGGATTTGTGCCCTACCTTCCAAGCCATGCACGAAGAAATTATTGGTGACCCTGGTCCTATTAAAGATTAACTATGATATATACATAATGTGTAACAACCTCACTAGGGTCTAACTAAAAATATGAGAATTTTTTTTTTTAATTAAACATATATACTATAAATAGATTACACCATGAGAATATAAGAAGTGATCATAAAAAATACTCTAAGATTGATAACTATAAACAAGCACGTGACATCTAAAAATCATTGACCACTATCAACATATGAAACACATCATAATACAAACATAACAAGTAATTAGAAAAAGCCAGCCACTGTTGGTATAATATACAGCCACTTCGATCAATCTATAGTAATAGGTAATTACAATTATTCATGATAATGTTTCCAATAATAAATATAGTATAATACAATGTACATAAATAAGATACATGGCTCCCTGAAGCATGAGATCCATGGACTCTCTAGTATTTTTAGCAATCTCAAGTTTCGTCTCAAAATTAGTACTGATGTGGGGAGGGAGAGCGTTATCGAAGTACTTTTTCACACCAACCACAAACCAATGATCCCCTGCACTAATCCTATCAGGAAATGGCCCTCCATTCATGAATGAGTATAAAGTGATGGTGTAGGAATCTAGAGATACAAACAAATACTCATGTGTTGTATGATTTCTAAAACTAAACATGCAGTGTATCATAGAAAACATGTTCTATTACAAGACATCACACAAACATGTAAATCATATTCATGAAATTATAATGTCTCACTAAACATACTTTGGCCAAAGTCTTAATAATAATAAATAATAACGATCTATAAATCAATTAAATTCATACGCACTACTTGATCATATTACCTTCATCTAGCATTGCAATGTTAATAAGTTAGTGAAATCTGTCTCACCCCTTATTCAGTATCAGTAGTGCAAGATTGGTCAAACATAATTTAACCATAAGATTCATACAATTTACATCTTATTATAAATCATATCCATAACATGCTAAACATAGGATTAATCAAAGCATACATTTATTTTGTCAAACGTATGAATGAATCTTACATTATTATCTATCCCATACTAGAAATAATGACTACAATTTATACCCTCTGGGTAAAATATACATTGATTCCAACTACCAAAATTAGTTTTCAAACATATTACACCCTATGATAACCCATATTACCATAGTCTAGTATTCTAAGACATAACTACTAGTTTTTCACAATCAGTTATATAAAGTAATTTTAAATACATGGAAACATAAGCTTTTATTCAAGTAACTAGATATAACAAAACAAATCTCAATTCACATGAACATAAAATAATCTATTCTATAATTTTTTATACTTTTAGGGGTTATAGGCACACATACATAAGGTCCTACTAACTGTTATAAAACATGTTATTCAAAGAGATAACCAACACGCATACATTTCTTTCATCAAACATATGATGAGTTCTAGGTATATCAATCTTAGTTTGATACCACCTAGGTATGACATACATTTATATTGGTGTACTCTATCACATCCCATAATATCATCTCATTGTATATGAACACAACTACATAATTACACATAATCAAATTTATGATTTCAAGAATAAAATGACCCACAATCATAGATAATAATCAAGCAAGTACGAGATTATACCACCTGGGTATACCCTATGTTTAAACTACAAACTACTATAACTTATAGGTACACATCACTATGCACTATTATATGCTATGTATGTCTAAACACTTTTACATTTTAATCTACTCACAATATATATTGCTCACTAGTTTTCCTTACTATATATATATATATATATATATAACAACAATCTATCATGCTATTTCTAAAGCTTCAGATAATTTACAACCAAGTTATATCATAATCCTTCATTTAAACAACTTAATTCCATATTTAAGAATATTATTTTCATATGGTTATATTCTCGGTCCCTTGGATACTCTATGACTTAATATAACCATCCATTTAACTATAAGAATAGGCATATGACCCAATACACTTACATAAGTAATATTTTCATATGGCTACTTAACTCCATCTATAAGTATGTTTCCAACATAATATGTACTATATATAAGCACACAACCAATGTACTATTTCAATGGTTACTTATATTTCTTAATCAAGAAGTCCATATGATTCAATAGTCATTATAATAAATTGACAATATTTATAGGAGAAGGGGTTCTACATTGTAACTCTCCTTTATAGTTTTTACCCCTAGCTAAATATAAACAAAGCATATAAAAATATGAACACAAGTTCTCAAGACTACATAGTTGTTATATCCACATTCACATATAAGTATTCAACAATATCCAATTTGCATGTCCAAAGTTCAAAGCCATCCATTGCCATAAATATTTAACATGGCATTTATTCTTCGATTTGATTTCACAAAATAATGTTTATTTTTGGAAGATAGTTGAGACAATTTTACAAGGTAAAAAGTTACTTGAAAGAATTTATCTAGAATTGGTTTGCTTGAATTCATGAAATGTTTTATAAAATCTCCAATTATGTACCTAAATTTCATTTTGGTACCTTGATGTAGAATGGTTCATTATTGACGGTCAATTTCTATAAATTTCCATTTGATTAGTTGTAGTTATGCAATATCATTTCACATGCTTTGTTACTTGCAAACTTTAGTATATAGTCCATTAAAATTTTCAACTATAAATAGATGAACTAAAATGTGTTTCCATTGGTGACTGGCAAATGCTTATAAGGAAAACACCATAACTATTTTAATTGGGACCATTTATGTAAAAGAGTGTGTTGCATACAAATGGTTTCAAGTAGAGTGAATGCTTTAATCTTTACATACATAAACTTTACTATTAAATTTGAAAAATTGTAATTGTACCTTAGAAGTATGAAAGGCCAAGATTGCATTGTCTAGTGGAATCACTAAGATCGATAGCTGATGAATAGATCTTTATTTTTTCTTCCTTCCATCTCCTAGAGAAGGACGTTGGCATCAACCATAGCAACAGAGGAGCCATGAAGGGAAACATTTATATTATAATGATTTGTATTACCATAAATTATTGTATCATTTATAATATCATGTGGGTTGCTACCTGCAGTGATTTATTTCGCCAAATGCATTCTACATTAACTATCATACATAAAAACATCACATCACCTTATTATCTATATGATACTATAATGTAGTTACATGTTTACTTTAAATATCTGAATAAATTCATTGTAATAGTATAGATGACATAAATTTTAACTTTATATATTTGCAGTTTAAATATTCATTTTAATACACTCAATGCAATATAAGTATTCAATTATCAGAATGCAGATCGTCCATCTATATAAATCACTCAACATGAGTGAACATTGTAATACTCAAATCATTGGAGTATAAGTTTAATTCACTATAGTCTAAAACCAATTTGTTATAGCATAAAACTAAATTATTGCAGTATAAACTAATTCGTTGCACTCATATTATGAGTCGTTGTATTAAACTCTAAATGACTGCACTCATCTTATACTAAACCTTCTACCTATTGACAAACATAATTCTAACCTAGTATGGGTATAAGTCAATATGTGTTATTTATAGCATTGTAGATACAAATCACCATACCTAAAGTCAATTTACTGCACCAAATTATACATACTTCATCGAATAAATATAATATAAGTCATTGTTAAAGAAGGTAATATGTGTTGTATTCTTATATGGTAGATTAATTAGTCACAAACAAGAATTTTTAAGAATTATCATAGGATGTGTTCCCCTGACATAAGTCCATAATAAACTTGTCGACATGGAACAATATCATGGAAGGATATAAATCTGTATATTTATTCACATATAAGTTATCTTATTTGACAAAATAACCTTTCATGAGGTAACATTAAACTTATTTAGATATAGTTACATATATATAAGTTTATATTCAACAAACTATATATATATATATATATATATATATATATATATATATAAGTTTATATTTGTCTAAAATCTACTTACATATATGTATAGATTCAACAAACTTATATATATACAAAATCATCATCAAAGTCATATTATATATACACCCTTTTTTTCGATAGAACAAGATCAAAAACTTGTATAGTCAAAATTTGTTTAGCATTGGCTGCTACAGAAGAGTATTTGTAGTCATTAGTATATTTTTCTTAAGTGCTAAAATAAGTGGCTCATCTTTTCATGGAATTGCACAATATGGGTTTAAAATTGAAAACATATATCAGAGCAAGGAAAATAAATTTCATTGGGGAGCAAAGAAAAGTGGAGACCTGGTGGTGAATTTGTTTGCATTGATGACCCTTGTTCGAACCCCATATCTTCCCATATCTTTCTTCTGAACTCCCCCTATAAGAATATATTCTAAATTCCTTTTTCTTAAAGCTTTTCCTTTTATTATTGTTTTTTTCTAAGTTGCATTTCACTTTTTGTTTTAAGCTTGTTTTCCATAACTTTATTCTTGATTTCTCATGATTTTATTTTATTTTTCTATTTTTATTCCCACATGAGGGTTACGCTTTTATTTAAAGCTTGAGTTTCTCTCTCTTTTTGTTTTATTTCTTTTTGTTTTATCCATTTTCTTTTTTTTTTAATTATCAGATTATATTAATTAATTTTAACACTACTTTTAAAAATCAATATATTTACTAATTAAATTAGCATCTACAAATGCTAATCACATACTAACAACATTTAATGGACATACTCGCAATTCATGCAAGACAATTTCCACATAACCATTAATTATAATGGTAGCTATGTTAAACTAGCTAATGCAAATGACATCAAAACACATTATGATAACCATTTATTATGCATCTAAAATGTGTTATCTATTGTGGTGTGTGTAGGGTTCCAACCGTTTCTCTATCATCCTTTGACATATCTCTCTACGTCACCCTCTCCAATGATGCTCTCGCTCCATCATTTTCTAAAGGATGAGTTCTCCTGTGTCAACCTCACAACAAGCAGGTAGTTAGACTATAAAAACGTGATAAACTTACATCATAAAATATAATTGAAATAACAAACTAACATGTTTGTAATATAAACATATACACTAAATTTAACTCATAGAAATGTAAACATATAGCCTAAGTAATATCTTACTGTCTCATAACAACATATATCTCAAATCTTAGTTAACATATCCAAATCAATTATGTCAACTATAAATATCCATGGATAATCAATTAGTTTTTTTAGCGAGGAATCAGGATGTAACATCCTTCCCCCTAAATATAGTCATCATCCTGGATGACTCTTATTCCAACATAAGTTTTGAATTAAAAACATTATTCAACAAATAATTAACATGGTATAAAGTATAAAATTAAACAATAAATGTGGAAATTACCTGTATAACTCATTGTATTTCTCTCAAATAATATTATTCTCATAGTATTGGTCTTACAAGACCCTGCTCTATGATCTCTTCCTATTATGCAAACAAGGTTTGCGAGTGTCATTACTCTGATTGGTTCTATCATGACCACCTCAGGGTCCAAAACTGACAAGACAAGTCTATAAGCTATTGGACTGACCACTTATAATACCATGAAGGGTCCCACATATCTCACTAAAAATTCACTCAGTTTCTAAAAACACATGATCTCATCATAAAAGCCACAAAAAATGGCCAAGGAGAGTTCCACAAAACCTTCAAGTCCCCTTTGCACATCTCTCTAACCTAAAGAGTGTATTTCTCATTCTAAACAAAGGTATTTAGGGAACCTAGTAAGAATGATGTAAATAAGTTAATACTATCACCACTTTGCATAGCTCTTGATAAGTATAACATGTCAATCTTTTCGCTACTCTACAAAGCTCCAGACAAGTATGATGATGAATAAGAACTAGAAATACTACATTTCCAATGTATACAAAATTAAATAATAAACATTCCACTATATATATGCATATGGCCATACAACTGAATTTGATAAGTTCATCTATCAAATCTTAGATTCAATAAGTCCATATGTTAGATCTAAACTCAGTAACTATCGAGTCAATGTGAAGCTAAGTAGGATCCACTCCTATCACTTATTACTCACGTTCCTAATTTATCACTCTTCCTTTATGTCTCCATGAACTAATGATCTCTAAAATGTGCACAAGGTTCAATAAATCACAATTATAAACTAATATATCATAGGAAGCAATACTATATGCTAAATAATTAAAAATGTGCCAATATACATAAAAGAAAAATCATACAATCATTTTGTAATTATCTTAATTTGCCATTAGCTAAACATAACTAGTATCATATTTCACAGCTTAACCTACAGTGTTATATTCATAGTTAAGAGAAAAATAATGTTAAGATTAACATAACATACAAAATCCAAGGATCGCACCATCCTTATAACCTTATAAAGAAAAACAAGTGAGATAATGTCTCCCTACATGACTAGTACACAACAAGTTAAAAGGTTATTTCAACCCCTTAGATTGACAAGATGTTCCACACATCCTAAAACCTACTCGCTTCTGGTGAAAGGTACAAAAATAACTCTTCAAAATAATATAATTTACACAACAACATAAAAATATCAATCTAATCAAGGGTAAATAATAACATTATAATCAATTAATAATTATTAATCTAGAACCAATATAAATTCAAAGTTTGCCACACCACGTGGTCTAAGTTTTCATGATAGATAAAGTAGTGACTCTAAAATGTCACAAGTGAAAAAGCAGAGAACTAACATCTCAACAACAAAAATCTTAAATACCCTCACATGGTAAAAAAATAAAACACCACAACTCAAGTTGCCAAATCACTACTCACTCTCCAATCTTGTATGAGTGGTATTATAATTCAAATCAGCATTTTAGAAACAAGTTTCAACATCATGAAAATAAGATTCCTCTCATAGCTTATAATGATGTCAACGATAGTGAGGGAGTGACAACTCACCTTTATGCCCACTATGAGAGATGACACTTCATCCTAATCTACATAAACATAAGGGTGCCAATCTAGAAACAAACTCATAACACAAAGGCATTCTCAACCAAGACATCTACATTCTATTACAAGAAAATTCCCACTGTGCTAGGTGGTACCAAACTAGAAGTGGTCTTATAGGATTAGTGTAAATAAGACATAAAAACTAAAGCACATATACTTATGTGAGAAGCATCCCATGCTTTTTAAACACTCACAACACAAAACATAAATGATAAAGGTGACTTGATTAACAAGGATGTAATCATTCTTGAGGTATTTGATCTAAATGATCAAATTATGGTAGGGATATCTTGTTCATAACTCATGATCTATGATATGCACTAACCTACCCAAACCTCTTACACAAAAAACAACACCATCAATACACTTGATAAACCAACCCTTTAACAACTCTAAGGGAATACAATTGCTCCTAAGGTACACACTCAACATTCCACATAATATTTCATGAACGTCTCATACTTACAATAGTCACCAAGTCATATAGAAGGATCTACCAAGTCTCAAAACTCCAATCATGGTGTAACACGGTTCTACACTAAGGCACTAGAACTCCAAAATACCAATGCAATACTTCATGTCACTACATTCACACTAGTGAACAAAAGGACACAAAAACACCAATGGACTCCTTAGGTCCTATAGTTAGAGCCACAACTTTGATACCACATGTAACAACCCTGTTGGGGTTTAACTAGAAATACGAGTTTAAAAAAAAAATTAAATACGTATACTATAAATAGATTATATGAGAGTCTAAGTAGTGATCATACAAAATACTCTAAAGGTAATAATTGTAAACAATCATAACAATCACTAATGACTATCAACATATGAAACAAATCATAATACAAACATAGAAAGTAATTACAAATAGTCAGCCACTGTTGGTACAATATACAACCACTGTGATCAATTCACAGTACTAGGTAATTATAATTATTCATTATAATGTTTCCAATAATAAATACAATATACATAAATAAGAGACATGGCTCCCCGAAGCATGAGTTCCCTAGATTCTCTGGTATTTGTGGTAATCTTAAGTGTCGTCTCAAAAATAGTACTTTTATGGGGAGGGAGAGCATCATCCAAGTACTTTTCCAAACCAACCATGGACCAATGATCTCTCACACCAATCTCATCAAGGAATGTCCCTCCCTTCATGGATGAGTATATAGTGATGGTGCAAAAATCTAGAAAGACAAGCAAGTACCCATGTGATGTATGATTTTTAAAATTAAACATGTAGTGTATCATAGAAAACTTGTTCTATTGCAAGACATTGCACAAACATGTAAATCATACTCATGAAATGATAATGTCTCACTAAACATACTTTGGTCAAATTTTTAAGAATAAGAAATAATAATGATCTATAGATCAATCAATTTCATACACACCACTTGATCGGATTGCCTTCATCTAGCATTGTGATGATAGTAAGCCAATGAAGTCCATCTCACCCCTTACATAGTATTAGTTATGTGATATTGGTCAAACATAATTTAACCATAATATTCATATAATTTACATCTTACTGGCAATCATATCCATAACATGTTAAATATAGGAGTAATCAAAACATACATTTATTTCATCAAATATATAAATGAATCTTACATTATTATCTATCCCATACTAAAAATAATGACTACATTTTATACCACCTAGGTAAAATACACATTT
Organism: Torreya grandis; assembly: GCA_037957365.1. NCBI lineage: Eukaryota > Viridiplantae > Streptophyta > Pinopsida > Cupressales > Taxaceae > Torreya > Torreya grandis. Next base: position 34,286 of record JARHVA010000143.1, on the reverse strand, counting down.
AATTATAGATTCCAACTACCATAATTAGTTTTTAGACATATTACACCCTATGATATCCCATATTACCATAGTCTAGTATTCTAAGACATAACTACTAGTTTTCCACAATCAGTTATATAAAGTAGTCTTAAATACATAGAAACATAAGCTTATATTCAAGTAACTAGATATAAAAAAGCAAATCTCAATTCACATGAACATAAAATAATCCATTCTAGCATTCACTATACTTTCAAGGGTTGTAGGCATGCATACATAAATTATTACTAATTATTATAAAACATGTTATTCAAAGATATAACCAACTCGCATACATTGAGTCTATCAAACATATGAATGAGTTCTAGGTATACCAATCTTAGTTTTCTATCACCTAGGTATGACATACATTTATACTATAGTACTCTATTACATCCCATAATATCATAGCTCATTGTATATAAACATAACTACATAATTACACATAACCAAACTTATGATTTCAATAATCAAACGACCCACAATCATAAATAATAATCAAGCAAATATGGGATTATACCACCTAGGTATACCCTATGTTTAAACTTCACGCTACTATAACTTATAGGTACACATCACTATGCACTATTATATGCTATGTATGTCTAAACACTTTTACATTTTAATCCACTCACAATATATACTGCTCACCAATTTTCCTTACTATATACATAAATATTTAACATGGTGTATTCTTCCATTTGATTGCACAAAATAATGTTTATTTTTGGAAGATAGCTGAAATAGATTTCCAAGGTAAAAAGTTACTTGAAAGAATTTATCTAGAATTCGTTTGCTTGAATTCATGAAATGTTTTATAAAATCTCCAATTTTGTACCTAAATTTCAATTTGGTACCTTGATGTAGAATGGTTCATTATTGACGGTCAACTTCTATAAATTGCCATTTGATCAGTTGTAGTTATGTAATATGATTTTTCATGCCTTGTTACTTGCAAGCTTTAGTATATAGTCCATTAAAATTTTCAACTGTAAAGAAATGAACTAAAATGTGTTTCCATTGGTGAATTACAAATGCTTATAGGGAAAACAACATAACTATTCTAATTGGGACCATTTACGTAAAATATTGTGATGCATATAAATGGTTTCAAGCAGAGTGAATGCTTTGATCTTTACATACATAAACTTTACTATTAAATTTGAAAATTTGTAATTGTATCTTGTAAGTATGAAAGGCTGAGATTGCATTGTCTAGCAGAATCATCGAGCTCGGTAGTTACTGAATAAAGCTTCATTATTTCTTCTTTCCATTTCCTAGAGAAGGAGGTCAACATTGACCATGGCAGCATAGGAGCCACGATAGGTAGCATTTATACTACAATGATTTTTATTACCATATCTTATTAACATAAATCACTGTATCATTTATAATATCATGCAGGTTGCTAGTTGCAGCAATTTATTTCACCAAATACGTTCTACATTAAATATCATACATAAAAACATCACATCGCCTTATTATATTATATGATACTATAATGTAGTTACATGTTTACTTTAAATATCTGAATAAATTCACTGTAATAGTATAGATGACATAAAGTTTAACTTTATGTATCTATAGTTTAAACATTCATTTTAATACACTCAGTGCAATATAACTATTCAATTGTCAGTATGCAGATTATCCATCTGTATAAATCACTCAACATGAGAAAATGCTATAATACTCAAATTTTTGGAGCATAAGTTTAATTCACTACAGTGTAAAACCAATTCATTGTAGCATAAAACTAAATTGTTGTAGTATAAACTAATTCATTACACTTATCTTATGAGTCACTCCATTAAACTCTAAATTGTTGCACTTATCTTATGCTAAACCTTCTACCTATTGACAAACATGATTCTAATCCAGTCTAGGTATAAGGCACTATGTGTTATTTGTAGCGTTGTATATGCAAATCGTCATACCTATAGTCAATTTGCTACACCAAATTATACATACTTCACTGAATAAATATAATAGAAGTCATTATTAAAGAAAGCAATATGTGTTCTATTTTTATGTGGCAGATTAATTAGTCACAAATAGGAATTTGTAATAATTATGATAGGATTTGTTTCCCTGACATAAATCCATAATAAACTTGCCAACATGGAACAATATCGTGGAAGGATATAAATATGTATATTTGTTCACATATAAGTTATCTTATTTGACCAGATAAACTTTCATGAGGTAACATTATATATATATATATATATATATATATATATATATAAATTCAGCAAACTTATATATATACAAAATTATCATCAAAGTCATATTATATATACACCATTTTTACGATGGAACAAAATCAGAAACTTGTATAGTCAATATCTATTTAGCATTAGCTACTACAGAAGAGTATTTACAGTAATTAACATGTTTTTTTAACATGCTAAAATAAGCGGCTTTCTTTTCATGGAATTGCACAATATGGGTTTAAAATTGAAAACATATATTAAAGCAAGGAAAATAAATTACATTCAGGAGCAAAGAAAAGTGGAAACCTGGTGGTGAATTTTACTGCATTGAGGACCCTCACTTGAATCGCATATCTTCCCATCTCCTTCTTCTGAACTCCCCCTACAAGAATATATTCTAAATTCCTTTTTCTTAAAGCTTTCCCTTTTTTATTTTAAGTTGCGTTTCACTTTTTGTTTTAAACTTATTTTCCATAGCTTTATTCTTGATTTCTCATGATTTTCTTTTTTCTTTTCTTTTTATTCCCACATGAGGGTTATGCTTTTATTTAAATCTTGAGTTTCTCTCTTTTTGTTTTATCCTATTTATTTCTTTTATTTCTTTTTGTTTTATATATTTTCTTATTGTTTAATTTTTATTTTTTTGATGACATTAATTAATTTTAACACTAATTTTTAAAATTAGTATATTTATTAATTAAATCAGCATCTCTAAATGCCAATCATGCATTAACAACATTTAATGGACATATTCACAAGTCACGCAAGACAATTTCTATAGAACCATTAACTATGTTAGTAGCCATGTTCAGTTAGCTAATACAAATAACATCAAAATGTGTTATGTTAACCATATATTATGCATCTATAATGTGCTAGCTATTATGGTGTGTGTAGGGTTCCATCCATTTATCTGTCATCTTCTGACATCTTCATCTACTTCATCATCTCTGATGATGCTCTCCCTCCATCACAATCGGAGAGATGAGTTCTCTTGCATCAACCTCATAACAAGTAGGTAGTTAGACCATAATAACATGATAAACATACATCATAAAATATAGCTAAAATAACAAACTAACATGTTCATAATGTAAACATATACACTACAACTAACGCATAGCAATGTAAGCATGTAACCTAAACAATATCCTACTATCCCATAACAACATATATCTCAAAGATTAGTAAAAAATATCCAAATTAAATGTGTCAACTATAAATATCCATGGATAATCAATTAGTTTTCTTAGCGAAGAATCAGGATGTAACATAAGGTACCAAAAGAAGGCTTGGTCCTCTTTAATGATCTATCTGAGCAGTCCATCCCCATGCCAAAACTTTTCCTTAATGAGGCACGTCATAAATAAATTCACCAATGGAAGAAAAAACTAATGTTTCATGTTGATGAAGGTGAATGGGCTGATCTGCTTGACCTATTAACAAATCATTTAGATGTCCCTACAAACTATGGCACTCAAACTCTTCATGATATTGGTCCTGATGCAAACCACCCATAATCAAAACCTATTCAAACTATCCATCATAATATCGGCATGGAGGAAGAACTAAAAATAGCTATTGTGGGTAACTACTTATCTGATATGGAGGTTTCAAAAATATTTTAGTTATTAAAAGAGTGTCAATATGTCTTTCCAAAGAGTTATAGTGAGATGAAAGGTGTCGATCTATCATTAGGCAAAATGCATATCAAACTAGTTGATGGTGCTCGATCAGTCAAGAAATAGTCATATAGGTTGAATCCAAACTTGCGTGCATAGGTGACAGAGTAAATTAATAGTATGTTGCACACTAATGTGATAACCCCAATTGATGAGTCTGAGTGGGTCAGTCTCATGGTCATAATTATAAAGAAAGATGGGTGCATTAAAATTTGTGTTGACTATTGCATACTTAATGCATCCTGTGTTATTGATCCTTTTCCAATGACATTCACAAAATAAATCCTTGAAGGTGTTGCCAGGTGTGAAATTTACACTTTCATAAATGGATTCTCTAGGTATCATCAGGTCCAAATCCCTAAGGAGGATTGACCTAAGACTAATTTTGCTACCGAATGGGGATCTTTCACATATACCATCATGCCATCTGGATTGAAAAATATACCTATTTTATTCTCCTATATTTCCATTGAGGCCTTTAAAGACATCATCCATAAATTTATTTAGGTTTATTTAGATGACTAGATAGTCAATGGCCTAGTAAAGGACCGTTATTTTAATCTAAGGCTTATGCTTGAGTGTTACCAAGTGCTTCAAATTTCACTTAATCTAAAGAAATGTCTTTTCACTCTACCATTTGGTGTTCTTATGGGTCATATTATCTACAAATATGGACTTCTAGTAGACCTCGCTAAGGTGGTTGTTATTCTTTATCTACCAAGGCCCACCTCCCAATGCATATTTTGTGCCTTTTTAGGACATATAGGGTACTATCAAAAATTCATATGAGGCTATGTAAAGATTGTCATACACTTAGAGGAACTTTTGAAACACAATGAACATTTTATTTGGACCTACTCTTATCAAGAAGCCTTTGAGGCTTTAAAGGACAAACTCATCACTACACCAATTCTCTAGTTCCTTGATTGGATAAAACCATTCCATGTCCATGTTGATGCTTTTGGAATGGCTATCAATGCAATCCTTGCATAAGCTGCTGAAGGTCAACTTGATCACCCCATATATTTTACTAGTAGAAAGCTTACTCTGGCTAAGAGGAATTACACCACAATAGATCATGAAGCACTTTCCATGGTTTATAATTTATAAAAGTTTTGACAATACTTGTTAGAAACTCCTTTTGTGTTTTATATAGACCATGAAGCTTTAAAATATCTAGTTAATAAACCTATGTTACATGATCACATCTATCGTTGGATTGTATTGTTCCAAGAATTCCAATTCTCTATCATGGTCAAACTAGGAAAGACTAATTGTGGTCCTAACCATCTCTCTTGAATTGATTTTAAATAACTAACACACACCATTGAGGATGACCAACCTGATGTATAATTATTTCAAGTTTCACATGTACCTCAGGAGTTAGAAGATATCACAGCGTTCTTAACTACTAGTGTAATGCTAGATTCTTTGAGTCCAAGGTCTAAAAAGCAACTAGCCATCTGTGTCGCACCATTCTAGCTCATTAGAAGAGACCTCTACAATCTTGGATGAGATGAAATATTTCATCAATGTGTCATTAAACATGAGCATCTTGAAGTACTTTATGAGGTTCATGAAAGCATTGTTGGCAAACACTATGTTGGTAAGGCTACTGCGTGCAAAGTACTATTAGTCAAACTATGGTGGACTACCCTTTTTCAAGATGCCAAACTACATGTTGAGTAGTGTGATATTTACCAGTGCATGGGGAAACCAAAACATTGGGATGCCATGAATTTATATCTTATTTATTCAGAAGAACCATTTGATAAATGGGCCATTGATTTTGTCAGCCCCATCAACCCATCAAGATGATGTACAGGTTCCTACTATATCATAACAACCACTGATTATCTCATGTGTTGGGATGAGGTCATGCTGACAAGGGATTATACTATTGCATCTACCACATGATTCATAGAGGAACATGTCATAACCTATATTGGTTGTCTATTAATTTTTACTAGTGATCGTGATACGCATTTCCTCAATGAGACTATCTGTGTCTTACTCACCAAGTTCATGATTTCCCACCACAAGACAACACCATATCATACCTAAGCCAATGACATTGTTGAGGCATTCAAAAAAATCTTAGGAAAAATACTTACAAATATTTATAATATTGGCCAAACCAACTAGGATGATTAGGTGTTTCCAGTACTTTGGGTTTACTGAACAACTTATAAGTGCCTCAACAAGAGTACACCCTTCAATCTGGTGTTCAAAATAGAAGTAGTTCTTCTAGTTAAATTATTGGTACCATCTCTTTGTATTGTGTGTGTTGGATAATTAGATGAGGAGTCATCATTGAAAGCATGTTTGGATGCTTTATTATGGTTAGATGAATATCATTTCCTTACTCATTGGAGTCAATATGTGGAGAAACTCAAACAAAAAGTATGATATGATTTCCATATTAAGCACAAGACATTTACCCCCAGAATGAAAGTTTTGCTCTATGACTCCAATTTAGTGCTCCACTTTGGGAAGCTCCATGTTCATTGGGATGGTCCTTTTATTGTTCATAGAATTTTCCTTGTCGATGCTTAACATTTACAAAGATTGGATGGCCAATTTCTTCTTGGGCACTACATTGGTATCTGGCTTAAGCCATATTTATCTATTTAAATTTTAGTTTCATTTGTCTCAATAAGGTGTATGCCATTAGTTTAGAATTTATTATTTTTAGTAACAACACTACATTAGTTGTGCACAACTATCTTTTACTTTATGCTCTTTTTGTAACTTTATACTTATGATTTTGTAGAGGACCATGACACACATTTAGTGTGGGCTGAGAGGTGTTACATGTATTGAGAAAAGGTCCATGTGTTGGGTATGATAAGGATGCATGCACAACTAAAAAATCCCTATGATAAATATTCCCACTAATGGTATGAATATTCAAAGGGTTTAACAGTTATCATGCACTCTGAAGAAAAGTGCAAGACATGGCATGTTATTAATATAAAGAGAGAAGTGGTTGTGATAAGTATGCCAACATCATGTCATGATGATACCATTATAAGCATTTATGATGAGAAGTGATAGTCACAAAAAGGATACCATTAAAACACATTGATTTTAATAAGTGATGGTTGAAGAGAGGGGGGGTAGTAAATTCAAGTTACTCCCTTGAGCCTATAAAAAAAATTTAAGGGATCATTTTAAACTTTACCTTTGCTTTCATTTGAGTTTTTACAAATTTGAAGAGTGAATTGAGTCCAGACGATTCCTAAAACAAGTGTAGAGCATAAAATTCCCATTCATTGGCTATTAAGAAGGATCTTGACTGAGTAATCAAGTGAAAATTAACTAACCTTGAAGCATGAAGAATAAAAATGGTAGTTACAGGTTGTAGAGGTAGGCGTCTGCCAGTAATGGGCATTGAAATAGGAAAGCTGAGTCACTTTCACTGTAAACGTGTAATCTTTTAGGAATGTTGGATGGTCATGCCTCAACCTTCAGGATCCATGAAGGATTATGTAGTCTAATAAGAAGGCCTAACAAAGTGATCCATTACTAACCATTTTAGAGGAGGAAGAACCATGTGTTGGGGGGAACCAATATTGATCATAGATGAAACACCTAAGGAATAGAGGGAACATACAGAAGGTGAAGGATCTGGAATGGTGTGATAGACAAAGAAAAAGGCACAAATACCTCCACCTCTACCATTGATGATAGAAGAGATACAATACCTAGAAATGGTGTTGTGCATAGAAATTGGGTATCAAAAGTACCCTCTTGTACCATTTTTTACTATAACCACTGCCAACTAGGAAATGAGGTTGAGCTACAAAATGACTACTAAGTTGAGTTCCATAACACCAAGAGTGAATTGGTGTATGACTTAAAAAAATTTAATGCCTTGGACTCTGTAGGGCTTTTTTAGTTGTTTAACCTTCCATATTTTGGAAAATTGATGGAAGCAATAAATTTTTTGCTTTCACACATCCATGAGGACTATATTTATTTTGTCGAGCACCACATGAAGATTACACCTAAAAGAATAAGTAAAGTATCAGGGTTACAATGCTCTAGTGCAAATGTTAAATTTGACTTAAAAGACTTAGAGGAGATAGAGAAGATTGTAATGGCACTAGAGTATTGAAAGCAAGGACATGTCATGCACATTAATAAATTATAAGATCCTACCCTTTAAGTATTAGTGTGTGTCATTATGACCAAGATTGGTGGAATTGATCAATGGAAAGTGGTGGACATGACTCACCTATACATTGCCCACCATGTAACTAAGGGGTTAAAATATAATTGGGCAATGTGTTTTGCCAATAAAATCATATTGGATGCAGAGAGGACCCATCAGATATCATGCCATAGGTTCCCATGTGGGGTATTTATTTTATTGATGGTATTCAGTGAAATTGGTGTACCTAATTACACCTATGGTGAGTTGAAATGGGCATACCCACCAGAGCATAAGTTCCCCATAAAGCACTACAAGGTGTTCACATGCCCCAGTTATATCATTCTAACATTCAAAATCAAAATGAAGTCATGGCATGATGGCATGAAGGAGGCCTTTAGAAATGAATGGCACATTCCTAAGGACTTGCCCATATAGGTTGGCGAGCAAGCCCAATTTGTCATGAAACAATATTTTTCTCTAGCCCATATCAAAATGGCCCCCTCTAGAGAACTTTCAACTTGGTTGAAGTTTCCCTATGCTTTCACAATGTAGTAATTAGTTGATTTGATAAATTATATATATGATGCACAACCCCTCACCTATGAAGATGACCGAATTGAATTGGAGATTCATACTCTTTCAAAGATGTATGGTTACCCTAGCAAGAAGCCATATAGGGAAAAGCATGAGACTGAGAGAACCAACATCAAGGTTAAGTAGACCATGGTTAGAGAACCTATTCATAATTTATTTTATATCCTACGACCCAAAAATAAATATTTAAGAAGCACAGAGCATGCAAGAGAAAAGCTTCCACTTATACCACCACTTGATAAATAGAAGCAAGTTGGATATGATGCCAGCACAAGTTCAAACCCAAAACCACTAAAATGGTAAAGGACTACTTAGACACCACCACCAAGGGTCTCCCCACTAAGGGCCTCCTCATCAAGGGATTTTCCACCAAGGGCATCACCATCGAGGGCTTCTCCTAAACAAAATTCACCAAAAATACAACTTGACGATTTAGTGCCATTACCCCCAACTAATCCATTAGAGGAAGAGCATGTAGGTCACATGGAAGAACTAGAGGAATCTGACTCAAAAAAGACACCTTCCTCAATGTAAGAGGAGGAGACCAACATTGATGAGGTGCAATTGAACATTGAAGATCCACTTGGTGAAGAGAGGGATGGTTTTGACACAAAACAAATGAGTGGCATGGACATTGACAACACTTCTTTGGCCCTAGATATGAATGTCGAGATCCTTGAGTGAGATCCCCTCAAAGGGAAGAAGATGATTGAATCTAAAGTTCAACCACCTTTGGTTGATCTAACCACCAATTTGCACTCTCAATACCAAATAGGCATTCCAAATAGGATGTTATATTTGTGGTCCCATTTCCATCCTTAGAATACAATTATTGATACCAGGTGTCAGGTGTCCTTTTTCTTGGACATGTACAACAAAGAATACCATTTTAAAATTCTTCTAGATAGCCTAATTTTAGATTTTCAAGAAATGACGTTGCCCACTCCAGTTTGGGTTGGTCCCCAACAGATCTCTACCCTATAAGATAGTGCCACATTTTTGAAAATGGCCTTTGAAGTTGTGCAATAGTATATACTCTCAAACTCTGATGGACATGAAGTAGAGAAGAAACATGGCCATGTGGTGGCAATGTATAACAAGGAAGTTTCTACTCAGAAGGTACTTAAATTGGAAGTGGCCATGCTAAAGCAACAAAAAAAAGAAGTCACAACAGCCAAGGTAAAAACTTTAAATTTATTAAAACTATTTTAGGCCAAGAATCGACATTGGCAGATGGGGTCCCTTTAGAGGTAAAAGCCATTAATAAGTTGGGAAACCTTGTAAATATTTTATTAAAGTAGTGTAAGGAACAACCCATACCTAAGAATGAAGTATTATGGGTGGCTAAATAATTTATAGAAGCAGTCAAAGTCTACATATGTGCCCTTGAAAGAGTTGGGGAAGTAATTCCCATCTTGGATAGGAATTTTGAGAAACTGACAGGGCCCAATAAAAATTTGGAGTCCTAATTCAAGGCAAAAGAGTCTTAAAAACAATAATTGACATATGTCAACCTTTTAATAAAATACCACACCTAGCATACTAATGCATTTAAGTATGTCGAGACTATGGAGGAAATAATAAATGCAAATTGATAATAAATAAAATCTAATTTTGTAGCTCTCTGAGGACAGATTGTACATGAAGTCACTTCACTTGAAGAGGTCTAAAAGGATGCTACTACATCCCCTAAAAAATTGGTTAATAAGGTAAATGAGTATGTCGATCAACTCAAGGAGATGAAAAAGTTAAAGGTGATGACTGAGGAAATAACGTCCAAGTTCCTTGACACTTTGTAACATTGGGATGGTGTCAAAAAGTAGATTGAACAAATTGGGCCTAAATTTTTGGTAGAGGTTAAGATCAATACTTAGTCTAGGATGGACTAAGAGTGTAGTGTGGGGTGATGTTGGACCCAAAATTTTGACTAAGTATTTTGGCTTTTTGGCATGAAACCAACACAATACAAGAGGAGTATGGCACAAGAAGACCATGGCACAGAACCAACACAGTGCAAAAGGACAATAGTATGGAAGATAATAGCATGAGAAGAACTAGTCAAAGATAAAATATAACTATGGATAACCTGAGAGCATAGGAATTGGTACAATAGTGAAAGACTTAGGGAGCGCAAGGGAAGCAGGAAACAGTTGAGGTGTGATTCTCAAAGACAAACTAGACTTTAATCATCACATAAGTTTTGCACTAGCTTGAACAAAGGAGGACATTTGACAATAAGGATATAACATCAAATAATAATATAGGGGGTGTGAAGTATTGGGTCCTTAGGAGAAAATATGTAAATGACTGCCATGACTCTTAGTCTACTGGAGATCGTTGACCAGTCACCTAATTGTCATTAATAATGTAACTACTTGGTCAGGGAAAAATAAGTATAAAGACCCCTATGTAGAGATTTGTAAGGTGACTAAACATTGGTATTATGTAACAAATCCTTATGATAATAAAAAAAATATGGAAGTTACAATTAGTTCTTGTGTTATGTTTAAGTTGATTAATAGTTAAAACATTGACAATTGGTTTTCATTGAGTAATATGTGGCTCATAATAGACTATATATATATATATATAGAATATGTATTGTACGAACTTGCATAATCAACACTTTAAACCTCATGGCATTTATCTTCATGTTCTTATTTGTTTGCATTAATGAGACAAGGTCCATAGTTGTGTATTTCCTTTTTTGTGTAATCATTAATTAGATATATGAACAACCTCAAGTGTATGAGAAGTGTGTTACCGTGCAACATAACCCACAAGAACTGGTTTCTTGTTGTATGCTTTGGGTGAGCATGTAAGAAGTTTAATCTTGCATGAAAATCTAGTGCATAAGCTTTTTAGGACTAAACATTTTAGTGCCTTAAGTAAAATGTTATAGAAAACTACCCAATAATTTGCCTTGATCTATGCTAGGTGAGGAATGAATGAGGGTTGATCTCATATTTATACCAATCCTCATAGAGAAATATATAGGGTTAAAACACTTAGGCCAACCATTAGGATATGTTTTATTTTTAGATTAAATGACTTTAGGCCATTGGACACCTGTGTCAAGAGTGGGACACTAGCATCGATGCATGAGTCTAGGACTAATGCTTGTGTCTTGGCAGTTAGAAAATAATCACAAGCTCAAAACTTGTAGGGGCATGAGATGACCATATTTTAAGCATTTTGGGCAAGATAGAAGGTCTGGGTCATCAACATAAGACTGGTCAAACCAAGAGATAGGCCAAGGGGCACAAGATAAAATAATACAGGACTTCTAAAAGTTGGAAAGGTCCAAAACTGAGAGGAACAACCAAGATTTGAGTTTACCAAGTGTATAAGATTGAGGTGCTATATAATTCATAAATATCATCTACATAAAGAAAGAATTCAGTTTGAAACATAAGCTTAGTCAACATCACCTATCTCTTAAGGATCATCCCCATAGCATCTCCCTACAAGCTGTTATTACCAATACAAAAATTGATTTAAGAAATTTTAAGGTTTATAAGGAAAAAGGTGTTAAAATAAGGGCTTATATTTTTTGGATTAAACATGGTGACCATGGCTCTAAATACTTGTTCAAATACTTGTAATATAAACAACACCATGAACACATCTCAACCATTATTACTGAGGATGGATTAGAGACATCATCACCTGATGATATTAAGGGAGTTTTCTTCCAATATTATAGTAATCAATTTTAGGAAGGACACTAACTTGAGGAGTATGAATATTTTATAGAATAATTGTTACATGAATGTATTCCTCTAAAGTTGGATCAGGCTAATAACCACCTTCTTAAGTAACATCTCACTGTAACAGATCTTAAAATAACTCTTTGGGCAATGAAGAATGAGAAGGCCCCTGGCTTGGACCATCTCATAGTTGAATTATTCCAAGCTTTGTGGCCCACACTCAAAATTGTTTAATGTATTTATGAAGGCAGTGGCTAATGGATCTTTGGGGGTTGTCATTAACCATGTCCTCATTAAATTAATTCCTAAAGCTGGAAACATGAATAGGATATGTGGTTGGCTTCCCATTACTCTTCTTAATGTATCCTAAAAAAATATTGTAAATGTTATTTTTATGAAACTAAAACTTATCACTTAAGATATTGTTCACCATGCATAATCTAGATTCCTAAAAGATAGATACATTATGGATAATATTATCTATGCATCAAAAACCACTCAATGGGCTGAAGATTTTGATCAAGATGCATTATTAGACAAAATTGATTTTGGCAAAACATATGATCAAATTTGTTGGTGATTTATTTTCAATATGTTTGAGTGGCTAGGATTTGGTTCTTGTTTCAGACATCACATCCAAATGTCCTTCACTAAAGCACATGCCTAGGTCATGATCAATGATAGCCTCATAACATTCTTTGACATCTAATGTTCCATTCATCAAGGCTATCTACTCACCCTTTTTTTGTATGTTCTGGTTGTTGATGCCCTTGGTTATATACTCTAATGAGATCATCAACAAGGAGATATGAAAGTAATCACTATTGCACAAGGTCTTTATACTCTTAACTCCCATTTAATTAATGATTCTCTCATCTTTATGCCTAATATTATGCATGAAATCATTAATTCCCAATCAATTATTGATTTTTATTATGATTTGTCTAAATCTAAGTTTTTTAGCCATAAAATGGAAGTCATCTTCATAAAAAATGATTCAAATTTGGCTTGGACCCCCTTAGCTTGGAACATCATCCCCCATGGGAAGATTACCCTTTACCTAGATATTATGTTTGGTATTGACCTTTCCCCTTGAGACATGTGGGATTGGGTGCTCAATAAAATTTAGAAAAAAGTGGAAATTTGGTCTTGCAAATTTTTGTCCCTACTAAGCAAGTTGATTGTTACAATAAATTTTGTTTGTCAACCATGCATACTACTCATCTTACTGGTTTCCTTCAAAATCAACTTATGGAAAACTTATACAACTAGTTTGCAATTTCCTTTAGAGTAGCAACTCTAGTAAGATAGGTATGGTAGCCATTTCATAGGAGCTTTGCACTCAACCTAAATCTATGAGTGGGCTTGGAATCATTAATCCACTACATAAGGAAAATGTCTTGTCGCTAAATAGTTTGCAAGAGCTACCCAAGGTACCACGCCTTGGAATATCCTTATTAGGGAATGAGTCCAACTTGCATCTCATAAAAGCTCCTAGATCTCCATTCCTCATGAAAACAAAATCCTAAACGCATATTTTTTATATATTTATAACTCTCTTCCTTTCAAAGGACACTAGGTAGCTTGGTAGGAAATAACCCCTCTTCTCCAATGGTACCGTCAATCCCTTCTACATGGATTGAGTATCCTTAATTCCAATCTTTGTTGTAACCAGGGTATTCAATCTAAATATCTTCCCCTCACTGTCCAACAAGAATTTAGTGCCAAATCATCTATAAAAAAGGCATTAATATAGTTAAGGATAATTGGGATAAAGACATCAATAATTGGCTTCCTTGGACCCTATTGTGTCATATGGTTGGTTTGCCTGTAAAACTTAATCAAGGCCATGCTTTTATTATACAAGTGATCCCATATGAAGTCCTCTTTAAAATTTTCTATCAATCCTACACCCCCTTGGAAAGATTGGCCAAGGGACCATTACTACAATGATGCCAAGGTTTTTAGATCATCTCATTTAGCCCCCATTCCCACTAGAATATTTTGTGAACTAGGAATTTGACTCAAGAGATGATGGTTAGTATTGTGTTAGTGAATAAATCAAATTGATTCAAAAACACACTATCATAACATCTCTAGGCCTAATTACTAAGGGGAGCTTAGTAAATAAAACATAAATGGAAAACACAACTAAAATGCAAAAAAAAACCTTATTTTACCTTCCTCAGATGCTCTAAAGTGCTTGTTGTAGTGGCTTGCTCGGTTTGTTCTCATGAAGTCTGTATCAATGGAAGCTTGACTACTTCCATCTCTCTTTGGCACCTTGTGTGGCTTTGGCTCAATATTTTGGAATTATAAAACTAAGATGCAATGATTTTTTAATGCATTTGGGCATTATAAGTTTGGCATATGAGAGCTTAAAATTATAGCTTTGAGGCTTCCTATCTATAGACTTTTAAAATGGTTTGAGGATCAACCATGACCATCCATCTCAAGATTGAGATGTGTGGCCATGGATAAATCCAAACATTGAATTCATTCTACAAATATCCCCATTAATATCTGGGATATAGGGGCATTGAATAGGCATAGAAGGGATTTGATGAGGCATGGGAGGCATAAATCTTGATATTTGTGGCATTTATAGCCTAGGGATGTCTTCCCAAGAAATGAGGTCACCTAATGATGCAAATATTCAATATTCATTTCCAAAAATAAATTATTCAACAAGCTCCATGGAATTCTTAATTAGGCTCTATTTTGGTTTAATTAACTCTTAATCATGATTAAACACTTTGATGCAAACCTTGGCTCTTTGTGCACAAATTACTCAAATTGGTCAGAATGTCTTGTTATTGGCCCAAAATTTAACTAGATTGGAATTTGGATGCAATGTCAGATATATTGGATACATTATCCCATTTAGGAAGATGTTAACACCAAATAACAAAGGCACATGGATCATGTAAGAGATTTGATAGAAAAGAGCAATCTAGGGCACCTAAGTACAAATTTGGCATTTTGACTCAAAATGATCTGATTAAAGTTAGCTAGCCCATAAATTGCATTGCCTTAATTAATGATTCCCTGGCCAAAATCATCACTTGAATATATCAATTTCAACTCATTTAATGTGTTTTAGTGTTTTAAAGCCAAATTGTGCATTTTGGTGAAAATTGGTCAAAAGCCTAATTGAAGGTTATCGATGGCCAGTTTTAGGTGTCTACAATTTGCCCCTGTTTAGGAAGGAATTGCAATTTATAGGCACAGTAACATCTTCTCAAAAAATGAAAAGGTCCTACATGCTTACAAATTCAATAATGATGAACTAATTGTATGATGCCCCCTTGAGGAAATGGTTGGCATAAGTAGGTTGACAAATGATCCCTCGAAAAGAAGTAAAATGAGGGGACCAAAGAAAGGAAAATGATGGGGTGAAAATGCAATGAGTTTGAAAAATTGTCAAAATCATTGAGAATGCAAGTGGGATGGTGTACAATGGTTTTCCCAAAGTCAGTTATAAGCATTGTACCCTGATAGTGGCAATATGGCATGAAAACACAATAATTTTCCCAAAGGTGGTTATAATCATGAAGAAGATGGAGCTACCCCAGTTAGGACAAAAAAACAAGATAGTAACATGCCCTTTTTTTGGCAAAAAAAAGTAAATTTGGTGAGAACACAATGATTTTCCCAAAAGTAGTTATAATCATTGAGAAATGTAGGTGAGACGGTGTGTAATGATTTGCCCATAGGCAGTTATAATCATTGGACCATGATTATGGCAAACATGATTAATTTGGTCGATGATGATGGTAACTTAACACAGAGGGTAATGATGAATTGGAACAACCTGTTTGTAGGAATATGCTCATCCAAACTAATAGAGGTTGAAATTATTCCATTACTTAATTACTCTATGTAGGATATGATTGGGATTTGAATTGGGATGGTGGTACCAAAGAGATGTCGATGCTACCATTACTGAATAGACTTCTTGAAGCTAAGGTTTATTGTAGCACGTGTTGGTAGGCATCATGGTATAACATCATGAGGACTTGGCCAAAATATGCATAAGGATTGACTCCCGAAATCTAATACTCAAGAGAAGACAATGCACCAATGATAGAAACCATGATGTTAATGTAAACGTATGAATATGGATGGATTCAAGTGTAAGTGTGGGCAAGGAATCACCCAATGAATGCACAAACGAAATCAAGGCAATAATACTGAAAGCAAACAAATAGGCATACAAATAAAACAACAAAGAAACAAACAAATTAATTTAAGCCAAATGAACATTACCCCTAGAAAATAGGTGACAACTTAACAAACTAACAAAATGGGGGAATAAAAGAAAAGGAATGGGGTGGCCGAGCTATCTCCATATGTACTAGGCAAATGGACGTTGCCTACATAGTTCCCTGGACATAATATCCAATACAAACTTTAGGCCAAATGTAGTTCTCCCAATAAATGGGAAGAAAATAATAACTGATGAAAACAACAAAATGGATGTAATAGAAGAATAAGAATGGTCTTTCAAAATAGCAAGTGCATGGGATAGAAGGTCAAAAAGGATGGAGAAACTAAGTGACAAGTGATTTACTTATGACTTAGTAAGGGTTCCCAGAATCCTTAAGGCAAAGAAGTGGTCAATGTTTTTGGTTTTTTCTAACGACTTTAAAAATATTCTTGGAATTTTTGGAGTATCTCAAATAGATCGAGAATGATGAGATACTAAAATGGTTCAAGCTCACAAACTAGTGATAGTGTGGCTTAGGTTACTCATAAAATAGTGAGACCATGGTTTAGGTTGCTCACAAAATGGTGAGAGTGTTACTTAGGTTACTTGTAAAATGGCGATAGTGTGGCTTAGGTTGCTCACAAAATGGTGAGAGTGTGGCTTAGGTTACTCAGAAAATAGTGAGAGTGTGGCTTAGGTGTGAATCAAACACAAACTACAAAGTCCCAAAATGGCTCAAGTTCATAATAGTTCCACCTTCAATGAAGGAATATGACCAATATAATAGCCAATTCAAATAAAAAATAGGCATAGTTGGTATGAAGGCTTAGTACAACATAGGAAACGACACGTTGGTATGTCGAGGCTCAATAAATAAATGTTGCCCCTAGTTTGCCCATAGGCAATTATAAATAGGACACAACAACATAGATCAATGGTACTAATTTGCCCATAGGTGGTTATAATTAGTATCAATATTGGGGATAAAAAATAAACAACAAATGAAGGGTGAAACTTTTGTCATACTGCTCCAAAATACTATCTCTATCTGAAATGCTCCAAACAACAGCTAGAATAGATCAGATTCATTGGTGCTGAAAATGTCCAACTAATGGAGAAACCAAGGTCAAACAGGCTAGGTAGATAGGATTCAAGATATGTTTGGTCGATAGAATGGAATGGTAAAATGGATAAGTAATAAGCTAAGAGGAATGATAAGAATGATATTCGTACAAAGAAGAATAGTGATAAAATGGCACAACTGAAATGGTCCTTATAGAGAATACACCATAGTGCTCAAGCATAGTACCGCTTGAGGTGAATAATATTTATCAGCTCAGGAAGTTCATCTCCATCTGGTGTTGTGAGATTGTATGTTCTTGATCCATAATCTACAATAATGATGAAAGGCCTTATCCAGTTTGGTTTGAATTTACCTTTATGTTTCTTCTCAGTTTTGGTATTCTTTTGGTTTTATTTAAGAACAAGATCACCAAGTTCAAATGTTCTATACTTGATGCACCGATTGTAGTGGCATTTGAGTCAGTTTTGATATGTCTAAGGATTATTGAGCACAGTTATGCATTTTTCATCAAGTAGGTCTAGCTCTTACAGGTGAGATACTCGATCATCATGATCCTCTAGGACATGATTGAAATATATGCATAGTGAAGGTAACTCAACCTCAATGAAAAGGATGGCTTCAGTACCATAAACAAATAAGTATGGAGTGGCTCCTATGGGGGTACAGTGATTGGTATAGTATGCCCAAGGGATGCATAATATTTGAAGGTGACATTCATGACCAGCATTGTTGATAATATTTTTGAGAATGTTGACAATTGTTTTTTTGGATGCCTCAACCTGACCATTACCTTGAGGGTAATATGTTGTAGAGAAATGTTATGTGATGTTGTATTCGACACATAGTTTATCAACATCCTTATTTTTGAATGATCCTCAATTATGAGATATAATGTCAGAGGGGACACCATAGCGGCAAAAAAGATGGTTGAAGATGAACTTAGAAATTTTCTTTCTAGTCATGTAAGTGAGGGGTATAGCTTCAACCCACTTAGTGAAATATTCGGTGGTGGTAAGGATATGTTTATGGCTACTAGATGAAGTGGGGTTGATTTTTCTAATGAGGTTGAGTCCCCATGTAGCAAATGACCGTGGTGTCAACATTGGTTTCAGAGTCTTGGCATGGGCATGAATCAAATTGACATGCCATTGACATTTATCACACTTCTTTACATAAGTAGTTGCATCTACATCTATTGTGGGCCAATAATAACCAATATGCAAGAGCTTTTTGGATAAGACTACCCCGTTAGAGTGGGGTTCACATACTCCATGTACTTCTTATAACACTAGTGTAGATTTTATTGAAGTTAAACAACGAATCAAAGTTCCATAAAAACTATGACAATAGAGGGTTGATCCAAGTAGGATATAATGAGTGGAGTGATGGATAAAGGCTTTGGCTTGTTTGTAGGATAGGTCAAGTGGTATAACTTGGTCATAAAGATAATTATAAAGGTATGAATACCAAATAGAATTAGGACCAACAATATCACAAATCATTAAAATGATTGAAGGTTCATGAACTAGTGTGATCAAATTCTCGATGAAGAACTGATACTTTCTAGCTTTGTCTATTTGTCAAATAAGAGACCTAATAGTAGACATGGCATCTATAGTTTTATTACTATCCCTTGGTATATGCTTAAATTAGATATCTATAATTTATTTTTTTAGAGTGTCGACCATAGCTTTATAAGGAACCAACTTGTCATCTTTGCTTTAAAAGTGGTCTGTAACCAGATTGATGATTAACTGAGAATCACCATAAACCTTGAGATGATATATGCTCCATTGTACTACCTATTGAAGTCCTGCAACAAGTGCTTCATAATTGATCATGTTGTTTATACAAAGAAAATTGATTCCACAAGATTTAGGGATTAGATCCCCCTATGGTGTAATAAATAAAAGGTCTGCCCTGATCCATGTGCGATAAATGATCCATCAAAATACAACTTCCATTGCTAATCTTTAAGAGGTGTGTCAATGATGGTCATTATGGATTCATTAGGAAATTAGAATGTGAGTGGCTCTGTATCTGAAAGGGGTACTTCAGCAAGTTGATCTGCAAAGATCTATCCCTTGATTACCTTTTGATTAACATACTCTATGTCAAACTCACTAATAACCATGATCCACTTGGCCATTCTACCTTGTAAAGCTATTTTAGATAGTAGATACTTGAGTGGATCTACTTTTGAAATGACCATGGTCTTATTGTTCAACATGTAGTGTCACAATTTTTGAGCTACAAATATCATGGCTAGATAGGCTTTTTTAATAGGCATATAGTTGTGTTCATATGTGACCAATGTATGGCTTAAATAGTATAGTACATGCTCTTTTCCATTGTCATCATGTGGAGCTAAAATTTCCCCCAAGGCACTATCTGTAGCTGATAGGTACAACAAAAAATGGTTTTCTTGGCATAGGGGGTAACAAAATAGGTAGATTTGTTAGGTAATCTTTAAGCTGCTAAAAAGCTATTTGGTAGTGATTATTCTAATGGAATGCAACTCCCTTATTCAAAATATGTGTAAATAGATGACACTTGTCTGTTAATTGAGATATGAAGCATCGAATTGACTAGATCTTGCCTTGTAAACTGTGGAGCTGCTTCAAATTGGTTGGTGGTGGCATTTATGTTATAGCTTGGACTTTGGTTGGATCAACTTCAATGACCCTACGAGACACAGTGAAGCTAAGTAATTTTTTGAATGTTACTCCAAATACTCATTTCCTTAGATTTAGTCAAACTTTGTACTCTCGCAGTCTTTTAAATATTTTACATAGCACTATTAGATGGTCAACCCTAGTTTTTGATTTGCCTAGTATGTCATCGACGTAGTCTTCAACAATATCATGCATCATATCATGGAATATGATAGTCATAGATCTTTGATAGGTAGATCCAACATTTTTAAGACCAAACGACATTACCTGATAACAAAATGTTTTCCATGGAGTGGTAAATGTTGTCTTATGTTGATCTTTTGGTGTTATTTTGATCTGGTTATATCCTAAAAACCCATCCATGAGTGAAAGAATCTCATAACCTACCATGGAGTCAATGATCATGTCAATATTAGGCAATAGAAAGTCATCCTTAGGGCAAGCTTTCTTTATGTCTTAAAAATCAATATGGATTCTGATTCCCTCGGGCTTTTTGCTAATAGGGACAACATTAGATATCCATTCTGATTAAATCTTGCTTCTAAGAGTTTTTCCAACTCTTTCTTTACTAATACAACAATGTGAGGATGCATCTTGCATAAATTTTGCTTAACTAGTTTGGCATCTGGATTTGCCACAAGGTGATGTAAAACTAAGGCAAGGTCCAAACTTGGCATGTCAGAATAAGCCCATGCAAACATATCTACAAATTCTCTTAATAGAGCTATAAAGACTTCACGTTCCTCCTCAGTGAGGGGCATGCCTAATTTCATTCATTTTAGGTTCGATGAATTCCTAATGTTTATCTCTATTGTATCTTTGACTAGAAGGGTCGAGCTGTCTTCTAGGATAATAGGCAAAGACTTGAACTGTTGGACTATATCAAGGTCTTATGTTAGGACTTGCTCTTCAACTTCTCCTAAGCATGATTAATTTGAGTCCCCCAATAGGAAATATAGCCATGTGACAAAAACAATAAAAAAATTCTTAAAGAATTCAATCAAACACTTGTTGCTCAAAATTGAACTTAGATCCATAGGCAAGTTCATCGTTGGTGGTTTCCTGATCTAAATTTGAAGAAGAATGAACACCCCTATCTAATGATTCCTAAAACAGGGTTTCACCACTAGAATGGCCTTTATCTTTACTTTTTCCTGGTCAAAAATCACCTCAAAGAGGTTTTCACTTTGGGACCTCAATGTTTTATTTATTTATCCAAAAAAGGCTTCAGGATCCAATGCGATTGAGAACCCTGATTTATGATTTCCCAATGGAATGTTGTCTTAAAGGCCTAGAAAATCACAGAATGCCTCATCATTCTAAAAATCATCAATCGATAAACTGGATTCTTGTTGGTCCCAATCTATCAATTGGGGATAGTATAATGGCAATGTGTTATTATGAATGATTGGGCTAAGGGTACATATGGCATTGTTATCAAATAGGTTAATCTCAGCTAGGTCATCAAAGATAAGGCTATGATCAGACTCTAATTCACTGTCGACATCATCATCACTAGTCACTAATGATGGAACTCGAATTAGATATGTGAGGTCACCCCCAAGCGATTTAAATCTAAGTTCATAGTGTCTTTTATACTTAGTCATGAAAATTGGCTCAATGGTTTCTCATTGATTTGGTTTGAGGCCTCTTCCTTCATAGTCTTGATTCTCCATGATACTATTGGGAATAGGATACTTTGCATGCTCATAACAATCAACTTGGTTGTCATTATACAACCATGATTCATCCCCTTCAAGAGGGTTTGGTTCTAGGCCAAATGTCGGTATGAACGTGACTGGTCCTAGCTTATGAAGTTTATCTTTACTTTTTATTACCAATGCATGTTTTGGATAAATTTAGGTCTTCCAAAGGTCTTTAGATTCTGAGGAAGATTGGAAATATAGAAGGTATCATGCATCAAATATTCTCCTGGGCCATTAGCTGAAATAATGAAATGATTGAAAGTCTCAGGAGGTAGCATGTGGAAAAGGGAATTTAGGGCATTAGGATCTATGTAATTGTCCTCTAGAGAATTAATAAGTATGGCCTTTCTTTTATCCTACTTGGAACTTGGATTCTTGGTGTATTGGTAATTTTAGCTTTGAAACTCAACCTTGAGATGTTTGCAATGTTCATACGAGTGCAAATCTCTTAGAATATTCACTTCCATCCCTGAGTGGGAGAATTTGATATATTGGTGCAATGTTGATGGGACTGCACGAATCTCATGTAACCAAGGCCTACCTAGAAGCATATTATATGACAACTCAAGATCAAGCACATGGTAAAGTGTATCATGGGTCAAACGCCCAATGATAACTGGCAAGCTAATGGTGCCTTGTGATTCTCTGTCTTGATTATCGTAGGCTTTGATAGTTATTGTTTATGGTTGGAGATCTACCATTGTGTACCCAAGAATCTTTAAGAGCTTTAGAAACACTATGTTGAGGCTTGATCCATCATCTATAAGGGCACGTGTCACTTTATGTCATTTTATATAAAATTTTATATACAATGGATTATTATGGAGTCGGCCAAGGGAAGACATATCACTTTGGTTGAATGTGACTTGTTGGGTTGGAGCTAGGTGTCCAATCAAAGCTTAAAATTTATCAGGGGATATGTCACTACCAATAGTGGATTGGGTTAAGAACTCATTCAAAATGTTCTTATGGATTGTCAACGTTCACAACAAATCTAAAGTGGAGATTTGGGTTGGTGTCTTTTGCAATTGTTCCACAATATCAAACTTCTTTTTTGGGTTAGTGGTAAATGGCTTATTCCAAGGTTGAACGATTAGTTGGATAATGGGTAAAAATGGCAGGTGGTTATGGGCTTGGAATGGTAATCTTTGACCTTCAAGTTGTGATTACATAATCAAGATTAAATACAAGACCATGATATCTAACAAATGGTGGTAACAGTGTGGGACTAGATAGGAGAAGTCTCAATTGTCGGTGAACTTGTATGTGGTCATGGGGCAAGGATGAGTTATCGGTATAAGGTCCAAAAGTGGAAATCCAAGTTTGTTGGTTCACCTGCATGTGATCTTAGGTCAAAGAAGGATTATCAATGTAATTTGGTTGAGTAACATTGTTTATTAATGGTCTAGATTGATTGGTGCTTGGTCTATGATTAATGGAGATGGTGTTAACACTACCCCCTTTAATATGACCTACAACTCTGTTGTAGTCATGTGCAATTGCATGGTAGGTTTTTTAGTTGTCACCATTCTGACCTTGGTTTTGTCCATTATTTTAATGTGGTTAGTTTTGCTGGTTCTACTGATTTTGTTGATTCGACCTTTGAATTTGGTACTGTTGATTTTGTTGTTGCACTAGCTATGGCTATTGTTGTTGTTGTTGTTGGTGTTATTGGTTATGCTATGGAAAATAGTTTTGATAGATGCCAAGAGTCTGATTGGAGGTGGAAGCAACACCATCTAATGTGACCTCCTCATTCTCCAACATATTTTCAATTAAATATTTGATTTACACACATCTTTGTAAATTATGGCCATTGACCCGATGATACTCACAAAATTCATTTTAATGGTACCAATCAAGATAAGGGATGCCTTGAGGATAATGCTTTAGTATAGGCCAACTAATAAAATTAGCGGTGAAAAGTTTATACAATACAGACTTAATAGGCTCTCCAAGGTCACTAAAAACATGATGTGTAGGCACAATTCTCCTTAGAGGAGGGTTTTGCAATGGCAAAAGTTATGGCATTTATTGTGTGGGTCTTGGTTTTTGTGTTTGCGATGTTGGTTAGAGAGGTTATCGAGTAGGAGTAAGCTAAAAAGGTGGTGTAGGTTGAGCAGATGATGTTTACACTATTTGGACATGGCGTGACTTAGTTACTCCATTTCCCACAACATTCCTATTGCAGTTGAATTGCTTTGGTCTATCTTAGTTATTGGTCTGTACCGGTTGTGATGCTTGTGCTTGGATTGGATGTTGGTTTTGGCCATTTTCCTGATTGGTACCTTGATTTTGATTAGTTGAATTAAGCTTAATGATCCATTTATTAATAAGGGATTGCTTAATCAATAAGCCTTTATCTATGATATCTTTGAAAGTATGGGCACATTATAGTTCCAGATGATAAGCGATCTCACTATGCAAATTTTTAGTAAACACAATGGCTAATTATTTATTTGGTAAACTATGGGTGAATCAACTTGCAAGGGCTCTCCATCACTGTAGATAACTCGCAAAAGTTTCACCAGCTTTTTGATTTGCTTGCATTAAGTCAACTAATGAAATCTCATGTTTGAGATTGTAGGAAAAATGTTGCACAAACTTTTCTGAAAGGTCATCATAATCTGTTACTAAGTTTTTAGGCAACTTTAAGAACCACTCAAAGGTTTGTCCATCTAAGCTCCTTGGAAAAAATAATAAAAGGTATATATCGTTATATGCCACTAGCTAGCATGTAACAAAGAACTCAATTAAATGAGCTTTGGGGTCACCTTTCCCCTTGTATTTATCAATTTTTGGTGGCTCATATCCTGGATAAAATGGAATCTGTAAGTACTCTGTATTGAAAGGATAGGAACACACATCATCTAACTTGAAAATTTAAATTTGTTTCCTTGCTTGGATGGTGGCGATTGCATCCTTCATTTGTTATAATTCTTGGCATAGGAAATTAGAGGGAACATTGGTTTGAGAGGGAACATTGGCCTAGGTAGATGGTTGGGCGGTCAAAAGTGGAATATTTTGATCAGGGTATGATGGAGGTATTTGTATACGTTAGATTGGTTTGGAAATGAACCAGGAATACACATACATGTATTAAGATGTACTTGTTGAAATTACACATTTAGTTGTGCAATATTCTAGTTTGGGTTGGTGATGAAGGTTTGACTTGGAGGATTCCGAGGTTGGGATGGAGGGATATAACCATACTATGCCTGTTATGGTTGAATAGGGATCTGTTGCTGACTACTTAAACCTTGTTATTGATTGGAAACTTGTGAACCAAGACCCTATCTTTGAATCAGTGGTATGTTCTACACAAAAGATAAATGTTGCCTAGCAGGTATTTGAGAGACAATGGAACCCCCTTGTTGCACAAATCCTAATTGGGAAGTGGATGCATGTTAGATATTTAGCACTTGTCGTTGACCAACATGAATATGTTATTGATTAAACATTAATTGGTTTTGAATTGGTATGTTGGTATGTGAAGAAGAAGGTACGTTTGTTACTACTTGATGAGGTAAAACATTAGTTA
Organism: Torreya grandis; assembly: GCA_037957365.1. Classification (NCBI taxonomy): domain Eukaryota; kingdom Viridiplantae; phylum Streptophyta; class Pinopsida; order Cupressales; family Taxaceae; genus Torreya; species Torreya grandis. Next base: position 8,691 of record JARHVA010000143.1, on the reverse strand, counting down.
TCCCTTGTTGAGGTGGCAATACGTGTGGCCTCTAATACGTTGGTATATTCATTTATGCTTATTATTATGGAATGCTACTCATCACCTATTTTTTAATCCTAAGATTCATCACATTCTATTATTGAGGCACAACATTGGTTATTGGTTGACGACCTGATCTTATTGGTTGTGCACTTGATGAAGCAACTGGTTGAGGTTGGGGTGAAAAAGATCCCATTCCTAGGTGTATAGAGCCACTTATGGTATTAACTAAAGGCATATGTTGTTGACTAGTTTTTTGTGTATTAGTACCATTTGGATTTGGATTGGACATTACTTGCATATTGTCCACTGTGTTTTGCTCGTTATTTTATGTAGAAGCAAAAGACACTTCTTTGATAATTGGCATATGTAACAAGTTGCCTATTGAAGTGTTTTGCATGAATGGGTTTGAAATTTGATTGTCTTGACCAATTAACTCTATCAAAACTCCTATTGAAGGAACTAAGTCAATAAGAGGTTTACTCACCATGGTCATTTGATTGAAATTACGCATTAGATTCAGGTAGGTTTGATATGTTGCCTATATTTAGTTAAAGTGGTCTTCCATGAGGTTTTTTCCTTTGTTAGGCATATTAGGGTCCTGATACATCATTTGGACTAGAGTTAAAGGATTGATAGAAGAAGCCTGTTGACTATACAATATGTTGTGAGGCATTCTTACTAGGCTTGGTAAACTTTCACGGGGGAAGCCTGTTAGAAACTTGGCCTCTACCTCTATGGCCCTAACCAAAATCTCATCTTTGTTCTCCAATAAATGATGCTCAAACAAATAAGGATCATATGTGGAAGGTGCATTAACAAAGTATGATTGTTGACGAAAAGTTTTTTCAACAGTAGGTATTGTAGCTAAGTATTATGTAGTTTGTTCCTGGTCCTATTCTGAATATGGTGGTGTATTAACCAAATAGTTAGCCAATGGATCTTGGTTTTGTGCCCCTATTTGAGTATTATAAGAGGGATAAAGATCCATTTCATAAGCAATATTATTTGTGTATGGGTCTTGCACCATTTCTTCTTGTGCAACCACATTACTAATCCCCAGATTGTACGAGTCCACTACGAGTGTAGGAATACATGTTGGGATCCATAGTGAATGTTTTACGATAGAAAGGGAAGATATTTCTACAAAATCTAAAAAGATAATGTCTAAAAGATGATGTTCAAACTTGGTCTAGATTCATTAAAAGGATGGAAAGGTTTATGCAATGATTTATGATAAAACAAGCTAACATTAAGTATCTAATGTTACACCTCTTATACAAAAAAGATTAAGTAAATGGATAAAAAATAAAAATGCCAAACTCTAAGGTCAAAATGTTTCAAACCAGTCTAATCTAGGAAATAAATAGTTGTTAGGTCTTTTGGCTAAATGTGACATCAAAATCTAGGCTCAAGTAAGGCATGTGCTAGGACTCTTGTCCAAACGACATCAAAAGCTAGACTTTGAAAAAAGATGAGATTTTAATCTAACTGATTTGAAACACTTCTAATAAAAACTAGGCATTGGACTCTTAGACATGAACTCAATCAAATAGGTATAAGATATAAAATAAAAGGCACTTTAGAGATAGTTTGTTTTCTTGTAAATGATGGTATAAAACTTGGTTCCTTTGACAAATAGGCTAGACAAACGTGAATGATGTAACTATGCTAGACAAAGGTATACTCAATTTGACTTGAAAAATATGCACAAACTTAAACTCTATGCAAGAGGGTCTATGAAACAATGTTTGAAATGTTTTGGGCAGTGTAATAACGCTAGACTACTCAAAATATGTGACAAAATGTTTGCTTCAAAAACACTATAAGGTAAAGATGGTTTCTCACAAATTCGATAACTTAATACTACCTTTCTTAACTCAAATGACATACACACCTTCAAAGTTTTGACAATATCTCTAAGGCAAAAGTATGTATTTAAATGATTTTAATGGAAATAGGATGGTAACACAAAAGGTTTGGTGCACAGACTTAAAGTGCAAGTGTTTAGCACAAAATGACTTAAGTCTATCAAGTGGTGATAATGAGTATGAGTCTTAAACGACATTCAACCCAAATTAGAAATTGAACCTAAGATCCCTCAAGTTTAGTGCAAATGGTGAACCTACTTAACACATCAACCCTATGAACTTATGAAAATGCAATTTTGAATTTAAGTTATAAATGGACTTAAATAATGTTTGGTAGAAGTCTAGACTCAATTGGGTAGCATAATTGTGCCAAAGTGGATGATATGACTCCAAGTTTTGATGAACTTTGAACAAGGCAAATTGATGATTCACATGGGTAGCATAATGGCTCTTTGTTCAAAGGAAAATGAGGAGTATGTGTTTGGTTTGTATCATTTGTTCACACCAAGTTTTGACTCCAAACAAGACTTTAATCTAGGGCAAAACCAACTAATTAATCACTCTTAGATCCTAAACTAACAAGGTTACTTGGTATTGTTGAAATCTATAAATAGACATCATTTTAGAGGCATCCAAAAAGTAAAATGTGCATTATATAGTAGGGTTTTTACACCCCCACTTCTCTCAAATGATAGTATTGCGACATGGACCTTGAGGCACACCTTGCACCAACAACGCTTCTACGGTAAGTGGGGATTTGTCTAAGATCTACAAGTTTTCGAATGTTTATAGGGGAATCAATTACACAATGACTTTCACATCATGATGTAAAAGAAAAGAATGTAATTGGGTGTCCATGACAATTAATTTGTTACAAAAAGGTTCCTTTTTTCAACCACTACATCTATTGTTTGCTCAGTGTAGTATAATATCCAAAGTGCATATACGTCCTGTGTGTAACTCCAACACTATAAGGTGGTTTAACTACTCAAACCTCCGATCCTAGTGGGAGTGGATGAAGTCAGTATTAGGAGATGAAACCCCAGGTCAAAACTTCTCTATAGAACTTGTGGGAGGTGATGAAGTCCCCCTCATAAGCCAAGATGCAATGAAATAAAAGACATAAGAGAAATACATTAGGGCCATTTTCAAGATCACCCAAACTATTACAAATTTTTGGGGAGTGTTTTAAATGACATTCTTTCTATGCCTTGGACTAGGCATGTGTGCAATAAGGACGATGCTTTTGATTCTAAAAGTTCCCTAAAGGGGATGGATAAAAGAGCATACATACAATGTCCTCCTCTTTGTCAATCAAATTCTAAGTTTAAATAACTATTGAAGACAAAATTTGACAAGTGTGTTCAATTTTAGGCCCCAAATGAAAGATTAAGTGGTGTTCTTTTAACCCCTTGGTCTTAAGTTGTAACTTTGAATGAAATTCATGAAACTTGATTAAGAAATCACCCTAAAAAGTTTTCATACACACCAAAAGAAAGATTTTTAGTTTATTTTAAACATCTAAAGAGGTCTAAAAAGCAAGTTTTAAAAAATATTTGGCTTGGTCTTGTAATGAAAAGGTCAGTATGTCCCTTAGCTTTGAAGATATTTTAAGTTTGAAACAATTAACTTGGGAAAATGAAGTCTCGAGTTGACACCGTGCAATCCTGCTACTCCATAGAGCAATCCCGCAACTCTACAAATATGTGAGTCAAACATGCAATATCTCTATTCAGGTTAGATTAACAAAGGAACACAATATCACTACTCGGGTCACAATCCCACCATTCTAGGTCCTAATCCCGCTACTCAGGGTCACAATCTCGCTACTCGAGGTCACAATCCCGCTACTCGGGTTGACAATCCTATGACTCGGGTTTGAAGGGGTTTTGTGAAAAAATATGCAACTTCAAGATAAACTAATGGCATATTATGAAAATTCAAGCAAAAACACATTGTTTTAAAAAACAAATCATAAGAAATAGAGTTCGAATGACCCCAAACCAAGCTCTAGAAAATGGCCTATTTTGCACACTGCAATACTGTGACTCATAGTGCAATCTCACCACTGAGTCAGTGGTGGGATTGTAATATCGCTACTAGCAAGTAGCAGGATTGCAATATTACTACTTTTGAGTAGCGGGATTGTAATATCGCTACTGGACAAATAACAGGATTATAATATCACTACTTGTGAGTAGCAAGATTGTAATATCGCTACTGGACATGCAGAAAAAGATAAATGTTAAGCCAAAAAATATAGTTAAAACATAATACCACAACTTGTAGTGACAAACTCGAGACTGTGTTAAGACAAACCTGTGACTTCCAAAAAAATGTGTTTTACTCAATTTTTTCGCTCTTTTGGGCCTTCCACTCCAAGATTTTGCATGACAAAGGTTAGTAGCTTGCTTATAAGAGCCTTATAACCAACTTTGTGAGGATAGGGTTCCACTAGGCGTGCCATTATGTGAACTAGGAATTTGACTCAAGAGAAGATGGTTAGTATTGTGTTAGTGAATAAATCAAATCAATTCAAAAAATACACTAGCATAACATCTCTAGGCCTAGTTACTAGGGGGATCTTAGTTAACAAAACATGAATATAAAACACAACTAAAATGCAAAAGAAACCTTCTTTAACCATCTTTGGATGCTTCAAAGTGCTTGTTGTAGTGGCTTGCTCGGTTTGTGCTCATGAAGTCTACATCAATGAAGTTTGGCTACCTCCATCTCTCATTGACACCTTGTGTGGCTTTGACTCAATATTTTGGCATTATAACACTAAGATGCAATGTTTTTTTAATTCATTTGGGCATTATAAGTTTGGCATATGAGAGCTTAAAATTATGGCTTTGAGGCTTCCTATTTATAGACTTTTGGAATGGTTTGAGGATCAACCATGACCATCCATCTCAAGATTGAGATGTGTGGCCATGGATAAATCCAAATATTAAATTCATTCTACAAATATCCCCATTGATATTTAGGATAGAGGGGCATTGAATAGGCATGGAAGGGTTTTGATGAGGCATGGGAGACATGAATCTTGATATTTGTGGCATTTATGGCCTAGGGATATCTTTTCAAAAAATGAGGTCACCTAATGATATAAACATTTAATATTCATTTCTAAAAAAAAATTATTCAACAAGTTCCATGGAATTCTTAATTAGGCTCTAATTTGGTTTAATTAACTCTTAAGCATGATTAAGCACTTTGATGCAAACCTTGGCTCTTTATGCACAAATTATTCAAATTGGTCAGAATGTCTTGTTATTGGTCCAAAATTTGACTGGATTGAAATTAGGATGCGATGTCAGATGCGTTGGATCCATTATCCCTTTTAGGATGTTGTCACCACCAAATAACAAAGGCACATGTCTCATGCAAGAGATTTGACAGAAAAGAACAATCCAAGGCATCTAGGTGCAAATTTGGCATTTTGACTCGAAATGATTTGATCAAAGTTAGCTGGCCTATAAATTGGATTGTCCCAATTAGTGATTCCCTGGCCAAAATCAACACTTGAATATTTCAATTTCAACTCATTTAATGTGTTTTAGTGTTTTCAAGCCAAATTGTGCATTTTGGTGGAAATTGGTCAAAAGCTTGACTGAAGGTTATTGATGGCCAGTTTTAGGTGTCTACAGATTCTCTTAATACCAAGTGGTTTATATCCTTTTTTGACTCTTAATGGAAATGCATTGAAAAAATGATTTGGTAGCCACCCACTGAGGCCAAATGTCAATTATTGCGTTAACACATTTTATGTATAAAACTTTCTATTAGCCATACATTGTCCAAACCTACTCTTACTATGAGTAAATGCATTTTTTGCTCCACCCTTAAACTATCCCCGACCTCTTTGACATTACCCATCCTCCTCTCAACTCTAGACCTCCCTTCTCTTCTCTCTTCCATAACCCTTTCATAGGAGTTTCAATGAAAATATGCCTAGCTAGGCATTCTTTCCCCCTCCACTATCTCAATCATTTCAAATACTTGTTAGTTGTTCATCCTCTTTCATATTTGGAAAAATCTTTGCCAACCATTGTACTTTGGGAACGATATTGTATTAGCTATTCAAAAAACTCACATTATGTCTTTTATTTGTTTGTAGATGGAACAAATCAACACTTATAATTAAGCCCTGTATGCTAAGCTCGAGAAGATTAAGGAACGTCTCAAAGTGCTACAAAAGAGATAGGTTGACAACCTTTGAATGTCAATGCTCGAAGCCTTGATTACATATCTTGATGCATGGTTTAGTTTATGTCTTTCATGTTGTTCTAGCCCGTTTCCTATTATGGGGGCTATTTTGTAACATTAATGACTGGATTTAAGTTAACCTTTTCCCATTGGGGTGACCTTAGTATCTTAAACTTATTTAATCACCCAATTTGTGTATTCTTTCTTCAGTAATATTAACAACATTTTTAAATTAAAAAAAAAAACAAACCCTATATTGCAATTTCATCTGCCATTCAATATTACAGAGCCCATTCTCAAAACAAAGTAAAGAGAGAACGAAATCACTCAATAGAAATATCAATGAAGCAATCAACATCAATACACTTGGAAGCAAGAACTTTCTAAATAACACGAATCATGGTAAAGAATAAAACAAAACGAAACAAAGTAAAAAAACAGAGTGAAATGGTAGTCCGCTATAACATGGTAAACAAGGAAAAAGTTAATGTGAATCGTATACACATTAATGTTGAGCCATACCCATTTACATACGACCCATATCATATACAACCATACCCATTTACATATGACCCATATCATATATATAAGAGAGATGAACATCATATTGATAGCAATAGATAGTTACGTATGACCCATATCGCATACATAAGAGAAATGAATATTATATTGATATATAACAATAAATAGAACATTTAAATTTGTTGGTTTGCAAATATTTTTTCGAAATTTGCATAACAAATAATTTAAATATAAATTTACCCAATCAATATTTAATAAAATATATTAAAAAAAAAGAAACTTCAAACTTTACAAATTAATTTATGAATTAATGAAATAACTCCAAAATTCAACCACAAACCTACCTCCAAGCTTTGAATTAAATAATGTGAAAGAAATTAAAATAGTAGTCGTCCACGTCACCGTCATCATCCTCATTGGTGACGTCAACACCAAAGCTGCTCTGCCCTACGAAAGTAAAGGAAAGGAAAGGAAAGGAAAGGTCTTCAGTAAATGCCAAATTTTATTTTCCAACAAATATAAATATAAACGCCACTTTGGAAAAACAGTACAAACCCACCTTAAAAAATATATTTTTTAACAATATAATATCTCGCGAGGATATCGGAACTTTCAATGCTACAATAATTGCACGCTCTCTCTCGTCAAAAAATTTTGTCGGCAGAAAAAAATAATAAACCGGTGGCCCCTCGGCAAAGCTTGGGATATTCCGACAGGGCAGCGGTGACAAATTCCTTTCATTTTTCTCTCCACGCGGTAATGAAGCTTCCCCCCGCTGTCCGTGTGCCATTTTCAGCCATTATTTGAGTATTTGTTGTTGCTTCCGCCGGCTTTCGTGGAAGCGGCATTTGACCGTGTCGTGTGTGGTGGCTGTCATTTCTCCGTTTCGGCTATATTTATGTGAACGAGGGTTTGGTTGTTGCAGATTTCATTCCAAACAAACAGTTCAACACTCTGTGGCGTTCGTCATAGGATAGGGCAGCGAAAGGGCGGAAGCGGATAAATACCAGGGCCGGAAAGGGCCGGATCCGCCGAATCGCCTAAAAATTTGGTAAAGATCGGGCCGCGAAAGGAGTTAATCGGCTAAAAATTTGGCGAGGATCGGGCGGCGAAAGGAGCTAATCGGCTAAATATTTGGAGGAGAGAGTTGGGGTGTGAAGATGGCTACCTTAGTGTGCTGGTGCCACCAGTGTAACTGTGAGGTGACGGTGAGAGCGAGAGCGGGGAGGGAGGATGAGAGATTACTGTGCCCTATGTGCAATGAGGGTTTCGTTGAAGAGATACCGCATGAAGATGTAGATGATGTGGATTCTACCGTTGGTAGTGGTGTTCCTCATCTCCCCCCTCCTCCGATGCGGTGGGCAGCGAGGCGGTGGATGAGGGAGCGGCGGTACCGTCACGCTCCGCAGCCTCCACCCCATTCTGTTGAAATGCATATGGAGATGATACAGACTATGAATGCTCTTATGAGCGGCGGCATGGATGGTAATACTTCGGGTAGAATTGTCCGCCTGCGGCCTGGTCCCTCTTCCTCGTCCTCGGCTGATCCGGTGGTGCTCGTGCGCGGGATGGCCCACGGCCTCATGGACGAAGAAGGGGGCGTCGAGGTTTTCTTTGATCACCACCACCACCACCACCACCACCACCACCATCACGGAAGATCTGCATTTGGCGTGCGGCGGAGACATCACGGTCACGGTCACATGGCCGATTACGGCATGGAGCAGCTGATTCAGCACCTGGCCAGCGCCAGTGTTAGCGGTGGCCAGAATGATATGTCCAGGTGCGGGCCTCCTCCCGCAGCACGCAGCGCTGTCGATGCCATGCCCACTGTGAAAATTACTCCGGTAAAGCTTTCATTGGTGTCTTATAAGCCTTCTCTGTGTTATGATCTTTATCAATGTTAAATGAGTAGTGCCTTATAAGCCTTCTCTACCTCACAATTTTTATCTCACATTATTTTTTAAGCCTACCTTGCATTACAAGTGCTATATAAACCTTCTGTCTTATAAGCAATATTTAGTGCGTTATCGTTTTGTTATCAACCTTCTCTGTGATTCGATGT